>CM059223.1:13082637-14282637 GCA_030347435.1 Clarias fuscus | reverse complement strand
CACACACGTACACATAGACAGCACGTGCACGCACATGGACACTAAAGGAAACACTTAATTATTAGTGATGGGAAGTTTGGATCATTTAAGTGACTCTTTGAATCTTATTCATTAAAATGAACAAATCATTTGAGCCATTACGTTCATTTTATTTTTTTGATCAGAAATAAAGTAAAAGGTTACATTTTCAATAAACAGACCCCCAATACGTCTACAGTTGTGGCCAAAAGTTTTGAGAATGACACAAATATTAGATTTCACAAAGTTTGCTGCTAAACTGATCTTTGTTTCAGTTGTTTCTGTGATGTACTAAAATATAATTACAAGCACTTCATATGTTTCAAAGGCTTTGATCGACAATTACATGACATTTATGCAAAGAGTCAGTATTTGCAGTGTTAGCCCTTCTTTTTCAGGACCTCTGCAATTCGACTGGGCTGCTCTCAATCAACTTCTGAGCCAAATCCTGACTGATAGCAACCCATTCATTCATAATCACTTCTTGGAGTTTGTCAGAATTAGTGGGTTTTTGTTTGTCCACCCGCCTCTTTGACCACAAGTTCTCAATGGGATTAAGATCTGGAGAGACCCAAAATTTCAATGTTTTGGTCCCCGAGCCACTTATTTATCACTTTTGCCTTATGGCACGGTGCTCCATCGTGCTGTAAAATCCATTGTTCCGAACTGTTGTTGGATTGTTGGAAGAAGTTGCTGTTGGAGGGTGTTTTGGTACCATTCTTTATTCATGGCTGTGTTTTGGGGCAAAATTGTGAGTGAGCCCACTCCCTTGGATGAGAAGCAACCCCACACATGAATGGTCTCAGGATGCTTTACTGTTGGCATGACACAGGACTGATGGTAACGCTCACCTTTTCTTCTCCGGACAAGCCTTTTTCCAGATGCCCCAAACAATCGGAAAGAGGCTTCATCCGAGAATATGATTTTGCCTCAGTCCTCAGCAGTCCATTTGCCATACTTTTTGCAGAAGATCAATCTGTCCCTGATGTTTTTTTTTTTTTTTAAAGAAGTGGCTTCTTTGCTGCCCTTCTTGACACCAAACTTCTTCCAAAAGTCTTCGCCTCACTGTGCGTGCAGATGCGCTCACACCTGCCTGCTGCCATTCCTGAGCAAGCTCTGCACTGGTGGCACTCTGATCTCGCAGCTGAATCCTCTTTAGGAGACGATCCTGGCGCTTGCTGGACGTTCTTGGACGCCCTGAAGCCTTAACAAGAATTGAACCTCTTTCCTTGAAGTTCTTGATGATCGTATAAATTGTTGATTTAGGTGCAATCTTAGTAGCCACAATATCCTTGCCTATGAAGCCATTTTTATGCAACGCGATGATGGATGCGCGCGTTTCTTTGCAGGTCACCATGGTTAACAATGAAAGAACAATGATTTCAAGCATCACTCTCCTTTTAACATGTCAAGTCTGCCATTCTAACCCAATCAGGGTGACAATGATCTCCAGCCTTGTGCTCGTCAACATTCTCACCTGAGTTAACAAGACGATTACTGAAATGATCTCAGCAGGACCTTTAATGACAGCAGTGAAATGCAGTGGAAAGTTTTTTTCGGGATTAAGTTAATTTTCATGGCAAAGAAGGACTATGCAATTAATTTGATCACTCTTCATAACATTCTGGAGTATATGCAAATTGCTATTATAAAAACTTAAGCAGCAACTTTTCCAATTTCCAATATTTATGTAATTCTCAAAACTTTTGGCCACGACTGTACATACACAAATTTTTGGCTATAGTCCCAGTAATTAAAAAATTACAATGAAGTTAAGGACGTTATGCTAAACAGAATGAGCAGCTCAGCATCATATCTTCTGGTCCAAATCGTTCATTCTTTTGTCACGTGACTCTCACAGACGCCATGCAGTGCATTACACAGATAACAGAAAGGTTCTTCTCATGATTCTTCTAGTCTTGAATCTATTGCACTGCATAGCATCTATGAAGGTCACGTGAGAAAAGAATGAATGATTCGGACTAGAAGACTCAAAGGTAACTACTCGTCTTTCCTGTACAGAACCTACGGTAGTTTTGGGAATGCTTTGTGCATACACACACAGTAGAAAATTAACAATTCAATCTCTACAACAATTCAAAATGAACAAATCAATCTCTGAGACTACTCGTTCTTTGGTGTCACGTTAAATATTCGTTCAAAAAGAAGGAATCATTCAGGAACAACCCATCACTGTTATCTGTCTGGATTTATTGTCCTTTTTTTAAAGGTAAAATGTAGGTTAATTTGTCTTATTTTTATTATATTGTATATGAATTATTTTTAGGTACTTATTTTTGGGGGTTGTGGAATGAATAATCTGAGTTTTCATCATTTCTTATGGGGGAAACTTGTTTTGCTATATGAGTGTTTTGATACACAAGCACACTTCCGGAATAAATTATGCTTGCAATCCAAGGTTCTGCTGTAATGTCTTTTATTTACATTTGTGGAGAAAAAGTGTAGCCACCTTAAAAAATAAGAATAACATCTATTATCCAAGTTATTTGATCCAATAACTTGTTAATAACTGAGTAATAGTGGACTTAGTGGTTCAAAAACACCAACATTAATTGTATAGTTTACCATTATATAAGTTATGGCAATAATAATATCTATTTATACCATTGGCCAAGTCTAGTAGTTGGAAAGTACAGTAGGTGATAATGAATTTCTTCATGTCAGTATTTTGCATTATACTAATGAACTCTTTAACTCTTCAGGTGCAGAGGACTTTACAGTGTTCAGTGGAGATACTGCCATTCTACCGTGTCCTTTACTGTTCAATTACAGAGATTTTGTGAAAATCAGTGTTATCTGGGTGAAGAATGAAAAAAATTCAAGTTTATGTTCATACAATATTCTAAATAATAAAATTAATGACCATAACTGCAGACCTCGTTTTAAAGTAAATACAGAACCTTTAGGGTTGAATATAACAGATGTCGAAAGCAGTGATGCTGGTGTTTATAACTGTGTGATGATCAGATTAATACCACCACCATCAGAAGAGAGATCTTTAACTCTGAGGCTTAAAGGTAATAGTGATTCTAATCTTCTGTTACACTTTATTTGATCTCTAACAGTTTTGTGCAGTAAATGTAATAGCATGTTCATCTCAGAAATCTTGTACTATATTGTATAGGTAACTTGAGGAAATGTTGACTTTGATTTCAGTGTTCTCCTCTGCTGCAGTTCTACCATCTCCTACCCTGCAGCTGATAAACAACATTAATTCCTCCTGTGTGGAGCTGATCTGCTCGCTGCAGGGTTTTAGTCCACAGCAGGTGAACTTCACATGGATTAAATCAACTAAGCTTCTTCACCATCAAGTTTCCAGCAGCATGAACAGCACCCTGACACTCTGCAAACCAAACTGGACAGAGGGAGAAACACTCACATGTCAAGCCAGTTATTCACATAACCACATAGTTAACAAGAACATCACACTTCCAGGCAAAACAGGTGAGCCTTTTATCTCCTCTCTAATGTGGACACTGTTTTTTATCAAGCAAGACCAGGTAGAAAGATATATGACTAGACCAAGCCATCTTGTGCTTTTGGCAAAATGAGTGAGCTGCTAGAAATTTAGTGGCAGTGAGGATTGGTAAGTATGTGTATGTCTCAAAGATGTGTCATGAACCTCACACAATACTACTGATTACTATTGACTCACTTATGTGTGTTTCATTCAATATATTAAAATTTTCATTTAATTTTCTTAAGTTTCATTCAATATTCTCACATTTTCCTTTCAATATTCTCATAAATAATTTACCTCTGAATATATTGAATGAAAGTCTAAATATATTGAATAGAATACTAAATATATTGAATAAAACTTGGGAATATTGAGTAAATTCTTGAATATATGGAATACATTTTGAATACAGTGGAACCTCGGATTGCAAGTAACGCGGTTTGCGAGTGTTCCGCAAGACGAGCAAATATTTTTAATAAATTTTGACTTGAAAAACTTCTTGGTTTACAAAAAACGTCTTGGTTTACAAGGGCCGAGTCTCATGTATCATGCATGCGCTCTTATTTTGACACAGAGCGTCACGTGATCACAACTGAGACAATGATTTTTCTCTCTCTTGCACTGCGGAATTGTGGGTAATCATCTCCCCTGCTGGGTCTTAGTGCTCGTCTCTTAGTGGTATAATCAACATCTCCCTCTCTGTTTCAGCTGTCTCCTATGACACCGACACACACACACGCCGACACACACACACTCTTTCTCACCTTTAGACCCCTTTTCCCGGCTTCAAACACACATACAGACACACACTCTCTGCTCTACACAGAAACTCAGCTGTGTCGCGATTCTTTTCAAAGGTAAAGTGCTGGTTCATTTGTTTTTTTTTTGTTTTTTTTTACTTTACAGCAGTGATTCTGTTAGTATGCACTCACGCAAGTGTCATTGGAAAGATTTTTTTTAATCCCTGTTAAAACAGTGTTTCCGCTGTGTGTGTGTTTGTTATGAAACTTAAAAAGCGAGGTGGAGGGAGGGAGGGAGGAGGAGTTTTACTGTGCAAGGAAAAACGAGGTGAGGTAAAGGGCTAATTCCACACATATGCACAAACAAACGGAAACAATTATATGTCAGGATTCATTTTTACTTTTTTTTTTAAGATAAAGTGCAGATTAATTTGTTTTATTTTGACTTTATATATTCTATTAATTATTTTTATGTATTTATTTTTTTGGGCTGTGTAGCAAATAGAGTTTTCATTATTTCTTATGGGACAATTCGATTTGGTTACGATTGTTTTGGAATACGAGCCCACTTCCAGAACGAATTATGCTCGTAATCCAAGGTTCCACTGTATATTGAATGAGAACTTCAGTCATCAAGATGCAGTCTCCATCTAGTGGTTTTATGCGTAATGTGTGAGGCCCTTCATACCCACCCAAAGCAAATTAACTTTCTGCAAAAAAATTATTTGAAATAAATAAATAACCAGACCAACATACAGAACATGTCCATTAGGATCACATCACAGTATCTGTGACTATGCAATTGATTAATAATTTAAATTTATATTCCTTTATATTTTAATACTACTAAACAGTATTGAACTTTAAAAATATATTATTATTATTATTATTATTATTATTATTATCCAAAGCACCCATTCATATTGGAAAGTGCAGATGGTTCATACCAGTCAAACGTCTGGACCCATCTTCTAATCCCAAGGTCTTTCCTGCTTTTTATATATATATATTGTAAAACAATACTAAAGGCATCCAAAATATGCAATTTTTTTCTTTTGAACAGGCGGGAAACTAGTAATAGTGTGTGTGTGTGTGTGTGTGTGTGTGTGTGTGTGTGTATTTGTTTATGCCCTGCGATGGATTGGCACCCTGTGCAGGGTGTTCCCCACCTCATGCCCTAAGCCGCCTGGGATAGGCCCCTGCGACCCTGAATACAGGATAAAGCAGTATAGAAGATGAGTGAGTGATAATAATAATACAGTAAAAGAATAATCATTATTGATACAAAAGAAAGGGGTAGGAAAAGGAAAAAAGCGACTGACTATAAAGTGGCATTGTGTTGCATGTATGATTGTGAATTTCTCTCACATGTGTGTGATGTTCTCTTAATCAGGTTTGTTTGTGTTTGAGTGTTCTTATGAATATACAAATGCTACATAATGAAACACCATGCAAATATTTTAATGTGATTGTAAAAATTCACATGTATTTCCCTCCTTGGATAATACTAGGTCACTACCCTCATTCACTCATTTAATGCTTCTGCTGGTGTGAAGTTTTGCTGCAGTTTGTTAATGCATTTGAATGTCAACCTATTTTACTATATTGTTGATCTGTTCAACACTATTACAACTGGTCTAATTATTGTTTCTTTAGCATTTTTTTTTTTTTTTAGCTGCGTGAAAGCCTCAATCAAGAGAAAACAGTGGCGGAGCCTCATTGAATACGAAAGTATAAGAAATTGGAAGTGTGACATTGGGGGGGGGGGGGGGTATAAAGATGAGTGATTGAATGAGTCTCACACTCAATGTGTGTATTTATACCTAGCAATGCCCCTACTCCTAATCATAAACCAGAGCAGCTGAGGAAATGCAGTTATGTGGTTGTCCACTCCAGCCTCGCTGGCACTAGACTCAGTTGTGTGAGCCAGCATGAGCCACTAGCAAGCTAACCTAGCAAGCAGCAATTGTAAGGAGAAAGTCAAATCCATCACTCTGACAGAAAATGTGTTTGTTAGATTTAAGAAAAATGGTTGTTTTATGGGTATAGGAACCATCTCATCATATTACAATAGCTTACAATGTTCAAGGAGAGAAAATTGTTGCACAGAAAAGCTGCACAGAAGTATTTGTACACCAATAGATGAAATAGTAGAGGAATTGACTTTGTGGCGAATACAATGGTTTTTAAAGCATGTCAGTGAAGTTTGGCTCCAAAGCAAAGATTATGCATGCTATTTCACTAAAAAAGATTTCGGTTTAATAACTGAATTTTACTGTTACACATTTCTGGTATTTAATTAAAGAGTGTTATTTTGCTGATGTCTTTACAGGTTGGAATGTGTGTTTTATAATTGTTGGGATCTACTTATTCTTAATAATTATCACGGCTTTGTCCTTTGAGGTTTACCGTCAATGCCTCAGTAAGTTTGTTTTAATAGAGACAATATATAAGTCAATAGTTTATATTTCCAGTAATGTTCTGCATAAGTTGAACTGTGTGTAAGGTAAGATCACAAACTAATGCATGTTGTTTCTGTACCTTACAGTCGCACATCATTCTACCATCATTGGCTGCTGATGGGAATGTTACATCTGAACTTGTTTCACCCTCTCAGTTCTCGTCCATCAACAGCACAAACTGAAACAATTGTTTCTGCTGCCGAGGAAGAGGTTTTGTTGACTTTAGAACTATTGTGCAACCCCAGATATTACTTCTCCCTGCAACCATGGGTCAGAATCTCATAAATTCTGGTGCAACCTTTGCCAGCCACTTTATAGGACGATGTGTACCGTCTAAAGTCTTACCATACTTTTGATTGTGTACATTATGAGCTTAGTAGTCCTGCGGATTTCATGTCCTGATTCTGGCTGCTCTCTCAGTTCATTCTTGAGCTTACTTTTACCCTGGTTTCACTTTCTTCCTGTTTTTGTCTTCTTGTATTTTGAGTCTAGTTTATTTTGTGTGCCTGGGTAGTATAATAAAGGCCCACTGAACACACTGAGCTCATTTCCACTTCTAAATGTCAATCTAAACTCAGCTGTTAACTGGGTTTACACTCACACTTACCTCAGGTCACACAGCATTACAGAAGACCATCAACTTGGTAAACCAATTTTAATAATAATAATAAGAATGTTAGCCTATAAAAATGTCTAATACTGTCATTCAGTCCTGGGGGGGGGATATTGTTTCCACAAAACTCAATAAATGTTTCTTGATCATTATGAATGAATTAAAGAAATAGTGATTTCTGCGGATCATGTGACACTGAAGACTGGAGTAATGATGCAGGAAATACAGCTTTACATCACAGCAATAAATAAAAGTTTAAATACATTCCAATGGAAAAAAGCTGCTATATTTCACATTATTCCTGTTTTACTGTATTTCTGATCAAATAAATGTAACCTTCATGAAAACTTGTGCGAGTTCAGTTAGATCTGTTCTGAAGCACAGTTCTTCTCTTGGAAAACATATAAGAAATAGAGAGATCGTATTTTGCCCCTTACAGAAATGTAGATTCAAGCTTTAGCAGCCATCAAAGATTTCAGATTAATGCATAAGGAATCAGAGAAAATCTTGAATGAAACAGGACCTGAGCTGAACAGTGAACCTGGGACTTCACCTTGTTCACATGTACAGTACAGTCGTGGCCAAAAGTTTTGAGAAATACATAAATATTGGAAATTGGAAAAGTTGCTGCTTTTTTTGTTGCTTTTTATTTACTTTACAGCAGTGATTCCGTTAGTATGCACTCACGCGAGTGTCATTGGAAAGATTTTTTTTCCCTGTTAAAACAGTGTTTCCCTTGTGTGTGTGTTTGTGTTTGTTATGAAACTTAAAAAGCGAGGTGGAGCGAGGGAGGAGGAGTTTTACTGTGTAAGACGAGGTGAGGTAAAGGGCTAGTTCCTCACACATGCACAAACAAACGGAAACAATTATATGTCAGGATTCATTTTTACTTTTTTTTTAAGATAAAGTGCAGATTAATTTGTTTTATTTTGACTTTATATATTCTATTAATTATTTTTATGTATTTATTTTTTTGGGCTGTGTAGCAAATAGAGTTTTCATTATTTCTTATGGGACAATTCGATTTGGTTCCGATTGTTTTGGAATACGAGCCCACTTCCAGAACGAATTATGCTCGTAATCCAAGGTTCCACTGTATATTGAATGAGAACTTCAGTCATCAAGATGCAGTCTCCATCTAGTGGTTTTATGCGTAATGTGTGAGGCCCTTCATACCCACCCAAAGCAAATTAACTTTCTGCAAAAAAATTATTTGAAAGAAATAAATAACCAGACTAACATACAGAACATGTCCATTAGGATCACATCACAGTATCTGTGACTATGCAATTGATTAATAATAATTTAAATTTATATTCCTTTATATTTTAATACTACTAAACAGTATTGAACTTTAAAAATATATTATTATTATTATTATTATTATCATCATCATCCAAAGCACCCATTCATATTGGAAAGTGCAGATGGTTCATACCAGTCAAACGTCTGGACCCATCTTCTAATCCCAAGGTCTTTCCTGCTTTTTATATATATATATTGTAAAACAATACTAAAGGCATCCAAAATATGCAATTTTTTTCTTTTGAACAGGCGGGAAACTAGTAATAGTGTGTGTGTGTGTGTGTGTGTGTGTGTGTGTGTGTGTGTGTGTGTGTGTGTGTGTATTTGTTTATGCCCTGCGATGGATTGGCACCCTGTGCAGGGTGTTCCCCACCTCATGCCCTAAGCCGCCTGGGATAGGCCCCTGCGACCCTGAATACAGGATAAAGCAGTATAGAAGATGAGTGAGTGATAATAATAATAATACAGTAAAAGAATAATCATTATTGATACAAAAGAAAGGGGTAGGAAAAGGAAAAAAGCGACTGACTATAAAGTGGCATTGTGTTGCATGTATGATTGTGAATTTCTCTCACATGTGTGTGATGTTCTCTTAATCAGGTTTGTTTGTGTTTGAGTGTTCTTATGAATATACAAATGCTACATAATGAAACACCATGCAAATATTTTAATGTGATTGTAAAAATTCACATGTATTTCCCTCCTTGGATAATACTAGGTCACTACCCTCATTCACTCATTTAATGCTTCGGCTGGTGTGAAGTTTAGGTACTTTTACCCTGGTTTCACTTTGTCTTCCTGTTTTTGTCTTCTTGTATTTTGAGTCTAGTTTATTTTGTGTGCCTGGGTAGTATAATAAAGGCCCACTGAACACACTGAGCTCATTTCCACTTCTAAATGTCAATCTAATGGGGGTTTTGAATCTAAACTCAGCTGTTAACTGGGTTTACACTCACACAGCATTACAGAGGACCATCAACTTGGTAAACCAATTTTAATAATAATAATAAGAATGTTAGCCTATAAAAATGTCTAATACTGTCATTCAGTCCTGGGGGGGGGATATTGTTTCCACAAAACTCAATAAATGTTTCTTGATCATTATGAATGAATTAAAGAAATAGTGATTTCTGCGGATCATGTGACACTGAAGACTGGAGTAATGATGCAGGAAATACAGCTTTACATCACAGCAATAAATAAAACAATTTAAATACATTCCAATGGACAAAAGCTGCTATATTTCACATTATTCCTGTTTTACTGTATTTCTGATCAAATAAATGTAACCTTCATGAAAACTTGTGCGAGTTCAGTTAGATCTGTTCTGAAGCACAGTTCTTCTCTTGGAAAACATATAAGAAATAGAGAGATCATATTTTGCCCCTTACAGAAATGTAGATTCAAGCTTTAGCAGCCATCAAAGATTTCAGATTAATGCATAAGGAATCAGAGAAAATCTTGAATGAAACAGAACCTGAGCTGAACAGTGAACCTGAAGCTGGGACTTCACCTTGTTCACATGTACAGTACAGTCGTGGCCAAAAGTTTTGAGAATTACATAAATATTGGAAATTGGAAAAGTTGCTGCTTAAGTTTTTATAATAGCAATTTGCATATACTCCAGAATGTTATGAAGAGTGATCAGATGAATTGCATAGTCCTTCTTTGCCATGAAAATTAACTTAATCCCGAAAAAAACTTTCCACTGCATTTCACTGCTGTCATTAAAGGTCCTGCTGAGTTCATTTCAGTAATCGTCTTGTTAACTCAGCTGAGAATGTTGACGAGCACAAGGCTGGAGATCATTATGTCACCCTGATTGGGTTAGAATGACATGTTAAAAGAACATGTTAAAAGGAGAGTGATGCTTGAAATCATTGTTCTTTCATTGTTAACCATGGTGACCTGCAAAGAAACGCGCGCATCCATCATCGCGTTGCATAAAAATGGCTTCATAGGCAAGGATATTGTGGCTACTAAGATTGCACGTAAATCAATAATTTATACGATCATCAAGAACTTCAAGGAAAGAGGTTCAATTCTTGTTAAGAAGGCTTCAGGGCGTCCAAGAAAGTCCAGCAAGCGCCAGGATCGTCTCCTAAAGAGGATTCAGCTGCGAGATCAGAGTGCCACCAGTGCAGAGCTTGCTCAGGAATGGCAGCACGCAGGTGTGAGCGCATCTGCACGCACAGTGAGGTGAAGACTTTTGGAAAAGAAGCCACTTCTCTCCAAAAAACGTCAGGGACAGATTGATCTTCTGCAAAAAGTATGGCGAATGGACTGCTGAGGACTGGGGCAAAATCATATTCTCGGATGAAGCCTCTTTCCGATTGTTTGGGGCATCTGGAAAAAGGCTTGTCCGGAGAAGAAAAGGTGAGCGCTACCATCAGTCCTGTGTCATGCGAACAGTAAAGCATCCTGAGATCATTCATGTGTGGGGTTGCTTCTCATCCAAGGGAGTGGGCTCACTCACAATTTTGCCCAAAAACACAGCCATGAATAAAGAATGGTACCAAAACACCCTCAAACAGCAACTTCTTCCAACAATCCAGCAACAGTTTGGTGAAGAACAATGCATTTTCCAGCATGATGGAGCACCGTGCCATAAGGCAAAAGTGATAACTAAGTGGTTCGGGGACCAAAACGTTGAAATTTTAGGTCCATGGCCTGGAAACTCCCCAGGTCTTAATCCCATTGAGAACTTGTGGTCAACCCTTAAGAGGCGGGTGGACAAACAAAAACCCACTAATTCTGACAAAATCCAAGAAGTGATTATGAAACAATGGGTTGCTATTAGTCAGGATTTGGCCCAGAAATTGATTGAGAGCAGCCCAGTCGAATTGCAGAGGTCCTTAAAAAGAAGGGCCAAGTACTGCAAATACTGACTCTTTGCATAAATGTCATGTAATTGTCGATAAAAGCCTTTGAAACGTATGAAGTGCTTGTAATTATATTTCAGTACATCACAGAAACAACTGAAACAAAGATCTAAAAGCAGTTTAGCAGGAAACTTTGTGAAAACTAATATTTGTGTCATTCTCAAAACTTTTGGCCACAACTGTAGAATTTAGAGAACAGTACACAGAAAAATTTGATGCTGAGACACTTGAGCACAAACCTGAACATCTTTTTTTTCCATGCAAACAGTATTGCATATTTCTAAATCTTTCTCTCATAATTAGAGTCTCCCTAATGTTAAACGTTATGAATACCTGAAAGTTTATCAAAAGTGACCATGCATAACATTAGCGCCCTTTTTTCAGACTCACTGACTGTGGCTCACTGAATGAAAACTGTCCTGGAAGATCTCGATGTGTTTATCCGTGATGGATCATCTGCACTATTCAGAACATGTCTGGTGAGTATGTTGTATTGATTCTCTGCAGGCACTTTGACAAAAATACGGCTGTTAATATTTGTGTTGACATTAAGATATTTAAATTCTTATTCATTTGAACTCGAGCTCTTATTTTACTTTATCTGATCATCTCAACTGATTTTAAGGATTTATGAGGTGTTTCTTTCTGTACATTTTGTCTACATTAATCTAGTAGGATCACAAACTTTCATGGAACAAAAAGAAATATAACATAGAAAAGATGGATGTCAAAAGTGATTTTTTTTTGTACTCTTTATTACATTAGGACAGTACTCCTGATGGCAGACAGACCAGAGGGATGAAAGTGTGAGTTCCTATTGTGATTGATGATGATAATTCCCCTACGACTTTGACCAGTGTCATAAACTTTACTCTTATGTTGGAGGAAGAGATTGTCTTGCAAGATGCTCCAGATCTGCAATCTGCTGTTGCTTAACAGTTTGGCCTTTGACCTGTTTGCCTTGGATTTTCAGTACCAAAAAAGTAAAAGTAAAATAAAATCATGACTTAACTCAAAATTTCAAGGCAACTTGCTGCACAGCTTTTTTGAGTTAACGCCACTTTTAACTTGTTCACTTAACTCGAAAAAGCTGTGCAGCAAGTTGCCTTGAAATTTTGAGTTAAGTCAACTTGTTGTTGACTTAACTAAATTTACTGAGTAAGGTCTCCCAACTTATATTCTTTTGTTAAGTTAAAAGTGATTTGATAGTTTCAAAGACTTATTAATTTAATAAATGTGAACATGTATTGGGTTCAAAATATGTGTTTAAATTTACTGAAGCAGGTTTTTTTGTAATACAATATAATGAAAAAAGCTGTAACTGAATGCTTGAAAGTTTCTTCAAAATTTTGTTTTAAACCAAAAGGAACACACTACAACCACATTCCATGACTTTCAAATAAAGGTACACAAAAAGAAACATGGCAAGATGCCTTTTACAGTCTAAACTTCACAAAACAAGGAAAAGAGTACAAAATAATAATAATAATAATAATTTGAAGTCTGAAAACAGCTCACAAAAGCAAAGTCATAGCAGAAGTTAGGTCTTAAGGAATTGTACCCTTGCAGAGCAGTGAGTGCCCAATTCCATGAACGCCTTCTCAATCACCTCAAAGTGTACTTCCGATTTTTTGGTACTGAAATCCAAGGCAAACAGGTCAAAGGCCAAACTGTTCTGGAGAATCTTGCAAGACAATCCCTTCCTCCAACACAAGAGTAAAGTTTATGACTGGTCAAAGTCGTAGGGGAATCATTATCTTCAAGTACAATAGGAACTCACACTTTCATCCCTCTGGTCTGTCTGCCATCAGGAGTACTGCCCTAATGTAATAAAGAGTACAAAAAAAAAAAAATCACTTTTGACATCCATCTTTTCTATGTTGTTATATTTCTTTTTGTTCCATGAAAGTTTTGGATCCTACTAGATTAATGTAGACAAAATGTACAGAAAGAAACACCTCATAAATCCTTAAAATCAGTTGAGATGATCAGATAAAGTAAAATAAGAGCCGGAGTTCAAATGAATAAGAATTTAAATATCTTAATAATGTCAACACAAACATTAACAGCCGTATTTTTGTCAAAGTGCCTGCAGAGAATCAATGCAACATACTCACCAGACATGTTCTGAATAGTGCAGATGATCCATCACGGATAAACACATCGAGATCTTCCAGGACAGTTTTCATTCAGTGAGCCACAATATTTGAAGTCTGAAAAAAGGGCGCTAATGTTATGCATTGTCGCCTTTGATAAACTTTCCGGTATTCATAACATTTAACATTAGGGAGACTCTAATTATGAGAGAAAGATTTAGAAATATGCAATACTGTTTGCATAGAAAAAAAAGATGTTCAGGTTTGTGCTCAAGTGTCTCAGCATCAAATTTTTTGTGTCCTGTTCTCTCAATTCTACAGTTGTGGCCAAAAGTTTTGAGAATGACACAAATATTAGTTTTCAAAAAGTTTCCTGCTAAACTGTTTTTAGATCTTTGTTTCAGTTGTTTCTGTGATGTACTGAAATATAATTACAAGCACTTCATACGTTTCAAAGGCTTTTATCGACAATTACATGACATTTATGCAAAGAGTCAGTATTTGCAGTGTTCGCGCTTCTTTTTCAGGACCTCTGCAATTCGACTGGGCTGCTCTCAATCAACTTCTGAGCCAAATCCTGACTGATAGCAACCCATTCATCACTTCTTGGAGTTTGTCAGAATTAGTGGGTTTTTGTTTGTCCAACCGCCTCTTGAGGATTGACCACAAGTTCTCAATGGGATTAAGATCTGGGGAGTTTCCAGGCCATGGACCCAAAATTTCAACGTTTTGGTCCCCGAGCCACTTAGTTATCACTTTTGCCTTATGGCACGGTGCTCCATCGTGCTGGAAAATGCATTGTTCTTCACCAAACTGTTGTTGGATTGTTGGAAGAAGTTGCTGTTGGAGGGTGTTTTGGTACAATTCTTTATTCATGGCTGTGTTTTTGGGCAAAATTGTGAGTGAGCCCACTCCCTTGGATGAGAAGCAACCCCACACATGAATGGTCTCAGGATGCTTTACTGTTGGCATGACACAGGACTTATGGTAGCGCTCACCTTTTCTTCTCCAGACAAGCTTTTTTCCAGATGCCCCAAACAATCAGAAAGAGGCTTCATCCGAGAATATGACTTTGCCCCAATCCTCAGCAGTCCATTCGCCATACTTTTTGCAGAAAATCAATCTGTCCCTGATGTTTTTTTTTGGAGAGAAGTGGCTTCTTTTCAAAAAGTCTTCACCTCCCTGGGTGTGCAGATGCGCTCACACCTGCCTGCTGCCATTCCTGAGCAAGCTCTGCACTGGTGGCACTCCAATCCCGCAGCTGAATCCTCCCTAGGAGACAATCCTGGCGCTTGCTGGACTTTCTTGGACGCCCTGAAGCCTTCTTAACAAAAATTGAACCTCTTTCCTTGAAGTTCTTGATGATCCTATAAATTGTTGATTTAGGTGCAATCTTAGTAGCCACAATATCCTTGCCTGTGAAGCCATTTTTATGCAACACAATGATGGCTGCACGAGTTTCTTTGCACCAGGTCACCATGGTTAACAATGAAGGAACAATGATTTCAAGCATCACCCTCCTTTTAACATGTCAAGTCTCAAGTCAAGTCAATTTTATTTATATAGCGCTTTTAACAATTGACATTGTCGCAAAGCAGCTTTACACAATAAAAAGAAGTAAGTTTTTATGCAATGTATATGAATCAAAATGACAAGATTGTCCCCGATGAGCAAGCCGAGGGCGACGGTGGCAAGGAAAAACTCCCTGAGATGGTAATAGGAAGAAACCTTGAGAGGAACCAGACTCAACAGGGAACCCATCCTCATCTGGGTGATAACGGATAGCAGGAATTGCTCAGCATAATAATGTGTAAGACTGGAAGTTCAGTATAACAAGAGATGTTTTAAAATTAAAAGGAGTCCAATTTGTTCCCGGAGGCTCAGGTAGACTGTAGGGGATTCCGGTCCTGAGTTATCGAACAACTGAAGTCACAGGTCCCCAGAGCATCACTCGATGACAGGAGAGTCTTCATGGAAACCATCCCCAGACACCATACGAATCCAGGCAGACCACACGGGGCATCCATGCGACGAGATCTCCAACCAGAAGCAGGACTCCAGGACGGGTTAGACGGCTCCAGAGGGCAGAGGGGTCTGGATCACTGGCAACTCAGGAGCGAAACATGTATAGCTCGACAGAGAACAGAGAGAGGGAAAGAAGAGGGGGAGAGAGAGAGAGAAGAGAGCAGAAAAGGAGAGAACAGAAAATAAGGAGAGATGGCAGTTAGGTATGGTCACAGTCAGCATGTATAGGTGAATGTATATTTAGTGCAAAGTGCAAGCAGAGACTCCGGCAGGACTAACTATAACAGCATAACTAAAAGGGAGAGCCAGAAGGAAACACAAACATGAGGGCTCCCTGAGATGTAAAGCAACCAATCACCTCACCGTCAACAAACCTGAGTGAACAATGAGAGTGAGGAGGACAGCATCTAAACATACCAGTTCACCAGAATACTCTACATCTATGAGTCCCCCAGATCTGCTCCTTTACCTAAGGTTAATCTATTTACAAAAATGCTTGGCTAAATAAATGGGTTTTTAGCCTAGACTTAAACACTGAGACTGTGTCTGAGTCCCGAACATTAATAGGAAGATTATTCCATAACTTTGGGGCTTTGTAAGAAAAAGCTCTGCCCCCTGCTGTAGTTTTAATAATACGTGGTACTGACAGGCAGCCTGCATTCTTTGATCGAAGTAGGCGTGGCGGATCGTAAGACACTAACAGTTCACTCAAATACTGTGGTGCGAGACCATTTAGTGCTTTAAATGTCAAAAGTAGTATCTTAAAATCGATGCGAAATTTCACAGGGAGCCAATGCAGTGTAGATAAGATAGGGGTGATGTGCTCGTATCTTCTGGTTTTAGTGAGGACTCTCGCTGCTGCATTCTGTACTAACTGAAGCTTGTTTATACACCTAATTGAACAACCAGACAGTAAGGCGTTACAATAGTCCAACCTAGACGTGATAAAAGCATGAACTAGTTTTTCTGCATCATTTAGTGACAATATGTTTCTTATCTTGGCAATATTTCTAAGGTGAAAGAAAGCTATCCTGGTGATATTATCTACATGAGCTTCAAACGAAAGGCTGGAATCTATAATCACACCGAGGTCTTTTACTGTTGCACTTGATGGAACAGAAAGGCCATCTAAAGTTACAGTGTGATCAGAAAGCTTAGTTCTAGCTACTTGTGGTCCTATGACCAGAACTTCTGTCTTATCAGGATTAAGCAGAAGAAAATTAATTAACATCCAATCTCGTATATCCTGCACACACTGCTCGATTTTAGCAAACTGGTTTTTCTCATCTGGTTTTGCTGAGACATATAATTGTGTGTCATCAGCATAACAATGAAAACTAATACCATGTTTACGAATTATGTTGCCCAGAGGAAGCATGTAAAGGGAAAAAAGCAGTGGGCCTAAAACTGAGCCCTGTGGAACACCAAACTCCACTTCAGAACATGAGGAATGGTCACCATCTAAATCTACAAACTGATAACGATCAGTCAAATAGGATCTGAGCCACAAGAGGGCAGTTCCCTTAATTCCTACTACCTTTTCTAATCTGTGAAGGAGAATACTATGATCAATGGTGTCAAAAGCTGCACTGAGGTCCAGTAACACAAGTATAGTGACGCAACCCTGATCAGAGGCCCATAGGAGGTCGTTTACTACTTTAACAAGTGCTGTCTCTGTGCTGTGATGAGGCCTAAATCCTGACTGATACAGTTCATTTATGCTATTTCTGTGTAGATGTGAACATAGCTGCTGTGATACTACCTTTTCCAAAATCTTGGAGATAAAGGGAAGGTTTGATATCGGCCTGTAATTAGAAAGCAGACAGGGGTCAAGGTCAGGTTTCTTGATTAGCGGTTTAATAACGGCTAATTTAAAGGATTTGGGGACATACCCACTACTGAGTGAACAGTTAATTACTTTCAACAGGGGTTCTATTATTGCTGGTACTATCTGTTTGAGAAAATGTGTCGGTATAGGATCTAATATACAGGTTGACGATTTTGAAGAAGAGATGAGTGAAATTAGTTCCCTCGCTTCAAGGGGAGTAAAGTGTTCTAAGTTCTGATGTGATGTGGTTAGATCATCTGAATTATTTAAATGGTCTGTTTTCAAAGCCTGAATTTTTTGCCTAATATTTATGATTTTATTATTGAAAAAGTTCATGAAATCCTCACTACTGCATGATGTTGTTGTGGAGATTTCTGCAGTGGTCTTGTTTTTAGTTAAGTTAGCTACGGTATTAAATAAAAATCTCGGGTTGTTTTTGTTATTTTCTATAAGAGTGGAGAGATACGTTGATCTAGCATCACTGAGAGCTTTTTTATAGTTCAGGATGCTCTCCTTCCAAGCTATTTTGAATACTATCAATTTAGTTTGGCGCCATTTACGTTCGAATTTTCGAGTGGTTTGTTTTAAAGCACGTGTGTGGTCATTATACCAAGGAGCGAGTTTCTTATCTCTAATCATTTTCCTTTTAACTGGAGCTACATTATCTAAGCTATAACGAAGTGCTGACTCTAGATATTCATTCGCCTGTTCGAGTTCTGTGAAGTCAGATGGCGATCCAATCAAAGTTGATAATTCTGGAAGATTATTGATAAAGCTCTGTGCGGTATTTGATGTAAATGTACGTTTAAGGTGGAAACGCGGTGCTGTGCTGCATACATTATTACTATAACACGCTTTAATCGAGACAAGGTAGTGATCTGAGATAACTTCAGACTGTGGAATTGTGGTTATATTTCCTATACTTAATCCGAAGGATAATATTAAATCTAAAGTGTGACCTGCTTTATGAGTGGGTCCTACTACACACTGATTTACTCCTACTGAGTCCAGTAAGGACATAAATGCTGTTCTCAGAGGGTCTTCTGGATTCTCAAAATGAATATTAAAGTCTCCAGCAATTAACGCTTTGTCTACAGAAACAACAAGGTTTGAGAGGAAATCTGCAAATTCGCAGAGAAACTCCGAGTACGGCCCTGGGGGTCTGTAAATGATGATTAGCGGGATCGACTGAGCTGACTTTATGTTACTATAGAGAACTTCAAATGCATTAGATTTAAAACTGTGTTTTTGTACGAGAGACAGATTATCATTATAAATAACTGCAACTCCTCCTCCTCTACCAGTTAGCCGAGGCTGGTGTATGTAGCTGTATCCAGGAGGACTAGCTGCATTTAGAGCTACATACTCGTCCTGTTTAATCCAGGTTTCTGTTAAACATAATATATCAAACTCCTGATCTGTGATAGTTTCATTAACAATAACTGCTTTAGATGCGAGAGATCTAATATTTAACAGTCCTAGCTTCAGATCAGAGTTGCCGGCTGCGCATTCAGTGTGATCTGAGTTTGTGGTATCTATGTTAATTAAATTACTAAAACAGACTTTGTGAGTCTTTCTAACTTTATGTTTAGCTCGGGGAACAGACACAGTCTCAATATGATGTACCCTGAGTGACGACTCTCTGCAGCTAGCAGACGGTTGGTTTAGCCTGTCTGTCTGCTCCCTGGCCTGGGCTCTGGATTGTCACCGATTAACTAGGCCTCTTCTGAGACTATGTGCTATACTGCAAGAAATGAGAGCAGCACCTTCCCGAGTGGGATGGACACCGTCCCGCCCTAACAGGCCAGTTTTGCCCTCAAAGGTCCTCCAATTGTCTATGTAGCCCACGTTGTTTTCGGAGCACCACCTGGACATCCAGCGGTTCAGCGACCATAACCTGCTGTAAGCTATGTCGCCACGTCTCATTGGGATGGGACCAGAGCAAACTACTTCATCGGACATCGCCTTCGCTATTTTAAACACCTCTGTAAAGTTATGCTTGCTAACCTCTGACTGACGAAGGCGTATATCATTAGCTCCAGCATGTACCACTATCTTAGAGAACCTATGCTGACCTAGAGCCCTAAGATTACCTGCTATGTCCGGTGCTCTGGCTCCCGGGATACACCTGACCACTGCCGCTGGCGCCCCTAAAGGCCTGGCTAATTTCACATGTCTCAGTATAGAGTCTCCTATAACCAGAGCTCTTTCAGGTTTCTCAGCGGGTGCATCACTGAGGAGAGCGAACCTGTTGGACATGTGAAGCGCGGAAGAGGTGTGGTCCGGTGGGCTAGCCTTAGCGTTAGCTTTGGCTGAACGAGTATGCCGCCGAGTCGTCACCCACTCGCCCCGCTGTGAGGGCTCTACTGCCGGAGTCGGGGGCTGATTATCTCCGCCTGCGGCACCCAGACTTTCCGCTACAGGATTAACGCTGCTCTCGCGCTCTCTAACCCTCTCTAAAGTCTGGATGCGCTCCTCTAATGCTACTATCTTCTCCGTCAGGGTGCTAACTAACACACACCTATCACAAATAAAATTATCACTAATGACGGAGGAAGAATGTCTAAACATCCTGCACTCCACACACTGAGCGAGCTGAATGGTAGACATGATAACGTACCTTTGTGCCGGAGTTGTGATTATTTGGTGATGGATTCGCTTGTTGTTGGTCAGATGATACGCGTGTTCTCCCAAAAAGCGCAAAAATCGGATCTGCCATTCCGAAAGTCTGCCATTCTAATCAGTCTGACATAATGATCTCCAGCCTTGTGCTCGTCAACATTCTGACCTGAGTTAACAAGACGATTACTGAAATAATCTCAGCCGGTCCTTTAATGACAACAATGAAATGCAGTGGAAATTTTTTCAGGATTAAGTTAATTTTCATGGCAAAGAAGGACTATGCAATTCATCTGATCACTCTTCATAACATTCTGGAGTATATGCAACTTAAGCAGCAACTTTTCCAATTTCCAAATTTATGTAATTCTCAAAACTTTTGGCCACGACTGTACTGTACATGTGCACAAGGTGAAGTCCCAGCTTCAGGTTCACTGTTCAGCTCAGGTTCTGTTTCATTCAAGATTTTCTCTGATTCCTTATGCATTAATCTGAAATCTTTGATGGTGTTAGTTTTATGTTTTCTTGTTCTATGGCTGCTAAAGCTTGAATCTACAGGGTGGGCCATTTATATGGATACACCATAATAAAATGGGAATGGTTGGTGATATTAACGTCCTGTTTGTGGCACATTAGTATATGTGAGGGGGCAAACTTTTCAAGATGGGTGGTGACCATGGTGGCCATTTGGAAGTCAGCCATCTTGGATCCAACTTTTGTTTTTTCAATAGGAAGAGGGTCATGTGACACATCAGACTTATTGGGAATTTCACAAGAAAAATAATGGTGTGCTTGATTTTAACGTAACTTTATTTTTTCATGAGTTATTTACAAGTTTCTCTTTGTTCACAGCCATTGACATGTCGAAGAGGTTAACACGTGATGAGCGGATCGAAATTGTGTATATCGAAATTGTGATATCTGGTGAACGCAGTAACCGGGTCATTGCAGCAGATTTCAATGCAAGACACCCTACGAGACCACCCATCTCCCATGCTACAGTTAGCAAACTGCTTGCTAAGTTTCGTGAAACTGGTTCAGTGTTGGATTTGCCAAAATGTGGACGCATGAAATCTGTCACTAATGAACAAACATCAGTGGCTGTCCTAGCTTCATTCAGCAAGAGCCCACAGCGTAGCACTCGCCGCATGTCACTGGAGAGTGGCATTAGTCGAACATCCCTTCGGCGGATATTAGCTACTCACAAATGGCACCCTTACAAACTCCAGCTACTGCAGCATCTCAACGAAGATGACCCAGATCGGCGCACACAATTTGCAGAATGGGCAAAACAAAAATTGGAACAGGACCCTCAGTTCACGCAGAATTTGTTCAGTGATGAGGCAAACTTTTATGTGAATGGTGAAGTTAACAAACAAAACCACCGCTATTGATCTGACACTAACCCACATTGGATAGATCCCTCCAAGACTGTTACGTGGTATATGGGGTACAAAGATAGTGGGGCCATTCTTCATCAATGGAAACCTCAAGGCCACTGGATATTTGAAATTGCTACATGATGATGTGTTTCCCACTTTATGCACTGAAGCTGGCACGTTCCCTGAGTTTTTCCAGCAAGATGGTGCACCACCACATTATGGGTGTCAGGTCCGAGCATTCCTAGATGAACAGTTTCCTGAAAAGTGGATTGGTCGTCGTGGGCCAGCTGAATGGCCCCTAAGGTCTCCCGATCTGACCCCCTTAGACTTTTATCTTTGGGGTCATCTGAAGGCAATTCTCTATGGTGTGAAGATACGAGATGTGCTGCACCTGAAACTACGGATACTGGAATCCTGTGCTGGCATTTCTCCTGCGGTGTTGCTATCAGTGTGTGAAGAGTGGGAGAAGAGGGTTGCATTGACAATCCATCACAATGGGCAGCACATTGAAAACATTTTATAAGTGGTCAGAAACTTGTACATAACTCATGAAAGAATAAAGTTACGTTAAAACCAAGCACTCCATTATTTTTCTTGTGAAATTCCCAATAAGTTTGATGTGTCACATGACCCTCTTCCTACTGAAAAAACAAAAGTTGGATCCAAGATGGCCGACTTCCAAATGGCCACCATGGTCACCACCCATCTTGAAAAGTTTGCCCCCTCACATATACTAATGTGCCACAAACAGGACGTTAATATCACCAACCAGTCCCATTTTATTAAGGTGTATTCATATAAATGGCCCACCCTGTACATTTCTGTAAGGGGCAAAATACGATCTCTCTATTTCTTATATGTTTTCCAAGAGAAGAACTGTGCTTCAGAGCAGAACTGAACTCGCACAAGTTTTCATGAAGGTTACATTTATTTGATCAGAAATACAGTAAAACAGGAATACTGTGAAATATAACAGCTTTTTTCCATTGGAATGTATTTAAATTATTTTATTTATTGCTGTGATGTAAAGCTGTATTTTCTGCATGATTACTACATTCTTCAGTGTCACATGATCCTTAATTTAATCCTAAAATTAATTAATTCATAATGATCAAGAAACATTTATTGAGTTTTGTGGATAACCTCCCCCCCCCCCCCCCCCCCCCAGGACTGAATGACAGTATTAGTTAAATAACTAACTAATTAACTCTCTATACAAAAATATCAAGAAATTTTCCCATGATCAGATCCTCATATTAGAGGGATTTCTGAAGACCATGTGACACTAAAGACTTGAGTAATGATGCAGAACATTCAGCTTAATGTCACAGCAATAAATTACAGTTTTAAGTACAGTACATTCCAGTAGACAGAAATTTTGAAGTCTAACATTATTTCACCTTATTTCAGTTTTACTATATCAAATAAATGTAGTATTTTATATTGATCAAATAAATGTAGCATTGATTAACATAAAACTCTTTTAAAAACAAAAAATAATACAGATCTAAAACTTTTGAACGTTAGTGCAGAACTAGTCTGACCAATTATAGGTTTGCAAGGAAATATTCAATAGTCTTTTTACATTTTTTCATAATATTTCATGAATATTCCATTTCATGGGGTATGAATAGTCTTACATAAAAAAAAGTAAACTAGTAAGGTATAACAAAAAAAATTTTTTGCCCTAACTTCATACTTCGTTCTTAAAATCATTAAAAATACTGCATTGTAAATGTTTACTTACATGAAATGGCAAAGTTTGCGATGAAGTCTGGAAGTGTGTTCATCCAGGAGGATATTGAGAGAATGTGTTCTGAAACGTTAAATGCAATGATTACAAACACATTCGTGGTGCAAATACTGCAGATTTTAAATACCAAGTGTAGAAGAGTTATTATGAATTTAACCAGACTTTCTAGAGTTGTCTTATCATTCTCCAGTCTCTTTGGCTGTGGGTAATAAACGGCTACAGTTAAGTTTGCAACAACTTATTTTATTGAGCCAAACGGCAAGACAAACTGCTCTCCTCATGTGTTTCTCTCACACCGTGTCACACTCTCACCTGTCCCATGGGAAACCCCAGGCAGGTAATGTAAGGTTTTATAATATTGTAAGACATTGTAATCTAATCAGTTCTGATTCCTGTGCCCTGAGAACAGACCACTCACTGTGCTTCCTTATGCCTTCTGTGGTAACACCTTCTATATCCTGTACCCAGACGAGTTTACATCCAAATGGCTCTTGTCTGCTAGAACCCTTTTGTTTAATCAGGAGAATGTAAATGTATTTCCTCTCTCCTGTCTGTCTCCGGCTCTCTCTATCATTGACATATGAATGACTGGTTCTTTTGATGTTCAGGACGTAGCACCCTTTAAATGTGCTCTCCTTGCTAAGAATAAACTAGAGATCTTCAGACATCATGCCTGCGTGTGTGTGTGTGTGTGTGTGTTTGTCTCTCCCGGTCGATCGGGCCCGGACCGGTAAGTGTATCAAGGTGCAGCGGACACAACAAGTTAAACTCTTCTTCTCTTAGCTTAAAACTTAGCTCGGACACACTACTTCTTCATTTAAAAACCTAACAGGTAACTTGTTAGTTCCTCTTAACATAAGCAACATAACCAATAAATCAAACATCACACATGCAGGGATATAGAGAAAATAATCATGTGCTGTAAATAATAATTAAATAATTTTCAATTCTAAATTTAATATTTCTAATATAATTAAATATACTTCATAATATGCAACACCTGTAATAAATAACAAATAAAGGTAGTAAACTCAAAATAATACAAAATATATTGTTTGTAGGAACTCAGGTTACAGGATGACTTGCATCTTTCTCACTGTCTCACGTTAAATAAACAATTGCACCAAACTCTATGTACTTCACAAAGAGCGCCATATAATAACGCTCATTTATGTTAAGACAATTTCTACAAAGGACTTCGATATAAATATATGCACTTACCAAAGTTTAAAAGAAGTTTTCCGTTGTGAGGTGGAGAAACGGAATACTAATCCAGATGATGTTCAAAATACCCGCTGCACTCAACACGCATGCGCCACTTCAGAAACGTATCAGCGCGCATACACCAACTTCAGAAACGTATCAGCGCGCATGCGCCAACTTCAGAAACGTAACAGCGCGCATGCGCCAACTTCCGAACCAACTTCTGTGTGTGTTAACTTGCATTAGAACGTCTGTTCAGTAATTAAACCTTAGTTGACCCAGCGAGTTTTTAATGAACTTGTTTTCACTTATTGTCCAGATTACTAATAAATACTCATTATGCCAACATTTTGCTAGTTGGATTTTTTACAGTGCAGGTATTTTACTGACCTTTAATTAAAATAGAACCTGTACTCGTCTGTTATATGCAGATCACTGTTTTAATTTTAACAGGTTTTGGAAGAACAAAGTTTCTAATGTAATGTTTGTGTTTTACCTGTAGGGGTATTGTTAGGCCAACTTGTTTTTATGAAAAAAATAATAATAATAACTTGAACCAACTACATCAATGGGCTACAACTGACGTCAGCTTACCTTTCTGAGTAGATGAAAAGTTGGGTAAACCCTAAAGAAATATAATTAATTGAGCCCATAACTAATACTACTTGAGCTGACTTAAATATTTGAATTACAAGTTGTGTCAACTTAAGATTTTGAACTGGGTACACATTGTGTCAACTAAACAGCAATGTGAAATATTTAGTTTGGCCACCAAAACTTTAAAAAAGCTGTGTACTAAACTTTTTTTTACATAGAGGTGACATTTCTTTTACAGTGTAGAAGTGTAGAGGTTAAAATGGAAACTTTCGATGTTCGCACTATGACTGGTAAAGGGAGATAGCTAGCAAATACAATGGAGTATAGTAAGGTAGATATACTATGCATACAAGAGGCCAAGTGAAAAGGAAGCAAAGCAAAACCATTGGAGGTTCAAACTGCTTTACTATGGTGTAGATAAGAGAAATGGTGGTGGGTATAAACCTGGAAGTGGAAGGGAGTAATTGTACTGCAGAAATGGCAATGGAGACAGCTAGGAATGTATTTGGCATGACATCAGGACAGAGAAAGGAAGATGGTGAAGGAATGAGGAAGTACTGTACAGGAAAGCATCAAGAGACAGACTCTTGCAAAAAAGAAATGGGATAGAAAGAGAGATGAGGAGAGGAGACAGGAGTATAAGGAAATGCAATGTGAAGTGATGAGGGATGTGGCAAAGGCTATGGGGCAGGTGTATAGTGAGTTGTATAAGAAGCTAAACTCAAAGGAAGAAGAAAAGTTGTAGTACAGGCTTGGGTGATATAAGGTTTCTAGGGTGGAATTGTCCTGACTAGTGAGTGTTTTGAGAAGGTAGCGGGAGCATTTTGTGGAGCTAAGGAAAATAAGGGAGAGAAGGTTGGAGGTAGTAATACAGGTAATACAGGGAATTAATAAAGTTGTAGTAAGGATCTAAAGAGAATGAAGAGTGGAAAGGGAGTTGGTCCAGATAACATTACAGTGGAGGCAAGTGTTTAGGTGAGATGGTGGTGGAGTTCCTCACTCACTCACTCACTCACTCACCCATCATTTATACCGCTTAATTCAGGGTCATGGGGGGCCTGGAGCCTATCTCAGGACACTTACGGCACAAGGCGGGGTCCATCGCAGGGCGCGCACACACACACACACATACTCATTCACACACTACAGCCAATTTGGGAACACCAATTAACCTAACCTATATGTCTTTGAACTGTGTGAGGAAACCGGAGGAAACCCACCGAGCACGGGGAGAACATGCAAACTCCATGCAAACAGAGACGGGAATCGAACCCGGACCTTAGAGGTGCAAGGCGACAGTGCTAACCACTACATTACTAGATTATTTAACAAGATCTTAGAAAGTGAAATGATGAGTGGCAGTATAATAGGAAGAAGAGAAGCAGGAGATATCTGTGACAGAAAGGTATCAGCAAGAATAAAAGGGAAAGTTTTTCAGGACTGTAGTGAGACCAGCAATGTTATATGGAGGTGGCAGAGCTGAAGATGCTGCATTTTGCTTTGGGAGTGACAACAAGGGACAGGATTAGGAATGAGTATAGGTAGGATGATTTGGGGACAAAAGAAAGGCCAGATTAAGATGGTTTGGACACATGCAGAGGAGGGATAAAGGCTATATTGGGAGGAAAGTGTTAGAAGGAGCTGCTTGGCAGGAGGAGGAGAAGAGAAAAGTTCATGAGGAGGTTTATGGAGGTGGTGACGGAAGACATGCAGGAGGTTGGAGTGACAAGGGAAGATGTGGTAGACAGAGTTAGATGGAGACCAATGGACCGCTGTGTCGACCTCCTAATGGGAGCAGCCCAGCGTTAGTTAAAGCTATATATATATATACACACACTGTATAAGGTTGTTTTGGAATAAGAGCATCACACCGCTAAGGGTTTTTATTTTCACATTCTCAAAACCTCTCAGATTTTGTCATACTGAGAATTTACATGACAGAATTTGAAAAATGCATGGCTATTAAATTTTTTTAATTGAAATTTTATTTGTCACATACACAATTATACAGAATGATATGCATAATGAAATGCTTATATAACTGTCTATGACTTAAAAATAGAAAAGATCAACTATAAATGAAAATATTGCAATATAGATTTAAACTAAACATAGAATTTGCAATAAAATAAAAACGTAAGTAAAATGTATTTACTAAATAAAATAGAATTAAAATAGAAATTTAAATTACACAAGAACAGAAATTACTGTGAAGTATAAACATATTAAAATATAAAAGTATGGTGTGGTTATGACAACATCAAAATAATTTGAAATAGGGAATATAAAATGATATGATATACTTGTCAGCAGCCTGCCTTGGATGCTAAAGTAAAAAAAAAAAAAAAAAGTAGCTTTACTATAGCCACAAACAAACTCTTGCTGTCTTGCATTTCACGAAAAGGAAACTGTGGCCACCAGCTTGACTCTGAGTTTATTGTCCTGCTTTGTTTTAGACTGCACGAGGCAGAATGATCGTAGATGAATGAGTTCATAAATGCTGCAATGTCTACAATCGTAAGTAAGATGTTATACGTGTTCAGAATGTCTTATATTTTAAATATAAATATTTCATATGTTTCACATGTCATCAAACATCAAATTACACTTTGTGATGTTGCTGTTGTGTGTTTATTACTCAACTGACTAAATATATGATTAATACCTTGTCTGAAATTTCTTTAGCACCTGAATAATCAACTTATCGTATTATCTTAAAAATCATGTATAGGCAACAGAAAGGAGTTGTTTTATCTGCCCTGTGTGGCTGCTGTTATGTTTTGCTTCAGGTAATACATTTATATTTTATTCTTTACATTAAGAGAAAAATTTGCATAATGATAATTCTAAGCATACAAGGCGTAAAAAAGGTTGTTTGTTTTTGTTTGTGTTTATAACAGAACATCGCTGCTATGCCTAAAGCTCAGTAAACCAACATGATACAGTATAATATTATAACTTACACAGTTGTTTTGGTTTGTGAAGGAATTTTAACAGCTCTTTTTCCGAACTCTTTCCTCAGCCGTGAGTTCACAGAATTGCACTAAATTCAATCAGACAGAATCCATAGACCATCACATCCATCAGGGACAGTCAACCACAATCAGCTGTCATTACAGCAAAAAAAGAAGTCAATATCTTACAGTAATGTTAAGAACAAAATATAGAATCTGTGAATACCTCTATTCAAATAAATCCTGGACTAAAAAAATCTGTAATGACAACATTAGACTTGTATGGATTTCAGAAACAGAGGAAATATCATTTCAGCTCATGAATCTTCAGATAAATAATTCAGACATGTACACATGTACTGTGGTTGAACATGTACCACCTCCTACAAGGTGTTTGGGACAGAAGAGGATATTCATTCATGTAAAAGGTAAGTGTGCTTGCTTACAGGACAATAAGCCTAAAACTGAGAAACTTGAAACTCTAAGCGTTGATTCATTTCAAAATAATTTAATAAAATAGTATTTCTTTATGTGTGGCCAGCTTATTTCATTTACATTGCAAATATTTCATGTATATTCCTTTTTTCTTGCACCTAAAACTTTTTTTCAACTGTAATTGCTACATTGATGTAGGATATCATAACTAGCATGCCAATTGCCTCCTCTGACAACACTGATGATGAATAATGTAATTTGCTGTCGTCTTCCTCTGCAGCACCTACATCTGTGTCTGTGTCATGTGTAAAGCGGCCTGATGGAATTTCCTCAATGCTTTGTGCTGCTGAGGGTTTTTACCCCGCTGATCTGCAGCAGTCCTGGCTCAGAGATGGAGAATATATCAGTTCCCGGAACATTTCACTTACACCTATATATAAGGAAAACCTCAACTCTGATGTCAGCCGGAACTACAGCAAAAACACAAATGGGATTTATAGTTTCACTTCGTACCTCTATGTGTCTTCAAGCATAACTGTGTACTACTGCTGGGTTAATCACTCAAGCCTGAGCCAACCCATCGTGGTTAACATCTCCTCCACTGAGTGTATGGAGGGAGCAGAGCCATTTACTGGTATGAAGTATTTATCTAACATTATTTAAATATGTCTATTTATCTATTATTAACTGTTTATTGGTTTAATAAATTACACCTATTGTTGCCTCAATTCTGTTATTCAATTAATGCAGAACAATACAGAGTGTTCCTCTTAATATTTATATGTTTACAGGTTTATCTGTGCGTTACGTGGTTGTCGGGACCCTCTTTGGCTTATTGATAGTCACCACTTTGTTCAAGTCTATTATCAAGTATCTCAGTGAGTTCCATACTTACTTTTGTGTGTGTGTGTGTGTGTGTGTGTGTGTGTGTGTGTGTGTGTGTGTGTGTGTGTGTGTGTGTGTGTGTGTGTGTGTGTGTGTGTGTGTGTGTGCGTGCTTGTCCATTAAAGTTTTGCATGAGTCAAGATTTGATTAATTCATTACACTATGAACAAACTTTTGCCTTTCAGCTGCACTCCATCTCTGGTCTACTGCTGATGCCACTGTTACATCTGAACCTGTCTCACATCCTCAGGTCTATTAACAACATGAGCTAAAGCAAATGTATCCACTACGAGAATAAGGTTCTTATTACTTAAGTGTCATAAGGCTCGTGTAACAGCTCGTGTTTTACACTTTCTGGCCAGCAGAGGTCGCACAGTGGCGTGAACCAACCATTTCCAGGTCACAGTATGCTGTACTATATACACCCATCAAATGTAAATTATAAGCCTTGTATTTCTGCTGAGTGTCTATGCTGTATTTTGACACTGACAATGGCCCCATTCTGCCCCATTCAGACCAGTAACAGTGTTTCTGCAACTCTTCTTGCCATGCATCCTTTAATAGCATATGCACTCTTTCTCTAAAACCACCTAAATAACCTTACAGCAAAATTATTTAGCCAATAAAAGTATTCTTGCATGTTATGTGTTCTCATTGATGACACCATCTTTGTTGGCAATTGGTCCCTGTACCTTTATTGCAAGTTGGGAGATGGGAACGCTCAGCCTTGATCCTATAAGAAGTCGGAGATGCTGTGTTTTAACTGGTCATTCCAAGAAAACTTGATTTACACAAAAGATATTGTTACTGAGGCACATCTCCGGACCATATTCAAAATATTCTTATGTTTTAGACATGTCCAAAATGACTGACAAAGTTTGTATTTTAAAGTACAAATCTGAATTTATTTAAAGAAATATATTTTCAAAAATGAAAAATGTTTTCAGGAATTGTCTTTATATAATGTCTCTAAATCTTTTGCAAATGCACTTGACAATACTGTTCTTAAAAGAACTATTTCATAACAGCTGACCTTCATATTTTAAAATAATAATTCGCTGTTGATGTTGTTGTTATTGGTGATATTTAATTACATAATTCCATATATATTATTTCATAGTTTTTAAATCTCCAGTATTGTTCTAGAATGTACAAGCCCCCCCCCCCCCCCCACCCCCCCATTAAACATTTAATTTATGTTTAAAAATATTTTCTTGATTGCATATCTGTGCTTTACAATTTTCTCCCTGTATATACACACACTTTAGATGCTGGCAAATGTGTTCATTAGAGATTTTATTCGTTTGCATTTGTATATAAACTATTAAAATTGACATTTCACAGTGCAAATTTATATTCTTTAATGATGGTTTAAAGTGAACTTTTTTTAAAAGCATTTTTGAAATGCACAATCTAAAGACAGTCTAGCTAACCTGGAAAGGTGACATACAGTGACGTGTAAAAGTTAATATATTTCTTTAGTGTAAAAACATAATAAAAATCATCTTATCATAACGTTTTTTTCATGATGCCATTATTTATTTAACAAAAATGTGTAATTTAAAAGCTTGTAGATCCACCTTTAACAACAATATCTTGAAGTAATTGTTTCCTGTATGACTTTATAAGTCTCTCACATCGTTTTGGTCCATTATTCTTTACAACATTGCTTTGTCCTTTGGGCATTTACATATGCACAGCTCTGTTAAGGTCCTCCCACATCATTTCAACTGTTCAGGTTTCGAACCTCAGTTGTGCTTCATGTTCTCTTTAGACAGAAGAGGCTTTCTCCTGGTAACCCTTCTTAGCCAACTGTACTCGTTCAGTCTTCTTCTAATTGTGCTATCATAAACTTTAACATTTCTCAGCCCTGTACGCTCTGAGATGTAACTTTATTTCTTTTGTATTTCTGTGAGCATTGTTGAGTCTGACCTTGGGGTGAATGTGCTGGCACCTCCACTCTTTACAAAGATCAGTGTTAAGTGGGTGAAAAACAGTTTATGTTCATATAATATTTTGTTTTGTCAGTGTAACCTGTACTACATTGTATACTTTCTTGAGTAAATGTTCTCATGAGTTTCTGATTTTAGGGTTCTTTCCTCTTCTGCAGTTCTACCATCTCCTACCCTCCAGCTGATAAACAATATTAATTCCTCCTGTGTGAAGGTGCTCTGCTCTCTGCAGGGTTTGAGTCCACGGCAGGTGCATCAAGTTTCAAGCAATATGAAGAGCGTCCTGATCTTCTGCAAGCTGAACTGGACCCAAGTAGAAACACTCACGTGTCAAGCCAGTTTGTCACACAACCACAGACTCAGCAAGAACATCACACTACCAGGCAAATCAGATGAGCCTTTTAGCTACTCCCTAATGTGGACATTTTTTTATATCAAGCAAGACCAGGTATGAAGACATGTGACTAGACCAAGCAGGAAGACATTTTTTAAATGTGAAGTTGTTTTTTTGTTTATGGAAAACTTTCTTAATTGTTGTTCACATGTGGGGCACCAAATGTAAAAAAGTTTAATCTCTTTTACTTTTATGAACAGGTAAACTGTGACTCATACCAAATAAGAGATTTTTTTTTTTTTTTTATAAAGTCTAGTTGTAAATATCAAAAGTGAATGTAAGTAAAGAAAAGATCCTGAGATTTCCTGTTGAACTTGTGGAATAGTCTATACATTCCATGGCAAGGTTTTAATGAGTGAACAACCTTAATGATTTTAATGATCAAATTTGAAGGTAAACTGCAGTTATAATGGACTGGGTCAGGCATAAATCTTCAAACGCTGCAATTTCCTTTACGTATCTGAAACATGAACATACAGTAGGTTGTTGCAAAGGACACCTTGCTAGTAAATAAAATGTTTAAATTTTTTATTTGTAAATTTGTGCCTGTAAGATTGACAAGTTGTTAAATAATATTAACATATTAAACTGTATTTCCTCTCTTTGATATGCATATGATAATGTTGAACAAAAACGTCAACTTTGTGGAAAAAATGTGGATGCAAAAATCAATAACGGAGATCATTTAAATAGTTGGTAAAGTTGCATCATAAAAAAATTAACATGAGAAATCACAGCTATGTTTAATATTTAGACTAAACCTTTGTATGGCCATAAGACTTTACACACAACAGTCTGTAGGGTTTGAAGAAGGCAGTGTTATGTGGTGCGGTATGGAGAGCCGTACCACGAAATGTAATAATGTTTATAAGAGCCCTGACGCAGGGCTTCTAAGGGGGTCAACGAAACAGGAGGTTGTGAGAGTGGTATCAGGACCCTTAAATAAACACACCGCCAGATGCGTGTATAAAAGGCCGCACCTCTGCCTGTTCAGAACACCGCGGGGTAGCAGCCTGTGGTTCAGCCTGTTCTGAACAGTGCAGAGTATTTATGCGCGGTTCTGCCCCTCGTGAGACCCGTGTCATTACAGTGTATACCTTATTTTAACCTGCTGACCCAATTCATGAAATGATTTGTTCGTTTTAATTGTTTTTTGCCCTAGAATTTTTTTTAGGAAAAAAAAAATAATATTTAAAAAAAATTTCTAAAAAAATATATCTTTTCTTATATAAGTCTTATATAAATATCTTTCTTTTTTTTTACACCAACCATACACCTTATCCAACATGGCTCAGGTTTGTTATATTTTGGCATTGCAGTATTAAAGTGAAACAACAGATGCTTGTGACTGTATTTATGCCAGTTGATTCAAATGACATTTGAAATATTCACTCAAACAAATAAATTAAATAGGGTCTACATTGCCCACCAATTAAATGCTTTGTTGAACTGTAGCGCAGCAGGAGTGTAGCACAGAACTCTGGGCCCTACACATAAGTGCTCTCATTGGTTCCCTTCCATTCTTTATCCTCAGATTTCATTTCAGAATTTACAAGAGCCTTCCTGCCAGTGAGAAAAAGTGGGATTGTGCTGCATGTATGATTATCAATCTCTCTTGCATGTGTATAATTCTCAATTAACCAAGTGAGGTTTTTATGAATAAAAGAATGCTGCATGATTAAACGCAATACAAATATTTTGAATGTCACTGTAAAAAAATCACATGTACAGTATTTCCCTCTTTGGATAATACTAGGTCACTACTCTCACTCACTCTTTAAATGCTCCTGCTGGTGTGTAAATTAGCTGCAGTCTGTTTGCATTTAAATGTCAATTTATTTTACTATATTGTTGATCTGTTCCTCACTATTCCAACTGTTCTAATTATTATCCCTTCTTTTGCGTTCAATTAAGGCCATTGCACAGCTGTAAATGAATGTCAATTTCAACTGAATAAAGTGAATATTATGTCTTTTCATTTGAAGAAAAAATAAGTGGTCGGGCCACAATACACTTAAGTATTGAGGGCATGTGGGGATGATGACACGTCTTCAAAATAAAAGGTGTTTTTACTTTGTGACTAGTAAGAAAGAGGCTGGAGCTCAGTGAATTTGCTCGCATCTTCCACAGACAGTGGTTTTGAATATAAAATTTGAAGTACTGACATATGAGGTTGTGTGAAGATGAGTGACTGTGTATGTCTCAGTCTCTACGAGAGAAAGTTAGCAGCTTTGACAGTAAATAATGTAACATGAGGCCTGTGCACCAGTAAAGCTTTGTCTAGCAATGCCCCTGCTTCTAACCATAAACCATAGAAGCTGAGGAAGTCCAGATATGTGGTTGTCCACTGCAGCTCTATCGTGCCAAGATAACACCACAGAGTGTAAGCTAACAAGCTAAACTAGCAATCTGTCATTTTCCTCTCACATCGCTAACCTTACTCGCTCTTGTAGATTTCTTCTTTACAATATCAGAAGAATCCGCCCATTTCTTTCTTCACAGGCTACTCAGGTGCTTGTTCAGTCCCTTGTTATTTCAAGACTGGACTACTGCAACTCACTCCTGGCTGGCCTGCCTCTGTCCACAACTCGTCCTCTACAACTGATCCAGAATGCAGCAGCACGTCTCGTTTTCAACCTTCCCAAGTTCTCCCACACCACCCCACTCCTCCGCTCCTTGCACTGGCTTCCTGTAGCTGCCCGCATCAAATTCAAAACACTAATGCTTGCCTACAAAGCTAAAAATGGCCCAGCACCCACTTACCTCTCTGCTCTAATCACACCACGCACTGCGCCACGTTCCCTCCGGTCCTCCAGCACTGCTCGCCTCGTCCCACCATCTCTCAGGGATCGAGGGCGACATTCATCCAAACTCTTTTCTGTTCTGGCACCTAGGTGGTGGAACGAACTTCCTCTAGATGTCCGTACAGCAGAGACTTTGACTATCTTTAAACGGCGACTCAAAACTTATCTATTTCTCCAGTACTTACAGGACTAACCCCCCCCCCCCCCCCCCCCCCCCAAAAAAAAAAAACTCTTCCCAGTTGTGTTAGACTAATCGCACTTAGTTTTTGACCTAGTTAACCCAGTGTAAGTATCTACCCAGTAATGTAAACTTTAAAGCACTTTTTGTAAGTCGCTCTGGATAAGAGCGTCTGCCAAATGCCTAAATGTAAATGTAAATGTAGTGAGCAAGTCAAATCAAACACTGACAAAAAATTGACTCGATCCACTTTCTATTTAAACTGTTTAAGGACAAAACATTGTAGCTTAGACAAGCTGCACAGAAAAATGTCCAGACAAGTAGAAGACATAGTAGGGGAACTGATTTTATGGGAAATTCAAATTTTATTTGTCACATACACAGTCATACCCAGTATGACATGCAGTGAATTGCTTATATGACCTCCTGTGACCTTACACTAAAGAGAACAAAGAGTGTTACATTTTTCCCCACATTTTATAGCTAATTTGCATACAATTTCCCTTTGGGAATAATAAAGTATCTATCTATCTATCTATAGCTTTCTAAATTAGTTTAGTGCTGTTTGGTCTGAAAGCAAAGATTATGTATGCTATGTGACTCAAAAATTTGGTTTAAATAATTTATTTTACTGTTATACCCAGCAGATATTGAGTTTTATAGTTGTTGGGATCCTCATTGTCTTATTAACTGGCACTGCTTTGTTCTTTGGGCCTTACAGTCATGTGTTCATGTATACGATAGATAATTAACACTTTATAGCTCCAGTTATGTTCTGCAGTAGAACTGCGGGTAATGTAAGATTAAAAACTAATGCATATTGTTACCTTACAGCTGCACTTCATCGTTTACCATCATCAGCTGCTGATGGGATTGTTACATCTGAACTTGTTTCACCTTCTCAGGTCTCGTCCATCAACCAGCAGAGGTCGCAATATCCCAAATTCTCGGGCAGCCTTGCCAACCTATTCTAGGTCGATGTATGTTGTATTTACAAGATAGTCAACCTTGTGACTGTGTAAATTATGAGACTTCTGCTGATTTTCTATACTGAATCTGACTGCCCTCTTAGTTTATTCTTACTTTTTAACCTGGTTATACTGTGTCTTCTTGTGGTTTGGTGTGATTTTAAGTTTGTGCGCCTAGACATTATAATAAATCGCCTTTGAACATGTGTGAAACACTCTCCTTCTGTGTCCAATCTGTACGCGCTTCCTACTGTCAATATAATAGAGTTATAGTTTGGAATCTAACGTCAGCTATTAATTGGGTTTCCAGTCACACTAACCTCAGGTTACCCAGTAATACAGAGAACCATCACTGTGACAAACCAAATGGTAGTTTTGACTGAAGAATTACTTCACACAGCAAGCATGTGTGGGTTGTGCACAATCTAGAGCCTCCTGCCATCTGCCCACAATGCATTAAGAATCTTCACCCTTTACACAATGTCCCTCCTTCCACATCGTCATCAGTATCACAAGGTTTTACCACCACGCTCATCATAACCTTGATTTTCTAGGCCTGTTGACTGTTACCCTTGACCATCCATCTGAATCACAGCAGTCAAGTGTGGATAAGGAGGAATGCACAGACCTGTGAAGTGATATTTCATGTCTGATTACAACAAACACCCCTAAGACCAACTTTTTAAACCGATAACACAGAGTTGCATCCAAAGCTATACACCTGGTTTAGGTGTTTACCAGAAACTTCACCTGGGACTTCTTTCGGGTAAGTTACAGGAAGTCAGTGATTCAATGACGTAGACAAGTCAATCCAGTTTCAAACCATCATCCTATACAATGTGACTTAGGGCTCCCTGTGGCAAGTGACTGAGCTGTATTGTAGGGTGACAGATTTAAATATTCTGTGGAGAATGTTCTTCTGTCACAAACTTCCTGTGTTCTCATGAACTTTACCTTGCAAGTCTACCCCCGCAACTAAAAAATTAACACCTTCTTTATCTTGTCATCTCATGTCATGCAATAATTCCAGGTTTGCTGTAACTCTAAAATTGTTTTCAGAACCAGATGCTAGAGTTGATATATCTTGATCAGTACAAGCAAGGTAGTTGTTTATAATGTTATGATAATCTTAGAATGGTGTTTGTACCCATTCAAGCCCACTCAAGTTCTATTTAAAGAATAAATTACTTTTTAGTTAGGCTTATTATCCATGTTATTTCCTGCCAGATAGCTGAGACTCAAACTCTTATGCTATGCACCTTATGAATAGAACTGCATTGCTTTTGTTTTCTAGCAGAATATAAACACCCAGTTTTACAAAAAAAACCCCCCTCCTTTTTTTTAGCCAGAAACACACAGAATTGCACAGAATTAATTACAACGGGTCATCTGGGACTGTCAATCACAGTGAGCTGTCACTACAGCGCCAACAACACTATACATTTTGTTGCACAGATCAAAAGAAAATATTTACTGTTTTCATAAATCTTCCATAATATATAATAAAGTAATATTTGAGCTGTAAATTGTTAAATAAATAAACAAAAACTTGTGCATTTATATGATAACTGTGGATGAACTCACACCAACTCCTTTAAAATTGTGGAAGATAAGTTGATATTCATTCATGTAATAAGTAAGAATGATATATTTACAGGTCAATATAATATAATATAATATAATATAATATAATATAATATAATGTAATGTAATGTAATGTAATGTAATGTAATATAATATAGGCAGAATAGTGGCCTCGTGGTTAGCACTGTCGCCACGGTCAAGTCCCACCTCTTTGTGCATGGAGTTTGTATGTTCTCCCTATGCTTGGTGGGTTTCCTCCAAAGACATGCAGATTAGGCTAACTGGTGTTCCCAAATTGCCCATAGTGTGTGTGTGCCCTGTGATGGATTGGCACCCTGGGTGTACCTCGTCTCATGCCCCAAGTCTCCTGGGATAGGTTCCAGGCCCTCCGCAACCCTGAATACAGGATAAAGTAGTATAGATGATGAATGATATGATATGATATGATATGATATGATATGATATGATATGATATGATATGATATGATATGATATGATATGATATGATATGATATGATATGATATGATATGATATGATATAGGCTGAACTGTGGCTTAGGGGTTTCCAGAGTCTGGGTTTGATTCCTGTTTTGGGTTCTGTGTGCATGGACTTTGCAAGTTCTCCCTGTGCTTGTTGGATTTCCTCCCACAGTTCAAAGACACGCAGGTTAGGCTAATTGGCGTTTCCAAAATGCACCATAGTGTCAATGTGTGTAAGTGTGTGCACTATGAAGGATTGGCACCCTGTCCAGGATCTCCCCACGACCCTGTATACAGGAGAAAGTGGAATAGACGATGATTGAGTGGGTAATATAATATGATATAATATAATATGGAGACTGAGGGAAAAAATCGCTTCAATTATGAATCACGATTCTTTTGTGCTGGGATTCACATATCGCCACTTTGACACCAAAATAGTTTTTTTTTTTTAAATAATTTAATCATTCGTTTTTTATGTTATAAAAGAGATGAGCAAGTCAGCCAGTGACCAGAATTAGCTGGTTTTCAGTTTGATAGACCATAGCCGATGATCAGCCCATCACCCTCAATAAACATTCTAAATGGTTAAACAGAAGACATTATTAAAAATGGCTAAAAAAAAAAAAAAAGCTATTCAAACCCATAGTTACACAAGCCAGCGGTAGAAGCTGCATGCGCCTGTGTGCTCGCAGCCACTCATCCCACACACTCACTGTTGAGTTTTGAGAATTTGAGATGGTGAGCCATTGCTGTTTTTTTTTTTTATAATCCTGCAGAAGGTACACTCTGAACAATTCACATATTTTCATCCTGTGTAGTATGAGTGAATTATTTGCTAAATTTGTTTAGAAATAATAATTATGGCAGACGACAGAGATAGTTAAATGTTAAACTCTTGTATTTGAAGTGATTTTTTATTGTTTAAATGCTGCCATTGGCTTTTAAGTGAAAAACCTAATGCTATAAGGAAAGGGATAAAAAAAATCAGTAATAAAATCAGGTGAAAACTTAACATAGAAATTGAATATTTATAAAATTGTGAGACTTAGAGAATTGCATTTTTAATCAAATCAAGATGTAAGAATCGTGATAATATTATTTGGGGAGGTGATTGGTGATTCATCCCTAACATAACATAACATAACATAACATAACATAACATAACATAATATAATATAATATAATATAATATAATATATTTGTGTATTACATAGATATAGTTTCAGTTGCAGATTGCAGATAAAAACATTAAGTGCTGTGACTTTCAATGCTCCCTTTAGAACTATCTCAAGTTACTATTGTTTCTTAGTATTTTCTAATTTATGTGCTTTAAAGTACAGTAAATTACGGAACAATACTTCTTCATCTGTAACAGTAATGAGTCTAGAACTTTTTAATTTCATCAAACTTTAGTTTTAGGCTGCTTTGGGCTATAAACAAGTTTGTTTGTTTGTTTTCTTTTTCTTTCGTAAGCCTTTTAATTATATATTTAATTTCGAGTTATTTTGGGGCATATCTGCAGATTTACTTTTTTATATTGAGGGGGAAATGAGAAACTTCAGAAGCTTTAGCATGACTTTTTAAAAGTATTTGATTTATGATGGATTTTGAGAACAACATACATTTTATTCTAGAATCCAATTGATTTTTTAGCTTCGGTAACTGCGACATATTAGCTTCCATAATTTGCTGATATTTCCTGGCATGAATTCTTCTATGTTCCTGTACAATATTTCCTGTGTTACTCCACCACAAAGCATAATAAATTCATATGTATGAGCCTTTCACCTATATACTGTAGTTGCTTGGCATACAATAGACCCTTACACTGTAATGAGGACAGGTAAGGTTTCCTTCGTGCATGCCTTAAAGGTCCTAAGAGTTTATAAGACGTCCACATCTTGCCCTGGCCTCCGCAGTTTCCCCCAACTGCCATCTCAGAATGACATTTCAGAATGTGGAAACTGCAATACAGAAGCACTTTGATATCTTTTTATAGCATTCCTCTACTTTATAAGCAACAGTTACAGTACCCTTATTTTCAGCTCCTCAGTTGACAGCTTAGAGGAGCTGATGGCTATAGATAGAATAGGGTTTGAACAAGATTCAAGAATTTACTTGTCACATACATAGTTGTACAAGTACAACACTAGTGAAATGCAGTTGCAACAGACTCCAGACTGTGCAGATTTTTAAGAAATAATAAAAAGAAGATGAAGACTAAAAGAAAGCATGTACAAAAAATATTAAGACTAAGCAGACTATATATATTATATACAATATAATATACATATAAATTATACAGAACAAGAGTAAGAGAATTTATTGATCTCCTGACCTAAACAATGAGTCCTAAAAAAGTCCAGTTATAATGATTAGTTTCAACAATTCAGTCAATTCAATGATTTAGTAAACAATTTTTATTGCTTCAGAACAAGGGATTAGGCATTAGGAAATATATATATATACACACACACACACACACACACACACACACACACACACACACACACACACACACACACACACATAATTGGGAGTGTTACAATTATATATACATATATACATACAATTGGGAGTGCTGGAAACAGTGAGCTGATTTGATTAGTCATATTTCGCTATATATTTTTGACAAGTGGTCGACTGCTGCATGCACACTGAGGAGAGAACAGTAAATGCTTAACACATACAGTAAAGGTGATCCGGTGGCTCTGCAATGCTGCGGTGGGCTTTTGTTTTTGTAGAAACTTTGTGAACTTCACTTGCCTTTTATCTGTGTGTTTTGTGTTTGTGTGTGTCATGGCTAAATGTCATATCTCATTTCACATACAGGAAACCGTGACCACTGTAATTTACATCAGAGCCAACACTATTTATGTCATGTTGTATAAACCATAACAATTTTGACAACAGTAAGTTTAGAAATAGGACCTTTTTGGAGTGTTAGATGGTTTACAACTTACCAGATATTGTTTTTTTTAACTCTACCGAGCCTTCGAGCCGCCGAGCCTGAAAATGAATTAACAGAAACTTTTAGGTTTTTATATCATGAGAGTTAACTGTTTACATTGCAAGATTCTTCAACATACAACAGGACTAAATTCTTAATTTTATCGCCAACTGTTTTTTTAAATCTACAAAATTACGTCAACTAGTATAAAATTTTCATTAAGCAAGAAGGTTGAGCCTATTTTACTCCTATAGAGCCTATTTTTTTTTAAACATCTCATATTATGAAAATAGGTTAGGTTTACAGTTAGTTTCTTTTATATGAACTTTAGGTCATTTTCATGATGACGGCCAAATACACAAAGAACGCTCTAGGCTGGCTAAACAGGATTGCACTTTCGCTGTACATGATAGAATTAAATAGGGATTGCATGTAAGGTACATCTTCGCATTCACCCACTTCCTGTGCTCTTCTAAACATTTCTAAACACTTCTCAAGTCCACCTCCGCACAAGTTAAAGGTTGTCACCAAACAAAAATTTTTTTTTTCATTTCTATCTTAGGTATCACCTCTCTTGTGGTGTAATATCATTTGCATGTATGTTGCTAGGTAAACTACTATTGAAATAACAATACCATCAAATAATATTTTTAAAACTTTATGATCGACTTCTAGCTATAAGTCAATCATAAACTTGACTTTGTTGACATGATTTGAGAAATAATATCTAATAGATGCTCCAAGTAACCACCAATCACCAATCCATGTTGCATCTGAGATTAATGAAATGTTTTAGAGTCTCTTTTTTTTTTTTAAGATTTATTTTTTCCAGATATTTTCAAGTATTTATTTTCAGATTTTCAAATCCTTTCAGATTTTCTTGTACAGTATGTTGACATGCCAGAACACTTAGCTGTGATTTATCCTTGCATGTGGTGTCACATTATTTTCCAACAGAGCAATACACTTTAAACATTAAAACATGCCTAGCATCTCTTGGCTGCTTGAGTAAATAAATAAATAAATAAATAAATGGATAAAAAACGTAGCGTTTGCTCACAAAGAGGTGTGACTCTTGAGGGTCTAATACACAGTTTCTGCAGCTGTAAACAAAGTGTTGCTGACTTGCATTTCACAAAAAGGAAACTGTAGCCACATGCCTTCCTCAGTGCTCATAGTCCTGCTTTATTTCGGGCTGCATGAGGCAGAATGATCGCAAGAGGAATGAGTTCATAAATGCTGCTTTGTCTACAATGGTGAGAAAGATGTTTTACTTTATGAGTGTAAAATACTTCTTGTTTTATATGTCAATAAGTATCGATTTAGTCTTTGTGATGTTGCTACTGTGTGTTAATACTCAATTGTACGAATTTGTAAAACAAAGTAGATTATCTGTAACTATTGTCTCACCTAAATAATTTTTTATGCAAAACATGCTGAACATATCTTTAATTCTGCATTTAAAGAAGCTTTAAACAATTTCTATATCACATGTAGACATCAGTAAGGAGCCGCTTTATCTGCCCTTGTTGGATGCTTCTATTAATTCCTTTAGGTAATGTATTTCTGTCTTCTTTTCATTAAGGTAAAAATGAGCGTACTAAGAACTATAAGCATATATCTTTTTTATATAATAGAAGAGTTTATAACCATGCCTGAGCCTACCAACTTGAAATATTTTATTTAAACAGTTGCTGTGTTTTGGCTTCTAAAAAAACATTAATATCTCTCTTTTTTTCAGCTGTGAGTTCACAGAATTGCACTAAATTCAATCAGACAGAATCCATAGACCATCACATCCATCAGGGACAGTCAACCACAATCAGCTGTTATTACAGCAAAAAAAGAAGTCAATATCTTACAGTAATGTTAAGAACAAAATATAGAATCTGTGAATACCTCTATTCAAATAAATCCTGGACTAAAAAAATCTGTAATGACAACATTAGACTTGTATGGATTTCAGAAACAGAGGAAATATCATTTCAGCTCATGAATCTTCAGATAAATAATTCAGACATGTACACATGTACTGTGGTTGAACATGTACCACCTCCTACAAGATGTTTGGGACAGAAGAAGATATTCATTCATGTAAAAGGTAAGTGTGCTTGCTTACAGGACAATAAGCCTAAAACTGAGAAACCTGTTAAAATCTCTACATTCCTTGATTAATTCACACACAATAAGACAATATTGTATTTCTGTATGCTGGATTACAGGCTTATATGTGTGCTATTTTTATTTCTGGATGATTCATAGATAATTTGTTTTACAGTATGGTAAGTTGTGACTAACTTTGCAAGCTGAAAAATAAGTACATAGTAAATAATGTGTGTGTGGGGGGGGGGGGGGGGGGGGGTGTTAAAGGCAAATGTTTTCACATCTACCCACGGATCTCTAAGTATCCCAGTATGCGCCAATAAACAACTAAGTAACTTCATATATAATTTTTTTGAAATGCTACTCTCGATTTTCTAATATGGGCATCATCTGACGTAGTATTTCACTTCCTTAAAATGAGATAAATTTTGAAGATCCTTACCACTAAGAATCACTAAGAATTGATCAAGTATCTTGCTTTGTTCCATCGTAATATTTTATGACATTTCAAAAACTGTAATTAAGAAATGCATTCGTTTTTTTACAGTAATTATATATTTACCAGTACAAATGAGTAAAATAACAACTTACTAGTGTAATTAAATAATAAACAACCATTAGAAACCAGATGACAGAGATAAAACACTAGCATGTATCTGCTATTTTTCCCACATTAGGTGCACTGCAACAGCTTATTTGTAAGTACTACATGAAAAATCTTTGGAGTAATTATTGACTTAAGGCACCAATTACTGCGGTGCAATCCTGGTAGTTTTTACACAAATTACTACTTATTCAAATAACCCACATGTATATGGCAGGAATATAGAGAAAAAAAATCACTTCAGTAGAATGATGTAAACACTGCCTAGAATTACCAAAATTTAACCATTTTAAAAACAAAATTTATTTGCTCTTAAATTCAGAGCCGCCACTTCATAGCGCCCACATAGACCGTGCGCTGTACACAGGTCAAACCATCTCTACTGGGGTAAAAGCTAGTTAATCTGATTATTCTGACGTCAAAAATATATAAACTTGTTCTTTGTGATTTTTTTTTGTCGTTCATAAACAACCATATTCCACTGTTATCAAATGGTCCTTATACAGGCATTAAAATTGAATTAAAATTTAGCTATGTGGGTGGAAGCGGCACATGTGAAGAGTAGGATGTGATGACTTGTCTTATTGCTTGTGTGTACAACATGTCATATGCCTTGAAGATGCAATGCAACTTTTTTTACTATGACAATGACATTAGACCTTAAAATTTAATCAGCCAAATCATAATTAGCCTGCGTAACCAGACAAGCTTCTTTGCGTAGAAGCTTTAAACTCCCAAAATTTGTTCATGAAGCCAGACTCTTATAACTACATAGTTTTGTATTTGATCATTTACTACTTAATACTATGCTTTAGGGTGAATAAGTGAATGATTTTTCTTTTTTTACACACATCAATGCCTCAACACGTCAGTGAAAAATCCACTGACTACGTCAGCTTGAAGACCTGAACAAAAACATTTGTTTGTCAAAAGATCTGATCAAAAAGTTATCATAAACTATGCTTGATTTTTATTATAGACTGTGTATGTAGCCAAAAGATATTTCCTACAACAATTTTCTATTGTCTCTCTGCAGCACCTCCATCTGTATCTGTGTCATGTGGAAAGTGGCAAGACGGGGCTTCCACAGTGCTTTGTGCTGCCGAAGGCTTTTACCCCGCTGATCTGCAGCAGTCCTGGCTCAGAGATGAAGAATATATCAGTTCCCCAAACATTTCACTTACACCTCTATTTAAGGGAAACCTCAACTCTGATGCCAGTAGGAACTACAGCACACACTCAAATGGGATTTATAATTTCACATCGTACCTCCATGTGTCTTCAAGCATAACTGTGTACTACTGCTGGGTTAATCACTCAAGCCTGAGCCAACCCATCGTGGTTAACATCTCCTCCACTGAGTGTAAGGAGAGAGCAGAGGGAGCAGCGTCATTAACTGGTATAGATCTTTCATGATCTTTCATCTATCAACCTTTGATTGTGCAAAACTTTATTGGTGCATACACTAGTGCAATTTTTTTTTTTCAGGGGTGTTATCTGTCACAGGAATCACTTGTGGTTTGATGGCTACTGTTATGCTGATCTTTGCAGGATGTTTTTATCATCTCAGTAAGTTTCCTCCATTAATTCCTCTTGATCAGTTTGTGCCTCATGATGGTTCTGTTACTAAGCATTGAAATCTGTTGCATCACTACTCAAAGACCAACCATATTTGAGATCATAAAAGGAAACTGACAACTACAATGTTGCATTTCTCAGCCTCTGTGTTTTAGCCATGAATTTGATGCTGTAAATTTTTTTGCAGTTATTTTCATAAATCTATAAATGACACTACAATAGTCTGTAGCTATTTTAAAATACAGTACTGTATTAGTCAAAAGTCTGGACATGTTCTAATTCAATGCTTTTGTTGTTTAGTAATTAATTTTATACATTCTAGAACAATACTGGAGAATTTAAAATTATGGAATTATGTAATTAAATGACAAGAACAGTTGTTTGTTTGTTTGGCTTCTAATTCCATGTTCTTTCCTAATTTTGCTTATTTCTACATTGTAAAACGAAGCTGGATCACTCCAAAATATGCAATAATATACTTTGAACAGTTGGTTCAAATTAATTTCTGTGGCCGTGCACATGCAAAGTATCAAATGAGCGTAGGCTACGTGTAATTAAAAGGAAGTATATTTCCACACTTAATTCTTAATTAAAACCTGAACTGCTATGGTAGAAATTATAGAAATTATACTAAGTTCTTTGGTTCCAGGCTTCAAAATGTCCACCTAAACACAGTTTCCTAAACACAGTTTCCTCCCATATGCGAAAAAATTACGCTGGTAAGTTGATTGGCTGTGTTAAAATGCTCTAAAATCTGAATGAGTGTTTGTGTGCCAGTTTTTTTTTAGCCATATTTCCACTATACTATTTTCCCATCCATCCAATGCTCGTATGTAACTCAATGAGCATAACCAGGAAAACAGGACAATCTTATTGGAAAAAACGTCCCAATAAGATTTCCAGTATAATACACGTTCTGTACTATATACACTCACTGTCCACTTTATTAGGGAACATCTTTACATCTGCATATTTATAATAGATAGATAGATCGATAGATAAATCATTAAATAAATAATAATAATAATAATAATAATTATTATTATTATTATTATTATAAGGTCAAGAGTTTCAGTCCAAAGATCAAAATAAAGAAAATGTGTGATCTTTGAATAAAATTTTTTGATTGTTATTGTGGCAAGGTCTTTACCATCTGAGCGGCTGGTTTGCATATTTCTATAACTGCTGATTTCACTAAATATTTACACAAAAATATCTGTCTGTTTTAAATGGTCTATGTGAAAATGCAGGTGTAAAAAATTATAATGAGCGAAGAAATGGTGAGCAGAAAAGCGTGCACAAAACATAGAATGTTGACGTGGATAGGGCTAGAACAGCAGAAGACCACATTCAGTTCCACTTTTGTCAGCCAAAGACAGGAAGCTTGGTCTATGGTGGGCACGGACGCATGCAAGATGAATAGTTGCAGAGTAGGAAAAAAATCACCTGGTCTTTTTCAAGTCTCCAGCTGTTCTAGCCTCAGATTCTCATTCTAGGCTGACAGGATGAGAATGTGGTCTTCTCCTGCTCACCACAAGTTTTAATGTTTTGTGTGTTCTGAGATTCTTTTGATGTGCTTTTAGATGTTCGAAGTGAAAATTAATGGAAACTCTTGACCTGTATCTGAAAATGGTGATGCATTGTGGTGTTGCCACATGATTGGATGATCGGACGGAACCGAATAAATGAGTATCTAATGTAAAGGTATTACTGTTAAAGGGGACGCTGAATGTAGTTGAATTCCCAAAATAATCTGATTAGGGCAAAAAGAAACACCCAAAACCTTTGTTCAAAATGAGAATTCCCCTTTATATTCCCCAATATTTGTTTAGTTTGCTGGAGACGGGCCTATCACACATGGTGCAGTGCTTACATAAGTTGCACATCCATGCATTTAGTTTTCCCTTCTAATTTGTTCTTTGTTTCGTGGCCAAGAGAGTTGCATTAATCATAAAACTGGGGAAACTTACCTTAGACTGAAGAAGCTTCTTGGATGAGTAGTGAAACGTGTCTACTGAATAAGAAAGAACTCCAGTTGACATGACTCAATTTCCAGAAAACCTGGGGAAAGCAATTCGAGTAATTCCACATGGATACAGTTTTTACTTTTCAGGTTTTATACAGCCTACAGTCCTTAGTCCCACTGAGTCAAATTCAAACATGCACAACCAAACACAGTATGATACGCATTGAATTGCTTATATGACTCTCTGTGACCTAAAGAGAAGGAAGGTTTCTACACAAGTGAGAGTACAATTATATCGAAATAGAATTTCCCAATAAGCAGATTTTATCAAATATAATAAAATTAAATATAATATAAAAATTATATAAAAGTTATAATGATTCTGCCTGACAAATTTACATAATTTACAAAAGTTACCAAAACTAAAATAGAAGGCTATAAATTATTCAGGAGTTACAGATGTTGCAGAAAGTACAGACTCTGAGGTATAAAAGTGTAAGAATAAAGAGTGAATATAGTGTAAAAATATGTTGTGTGGGTTTGACAGCGGCAGTATGATCAAAGTATGATTTAAAAATGGAGTATGTAATGGAGAAGTACTGATATGTGTGTTAGCAGCGGTGTGGTTGTCCATGTTCCAAAGCTGTGGTATGCTTACTGTGCTTTACTCAAGTATGGATTCAGTCATCTTTATTTCAGTCCAGACTCTCAGTGATATACAAAAAAAATATATTTTTTTAAAGCTTGTACAGTTGAACCTTGGATTGCAAGCATAATCCATATAAATATTCCAGAAGTGTGCTTGTATATCAAAGCACTTGTATATCTAAGCGAATTTCCACATAAGAAATAATAAAACTCAGATGATTAATTCCACAGCCCAAAAATACTCATATAATAATAATTAATACAAAATATAAGGACAAAATTAAGCAAATTAACCTGCATTTAACTTTGAATAGAATCGCGATTGGTGTTAGATGAGAGCAGAATCAGAAGCAGAGGGTGGGGCTAATGTGTAGGACAACTTTCACACACTGTGTGCGCACAAACACACGCACACACTATCAGAATCACTCATCTATACAGACAGATCTCCCGCACTGCCACAACCTTTTACACTTTTTTTTTGCAGAAGCAGGAGTAGGGGGAGCTACTGTGTAGGATGACTTTCACACACCCGTGCATGTGCGCACACGCACACACGCACACACACACACACACACACACACACACACACACATACTATCGGAATCACTCCTCTAAACAGATTCATCACCAGCCTACAGACTTTTTAATAATTTTTTTATTCACAGAGGTTGTTTTTGCAGTACACGTGGACACACAAAAAAAGCTTTATTTGTGCGCGCACACACACACACACACGTGGTCACAATGCTGTAGTATAGCAATAGCCGGATGCTGACTATATGAGTGACACATGTGCACTGAGACTGAGCATGGGAGACGATTACCCACAATCCCACAGAGCTTAAGATAGAATAACTATTGGCTCAGTGTGCTCATGCAACATTTGGCAGACAAAGTGCTTGCGTCCTACAGTCCTCGTATGTCAATGCCTCGCTCAGTTGCAAAACACTCATGGACCAAGTTACTCGCAATCCAAGGTTCCATTATATATTGGTGTTTTTGGCCAGGGAATATTCTCTGAGAACTGTTAAAATGTTCACTGCTGGAGAATCCTTAAAAAGCAAGTGTATAAAATAAGCTTGCATAAAATTAACCTGAAAAAAGTGAAGAACTGATTTACTGAATGTATTGGAACATGTGCTTACAGGAACAAGAAGAAGAAGGAGAATAACTTATTTTCAGTCTCCAGTAGAAGCACCGCCTGAGTCTCGTTCTATACTGGAGACAATGGAGAACCATCAACCTATTTCGCAGGTGTACTCAACACTGGGAAGCGAAAGGCCTGTTGCACAGGAGTACTCAACACTGGAAAACTATCAGTCTGTTGCACAGGTGTACTCAACACTGGGGCACCATCGGCCTGTTCCATGCAGAAACAATAGCATGACACCGCATCTTACTCTCCCTAATACTCACTAAAGAAGCAAATCCCTTTAAAATGTGTTTTTTATACTCCCTGAACTTTTTACAAATCTGTGACAAACTTTCACCATTTTGGAAACTGTCTCATGCAACTTCAGTTACGAGGAAATAATACCATGTCATTCATTGTTATTATTGTTCATGCTATTATTATTATTATTATTATTATTATTATTATTATTATTATTGTAATTTGTGCCGTTGTCATTGACATCTTTTATTGATATTATTCCTTTCGTTCTCATATGTGGATTGGGGTGGTATTTATGTAGAGAAGGAGATCCACACACAAAACGCATTATGGAAAAAGCACAGGGCGACTCTGGAGTAGGTAGGATAAAGGTTCTTGTGTAACAGCAGCCCTTCCCCGTAAGCAAAAAGATGATTATCAGTCAATATCTTCACACACAGAATCAATAAGAATTCTGAAAAAAAATTTCAAATATTAAGAAATTTAGGCGACACTGGTTAGCAATGTGGCCGTGTACCTCCAGATACTCCATTTTCTTCCTATAGATCAAAGACATGCAAATTAAGCTAATTGGCATTCCCAAATTGCCCATAATGTGTGTGTGCCCTGTGATGGATTGGCACCCTGTTCAAGGTGTGCCCAAAAGCTCCACATCCTCCGCAACCCTGTACAGGATAAGCGGTATGGGAGATGAATGTATTAATGAATATACAGAATTAAATTCAATAAATTGTACAAAATTTTAAATACTAAACTTTTAGTTCAGAAGCAAATCTTTTATAGTTGCTGAACATGATGAAAGAGAATGTATGGAAAAAAAAATAGAAATTTAACAATCCTGTTCTCTTTGATTGTATTTCTAATTTTTTTTTTACTATCAGCTATGAAGGGAATTTCCCACTCTGCATTCCTCTTTGCACATATGCAAACCACATAAACAGAGTAAACAGTATAAATGGTGTTCAGCATAAATGACTAATTTCCTGGCTAGCTGCACAATCTGCACATGTATATGTGTTTTCTGATCTTCTCTATTTCTGCCTAAGATCTGCCCCAGATCTGCTCCTGAGAGCCCCTGTTTATTTTCAGGTCGCATAAGACAAAACAGTGCTGTTTAACCTTTTTACATGTTCTCTCTACCAAGACATGTAAATAGGTGTCTGTTTAAGTAAATGGTACCGTGCAAAAGTGTTAAATGTGCAAAATATCTTGCTGGGAAGCTACCCGTCATTTCTTCATATTAATTTTAAATGATGTAGATTAGATCAGTTAGAGACATTGAAACAAACATTTTGCTGGGACGGGCTGCAAAGTGTCTAAAGATACAATTTAAAAATGGTTGTTTATGTAACAACCTCAGGAGCAACTTCATTTCCCCGCTTATCTGTTCCAACAACTCAGCATTCAGTATCACCAGTATACTAATCATCAGCATGATCTTCTGCTATCATCTGCAGCTGTTCCTCGCTGGTTCATGCCTTAAACTAGATGGGTTTTTTTTCAGGATCTAATGATTCAAGATTCAAGATTCAAAGAACTTTATTAATCCCCAAGGGGAAATTGCTTATTCCCGGTCACAGTTGCTCACCCTTGCTATCAAGTAAAGTAAAGTAAAGTACAAAAAACAGCATATCGATAAAATATAAAGTGTCCTCAAACAGTAAGTACCATATTGCACACTACGTTAATACAATATTGAACAATAAACTAGTATATACACACGTGGACAAAATTGTTGGTACCCTTCGGTCAATGAAAGAAAAACTCACAATGGTCACATAAATAACTTTAATCTGACAAAAGTAATAATTTAAAAAAATTCTATGAATGTTAACCAATGAAAGTCAGACATTGCTTTTCAACCATGCTTCAACAGAATTATTTTAAAAAATTAACTCAATTAAAGGAACATCAGTGTCGGATCGCACCATCCATCGTTGTTTGAGCCATGGGAGACGACCAAGGAGGACACCATTGTTGAAAACAAATCATAAAAAAGCCAGACTGGGGGCCTCCGAGTGGCGCAGTGGTTAAAGCGCTCGCCCTATCATCCGGAGATCGCCAGTTCGAATCCCGGGTGGTGCTGTAACCTCTCGCAGCCGGAGGTCTAGAGAGAGCTGATTGGCCGAGCTCTCTCAGAGGGGAGGGATGAGAGGTACTTAGTGCTCCTACATTAATCACGGCTCTACAGCCAATCAGGGGCGTCTGTGAGCTCGCGCAACGGAGGGAGCGGATAGCGCTGTCCTCCGAGTGTGTTACGCCGCCCCCAACGGTGCGCGAGCGAGCAGTTCGAAAAGATGCGGTCGGCTGGCGTCACGTGGTTCGGAGGAAACACGTGATAGTCTTCGGCCCTCCCGGCTGAGTGGTAGTAGTAGCCTTAATGTGGGAGCCCCCTAGTGACGGGGAGGAATTGGAAACGACTAAATTAGGGAGAAAATCGGGGAAAAATCCAAAAAAAAAAAAAAAAAAAAGCCAGACTGGAATATGCCAAACTACATGTTGACAAGCCACAAAGCTTCTGGGAGAATGTCCTATGGACAGATAAGACAAAAATGAAACTTTTTGCCAAGGCACATCAGCTCTATGTTCACAGACGGAAAAATGAAGCATATGAAGAAAAGAACACTGTCCCTACTGTGAAACATGGAGGAGGCTCTGTTATGTTCTGGGGCTGCTTTGCTGCATCTGGCACAGGGTGTCTTGAATCTGTGCAGGGTACAATGAAATCTCAAGACTATCAAGGGATTCTAGAGAGAAATGTGCTGGCCAGTGTCAGAAAGCTGAGTCTCAGTCGCAGGTCATGGGTCTTGCAACAGGACAATGACCCAAAACACACAGCTAAAAACACCCAAGAATGGCTAAGAGGAAAACATTGGACTATTCTAAAGTGGCCTTCTATGAGCCCTGACCTCAATCCTATTGAGCATCTTTGGAAGGAGCTGAAACATGCTGTCTGGAAAAGGCACCCTTCAAACCGGAAACAACTGGAGCAGCTTGCTCATGAGGAGTGGGCCAAAATACCTGCAGAGAGGTGCAGAAGTCTCATTGACAGTTACAGGAATCGTTTGATTGCAGTGATTGCCTCAAAAGGTTGTGCAACAAACTATTAAGTTAGGGGTACCATAATTTTTGTCCAGGCCTGTTCCATGAGTTTTTGAGTTTTTTCATTTTTTTTTTATAATTCCGTTGAAGCATGGTTGAAAAGCAATGTCTGACTTTCATTGGTTACCATTCATAGAATTTTTTTTAATTATTACTTTTGTCAGATTAAAGTTATTTCTGTGACCATCGTGAGTTTTTCTTTCATTGACCGAAGGGTACCAACAATTTTGTCTCACACATATCTTCCTCTTGTTTCTGATATTACTGAGTTAACTCTCCCACACTCTCTTTTTGAGAGGTGGCTCAAAACTATTGTACAGTATATTACATTTTCACTTTTCTTTTTAGAATTTTAAAAAAGGACATTATGTAGCGTATGCCACTGCTGCTACCCACTTTTGGTGCTTTTATGAACTTTCTCTTTCAAGTCCACCCACGCGCATAAAAAGCTGACATGAATGCTACAACTACCCATAATGTTTGACCTGTAAAAAAAGACCCCATAACTTGAAATTCCTATTTGAGAACTTTTGTATGGTCTCAAGTCAAAATTCAGCAACTGACATTAAATCAACATGGTTGATTAAAAGGTTTAGGTTTTTCCTTGTGTACAGCTGAGGTTGGGTTTTCAATCTGTTGTTTCCAGGTTGTTGTTTTTTTTTTTTACTGTGGTCTACCGAAAGAGCAGAGCCACCACAGAGGAATCACCTCAAATAAGTTAACAAACAAACTAAAAAAGCTCTCTTACAAGGCTTTATTCCTGCACACTTTCATTCTATGGTTATATCCATAGATGGGAGTAACTTATAAAAGTAATGTGTTACTGTACTATAATACTTTTTTAGAGTCATGTGTAAAAGTTAGTGCCTCCTCTTTCAATTACCTGATCGTAGCTGTCTTCAGATTAGGCAAATACAACATCAGACAAACAACAACATACAGTACAGTATAGATCCTTTCACTGTACTATTATTTATTTACGGAAAAAAGTATTAAGTACTCCCTTATTATTAGAGGTGCCAGGTACTCTGTGATTAATTGATCATCAGCACGTGTGCAGACAGTTTTTGTCTGGAGCATTCATGTATTTATTAACAATTTGCCAATAGAGAAAGACAAAAGCAGTGTTCTGAGAGAAGCAATTGTTTTACTGTGAATCAATCTGGAAATGGTTATAAAAAACATCCAAGCACATTCACATCCAAGGTCAGACCATGCAATGTTCAGTAAAATAAAATAAAAAAAACAAGAGCTACATTTCAGACTCTACAGGGCTCACCAAGGATGTTAAGTGTTAAAGTTCATAACAGCACAATTAGAAGAAGACTGAACAAGTATGGTTTTCTTCGAAGGGTTGCCAAGAGAAACCTCTTCTGTCTAAAAAGAAAGTGAAAGCATGACTAAGATTTAAACAAACCACAAGACTTCTGGAACTATGTCCTATGGACAGAGTTGTTAAATAGAGTTGTTTGGCTTTAATGCCCAGCACCATTTGGTAAAAAAACAAACAGCATTTCAGCAGAAACAACTGTCAAGCATTTGAGCTTATTTTGCATCCACTGCAGGGCACCTTGAAGTCAACCATGAACTCCTCTGTATACCAGAGTATTGTAGAAGCAAATGTGAGGCCATCCGAAGTACACCGTTAAATCTACATCGGAATGGCTGAAAAATAAAAGAATCAAGGTTTTGGAATGGCCTAGTCAAAGTCCAGACCTCCAACCAATTGAACTGCTGTGGCAGGATCTGAAGATCTGCGTATATGCAAAGTCCCAAAACCACAAGGAACTAAATAATAACGCCACTGTGAAAAAAAAGGTAGTTTTTCACCTGCTACAATCAGATGAAATTTTAATGATGTTTTTACACACACACAAAAAAAAACATAGAATGAAAAGACAATTTTACACATGATTGTAGTAAGTAATAAGCTTTGCAGTTCCTGTTTATGATTCTGATTGATCCAACTTACAAGTGAGAATGTGAGCACCATGACCATCAGAATGTAGAGAAATAGATTCGGCACATGGCAGTCAAATACAAGTGACAGGTGAGGGTTTGGAGTTTGAAAGTTGAACTAATAAAATTATGAGGAAAAAGAGTTTTGTGATAAGCAGAGGCAGATTCAGATATGGGCCAACATCTTGCCCAAGGCATCTTAATGCACGCACAAAGGAAGGAAGAAAAACAAAACACAATGGTTGTGACATTTGTGCAGTTTTTCTCATCCTCATTTGCACGTTACAATTTTCATGTCACAGTGTGGTTGAAGCCCTGAGGTCTCACCACTTGAAGCCTGAATGCAGATGAGAGCAGGGGAAAATTTTTTAAATTTGTGCAGCATTACAATTATTAAAATGGTTATTAAAATAACACGGTTTAGGCTTGACTCCCAATTTGAGGTGGGTAATGTCCTGATGTTAGCCAAATCAACAAATAAAAAATAAGGACATTTCAAAGGCATCAGATGTTCAGTTTTGAAGAAAAAATATATTAAAGAAAAAGAGAAATTACCAACAAAAAAATAGGTATGCAGCGATGTCATCATTTAATGAGTATAATATCACGTATATAATGAAACGGGCTAGTATAACATTTAGGTTTTTCTTTTTTTACTTGCCTTGCTGTGTTGCTAGATTACATAACACTGGATATGATTTTACACAGTTTCATACTATAATGTCTGTAGGCCGCAACAAAGCCATTGCAACCTACTTAGCACGTTTCTATGACTGTACTGAGGTCCAGAGCTAAGTCAGAGGAATTTGCAATGCATTATGGTTGCATTCTTTTTCTTTTGTGAGTCTTTTGTTGTGCATATCCCTAGAATTGGTCAAAGGAGGCTCATTTGTTTTATTTTTTTTTAATGTGCTAAATTGTGCATAAAGACTAGACTTTTATTTTCTATATTTTAATGCTATGATGATTTATTTGTGCTGTTCCAAACATATGAGAAATAAGAGAAATGTTAGAGCACAAGGATCGTTTCTTCTTCTCCTTCTTTGGTGGGGTGCGGAAAAGTTATACAGAATAATACAAAATCAGAGGTGGGAGGTCTCTACATTCACTTTTGCTGATAACTTTTGCTGGTTGTTCCTGCCTCATGAGAGGCATGTTAATGCCCTGAGGACATGAAAAAGACAAACAAGGCTGAATAATGTACCCATATGACCCATATGTGTATCAGGAGAAACTGGACAGACTGTACCTTGAATTAATATGCCAGCCTTTATGTAAGCTCAAAAAGATGTTTGGATCCTTTGCTTGACAAAGAATTTGGTCTCTCTCAATGCTCCATGGCTAAGTTTGACTTGTTTAGAAAAAGAAATTACAACTCTCAATTTCTTTAGAAAAAGGAAAGCAAAATTAAATGTCACTCAAAACTAGCACATGACTTTAGTAACTCAATTGTAAAGTATTACTTTTATTGAAAAGTAACTAGGAATAGTAGCTTATTACTTCTATATGTAACTAACACAACACTGATTATATTTTGCTGTAGTAAGGCTGTTTCTGCCCATTTTATGGCAAAGTAAACTATACATAGAATGTTGTATTACATATTTGAACATTACACACAAGTATTTGAACATTACACACACATTACTCAGATTCAAATGTAGAAATCTGCTTATGCATCACAATACTGGAAATGATCAGAGAAGTTGATTATGCTTATATGCATGTTTGATACAATGCTCTGTGCTGTGGTAGAAACGTAAAGGTTTCTATTTACAGCTTTGTACTGTTAGAGCTTCCGGATTCTGATGTACAGTACAGTGCATAGGGCCTGCTACTTGCTCTGCTCTGTGGTTTAACCTCAGATGTAGTATCCTAATATGATTCAGTGCAGAAGAGATTAAGAGTGCTTTTTTTTAACAGTGTGACAGTGAGGAAGGGATTATTTATTGCAAAGTAATAGAAAATGTAGCATTCAATTATCCTTTTTTTCTTGTCAACCAGGTAAGGTTATCATCTTTCTTTTTGGGTGGATATATTTCACTACTCATCCAATAGCATCTTCAGGCTAAGGTTCCTTATATTTGAGTCCTCAAATGTTATGAGGGGGTGCTCCAGTATGGTGCCACTGAATATGTTGTTAAGAGTGGGAGCCCCAACAAAGGAATTTAAGGGGAGCGTTGATACGTGAGGTGATAATGTGTACTATGGCTGGGATTAATCGATTAGGGCAAGCACCTTGCAATGCTAAGGAAATGGCGCTAGACTTTGTAACTCAACTAAGGAACAGGGAGTGTCTTGTGAACCATGTGCGTGTAAACCGAAATTTATGTGCTCCCTTTTCTTCTCAATTCTCTCCTTTCTCTTTTCTTTCTCTTCTCACTTCTCTTTTTAGTTTTCTCTTTTCTCTTATCTTTATTTTTTCATTTCTCATTAGCTTTTCACTTTTCTGCTTTCTTTTTCTATTTTCTTATCACTTTCTCTCTTTTCATTTTTCTTTTCCTCTATACCAGAGCACCGCTCTCATGACTGGTGCTATCTAATGTTTGCACATACTGTAGTGTGCTGGTTTCTGGGGGGTTTAAATAACCTGCCAGACAGGTGTAGCGCATTTGCTTTGATTGGCAACATGATGGGGTTGCCTAGCAACCACGGCTATCCGTCTCTCAGCCTGCCTATAAATCTGTGTAGTTGTCCGCAGATTTGCTCCTCGTGCGGGTGGCCGTGTTACCAGTGGCGGCCGGTCAATACGGGGCGCAGGGGCGCCACCCCCCCTCAAAGTTAGGCAGAAAAGAATGCTCATTTAACCTGTAATTATTTAACATAATAATTATTTATTTTAATAATGAAATAAAGTCATTTATTTAGCCACAATATTCCGCTGCATTTCATAATATAATTTATTTGCAATTAAAAAAGTCGAAACTGTATTACTGTATGTTCATTTGTGTTCGTGTACGCGGGGCGCCGGACAAACGAGTGTCTATGTAGGCACGTACATTTTTGAAAAGCATGTGACTTGAGGGTGAGCTCTGATTGGATTTTGTCAAATCATCCTGCGGGCGCAGCACTGTGCGCCCCAAACCCTCCCACTTTTGTTCTTAGCGAATCAATATTGTTTTTAAATATTTGGGCTCATGTGATTGGACCATTCTCAACGAGTCTTCCAGCACTTCTTTCGGCAAGCGGAGCTGGCTGACTGGATGCGATGTGAGTCATGCCTTTATTTTATACTAGTAGTAATGATGCTTAATCACATGATAAATGGCTATTTACAGGCGAGTATTAAAAGTTTCATTTTAATTTTGTTTGCGCACACCCCAAAATTTTTTTGCACCAGCCGCTAAAAAGCCCTAAAAAGGCTTGTTATGGTTACAGTGGAGAAGGTGAGAGTAGAGGGGAAAGAGCTCTTAGGAAGACAATAGGGAGAGATTAATGATCGTCATTAAGGATTCCTTACTCTCTTGAGCTCTTGATCTTTTCAGGATGGATGATAGGGCAGCACAAAAAATTGGAGACAGGTTGTATCTAAGACCTCCATCTCAGTTGAGAGAAGGATTTTCCACCTGCACATAGATGGCTTCTGTCACCCATCTCTCAAACCATCTATCCTCTCTGACCTAAATACATACATTTTCATCCTAAAACGTGTCTTTTGTCCTTTAGGTGATTGCTGATGGAAGCACTGAGGTGTTGCTCCTTCTGTATTGGTACATCCTTTTATGAAGACCCTGCTGAAAAATCCAGCATAGGTCAGCATGATTTATAGTTAGTGGTGGTCTGAAGCTTGTCAACCAGCATAACTGATGGAAGACCAGCATATCTACAGTACACATATGAAACCTTACCACCAGCATTAGTCTTGCTGGGTAATGACAGTCTGGTGCTGGTTTAGCTGGTGAACCAACAAGGTATAGCTACTTGGTTACCAAATTGATTACAATTTTAGCTCATTATCTTGTATTCTAATAGCTAGTACTGAAAATACTGTGTGATGTAGCAATGGTAATAAATGCATATTTTTAAGTAATCAGTTGAAATCACTTAAAACAGCATTACCAGCTAAAGTGGCAAGTGGAGAAAAACTGAATTAGAAGTTTTCGAATTGTGTATAAAGATAGTATGTGCAGCTATAGACAGACTCTAAAAGTGGCTAGGGCTGAGCTTTTGAGCCAACTGATTTGAAGAAACAATCCCAGGTTCTTATTTAATATAGTGGCTAGCCTAACAAAACCTAAGATGCCTTCAGAGAGTATTCCATTACAGTTTAGAAGTGAAGACTTCATGGACTTCTTCAATGAAAAAATCGATAGTATCAGGAAGACGTTTAACCTCTAACAGCATCTCATGATCCAGTCCAGTCTAAAGGTTCACATTTAGATTTTTAGTGCTTTACAGGTATAGGACAGGAAGAGCTGTACAAACTTGTCACCATGGCTAAATCAACAACATGCTTGTTAGACCCAACCAGATTTTTTTTTAAAAAGTGCATATGGCTGCATACAGCTGAAGAGCCGCTTATTAACTCTTCATTATATCTAGTTCACGTCCCAAAATCTTTCAAGTTGGCAGTTATTAAGCCTCTTCTTAAAAAAATCTCATTTAGAACCGAATGAAATAACAAATTACAGACCGATTTCAAACCTTCCGTTTATATCATAAATATTAGAAAAGGAAGTATCAGCTCAAATATGCACATTCTTGCAGGAAATATATCCTTGAATAAATTCATTCAGGTTTCAGGCCCCATCATAGTACATAAAATGCACTTGTTAAAATTGCAAATGATTTGTTTTTAGCTTTGGACCAAGGCTGCATCTCAATACTTGTCTTACTTGATCTTAGTGTTACATTCGACACTATAGATCATAATATTCTCATAGATCGCTTACAAAATCACATAGGCCAACTGATTTGATCAGTTGGCATTCAGGGGTATTCAGGGACAGGAATTAAAATGGTTAAGATCCTACCTGTCTGACAAAATATCATTTTGAAGATCTACTGTAAATGGAGAACTGTCCAGTGTAATGCCAGTGAAATATGGGGTCCCACAAGGCTCAGTTTTAGGACCTCTGCTGTTCTCAATATACACATGTGGACAAAATTGTTGGTACCCTTCGGTCAATGAAAGAAAAACTCACAATGGTCACAGAAATAACTTTAATCTGACAAAAGTAATAATAAATAAGAATTCTATGAATGTTAACCAATGAAAGTCAGACATTGCTTTTCAACCATGCTTCAATGGAATTATTTAAAAAAAATGAACTCATGGAACAGGCCTGGACAAAAATTATGGTACCCCTAACTTAATAATTTGTTGCACAACCTTTTGAGGCAATCACTGCAATCAAACGATTCCTGTAACTGTCAATGAGACTTCTGCACCTCTCTGCAGGTATTTTGGCCCACTCCTCATGAGCAAGCTGCTCCAGTTGTTTCCGGTTTGAAGGGTGCCTTTTCCAGACAGCATGTTTCAGCTCCTTCCAAAGATGCTCAATAGGATTGAGGTCAGGGCTCATAGAAGGCCACTTTAGAATAGTCCAATGTTTTCCTCTTAGCCATTCTTGGCTGTTTTTAGCTGTGTTTTGGGTCATTGTCCTGTTGCAAGACCCATGACCTGCGACTGAGACCCAGCTTTCTGACACTGGCCAGCACATTTCTCTCTAGAATCCCTTTATAGTCTTGAGATTTCATTGTACCCTGTACAGAATCAAGACACCCTGTGGCAGATGCAGCAAAGCAGCCCCAGAACATAACAGTGCCTCCTCCATGTTTCACAGTAGTGACAGTGTTCTTTTCTTGATATGCTTCATTTTTCCGTCTGTGAACATAGAGCTGATGTGCCTTGGCAAAAAGTTCCATATTTTGTCTCATCTGTCCATAGGACATTCTTCCAGAAGCTTTGTGGCTTGTCAACATGTAGTTTGGCATATTCCATTCTGGCTTTTTTATGATTTGTTTTCAACAATGGTGTCCTCCTTGGTCGTCTCCCATGGCTCAAACAACGACGGATGGTGCGATCCGACACTGATGTTCCTTGAGCATGAAGTTCACCTTGGATCTCTTTAGAAGTCTTTCTGGGCTCTTTTGTTACCATTCGGATTATCCGTCTCTTTGATTTGTCATCAATTTTCCTCGTCCAGGGAGGTTGGCTACAGTCCCATTGATCTTAAATTTCTGAATAATATGTGCAACTGTAGTCACAGGAACATCTAGCTGCTTGGAAATGGTCTTATAGCCTTTACCTTTACCATGCTTGTCTATAATTTTCTTTCGAATCTCCTGAGACAACTCTTTCCTTCGCTTCCTCTGGTCCATGTTGAGTGTGGTACATACCATGTCACCAAACAACACAGTGACTACCTGGAGCCCTATATATAGGCCCACTGACTGATTACAAGATTGTAGACACCTATGATGCTAATTAGTGGACACACCTTGAATTAACATGTCCCTTTGGTCACATTATTTTCAGTATTTTCTAGGGGTACCATCATTTTTGTCCAAGCCTGTTCCATGAGTTTATTTTTTTAAATAATTCTGTTGAAGCATGGTTGAAAAGCAATGTCTGACTTTCATTGGTTAACATTAATAGACTTTTTTTTAATTATTACTTTTTTCAGATTAAAGTTATTTATGTGACCATTGTGAGTTTTTCTTTCATTGACCGAAGGGTACCAACAATTTTGTCCACGTGTGTATATATCTATACATATACAGGTTGGGCCATATAAATGGATACATCACACATCAAACTTATTGGGAATTTCACAAGAAAAACAATGGTGTGCTTGGTTTTAACGTAACTTTATTCTTTCATGAGTTATTTACAAGTTTCTGACCACTTATAATGTGCCACAAACAGGACATTAATATCACCAACTATTCCCATTTTATTAATTTATATTATTATTATTATTTATACCCATCCCAGCAGTTCGTGGTGGAGGTAGATGCGTCCAACTCCGGCGTTGGAGGGGTCTTGTCCCAGAGGTCGTCACGGGATAACAAACTGCACCCTTGCTATTTTTCTCCTGTCGCCTGTTCCCGGCCGAAAGGAACTACGACGTGGGTGATCGGGAACTACTAGCCATCAAGTTAGCGCTAGACAAGTCAATGGAGACACTAGCTGGAGGGGACTAGTATGGACCGATCACAGGTACCTTGAATACTTACACAGTGCCAAAAGACTTAATGCCCGACAGGCCCGCTGGTCCCTGTTCTTTTCTAGGTTCAACTTTGTGCTGTCCTACTGGCCAGGCTCCAAGAACACCAAGCCGGACGCTCTCTCACGTCAGTTTATTCTTCCCCACGACTCCATGCCATGCGACACGATCCTGCCCGCTCGTTGTCTAGTAGCATCGGTGGAATTGGACATTTGAAGCTAAAGTTAAACAGGCATCGGCCCAGGAGCCCGGCCCCAGCAACGTTCCCCCCGATCGTCTTTTTGTTCCCCTCGGTCTACGCTCACAGGTCCTTGAGTGGGGCCATGGATCCAGATTGGCCTGCCACCCAGGCTCAGCCCGAATGCGATTTATCATTCAGCAGCGCTTTTGGTGGCCCACGTTGCGGAGGGATGTTTCCAGCTTCGTGGCAGCCTGCGACGTCTGCACCCGCTGTAAACATGACAACTGTCCCCCGGCTGGTCTCCTCAGACCCTTACCCATACCGCACCGCCCCTGGTCTCACATTTCACTGGACTTCGTAACTGGTCTACCTTCGTCAGATGGGAACACACAGTTGTATTATGACCATTGTTGACCAGTCCATCCACCTGGTTCCGCTTCCCAGACTCTCCTCTGCCAAGGAGACAGAGGAGCAACTGATCCTTCACGTTTTTCGTCTTCATGGTCTTCCTACGGACATAGTCTCAGATCGAGGCCCTCAATTCACGTCACGCTTCTGGAAGGCTTTTTGCAAACTCATCGGAGCCACCTAGCCTGTCTTTCACCCCCAATCCAATGGCCAAACGGAGCGAAAGAATCAAGCAATGGAAGTCGCTCTCCGGTGCATGACCATGCATGATGCTACCACCTGGAGTAAGTTCCTCCCGTGGGTCGAATATGCGCACAACTCCCTGCCGTCTGCCTCCACGGGGCTCTCCCCATTCCAGTGCTGTCTAGGCTACCAGCCACCACTATTTCCAACTCAAGAGGAGGAGATAGAGGTTCCCTCGGTCCAACATTTCGTCCGCTGGTGCAAACGGACATGGCTACGAGCTAGACGAAGCCTGCTGCAAGCATCCAGGTTGTACAAACGACAGACGGACCGCCACCGTACCAAGGCACCCAGGTACCGCGTGGGGGAGAGGGTCATGCTCGCTACTAAGGACATCCCGTTAAGAACACTCTCACGTAAACTCTCACCTCGCTTAATCGGCCCCTTCACTATAACCAGAATAGGAAACCCTTGCGCTGTTCGACTCCTACTCCCCTCTTCTATGCGACACATTCATCCCACCTTCCATGTGTCTCAGCTTCGAGGCATCGTAAAGTGCCCTCTAAAAGCTTAAAAAACAATTTTTAAATTACTTTCCCACAACATTCAAATGTTTTATATATACTATACATTAAATTATATGATGTTAGGGACATATTTACAAGTACTGTATTAACCCAAGAAAATGTGACATTTTATAATTTCTCATGATAATGAATGATTTTTCATGGCAAGTTATGTAAGCCTAAAATAAACAAATACTCTCCTGATCATCACCTTACTGAGAACTGCATAAATGAATCTTTTTTGTATTATAAATTGATCATAAATTATTTAATATGTAAAACCATCCGACTGAAATCAGTTGAGAAATGTAACTATAATGTATAGTACTTTTTGTTCAGTAAAAAAACATAGCTCTACTGTTTACTCATGCTTGCTTATAGGTCTTCTTGTGGTGTCCAGGTATCGATGGTGTATGTTTTGGTGTAGACTGACCAAAACATACATCAGCTAGTGTCCCCGCAGTCACAAGAGTCGTTGCCATTTGAGATGTTCACAGAATGGTAACCAAGTCACAAAATTTTATGGTACAGTGGAATCTTGGATTACGAGCATAATTCGTTACGGAAGTGGGCTCATATTCCAAAACACTCGTAAACCAAATAGAATTTTCCCATAAGAAATAATGAAAACTCCATGATTCGTTCTACAGCCCAGAACAATAAATACATAAAATTATTAATACAATATATGAAGTAAAAATAAAACTAATTAACCTTCACTTAATATTTTTTAAAAAGTCAAAATAAGTCCCGACAGATAAGTGTTTCCGTTTGTGCATGCAGGCGCCGTGTATTTGTATGTGTGTGTGTGTGTGTGTGTGTGTGTGTGTGGAATTAGCCCCTCGCCTCGTTTTAAACAGTAAAACACCTCCTCCCTCCCCCACCTCGCTTTTTAAGTTTCACAACTAACATACAATGCAAACACTGTTTTAACAGGGAAAAAAAGAAATTTCTCTAATGTCACTCGTGTGAGCGCATACTACCGGAATCACTGCTGTAAAGTAAAAAGTAAAAAATTACAAATGAACAGCACCTTACCTTTGAAAAGAATCGCGACAGAGCAGAGTTTTCTGTGTAAATAAAGCGCATGTGTGCAGCCGGGGAGAGAGAGTGTGTGTGTGTGGGGCACAGTGTCAAATTACGCGCGCGCACACACAGAAGGGAGAGGGAGATGTTGATTATACCAGTAAGAGACGAGCGCTAAGACCCAGCAGGGGAAACAATTACCCATAATTCCGCAGCGCAAGAGAGAGAAAAATCATTGGCTCAGTTGTGATAACTTACCGCTCGGTGTCAAAATAAGAGTCGTATGCGTGATACATGATACTTGGCACTCGTAAACTAATACTTGCTCGGTTTCCAAATTAAAAATTTATTAAAAATCTTTGCTCAGTTTGCCGAAAACTCGTAAACCATGTTACTCGCAATCCAAGGTTCCACTGTATTAAATAATTTAAAAATCCCATGAATTTATGTTAACAAAGCTATAATCTAACTACGTATGATGTATGCTCTACTCTAGGAAGATTAGAGTAATATACTGTACTTGTGTAAATATCTGTCACTGACAGAAAAAGAGTTTGTAGATGAAATAGTTTAATGGTTAAAGCAAAAAATAAGCTAATCAGCTTTAACGTAACCAGTGATATTATTATTTCTGGTTGAAGCCTACATTCATGTCTTCCTGGCTTACTGTACAGCTCTGCCTAACAAAAAATAATTATCTTGTGCCTTTTTTACGTTAAGTTGTACTTCTTTTGTCGTCAGCAAAATACACTCCCTGTTCGGTATTCAGAGAGTGAATCTCATATAAGAAATCGAAAAAGTATAAGGGATATAACCTTGGATAAAGGTTACGTTTTTTCTTACAATGAGTATAGCGTGTTAAAATTCACTATACCACTTCAGTGCTGTTAATTCAGTGATTAAAATATTCCCCAATAATCCCAGTAAAAATACTCAGTTTAGCTATTTCATTTTATATCTATGTCTAATATCTATTTGTTTACATTGAGCAAGTAGCTTATTTTAAAGTAGATTAGTACATCTAATTGATAATTATAAACAATTATGTGCAGGTTAAACTTGAGGCATATATATAAGTACTGCAGAAGTTTAATTAAATTCAACCCAGTCAGTTTTGGATGATGCTGTCACAAAATCTGGCTGAACAGACATACATACAGTACATACAAACATAACATGATAAACATAATATTCAAAGATATTGTTTAAGAATTTCTGACCAATGTACAGAAAAACCCTTTCTTTTATTTAGATAGTGTAAGTGTAAGGAATTGTTCACAGTGAGGAATTTGTTTTGTACAGAACATAAGCACATGCGTACCAGTTTGAAGTGAAACGCACCCACTTTGTGAAGTTTAGTCCCTTGTCTGGATTTCATTCTATTTGTAGATGCTCCTTTACATTACTAAACAGAACAATACATAACATTCAACTTGCTATGCTATACAGTAGTTAGACTATCCTAACACATTGTGCGTCCTCTTTGGGTCAAGTTTCCTTTTATTATTTTAAAAGGTTTTAGGCACATTAGCAACTTTTATTAACCTTTATTAAATATATATACACACGTGGACAAAATTGTTGGTACCCTTCGGTCAATGAAAGAAAAACTCACAATGGTCACAGAAATAACTTTAATTTGACAAAATTAATAATAAATAAGAATTCTATGAATGTTAACCAGTGAAAGTCAGACATTGCTTTTCAACCATGCTTCAACGGAATTATAAAAAAAAATGAACTCATGGAACAGGCCTGGACAAAAATGATGGTACCCCTAACTTAATAGTTTGCTGCACAACCTTTTGAGGCAATCACTGCAATCAAACGATTCCTGTAATGGTCAATGAGACTTCTGCACCTCTCTACAGGTATTTTGGCTCACTCCTCATGAGCAAGCTGCTCCAGTTGTTTCCGGTTTGAAGGGTGTCTTTTCCAGACAGCATGTTTCAGCTCCTTCCAAAGATGCTCAATAGGGTTGAGGTCAGGGCTCATAGAAGGCCACTTTAGAATAGTCCAATGTTTTCCTCTTAGCCATTCTTGGGTGTTTTTAGCTGTGTGTTTTGGGTCATTGTCCTGTTGCAAGACCCATGACCTGTGACTGAGACCCAGCTTTCTGACACTGGCCAGCACATTTCTCTCTAGAATCCCTTGATAGTCTTGAGATTTCATTGTACCCTGCACAGATTCAAGACACCCTGTGCCAGATGCAGCAAAGCAGCCCTAGAACATAACAGAGCCTCCTCCATGTTTCACAGTAGGGACAGTGTTCTTTTCTTTATTTGCTTCAAGTATAATTAGCAATATTTGCCTTGGCAAAAAGTTCAATTTTTGTCTCATCTGTCCATAGGACATTCTCCCAGAAGCTTTGTGGCTTGTCAACATGTAGTTTGGCATATTCCAGTCTGGCTTTTTTATGATTTGTGTTCAACAATGGTGTCCTCCTTGGTCGTCTCCCATGTAGTCCACTTTGGCTCAAACAACGACAGATGGTGCGATCAGACACTGATGTTCCTTGAGCATGAAGTTCACCTTGGATCTCTTTAGAAGTCTTTCTGGGCTCTTTTGTTACCATTCGGATTATCCGTCTCTTTGATTTGTCATCAATTTTCCTCCTGCGGTGACGTCCAGTGAGGTTGGCTACAGTCCCATGGATCTTACATTTCTGAATAATATGTGCAACTGTAGTCACAGGAACATCTAGCTGCTTGGAAATGGTCTTATAGCCTTTACCTTTAACATGCTTGTCTATAATTTTCTTTCGAATCTCCTGAGACAACTCTTTCCTTCGCTTCCTCTGGTCCATGTTGAGTGTGGTACATACCATGTCACCAAACAACACAGTGACTACCTGGAGCCCTATATATAGGCCCACTGACGGATTACAAGATTGTAGACACCTGTGATGCTAATTAGTGGACACACCTTGAATTAACATGTCCCTTTGGTCACATTATTTTCAGTATTTTCTAAGGGTACCATCATTTTTGTCCAGGCCTGTTCCATGAGTTTATTTTTTTTTAATAATTCTGTTGAAGCATGGTTGAAAAGCAATGTCTGACTTTCATTGGTTAACATTCATAGAATTTTTTTTAATTATTACTTTTGTCAGATTAAAGTTATTTATGTGATCATTGTGAGTTTTTCTTTCATTGACCGAAGGGTACCAACAATTTTGTCCACGTATATATATATATATATATATATATATATATATATATATATATATATATATATATATATATATAATATATTATTCACTTTTACATGCTCAACTTGCTATGTTATATGATAGGCAGACTATACTAACACTAACACATTTTGTATCCTTTTTGGGTAAAGCTTCCTTTAAAGATTAGGAAGCCTTTAAATCTAAAATAAAGATTAGATTTTTTTTTTTAATTGACAGATTTATGTTTTTGTCACAAATTTGTCACAATGCAAAAAGTATGTCAGATGTCCTTCTTTATTTCCTTAGACAAGTTATCATTTATTTGTTTGTGATTTTGTGCAGTTTTTCTCATTTCTCAATGGTATTACTCATTTATAAATATATCTTTTTTAAAAACTGGACATAAAAACTGATTTTTATCTTAGAATTGATTGATTGTGACATAATTGAAAACCATGTGGTCCTACACTTGGAAGCCATTTTGTAAATAGTAAAAAAAAATTGTCATTGGTGTTACAGTTACTAGTGTTACCAGGAAGAGAACTGACAGCAGTTATTAAATGTATTTTAAAGATGCATTAAGCTATATCTTTGTGTATTCATAAAGTTTAAAAATAATTTATTGCTATTAAATAAGTTTAATGTGTGAAAGAAGAAATTCCATCTTTTCTGTAGAATGACTCCATCTAGTAGTGGCACTGATGTAAACATAGATTCAAAGTAGGAACCATTAAACTCTGGCTCGAGTTTTACGTCGGAAATATTTTTTCGTAGCACTTGACGTATATGGACGCCGCAGGTAGATTTTGGTTGCTTTTAGCTACAAATAAGCTATGTCGAGTTTTATGAGGATTTAACATGGCATGCGATGTTATTGAGCTTAGTCATTCTTCAGAGCTGTTTAATTAGACTTTTACATATGTATATAAATACCTCATCATGCCAGCTAAGCTAATCGCTGTGTTTTTATAACGTTAAAATTTCAGTAGCGTGGAATGCTGTCATAAACACCAAACTTATTTATAACTGTTTTACATTTAGATTAATTTTTGCAGCCTGCATTTGACCGTAGTGTATTGTGCGGACACTAGCCTGTGTGTCTACAATGTTTAAGCATTGCTTGTACTTGCAGTGTGTAAAGAAAGCTGGCTGGTTTGATTTAACACGTTAGTGCACTAGGGATTCTCACCCCTGGTTTAGAGTAATCCCAAGTTAGTGTTTCTTCTGCTCACATAACTTACACATTATTCAACTACCGATTCAACTAATTAGCAGGTGTGTTAGAGCAGGAAAAACACACTTTGCATGGTTGGGGTTCTCCTGGACCTGGGTTGTAATGATAACTGTGTACAGGATGTTAACATTTTCTTCAGAGTGATTTTGTTCTCTGTATCAGATCAGCACCTTCAGCTATGTCGATGTTATCACATGGATTTAAAAGCAGCAAGCAAGACTTCACATTTGGGCCATGGAAAGTCACCTCAGCAAAAACCCATATTATGAAATCTAAAGATATCGAGCGGTGAGTTAAAATATATGAACATTTGGTTGATGATCTTAGTCATGCACATGTGACAAATACTTTTTTTTATGGCTGTGTATATGCAAAAACTTTTTATGGCTTCTATATGTGTATACAAAAATGTATACACACTTCAGGAAAAGGAAAAACTTGTATAAATATTTTAATACTAAATTTATAATTTATTTCCATAGATTATTATATATTGATGTGTAATAGTATGATAATATTATTTATATTGTATTAATATACTACACATCATACCTGTACTATTTTTGGTTGGGTCATATACACCTATATAAACACACACACAGATACTGTATATATACCCACACCAGCCCCTTCCTGATTTTCATATTACAAAGAGTACAAAATGCGATTTTTAAATTATTTTATTAATGTGATAATTTAGGATTATTTAGGGGCAACAAAAAAAAATATCCAAACCTACCATTTACTATGTGAAAAAAGTAAGTGCCCACCCACTAAATCATAAATGAACTGTGAATAATTACGCTTTTGGAAAACTGAGTTAAGTTTCACTTGCCACACAAAGCCTGGTTATGCCAAACCTGTTGACTTAAGAAATTACTTAATTAGAACCTGTCTGACAAAGTTAAGCACACTAAAAGATCTAAAAAAAAAAGAAAAAAGAGCAACACAATCTAATGAAATACTTAAACCTTCTCAGGAGGGTCCAGTCTACCAAAATTGCCCAAAGATCAAAACGACGACTCGTTAAAGCTCATTAAAGAAACCAGAACAACATCTAAAGAACTGTAGGCCTCACCTGTCTCAGTTAATGTCAGTGTTCATGAGTGAACAATATGAAAGAGACTGGGCAAAATGGCATCAATTAGAAAGTTATAGGGCGAAAGCCTCTGCTGACCAGAAAGAACACAAAGGCGTGTCTCACAAAAAAATATTAAATATCCCCAAGACTTTTAGGCAAATATTCTATGGACTGATGAGACACAAGTTAAACATTTTGGAAGCTGTGTATCCTGTTACATCTGGTTTAAAACTAACATAGTGTTTCCTAATAAGAACATCATACCAACAGTCAAACCATCACCTTCATAGTGTGAACATTTGGGCCTGGATGAATTACTGTAATTGATGGAACCATGAATTCTCTGCTCCACCACAAAATCCTGAAGGAGAATGTCCGACCATCTGTACGTGACCTCGATCTCTCAATATCTCACATGTGAATGCCTCAACAAAAAATAAATAAATAAAAAGGAATCCGATGGATCACAAGCTCTTAATTGTAGTTGTTGCCGCCAAAGGTGGCACAACCAATTATTAGATTCAAGAGGGCAATTACTTTTTCACACAGAGCCAGGCATTTATATACGATATATGCACTCATGCTGCATTGGACTCATAATTTACTTGACTTAGAATTGAGTCCTAGAGTTTAGCATGTGATTTTAAATTGCCATGGCTACTTACATCATCAGTAATAAAGAAAGGAATATCTCTTATGTTAAATCTTTTTTCTCAGGTTATTTTCTCTGGTTATTTTCTCAGCTTTTTTCTCTTTTTTATGTAATATTAAAGTTTAATTTGATGATCTGAATGATTGAAATGTGACAAATATGCCAAGTAATGAACAAATCAGGAAGCCGAAAATACTTTTTCTTGGCACTGTAGGATCTATTACACCCATGAAATGATTTAGGTTTGTGCTGATCATGCTTCTGATGATTTCGTGGAAAGGTTAGCGGAGGAGATGCACATGCCGTCTCTCCCAGAGATGCTTTTTGGAGACAACGTGCTGCGCATTCAGCATAACGAAGGCTTCGGGATCGAGTTCAACGCTATCGACGCCCTCAGGCGTGTCAACAATTTACGTGACTCTGTGCAAGTCGCATGTGCCCAGGAGTGGCAGGAAAGCAGGTGAGACTTGCCAGGTGAAACACAAAACGCTAACAAGTTATTCAAACTCATTTAATATACTTTTTCTTGTTTTTTGCTGCAGAGCCGAATCTGAGCACAAGGATGTAGTAAAGCGTTATGACTGGACGTATACAACAGATTACAAAGGCACGTTGCTTGGTGAAGACCTGCAGATAACGGTAATTTGGCACAAAAGTGTCATTATCATGTTATTTTCAATAAAGTTTTTAACAAAGTTTATTTATCCATTCTAAAAGCTGTGTGTATGATGCTCAGGTGTCTCCTACATCAGATCGGATAGATCTGGAGAAACTGAAGGCCCGAGAGCAGATCATGTTCTTTGATGATGTGTTGTTGTTTGAGGATGAGCTCCATGATCATGGTGTATCTATGATCAGTGTGAAAATCGTAAGTCATGACCATTTCATTTGCATTATTTGAGAATGTATTGGTAGTTATTAACTCAGTGCTGCATGCTCGCATGTGTTTTAGAGAGTGATGCCGACTAGTTTCTTTGTGCTGCTGCGCTTCTTCCTGAGAGTGGATGGAGTTTTGATTCGGATCAACGACACGCGGCTCTATCATGAGGCAAGCAAAGCTTCTTTTTTTTTTCCCCCATCCATATTCTCTGATTAAAATATAGTCAGATTACCTTTTCAAAATGAATGCCATCGCAGGACAGATTCTGTCCCTAAAATGTTTTTGATGCACCTTTTTTCATACAAATGTGAACTGAGATTTCTCAGTTTTACTGAAATTAACAAATTATTTACAGATGAAATTATTTCAGTCAAGCAAATTTCTTTTTTTTTTCTTAGATCATGCCTATGTTTGATTTTCATGCAGTAAGATAAAAACAGAAAAAAAACAAGTATTTAACTCTGTTATCCAGCACAAACAATAAAAATGATAAATGTGAACCTAGCAACCTTTATAACTCCTAAGTGAATTTTATTAAATGCTTCCTGATTGCAAGTGGTGTTCAAGCCAAACCAGGACTTTTGATTGTGTTGAATTACAGAAAACAGTTATGAGATTAAAGAATTCCTTTATTTCTCTATATAATCTCCTACTACACTAATGCACTTATTGCAGCGAACCAGTGCTTGGAGACTGTCAAATTAGGACGTTTTCTCAGTATGTCAGAGCAATGATTAGACTGCAACTCAGTGTGAAATGCTGGCCTCTCGGGAACTCCTTTAATGGCCCAAACATGTGGAAAGTACGGGGGATGTGGAAATTAATCCCAGCCGGAGTTTCTGTAACGTGCAAGTGCTGTTCATGTACAGATCCCACAGGCAGATACATCTTCCCACAAGATGTGTCAATCACTTATCTAGTGATTTTTGAGGATCAGACATTCTACTCACATGTTCACAAAATTGACTACAGTGGGCTCTGAGCCACCATGGCTGGGACCGTCATTCACGGACATACAGCTTTCACGTTTGCACCGTGCAGATGTTTTACTGAAGCTAAAAAATCTGTACTGTGCTTCTGTAAATGACAATTTGTTTTACGCCTTCATTCACAAGAAATTTCATCACAAGTCCTGGTTTGACTTGAAAACTACTCATGGAATTAATAAGCATGTTTTCTCCCTGAACATGTATTCCATAAGCAGGACACTGAATGATTGGGTATCAATATTTAATCTTAAATATTAATATTACTGATGTTTCTAGATGCAATGTAAAATGTGTATGTAACTATGATTTGAAATGCATCTCGCTAAGTGTTTATTTTCAGCTTTTGTTTATGCTTTCTCAGCCCTGAAATTAGCTCTGCTCCATCCTGTTCAAAGGCTGTTCAAGGCACTCATGCTGCATTGGACTCATAACTTACTTAACTCAGAACTGAGTCCTAGTCAGGAACTCATGATGATCTGCTTAACCCAGAGTTTAGCATGTGGTTTTAAATTGCCATGGCTGCTTACAGCATCAGTAATAAACAAAGAAATATCTCTTACTTTAAAGGAGTTATGCTGCAAATCCAAGTATGTGCTTCAGGTTATTTAAACACACAGACACTCGCTTGTTGTGTCTGCATGTAAGAACACTGAGGAGGTAACCACTGAATCACTCATCACAGTTGATTTTTGCCAGTGATATTCAATACAGACAAATATTTGTGTTTTTCACCTCACTGTCTGCTTCAGTGGTATCACAAATGCAGAATAAGTGTTTTTTAAAAAGGATAGGGGACTTTTTGATTAAGATGAATCAGTTTCTGCATTAGAAACAATAATGATTGCTATGCATAAATGATCAAATACTCTATTTTGACCTGCAGGCTGGAAAAAACTACATGTTACGGGAGTTCAGCTCACGAGAAAGCAAAGTGTCAGCTCTAAAGGTGAGAGACGCACTACCAATCTAGACTGCTGAACTGACATGAAAAGCCAGAAATGTTTGTACCTTCAAAATCAAAGCAACATAACTGTCCAGTTTTACAAATGAATACACAGTACTTACTAGGCACATTGATGGAAACTCCTGCTCATTTATGCAAACATGAAGGAACAGCACAATGCATAAATCATGTAGAGACAGGTCAAAAACTTCACACCAAATGTCAGAATTTGCCAGGATTTCCAAAAATTATTTGCATCAGTCTCTGGAGTTTACACAGAATGCTCCCATAAGGAGCCCTTCCGTAGCAGAAAATGCCTTGATGAGAGGGGTTAGAGAGGTCAATGGCCAGACTGGTTTGAGCTGACAGGAAGGCTTTGGCAAATCAAATAATTTCGCATTACAACCATGGTGAACAAAAGAGCATCTTGGACTCGGCTTATGCCGACAGCTGTTTCCTGATGACTTGTGACTGCAGTCGCTTACTACTTCAGGACTAGAATTCCCACAAACAGTTTTGTACCTGAGCCAATAATGAAAATGGACTCCATCTTAATTTAAACATCTCTTGTGTTATACTGAGAGTCCAGCCTCCTAATGCTCAGTAAGACTGCAAATCAATCCCTGCCATCCGATATCACCCAAATGAGTCTGGTTCCTCTCACTGTTTCTTCCTATTGCCATCTCAATTAGTTTTTCCTTCCCGGCGTCACCCTCTGCTCACTCATCAGGGACAATCTGATCATTTTGATTTATATTTTGATATTTCCTCACACATTTCAAACTCACTCATCGTCTTTACCGCTTTACCTTGTATTCAGGGTTTGAGCCTGTTTTGGTCACAGGGTGATTAAAACTGGACAACTGAATGAATCCTGAATTAATTTTTGGAATTCAGATGTTTGGTGTGACCAATGTAAACTGTTACCTGGTCTTCGGCTGTCCAAACTCTACAGACTGCTCAGAGATCAGCAGTTTCTGAAATCCATGCCAGTGGATTGCACCCAATCCATCTGGCATGAACCACCATGCCACTGTCAAAGTCACAGAGATCATGTTTCCTCATTGTAGTGTTTGTTAACATTGAGACAATGTGTTGTGCTGCTGCTACAGTACATGTGTGCTTGATTGGATATTTACATAAATGGGTAAGGGAACTAATGTTATAGTGGCTGATGCATTAATCTTTAGTAACACCTCTATTGTTTCAAGGACTAGAACTACATGCAACCCTTGAGGATTAATACCCACATTATTATCTATTGTTTCCTTGTTGCTTCTCTTCATGCCGTTTTTCTTTTTCTCTCTGCAGCATGTTCCTCCTGCCTTTTACACAGAACCTAATGAGATTGTTCAGCATTTACCACTAACACTTACAGAGTGTGAGAAACTCGAGTTCCCAGAGTCACAGCCACCAACCGGATCTCCACAGTGACGCACAGACTACATGTCAACCCTCAGAGTGCTGATCTAGGATCAGTCTGTTGCCTCTTACTGCACACAACTATATACATGCAATGATCACTGAACCCATATCAGCATTCAGACATGGAGGAATTTGATGCCTGTGAACCCTGAAATGGAGCTGTAACAAGCTGCAGGGAGGTATGTTCCTAGAATGCAGGTCCATCAGCTCTCAGCTCTCTCTAAAGACTTTTCTGATGAATAAAACACTCACTGTCATCCTCGAGTCAGAGTCTCTGTTACTGGCTCATTAAATCTGTTTGAGATGTATTCACACACAATGTAACCAAAATGGTTAGTTTTTTTTTTTTTTTTTAGTTGTTGTTTTTTTTTTATTAAGATTTGAGTAGAAAAGGAAGTTTTTGATCGTTTTGAGGAGCCAAGAATTGCAGAATGATTTATTAAAAAGTATGTGTTCGTAATTGTCATTCTTCTGTGTGCTGTGTTTATTTAAAAGAAATGGCTAGAGAAAGGTTAAGGTTGTAAAGTAAATGTAAAGTTGAAAGCAGTTGACATCCATATGCAATTGGAGTTCACAAATATATAAAACAACCAGTAACTATAAATGACATGTTCACGTTTATTAAGGTTACTGTAATTGCTCAGAGTATGGCAACGTAAATCGATAGCGGTATAGTGCCCTCTTCATGATTACCTGTAATAGAAAATGGAGTGTGTTTACTGTATATGAACATTTTACAGGAATTTACTGTGCAGGTCATATCTTTTAGTCACTGTAGACATTAGTGACGTTTACATGTAGTTCGTAAATTAATTACATTCACTCATTTTGTACACCATTCATCCAGGATGGAGTCACTTGGGTATCCCAGAGTATGAGGCGGAGTACACCCTGGATAGGGTGCCAGTCCATCTGAGGGCACACAACCACACACACAAGGGAATTTGAAAATGACAATTAGCCATGCCAACAAGCACTGGGAGAACATGTAAACTCCACACCCACACACAGCCCTGAACGCGCGAGACCACTGTGCTAACCACTACACCAATATGTTGCCTAAATTAGCTCACAATATTTCTCTTAATATGTTATCTAGAAGATAGTTTGTTCAGTGAGAAAAATACATTTGTTAATATTAAATCTTTGCAGTAACAAAAAGGAAGCAAGAAAAAATAAAGCATGTACAAGTAATATGTTCTCAGTTTTGCAGTTAGTAAAACCCAGACAAGTAAAAGGGTTTATTCTTGCAAAAGACATTTAATGCCTTGTACTCCATTTACATGAATTCAATTTACTTTGTCAGTATCAAGAACCATGAAAGCAAATTTCAGAGAAGGCTCAGCATTTCAGGTTTTAACTTAATAAAAGCTTAGTTCCAATAAACAGTATGAAAAAATAGTATAGTACATTCTCAGATGCTTACACTTGGTTACTAGGTTTGACTGTGTGCCATCAGTCAAACACAGGAAGGTTTTTTTTGTGTGTGTAGTTTAGGGGTGTATGTTAAAAGTATATGGACTAATTTTAACCTGATTTCCTTGTGCACCATGTGCTTCTTTAATATTGATTCAGTGTACTCAGGTTGCTGGCCAGCATTGCTACCTGATCTTTTTACCTATATAATATTCCCAGACGTATATAAACCTGACTGTCATGGCTAGTAGTCTTTCCAAAAGCTGGTGCCACAAAGCTGGAAGCACAATCGTGTAGGCCTTAGCATTATGATTTCCCTTTAAGGGGCTCAAACTTGTTTCAGCATCACAACACATCTGCACAAAATAAAGCCTCATGAACGTCTGGTTTGAAAAGGATGGAATGGAAACACTCGAGTGTTCTGTACAGAGTGAACACTGAGATGAACTGGAATGCTGACATCACCCCAGACATCAGTGCCAGGCGATGTTAATGCTTTTGTAGCTAAATTACCATAAATCAAACAAACATGGAATCCAAAAATGGAATCCTTCCTATAATAGTGGAGGATATTTTAACAGAAAAGGGGACTTAACCTGGAATTGGATGTTCAGGAATCACATACTTGTCTGATGATCAGGTGTTTTAAACTTTTCACCATGTAGTGTATGTCCGTCCACGTGCCATCCAGCAACTTCCCACCCAGTTTTGATACTCAATTGTCATTTACACACTACGGGCAGTTTGGGAACGCCAATTAGCCTTGCCTGCATTTCTTTGGACTGTGGGAGGAAACCCAACAAGCTTAGGGAGAACATGCAAACTCCATGCACACCCAAGGTGTGACTCGAACCCTCGACCACGTATTTATATGGATGTACTGCATTTTGTGGTGAAACAATAAACTAATACTACTTGTAGAATAATAAAGTATTATTCTACAAGTAGTATTAGTTGCTCAATAGAAAGCACAAACGCGCGCAGGAGTGATTGTGTCTGGATTTGCTGTTTGTCATATCAGTGTTTGCGCAGCACTTTAACAGCTATGAGCAGTGTTGAGGTAAAAAAAAAAAAAAAAAAAAAAGGAATCTACTACAAATGACTAATTACTACTTTTAAAAGTAATCAGATTACTAATTACGTTACTTTCAAGTTACTTCAAAAACATCTGTCACGGCGCGCGCATGTGATGGGCGTGCGCCTCAACCTGTTGTCGCTCCTCGCTCACTCCGTAGTCTCCCTAGGTAGGCGGCCCCCGTAATTAATGTTCTCGGGCTTTCTTCGCGTTAAAAATCCTCCCCTTTCCCACATTCCTCCTTCCTTAAACCCTTCTCCTTCCCAGTTGTTTTTTCTAAATAAAATTACCCATTTTCCTCACCTCACCTCGTGTCCGTGGTGCCACCCGTGCAAAAAGAGTGAACCCGTTACAACATCAAATGTAAAACTACAAAGCTCTCGGACGATTGATCACAGCGCATGCTCGTTAACTGACGCTGCCGCGCAAAACGTGTTTTTTAATGCATTTTGATACATTTTTAAACACTACATTTGTAACGCTAGTAACGTAATGTTATTGACATTGGTAACTGTAATTAAATTTACATGCATTTAAAATGTAATGCGTTACATTACTGCGTTATCAGGAAAAGTTATTAGATTACAGTAACGCGTTATACCCAGCTCTGGTTATGAGCGATCATTACCATCATGATTGAATTAAACTGAACAGTGCTTCACACGCAGTAATTGTTTGTTCAGAACACACGGTGGAACTTCAGTGATTACGTGTTTCTAGTCGGACGCTTAGCGGCGTGACACGCGACTTTCACGTGGGACGCCCGTGGTGCAGCGTGATTCTCATTGACTACTGCACCGTTTACACTCATCTGCTTCAGTGAACTCGTTTTCGGAAGGTACTTTTAATTCACTTTAAGCCTTTTGTTTATCTAGCGAGCAGAAATAAGACTTGGTTCTTATTAATTAGACTTGTTTTTATGTGCAGCTCAACCAGTCAGTACTGTAAACCAAACAACATAGAGTATTAACACTAGTTATAAAGAAAGAGATTTTTTAATTTTATTTTAAAGCAGTGTTGTGTATATATTAAATCCTACCTTGTTCTAAGCGTCTCAGTTCAAACCCAACATCTTTCTGGTGCATGACCCATCTCCTCATTATAGATTTGACATAGCATAATATACAGTGATGCACTGTGTCTTCTGACACCTTTCTATTCCAACCAGCATTAACCTTTTCATCAATTATATCTAGATCAGACCACATGAGCCAGCCTTTCCTCCCCATGTGCATCAGTGAGCTTTGGCCACCCAAGACCCTGTCACCAGTTCACTGTTTTTTTTTTTTTCTTCCTTGGATCACATTTAGTATGTCCTGTCCACTGCAGACAAGGAACATTGCACAAGAGCTGCAGTCATTCTATCCATCACAGTTTGAACCTTATCACTCACTCATCGTCTATAACGCTGTATCCTGTATACAGGGTCGCAGGGGGCCTGGATCCTATGCCAGGAGGTGGGGTACACCCTGAATGGGCACATATTCACAGACAGACACTCATGCGCTCATTTACATACTATGGACAATTCGGGGAGACAGTTTGATCAGCCTGACTTGGACTGTGGAAGGAAACCGGAGCACATGAAGTAAACCCACCAAGCATGAGAAGAACATGCACACCCAAGGTGGGAATTGAACCCAGACTCTGGAGGTGCAACGCAACAGTACTAGCCACTAAGCCACCTTGTCATAGTCACTTAAATCCTTTGACTTGCCCATTATTTTCTGCTTCTAACACAACTTCGGGAAAAAGGTTCACTTGCTGCCTACTGTACTACACCCACTTCCAGCCGGCATTGTAACAAGATATTGAAAATGTAGCTATTGTGAGACGGGACAAATTATGATGGCTAGACAATGGGGTGGGTGCAGCTCCAAAGCTGCAGCTCTTGTGGAATGTTTCCAGTCTGAAGTGGTCGGGACATGCCAAAAGTGATCCAAGGAAGGAAAACAGGTGAACTGGCAACAGGGTCATGGGTGGCCAGGGCTCACTGATGCACATGGGAAACGAAGGCTTGTCCGTGTAGTCCGATCCAATGCTTCTGTTGCTCAAATTAAGGAGAAGGTTGATGCTGGTTCCAATAAAAAAGTTGACCCCATTAGACGGGTGGTCATAATGTTATGACTCTGACTGAGCACTTGGAGATGTGTAATCTGCACAGAGATGCCCAAAAAAGGCAGATCAGCAGGAAGCTGTCATGGCAAGAAGAGAAATAAGAAGGAGGAGGGGGACACGGAAGTGCCTGCTAAACACACAAAGACGGACCCTAGCAGCCCTGCATCTCCACTGTGCTTCGACTCTCCAGCGAGCCTCTTCCAGAGTCTGATCTCACCCATGACTGTGGACGAGTTCTTCCGCGAGCACTGGGAGAAGAAACCGTTGCTGCTGCAGAGATCAGACCCAGCATTTGTATCCTATCACCAGTCCCTCTTTCAGCTCTCAGGTCTTAAACAGCTGTGTGTCCAGGGTCTGGAGTACGGCAGAGATCTGAACGTCGTGCGCTGCATAAACGGCAACAAGGAAGTGATGAACAATGCGGGACAAGTGAAATACAGCCGGCTGCGAAAGGATTTTAATGAGAAGAAAGTCACTATCCAGTTCCACCAGCCACAGAGGTTTAAGGTGAGCTATAGAGGATTTTAATCCAAGAATAAATGCAAAGTGTTCGGTGTACTATAAGTTCAGGTTTTGGAATGTGTGTGTATTTGTGTGTTTCCAGGATGAGTTGTGGCATATACAGGAGCGACTGGAATGTTTCTTCGGGTCGCTGGTCGGATCCAACGTCTACATCACACCGGAGGGGTCTCAGGGTCTGCCGCCTCACTATGACGACGTGGAGGTAGTACTGAAGGGCATTACCTCAGACTTTGTTCATATCCAGCTTTCTATGCAGACTTGTTTTATGAAAATGATCTGAATCATTTTATTTGTGGCAAATACAGTATGCAAAAAAGAAAAAACGAAGGAAAAAAAAAAGGAAGGGGCCAATACTTTTTTCACAGCACTGTGTGTATGTTGTGAGTGTGCTGTGGATGTGTATCCAGAGTGCTGAGTGCTTTCTTTCCCCCTGGGGTAGGTGTTTATTCTGCAGCTGGAAGGTCAGAAGCACTGGCGCCTGTACGAGCCGACAGTCCCGCTGGCCCGCGAGTATAGCACAGAGCCTGAGGAGCGCATCGGAAAACCCACTCATGATATCGTACTGAAGGTAATCACGCAGGGGTTCGACAGACAGTATTACTTCAGTCCGATCGAATTATTTCAGATTAAAGTTTACAATTTAACTGCATGGACATGGACACTAATACATTAACATGGGCATATACAATATCAGAATCGAACAACAATTTTCTCCAATTTTGATGTTAGGTTAGGTGTTCAGTCTTAGGTGTTTCAAGTTGTAAAATGAGGAGCCAATCAGTGCTGCTTCCAGTCAGAGACCCGTCCGAGTATACATCACTGGGCAGGAGTTTCCTGATCCAGAATGGTAGCTACACTTTCCTCACAATAGCTTGGAAAGTCTACCAAGACTGTCCTGCTTGCAGTATGTAAATTATGTATTTAGATTTAAATTAGGTTGCTATTCTGATTAATCTTGGAGCATTAGGGTCCATGTAAATGTACCTACTGAACATGATGCACTGAACTCTGCTGCCCTCTGCTGATTATGCAGTGAACTGCATCTGTGCTCTGAAGAGAGAGAGAATGTTTTCACTTCAGGAAAGAATTTTTTAGTATCTCTAGTATCTCGCTAATTTCCTTTTTTGGTACAATTCTTGCACTGATGGACTGAATTGTTTTTACAATTTATCTTTTTTTTATTATTTCTTTTTTACAAATTATTTTCCACAGATGGACAGTGCTTTTTTTTACTATATCTTAATTGTGTTTTCATTGCACATATTTTTTTATTATGCACCATGTGTGTGTGTGTGTGTGTGTGTGTGTGTGTGTGTGTGTGTGTGTGTGTGTAGGCAGGTGATCTGCTGTACTTTCCCAGAGGAACCATTCACCAAGCGGACACACCCACAGGAGTAGAGCACTCCACGCACCTCACTCTCAGCACATATCAAATCATGTATGTGCATCCACACACCTCCTGACCTAGTAATCTTACCTCAGGCATTATAATTTGTTTGAATATACCAGACCCCAGCCTTCCTACCTGGGATATGTGAAGAAAGAATTTCACTGTCCTGTAATGTATATGTGACAAATAAAGGCTTCTTGTTCTTTTTCTATAAACTATAATACTGTGTGCTTCTTTCCCAGGTCGTGGGGTGACTTTGTGTTGGACATCTTCCCTGGTTTGATGTTTGACTCCATGAAGAATGACATCAGCTTGCGTCGTGGTTTACCCAGAAATCTCCTTACTGTAAGAGCGTTAATTGTTTTGTTGTTAGTTTTTTTGTTTTTTCATCTGTACCTGCTTGGATAAAAATGGGAGGGTTGCGTCAGGAAAGGCATCAGGTGTTAAACCTGTGCCAAATTGACAAAAGCAACTAAAAAGATTACTGCTTAAGGTGATCATGCTGCAGGTCTTGAGCGTGCTGCTTCTACACTAATTAGTACTTGAATTTTGTACAACTTCTTGGATTCTCATCATTTCCAAGTCATGAAAAACATGTCACTGTTTTTCATAATGGTCAAATTATTGGCCTGCATCAAGCAAAGGAATTCCTGAAATTGGGTTAAGAATTGTTCCAATACATGATTAAAACCGCAGTGAGCTGCCAACTTTGCCAAAGAAAAATCATGAATGATGGTGACTGGAGATAATTTAAAAACGTGGTTTGATGTTGCATCATAAATAATGGACAGTAGAAATTACAGTTATATTTATTAGGGAAAGCAAGAGAATTTCCACATACAACATGCCAAGAACTGAAGGATTGGGACTACACAGCTGTGTGGCCATAAGAAAAGCACTCTTTAAAGAGACTAATCAGAAAAGAGAAGGCTTCAGGTTTCTAGGGAGCATAAAGATTGGAGCAATTGAAAAAGGTCATGAACAGGGAACATCTGGACTTCTGAGTGAAGGGTATAAAGGGATGGACAGTCATGCATAGTGGCCACTGTACAAGTCTCTAGAGGCACTGTTGTGATCTGGGGCTGCTTCAGTTGGTCTGAACTTAGCAGCATTATGTGGCAATAAAAACGCCTGCCGCATCTGTTATTACATGACAAGTTGCTAGCACTGTTACACATGTGGAAAATAACATGTTAAAGATCCATGTTCTTCTTTGCAGTCTGAAAAACTAGTGTACATTTATTTACTGTGTTATCTGTTTACTGTTTATTAGTGTAAATCATTTATTACTGTAGCGTCATATTGTTAAATAATCCTGTTTTAACACCGACCTCATCGTCTCCCCTGTTTGATGTGTGAGTCAGTCTACACACATGGGTCCTGAGGTAAAGAAGCAGGTGTGTACGATGCTGCGGAGTCTAGCCGACCGGCTGGAGCAGGATGAACAGGATCTGCGTTCCTCCGAAATGAAAAAAGACTTCATCTCCAACAGACTCCCACCTTACCACCTGCAGAAAGAAGATCTCGCACCAGGTGTGCGTGTACAGTTTATATGATGAAATTAAATACAGTGGCAAGAAAAAGTATGTGAACCTTCTGGAATTTGCATTAATTTGTCATAAAGTGTGTTCTGATCTTCATCTAAGTCAAGATTATGGACAAATTTAATGTGCTTAAAATCATGACACGCAAAAAATGTATTGAACACCCTCATTCAGCATTCAGAATGGTAGTGGGAAAAGTAAGTGAACCCGTGGAATGAATAACTGCTTGAATGATGTTTTCTCCACCGTACTTTACGGTTGTAATCATGTTTTCCTGATAATATGCAGTGCCCTTTTTACATCATATGTATAATATATGCATAATATGCTTCATTTTCTTTCCAAATAGTTAAATCTTGGTCTTATTAGTGCACAAAACATTCAGCTAATACCTCTGTGGAGTGTCACGTGTGCCCTTTTGCAATTGGCAGCAATGTTCTTCTTAATGGCTTCCTTTGTGATGTTCTGCCATGGACACCCTGCTTGTTCAATGTTTTACGTACTGTACACAGATATTAGCCAGTTCCGATGATGCCTTCAAATCTTTGGCTGTCACTTGGTGTTGTTCCTTTACCTCATTGATGAGTTTTCATTGTGCTCTTTGGATCATTTTAACTGGGCACCACTTTTTGGTAGAGTAGCTGCAGTCCCAAAGTGTCTCAGTTTACCGACACTGTTGAAACTTCTGGTGAAAAACTGGTGCGTTTCTAAAGTCTTTGTATGACTTTGTAACCCTTTAAAGGCTTTATGTAAATTAACAATTCTTGATCAAAGATGCCTGAAATCTCTTGTGCGGAGCAAACTCAAAGTTTGAGTGGTTTTTAATCAGTCAAAGTAGCTCTAGTACACACCTCCAAACTCATTTTCTTAACAAGACTCCAGGTTTGCTAATACCTGACTCCAATTAGCTTTTTGTCAATACTCTTGACTTGGATGAAGATCAGATCACATGTTATGACGAATTAATGCAGAAAACCATGAAATTCCAAAAGGTTCGCATACTTTTTCTTGCCACTATTCTAACGCCACCAGATAATGAACTAGAACATACTGTACACATTTACCCTTAAAGGTATAAAACAAAGTGATACACCTGTTAACAGAGGCTTTTATTTACCCTTTTTATTTAAGTTGGAAAGCTGCCAACGCTGGAGGACTCGGTGTGTGTGAGGTTCAGAGAGCACATTGTTGTAACAGTGGAGCCTAGTCCAGACAAAACAGTACGTCCATTTCTGTTGAGTCAAGTATAATTTTGTTGGCATCATTTAACAACAAAATTTTATTTTCCTTTTAGGATGAAGCTATAAAGTTGGCAGCATTTGTGTTACACTCACTCAGGAACAAAAGAGAGACGCACATGATGGGGCCCCAAGAAGATGAAGAGGAGGATGAGGAAAAAGATGATGGGGAAGAGGAAGAAAAGACAGTCCAGGTGACACAAACACCCAATAAGTATAATGATTATAACAGCAGGCTTTGTAAAGTATAAGAATTAAGCCTCTGATTTGCATTTTGTGTAGGAGCATTGTGTAATTTTTTTTTTTTTTTTTTTTAAAGGTTTTTTAAAGAAGTGAAATGTTAGATTTTTCTCAGTCACTATGGTTCATTTCCCAAATCAGAATTGAAATTCTCAAAACAACTTGCACAACTTTCACATCATCTAGTCGCTTGTGCACAACATAGAAGCAACGTCTCATTCTTATAAACTGATTGTGAATACTTTGGCACATTCATGCAGATGTTTGTAAACAACTGTCTGCTGTTTTCTACATTATCAGTTGCTTAGGTCATGTTCATCAAAATGTATTATACTGCCTCTCTGTTTTTTGGGGGCTGGGATTATACAACAATGAGGCATTCGGTTATTGTATATGTCGTTACATGCATAATGGCTGAAACAGTGGTCATAATCTGTCAAATGCACTTTGAAGACATTTCTATTCGACGACTTTTTTTTTCTTCTGCAAGTCATTGATGAGCTGCCCTCAGATGAATCATGACTTCTCAGTGGAGAGAAACATTAAAAGCATTTGATCAATTAATAAGCAATTGGTTTTCTAAAATACCCGGCTGCCATGGATGCAGTATGTGAGGACGTTACAGCTGGGGCTTTGTATTGACCTTCCGATACCTTCATCACACCAACCAAATTGATTTAATACTTGAGAATCGAAAAACGGCTCGTCGTTTTGTACCAAATTTTGGTACCCAAGGAGTGTGTCTCATCAGTGAGCTAGTAAGCAATTATAGATGATAGATAGGGTAGTTTTTTAAATATTATTTTCTTTGTGCTGTACAGTGACTTGAAGTCTTGTTTTTCTCTTCTGTATTGCAGTCACATGGTCTCTTAACAAATTCCAGTGCAGTCAGTAAAAAAAACTAACTAAATCATGTCCAATCCCTTTCAATCTTCCACATACAAGTAATTTGTAAATTTGTACTGCTGAAATTATTATATGCTGTACAAAGTGCAAGTATAAAAATAATAATAATAAGATAGTCTGTCATGATATTTATTTGACATTTTTTTTTTTTTTTAGCACAGTTGATCTCTTCCACACTCAGTAGATGTACAGGACGTTTCTGTCACTTCTTTTTCCTTCGCACGCTTATATTTCTTCATTTCTGCTGCAGGGTCTGGACTTCCCCATGTCACATCTTCCTGCTTTGCAGCAGCTCCTGAGTGGAGAGCGACTCTGTGTGGCTGAGCTGCCGCTTCAGCAGGATGCTGATAAACTGGGCCTGGTGCTCGGGCTCTGGATAGAGGGATTGCTACAGGTCTGCTAACTAGATGCGTTTTAATATTTACCCAATATACTGTAGTAGACAGTAATTGGGGGGGGGGACTAAAATTGCTATTCCTGAGTAAAAAGAAAGTAGGTCCTTCGCTATCATCCTCTACCATGTGTAGTGAATTGTGTGAGCCTTCAAACTTGGCCATGAGGTGCCTTTAAGGAATGTCATTCTGCTGTCTTCTGAGAATAAAGCACAAGTAATGATGATCGTGTAAAGTACTTGCCAACTTCTGACCTCATCTTCCATTCTTGTTCTGTGTGTGACCTTATATGTAATCTTGTTTATAAACAAGTTGCAGCTTTGGATTGAGGATACATGACCAAGCCACCTGACCAACAGATGGACTCAATAGTTCCACTGGAGAGTGACACATGAGAGTATGTGTAACAGTGGAGGTATTCTTCTGGTACATACTGTGCTATTGTGTAATGATGCTAGCAGCAGGTCAGAGTGGCGTCCAGCAAGGATCCTCTCAGTACCACTGTCACACACATTCATACAGTCTCCTATCCTCCACATCTGTGTGATTTGTTTTTGGATGTATTGTCTCAGTCATGTTCCTGTTACCCATTCAATCAACCAGAACACCAGAATGTAACATCTTTAATATTAATACCATTTAAAAACAGTGAGCATATTAACTGTACACATTTTTTTTTTGCACATAATCATTCAATACATACATCTTTTCCTGAATATCATACACTCAGTGTTCAGTGGGAAATCCAGTGATTTGACCAGCTTTAAATAATTCTCTGTACATAGCCTGACTAACAGAAGTAAGCACTTGCTCTTGGTCTGTGTTTGTCTGAGTAAAGGGAGTTTTGACATCATTTGAGGCTGAAAGAGGACATCACATGTTTTATCCAGGAGCAGTGTGTTTAGGGAACACACTCATTTTACAAGAGGGCCACTCCTGTTCAAGAGAGGATCGTGGTAGTGCAAATGTGCTTTGGAGAACAAAAATAGCAAGCATATAATTCATACTCTTTATATTGCCTCGAAGAGGAACTGCAAACAGCTCCTTTCTCATCACGTCTTCTCCTCTTGAATAGTCTTAATGAACTAGTTGTTTTTGGTTGTTGGTCATAAATTAGATCGCCTCTCTAAACTGGCTCTCCTCCTCCTCATCTGGTTATAGCTTCTGTGTCTGTTCCGAGGTTTAACACGAAAGAGAGAGCCTCCAGGTTTTTTTACTCGTACTGTTAAATACCACCAGGTGCAGAACAATCACAAGTCTGGATTCATATGCCTAAGCTAAAACACTTGATTTTACCTATACATCCACCTACTGCGTTGAACAATTTGGTGTGTTGAGATCAAGCTGTTGAAGATGAGGCTCTTCAGGGCTAGGTTTTTTTTTTTTTTAAGGAACAGTCAGCCTGTTCCTCTTTACCTGGGTGGAGGCAGTGCTTTTTAGTTCGTAACTGTCCAGCATGTTTCAGGGAAACTGATTCTTGGCCTCAGCACTAAAGCACCTCTATGTCCCAGAATTGTGTGGCTCTGTCAGGACAGAACTCATTTAAGATCAGATGATCCTTGTCTATTCCACTCCCACCTGAAAGACCACCAGCAGAAAGGTTCAAGTCAGGCTTTCAGAATGCAGACAGGGTGAGCTGATGTGTAAAGCATCTGGTTCTTTTGCAGTACAATGTAGTTAAACGATTTATATGCAAATTATGTAAAATAGTATAAATTAGGTATTGCTAATAATAAAGAAACGTACCTCTCTGATCCAGTACTAGGCTGTGGTTTAAGTGAGTGGAAATCGTCCCATTTTCATTAAGACTCCACTTTTGGTTCAGCCGCCCATGCTCTTCCCATAAAGCCACTCTGGCTCCCACACAGGCCTTCCCACCAATCACAGACATACAGCCTTTCCCCACCTGTACACACATTTACATTTATAGCATTTGGCACATATCTATAGAGACTTGCAGGTCTGTGATATTTAGTGAAACTTCCTCAAGCTAGGACATACAGGTCAGGGTATACAGGCACAACACACAAGTCTTTGCTCAGCTCAACTATTATGCTGTCCCTAATAATTCTCCATGTCAGTTTAAACAAAAAAAAACTAATCTATGCAATGAGAGATCACATTTCGCCATGCTCAGATCCTTCTTTTTATAGCAGCAAGGTTTATCCGTACTTTAGGTTTTGCTGAGATGAGCAACACTACAATTGGTTGAAATTTCCATAATGCTCTATAGTTAGAACTCTATTTTTAGCCACGTGGCACTTTAGATCTCGAGACACTGAAACAGGGAAGCAATTACAGCATAGTCTGCTATGGAAAGCTAAATCTGTGCCTGAATGATAGTGTGAAAGCATATGTACATCTCTAGTCTATAATAACTATATAGTTTTTATATAGTACTCATATGAAATCAAAAATGCAGAACAGCACGCATCATTCAGAATATGCCACTAGCAAAAATATGCCATACTTGTAAACAACAAAACACTGACTCTTCTATGCAGTAGGAACACCAACCAGAGTTTTTTTTATTTAAATTTTTTTTAATCATGACCTCTCGGTGCTCAGATGTTTAAATCATCATGCTATATATATACATTTTAGAATTGAAAATTGGAACTAAATAGGTTTGGGAATTTTGTGATGTTTAAAACAAAGTAAATGTTCAAGAGCTTAAATATTACTACTTAAACGTTTGCGATATGTCTAGATATTGTTATATTGTCCTTGTACAAAAGGTCAGAATTTGAAGCATGTGTTCAGACGACACTGATGGATTTTGAAGAAAACTGTAGCACATTTTTCTATTAATTATCAAAAGAATTTTAACAATCAAATTTTCAATATCCTTTCTCTGTATTCATTTGAGGATTTCTCTGCTAACCTTGCTCTTGAGCTGCGACTGTGTGTACAACCAGTGCTGTGTGTGTAGCGAGTGTTCAGCGGGACGCAGCGAGAGTCTCGCTGGACATGGCCGCTCCCCGGTTTTCTCTACAGTCAGTACCATCCCCAGAGCTCGATTCTGCACTTGCACATATGCCCTTCGCTGAGGACAGAGAAAACATCAGTCATACAACAAATAGCATGTGCAGTCACCTTCTTATAAGAGCAGAATTTATATATTACCACATAGGAGCCCTTATTAAAGCCATACATAGAAGCCTTACCAAAATAATCACTGCCATGACCTATTTAAATGCATTTTTTTTTCTCTTGAACCTGACCAGCTAAAATCTTAAATGATGTACATAAAGGTGTTTTTAACAGCCTAATTAAGGAACTGCATTTGTCTGTCCTACATCTTCACGCCCACATTTCTAAACATAAACACACAGACAGACCTTGCTGTCAGTGCTAGCAAGTTATGCAAATGCATTAATGTCTTTTTAGGAATGAGTGGGTTTTATCAGGGCACTACAGACCACTGTTTAGACAAACACACACATGCAGAAAGTCCCAAATGACTGCAGAAGTCTGATAAGGAGTGGGTGAGATTTTAAGCTGAATAAATTTTGGATGTCAGAAAAATCCAAGTAGTGAAAAAAAGGAATAAAGGAGAATGAGAAAGAATTATGATGGCTCTATCTGCAGCACTACAAAAGAAATATAAACTCTGCTCACTACTGAACGCCATACAAGAACTCAAAATAATTACTCCAGACCACATTTAATTTCAGTCCCTATTTTGAAATAACCATCATATTTTACGGTATTTATTTATTTATTTCTCCCCACTGCAACTTTTGAAGTTCTTTCTTATGACTACAAAGAAAATCACCTGGCTGGAGCTCACCTGTCTTAGTGGGTGGAGGGATCCGATGGTGTCCCAGCCACTGTAGTCACTCCAGCATGGGACCTCGCCTGTCTGCAGCAGCACCTGACGCCCCTTAAACTGGCTGAATTCGTACACCACCCACCTGTACGGGGCACAGAGAGACGTAGCCCATTATCATGTGAAGTCAAACAAAAATATATTTCAATATCAAAGAAAAAAAGATTGAGGAAGTTACAGGCCGCTGTTGACTTTGAGAGACTGCGTAAAGAAGTTGCTCATGGTTTCCATCGGTGAGTCTGTCACAGTCTCCAACCCTTCAAACGAGCTCAGTGAAAAAAGACTGATTGAGGGCTCTGAGAAGCTCTGCGTGGGGTACAACAGACAGGCCTGCATTAGTAATCACACAGTACCATGTAAAAATCTGTGAACTAAGGCATGTCCTTTGTTATGACTGATGAATAGTTGGGTGCATAAATATTATAATTTAGTGTGACTGCTTCAGACAGCTACTGTATTTGGTCACAGAGCAGGACCGTTTTATAAATACATTCAAAATGTCAAGATACAAAGAAATGAGGATTTTAAGAGCAGTTATTATTAAAAGTAGTACATTCACGTCATGTACTCTAAAATGGAAATAAAAAAATTTGAAGGCTTTCAAATAAATGTTTCATGAATCAAGGACTCACGTATTGAATGGACTTGAAGGATTTAATAGCTGTTGCCATGCAGCCAGTGGAGGTGAGGTCTGGATAAAGGCCTTCTTCAAGGACAAACTGGTTACCACAGAAACCCCTCTCGTCATAAAGCAACCACCTAAAAATTGTAAGACAGGGTCAAAAAGAAATACTTTACTGTAAATATTAACTGGATCTGGTGACTTTCTGGTGGCAGTAGACGAATACTGAACATGGTGTTCATGTCAGTGGAACTTGAAGTGTCTCACCTGCCCTGAATTACTCTGAATGACGTGGGGTTTAACATGCCACAGTCTGCCATTTCACTTTCAAATTCTCTTCTATCTCCTGCAAAGCATGGTTTGTCGTAGGTGCAAAGCTACACACACACAAACACACGCAAATACATACAGAATACTGAATCAGAAAGCAAGTAAATCAGAATGATGTAAAATGAGTTTCATCCTGTTGTACTGTATTTAACAGTGCTACATTATCAGACGTTGGGAATAATGTTTAATAAACATACCATGAACCTTGGATCCCTTTTTCCACAAAGCTCCTTAAAAAGATAAACGTAACATTAGAATCATTTATTTTCTTGTTTAATTGGGGCAGAAGTTCAGCAGCTTTTCTGCTTAGGCCACTGAATGTTTTTAATAGAATTTCAAAAACTAATCAAATGACACTGTTTTTACTAGCACAACAGAAACTGATCTCGGCTGCCAGCATTTCAGTTTGCACTTACCCTCCGTACAGCCCGGATGGAGAGAGGTGGCCTCTGCCTGCCACCCCAGTCTAGTGATCCTGCGTATCGACCCTTCTCAAGTACACACTGTTCTCCTGTGAAATATCTGCCGCTGTAGGCTACCCACCTAAAAAACATTTCAAATGATCTGCTTACATCCAACTCCAGCTTTGGAAGCTTGAGCAAGTTTGCAGAAGGATTTCACCTTAAGGTTTTACTACCACAACTAATGCTTATTGTAGAGCATAAACCAAAACCACACATGATAATTCTGCATTGATTAAACAAGATAAATAACTAGGACATGATCTCATATGAGGACCGTTCAACCAGGACTTTTTTTTTTTTTTTTTCAGAATAACAGAACTTTATTACGCTATATAATTCTGTGCTACGCTAATGCACTAATGCCCGGTGTTTCACTAGTGCTTGGATGTCATCAAGATAGAAAGGTTTCTCAGTACACCAGAGCCATGATCAGACTCTGTCTGCTTCATGTCTGAAACTAGGACACTCCTTTAATGGCCTCCCAGGAACTCCTTTAATGGCCTAAACATGTGAAAATGGCTTGGAGCGAAGTCAGGGCTGTACAGGGGATGTGGCAATAACTCCCAGACAAGTTCCTGTAATGTGCAAGTAGTGTTGATGAATAATTTATTTATTTTTTAACGATCTTCATTCTCAAGAAATTTCATCACAATTTCTGGTTTGAAGCCCTTTGAAAGACAATTCCAGGGAACAGAAATGTTCACGTGAGGGCCTAATTAGTATATTCCCACAAAAGAGGCTGACGCCCTTATAACTACTTATCCTAAGGCATGCTAACCATTTCTGGTGGTTGATTTAATATATTTGGAAGGAAGTCTGGTCAACAACTAAGAAAAATGACTGTAAAATACAGCAAATCAAGGCAAAATATTTTGTCAGATGAATTGCAATAGACATTATGCAGTCATTCATTGATTAATAACTACCTGGACTCCATATTAACATCAATTAACATCTGTTAACAACTGCTATACTGAACTGCCTGCCACCTAACACACAGTATGAATGCAGATCAATTCCTGCTTTCTGTTTCACTCAGATGAGGTTCCCTTTTGAGTCTGGTTCCTCTCAAGGTTTCTTCCTATTGCCATCTCAGGGAGTTTTTCCTTGCCACTGTCGCCCTCGGCTCGCTCATCAGGGACTATCTGACCATTTTGGTTCATACACATTCACATTCCATTCCAACTTAAACAATTATTTTGATTGTGTAAAGCTGCTTTGCGACAAAGACAATTGTAATGAACTGAATTGAATTCATGAGTAATTAACCAGCAGTCTAAAGAATGTGCTGTAAAGTATCTTCTTAGTAATCAACCTCATTTTTTAAATGATATAAATTCGTTATATGTGCAAAGTGCTACACTTTACAGCTTATGTAAAAAGGTTTTGAGAATGTACATTTAAATTTCACTTTAGAATTGCAAGTTTAAATGACAAACATTTTGCATTACCAGTAAAAATATTCCATTTACATACTGGAACTAAAGTGTAAAAACACTATTGAACTTGGTAAAAACACTATTTCTGTCTTCTTAAGAGCACCCGGAATACGTCAACTAATGGCCCTGACCCCAGAATATTTCAGCATCTTTTCTAGACCCTATCATACAAATACAGTACATTAAATTGCTAATGAATTAAAAGGTCCTTAATATCTTACACTCCACTTCGAACATGGATGGTGTTTGCTTCGTTCACTAGCCCGGTCTGTTGCAGGTCTGCTACATCCTCGTCCACAAGGTCAATCTGCTCTTCACGATTATTGAGGGACACCTCAGGCTCAATGAAATCCTGGAATAACCACAACATTTCCACCTTAACAAAAGCACTTAGTGACTCTCAATGACTATTATTGTAAATGAGTTTTTCCTAACCTAGTAAAGTACAGAATAATTGAGTGGTCCACAGAGTTTTGTTCCAGGTTACAAATGTCAGTTCTGAACAACCAGTCAGGGTGCACAAATTAGTTCCTTTTAAGAGCAAGGACAACCACCTAGCATCTACCTAACAATTCATATTGGAGACAAAGGCTTAATCTTTTATATCTCAGCCTTTGCTTCACCTATATTTTTTTTACTACTTACCCCAATCTTGCTTTTTTTTTTTTAACTGGCATTGTAGGAAATATTTTCTTTGGGTAAAATGTGCTGTTTTTTAAAATAAACAATTCAAACTGGGTCAAAGCTTTAGAGCCTCAAATTCAAAACCTGACCCAGTTATACCCCCACTACATGCACAAATATAACTTCTGAGACTGGGCATATTTGGAATTACTCAAATACTTGAATTCTTGTAGAGGAGATGGCGAAAGGCGAGAATATGCACACGTTTAAGTGCATGTGCGTGTGCTCGCATGTGTATAGCTCAGGGGTTGTATAGATTGGTCATCTAACACATTTACAGTCACTGCAGTGGCAAAACGAGCAAGAAGCTACTAAGTAGTTGTAATCAGGCAGTAAAGAAAGCTACTTTGTTCGTCTGAAAGTACTTTAGACTAGTTGGAGCTATTTCAGCTCACCTATGAGTTCCGTCTTAGAAATAGGCGTGTTCATTTTTTCTTTTAAAAGTGAAAGCTAAAAAAAGGACTGGAGATGAAAACAGCGAGTTTCCTACACAAATAAAACAGTCTAAAAATAATGATTTCCTAAAATGTTTGTGTAAGACAACTAGTTAACTAATATTTGCAGAATTACTGATTAACCAGGTAAACTTCGTAGTTGTACCAAAACATATATAGACAAATACAGCAAATTGTGTTTCTCTGTACATGTGTGCACTCACAGCCTGAAGGAAGCGGCAGGATCTTAGAACATTTCCTGGTCCACTGAAGAGTGTGCTACAGTCACTGTACTCGCCCTCCTCCAACAAACATTGCTGCCCTCTGTAGTTTTCACAGGAGTAGCCCACCCACCTGCATCACAGTGCACGAAACTGTAAAAACCTTTGCCACAGTATCCAGCTAAACAGAATACATAGAAAAAGCTCATCCATCACACACACTCACATCTTGTAAATCATGATGAATACACCCATCATTTAAACATAGAGCAAAAAGCTCTTTTCTCTCAGTATTGCCATTAAAGTACATGACTAAGAGTTATGTAAAACAAGCCATGTCCTAGGACCTCTTAAGTTAATAACAGTAGTAGACAGAGAAGGAGTGTCAGAAAGACAAAGAAACTGATATCAGCTTCCTTCCACACCCCGTTACTAGAGATCACTGACGAAATCTGTTTATACACACTCACTTAAACACACAAGTGTGCTAACAGTTCTTGCTGTTTGCAAAAGGTGGAGAACAGAATTTGTTTAAGTTGTGTCTTGATGCTGTAATGTTTTACACACACACACACACCTATTAACATTAACATTCATTTCAGTTCATTCCCAATGCAGAAACCTAGAACATAAACACACATATGTAAAGTGCTTCTAGCTTCAGTAACAATCCAGCTTGGTCATGTGACAAAGTTTTTGATTTATGCTTGATAAGGCTAGGTATCTATCTAGGCGTGAGCTCTCATTCACATTTATGCACGATCATGCACAAGCAGCACGGTTTCCTTAGAAACTTCCTCTTCGTTAGGAAAGCATGTGAACACATCATTTACTATAACTGGATCATTAGCATCTATGCGGTTGATGAAAAATAAATGTGTTTGTGTGAGGAAAAAAAAAATACTCACACTCCTCCAGTGACTCGTAGAGAGCTGACGTGTACTACTCCCTCAGCACTTTCTAGGCTGGGTGTGTTCTCCAGGAGCTCCTTGCACTGACCCTGAAAGACTGGCTTCTCATACATCACCATCTATACGGAGACACAGAGTCCATCCTCACTGAGATACATCAACAATGTTGCCATGTTCTCGTTTCTTTATTTTTTTTTTAGACTTGGCTGTTAACCCTATTAATTAAATCTCTATATTAAAATGTGCTTCATATGTGGCCTTTTTCTTACTGTCTTTAACATAAGCTCTTACACAACAGACATGAACTTGGAACTGTTGTCTGTGTGTGTTTAGCCTAATTACAGCACAATACGAGCACACTGCAATTTAATGTTTGATGTTTGTTTTACATATATGACTTTACAGCCCTGTGCATTGTGGACATGTTCAATAGAGCTATTTGAAGGACTTTTTTTTTTTTTAATCTCTAACTCATAGTGTGTATCCGTGCTCTTGTGACACAGCGTGTGCAATTCAGATTTTATTTTCGTTTTTAGTTTCCTCTCTTTCCCCTCACACGAAGTGTGATTAGCCAAGCAAATTTTACACAAAAACACATCCAGATAACAGTATGAATCAAGCTTTTACAAACTCAGCTGAGTCCACGAGAAATGAACAGCACCCATGCACACATCTAGTCTTGGGTCTATTTTTTTGTGAAACTTGGCAAAACTGGTCACAACTGCTCTTATTAAAATGTTGAAAAAGGTAATGCATGAACGGTTTCTAAATGATCAATTTCGTCCTGAACTAAATGTTTCATACAGTAAATTGTACTACAAAAACCGCTGCTAATGTTTCCATGAATTAGGCTGTGGCTTTCATTACCTTTGGATCCAGAGGTCTTCGTACTCTTAGACCTCCCTGCAGGCAAACAAAAATAGTAAACAAACAGGATAATTATGTAGAGTTGTTGAAGGTTCTGGCTGCATGCAATCGTAAGGCCAGACCTATAACATATAAACTACATACACACGTGGACAAAATTGTTGGTACCCTTCGCTCAATGAAAGAAAAACTCACAATGGTCACATAAATAACTTTAATCTGACAAAAGTAATAATTTTTAAAAAATCTATGAATGTTAACCAATGAAAGTCAGACATTGCTTTTCAACCATGCTTCAACAGAATTATTTTAAAAAATAAACTCATGGAACAGGCCTGGACAAAAATGATGGTACCCCTAGAAAATACTGAAAATAATGTGACCAAAGGGACATGTTAATTCAAGATGTGTCCACTAATTAGCATCATAGGTGTCTACAATCTTGTAATCAGTCAGTGGGCCTATATATAGGGCTCCAGGTAGTCACTGTGTTGTTTGGTGACATGGTGTGTACCACACTCAACATGGACCAGAGAAAGCGAAGGAAAGAGTTGTCTCAGGGGATTCGAAAGAAAATTATAGACAAGCATGTTAAAGGTAAAGGTTATAAGACCATCTCCAAGCAGCTAGATGTTCCTGTGACTACAGTTGCACATATTATTCAGAAATTTAAGATCCATGGGACTGTAGCCAACCTCCCTGGATGTGGAAAATTGATGACAAATCAAACAGACGGATAATCCGAATGGTAACAAAAGAGCCCAGAAAGACTTCTAAAGAGATCCAAGGTGAACTTCATGCTCAAGGAACATCAGTGTCGGATCTCACCATCCGTCGTTGTTTGAGCCATGGGAGACGACCAAGGAGGACACCATTGTTGAAAACAAATCATAAAAAAGCCAGACTGGAATATGCCAAACTACATGTTGACAAGCCACAAAGCTTCTGGGAGAATGTCCTATGGACAGATGAGACAAAAATGGAACTTTTTGCCAAGGCAAATCTGCTCTATGTTCACAGATGGAAAAATGAAGCATATCACGAAAAGAACACTGTCCCTACTGTGAAACATGGAGGAGGCTCTGTTATGTTCTGGGGCTGCTTTGCTGCATCTGGCACAGGGTGTCTTGAATCTGTGCAGGGTACAATGAAATCTCAAGACTATGAAGGGATTCTAGAGAGAAATGTGCTGGCCAGTGTCAGAAAGCTGGGTCTCAGTCGCAGGTCATGGGTCTTGCAACAGGACAATGACCCAAAACACACAGCTAAAAACACCCAAGAATGGCTAAGAGGAAAACATTGGACTATTCTAAAGTGGCCTTCTATGAGCCCTGACCTCAATCCTATTGAGCATCTTTGGAAGGAGCTGAAACATGCTGTCTGGAAAAGGCACCCTTCAAACCGGAAACAACTGGAGCAGCTTGCTCATGAGGAGTGGGCCAAAATACCCGCTGAGAGGTGCAGAAGTCTCATTGACAGTTACAGGAATCGTTTGATTGCAGTGATTGCCTCAAAAGGTTGTGCAACAAACTATTAAGTTAGGGGTACCATCATTTTTGTCCAGGCCTGTTCCATGAGTTTTTGAGTTTTCATTTTTTTTTATAATTCTGTTGAAGCATGGTTGAAAAGCAATGTCTGACTTTCATTGGTTAACATTCATAGAATTCTTATTTATTATTACTTTTGTCAGATTAAAGTTATTTCTGTGACCATTGTGAGTTTTTCTTTCATTGACCGAAGGGTACCAACAATTTTGTCCAAAGATCTTGACCAACAAAGATCTTGCAGATCTCACAAACTATATGTTTTTACACTAAATTAATGTTTCCAATACTACTCAAAACCTATCGTGATGTTATGATTCTTTCTGTGCTGTAATCTGATCTATAAAAGCAGATGTGTGGTTGGTGTTTATGTCATGGTTGAGAGAGGTTTATGTAGCCACACCATTCTCAATGGACGTAGTGACCGGACACAGGAGATGGGAGCATTCTGTAGAACGGGTGTGGCCAGGTCTCCAGCTTCCAGAACTGTGTGATTTCCTGTGAATCCAGCAGCATCATAGGCCACCCAGCTATATTTACAAAAAGAGCACAACTGGCTTTATGTCAGGAAAGAAACTTGCCTGCCAGATTAAGAGACACACACACACTTAGACACAAAAGAGGGTGAGTCTGGAAGAAACTGCTCAGTTTTGTGACTAACACCAGTGTAAGCTATATTTAAAGCATGGTGGACACTCCTGAGTATTTTGACCTAATGATAACTTAAAGGTGTCAGATTCTGCTCCAAGATGTTAACGCTCTGTTGTTACACTTCATAATTATGTTAACCCGAACACATAAGCACACAGCATCTGGTGGGTGTTTTTTTTCTTTTTCTTTTTTTTTCTTTAGCCAAATGGAACAATGAGATCAGTAAAGAGGAACAGACTGACAGTCAATGTGTGGAATTAAGCCAATCACCCAGTCAAGTGTGTATAAGGTTACATTTTAAATACTTTTTTGGCAGTCTACCATCTAATAGAAGATATGAACTGAATAAAAAAATTAACTATACTTATTATATATTAGTAGTCAAAAATCTATCACCTAAATGGCTTCACGCTATTAGTTACCCTGAGAGCTCTGCCTGAGCCTGATCCAAGGAGATCTTTCATTACATAACTGACGCTGTAATTAATCATGAAAAACGACCCTTTGCTACCAAAACTGCCTTATCTCCCTGCTTATAATGAGGGCTAGATGTGCCCTGGGAGGAGTCATCACTGTAGCTGGAACATGATGCCTTTCCTGAAGACCCACTTCTACAAGCAGCAGAACAGGAACCGTGGACCAGGAAGTGGCCTTTCCTTCACAGGTGCAGTTTTCAGGAACACATTTATGACTCAGCACTGAACAATGCAACATAGCCAGTTGGCACAGACACCCCTTCACGCTCGGACAGTGCTGCAGTGGATTTAACATGGCAAAAGTAAAGTAAGCTTAACCTGAGCTATTCTAGTGGTTATTAAGGTATTGATTACCAAGATGTCTGACTCATGATGTTATGGAGATCCTTTAGTCTATTATTAGTTTTTATCTACTACTAAGATGATGGTCACATAACCTGGAAAGGTTTGTAAATAGTGAGGTGCAGTATGGCATCATGTGATACACAGACTGGGCAGTCTGATAAGTAAACAAACAATCTAGCTTTGTGTCTTACATGATAAACCTACATACTGTTCAGTTTAAATGCAAACACTAACAGGTTAAGTTAGTACTTAGAATTTACAAATCTTGAATTTATATCATAGAATATAAATGAGATGCAGATCATGACCAACATTGGAAAGTTTAAAATAGAATCTGTTTAAGAGATCACTAAACATTTCCGACTTAGACTTGATGAAAAATTATGACAGATACATGATGTTGCAGGTATGCTAACAATGCTGTTCGTGCTGCTGATACATGGCCCACATAGAGCATAAAACAGGCCGTACCATCCGGAGTGCACGCTGAGGTCAGAGAGGTAAACAGGGACATGTGTGCCAACGTTATCAGCTTCAGCGTGCAGACAAAGCGGCTCTTTTGTCTTACTACTTGACATATGCAGATGAATCTCTGGAATGGCGTCATCCTACAAACCAAAGAAAAGGTAATTTATATTAAATAATAATTATATATGCATTCATTATATATGCATTAAATTATTAAATAATAATTATATATGCACCACCTGTATTTGTGAAATTCTCTTAATTTAAGAAATGTTTAAGAATTATATCATGTTATGGGAACTGGGCACAAATATTTCATTTATGAGAAACAAAGCCCTGCTCTAATTTTAATTTATCATGATCTAAAAGCAACTTCTACAAGCTCGCCAATTTCTACAAACAAACATCCTGAGGTGACGCCAGCAATAACCACCATATTTTCATACGTAATGTTTTCCAAAAAGTAAACCAACATTCAGGAACCAGATGAGACAAAAATAAGAACATCTTTGACTAACTAACATTTTCTTCCATGTTGATAAACCAACATAAGGAGTTTATCAGTCTCTGGCATCGTTTTAAAGAAATTTTGGTACAATCTACTTTAAAACATTGCTTCAGTTTAATGATACTTAAGAGTATTTGTTTATTTACTCCTCTCTTATGGAAAGGTTAATGTCAAACGTAGACTTGGCCATTTCAACACCCTCATTTTCTTCCTTAATGGCCACTAAGACAAATGTTGATTTACTGAAATGTTTGGACATTGTTCTGTTGCATGACCCAAATTCTGCCCAGTTTAAGCTGCTGGACAGATGGCCTCATATTTGTCTCAAGAATATTCTGGTATAAGGTGTTCATCACTATCCAGAAGAATGCAAGTTTCCCCAGGTAACTGCAGCTACAAAACAAGCCTCATCACCCCTCCACCACCATGCTTAAAAGTTAGTAGGAGGTGTTTGTTACACTTGGTTTTTCCACCATGGTCTCATCAGTCCAAATCTGAGTCGTTCAAAGTCTTGTCATTCAGATACAATTTAGCAAACCCAAGTTTTGCTACCACATTCTTTTTCCTAGCCACCCTTCCATGAAATTCATAATTGTTGAGTCGTTTTCTGATGTTGTATAAACAAACATTTTATGTGCTTAAAGACATTGAGTTTTTCTTTACATCTCTAAGCAGTAAACAGTCTGACCTTGGGCTGAATTTGCTGGGTCGCCCACTGCTTGTTGAAAGCTCTCCATTTGTAAGCAATCTTTCACAATGTAGAATACGACATTTTACATTTTTCGGTGACGGCCTTATAACCCTGGCCAGATAAGCAGCAACAACTGCTTTTCTGATCAGATAGCTGACGGTCCTTTCTTCTTGGCATGATGCTAATTATTTTATTACTGATTGTGGAGTTAGTAAGAGTGGGAAAATAAGTACACCCTACTAAACCACAATCATTACTAGGACAATTAGCAGCCAGATACTTATGAAATTTTATAATTATATAGCCAGGTAGCCAGGTAATTATAGAAACTGTCATTTTTAATATGTAGCCATTTTGTCCCCAAAAGTAAACCAACATTCAGGGACAAAATTGATACATATTAAAATTATAGAATGAATATAATAGTTCCTTTCTTGGAAGAACTAACAAATGGCTAATGCACATCTATGCTCTCTAATAATTACTTTAAGTAAAAATTAATAAATAAATAAGTACTGTTAGGAAGAGATGCAGACAGCAGATTTGACCATCCATCTTTTCTTAATGTTTGAAGCACAAAATAATTATTCCAATGCTTTAAACTGTCAGAAAACTGGGACAGTCGAATTTGTAATCTGCAACTCCTGCTAAACCAGTCATGGAAATTTTATCAAACCTTTGCAGAACCTTTATTAGAAAGCATGGATGTGCACTAGCGGTTTCATTTTTTAATAGCTACTGCACATCCATGCTTTCTAATAAAAGGTTCTGCAAAGGTTTGATCAAATTTCCACGGATGGTTTAGGAGAAGTTGCGGATATGACTGCTGATCCCTGTGTGTTGCTTGTCAGACAGGCAACACAAAAATCTGTTGTTCTGCTATCTGAGGTTTTTTTATTATTTTATTTTATTTTATTTTTTCAACAGAAGTTGATGAGGACCACATGATTAAGTTTTTGAGCCATAATAAATAAAAGCACAGAAGAGATTTTTTTTCCAACAGTCTATGAGCTTAAAGTAAAGTCATTTTAGAGAGTATATACAGTGTACAGTGGAACCTCGGATTGCGAGTAATGCCGTTTGCGAGTGTTCCGCAAGACGAGCAAAGATTTTTAATAAATTTTGACTTGAAAAACAAGCAGGTCTTGGTTTACGAGTGCCGAGTATCATGTATCATGCATGCGCTTCTTGTTTTGACACCGAGCGTCATGTGATCACAACTGAGCCAAGGGTTTTTCTCTCTCTTGCGCTGCGGAATTGTGGGTAATCGTCACACCTGCTGGGTCTTATGGCTCATCTCTTACTGATATAATCAAGCCTCTCTGCTTCAGCGTGTCGTTAGTCCTATGTGTGCGCACATATAATTTGACACTGTGCCACACACACACACACACACACACACACACACACACACACACACACACACACACACTCTCTCTCTCTCGCCTTTACGCACATTACACACACACACACACATACATGCTTATTACACACACACCGCCTGCGCACATAAACGGAAACACTTATCTGTCTGAATTTATTTTTACTTTATATTTTGTATTAATAATTTTTTATGTATTTATTTTTTATTAATGAGCAGACAAATTTTTTATTTTTACGTTTCGATGGTGCCCACAGCGAAAATCTTGGGCTGTGGACAATGTGAAACCTTCATCGTCTTTCCCACATCCGGGAGAGTTACAGTGTGGAGAAGCCCCAAAGAAGTGTACCACCCAGACTGTTGCATGCTCAGAGTGAAGGATGGAGCTGGATCAGTGATGGTTTGGACTGGCATTCCCTAGGACCAATACTTGTACTAGATGGGTGCGTCACTGCCAAGGACTACCGAACCATTCTGGAGGACCATGTGCATCCAGTTGTTCAAACATTGTATCCTAGGTAAAGGCGGTGCCCTTTATCAGGATAATGCACCAATACACACAGAAAGACTGGTGACAGAGTGGTTTGATGAACATGAAAGTGAAATTGAACATCTCCATACTGAGCCACTTTGGGGTGTCTTGGACGAGCGAGTCAGGAAACCTTTTCCTCTACCAGCATCACATAGTGACCTGGCCACTATTCTGCAAGAAGAATGGCTCAAAATCCCTCTGGCCACTGTGCAGGATTTTAATCTCATTCCCAAGACGAATTGATGCTGTATTGGCCGCAAAAGGAGGCCCTACACCATACTAATGAATTATTGTGGTCTAAAACCAGGCGTTTCAGTTTCATTGTCCAACCCACATACTCTTTATTCATTATATACACCTTCCTGGTCGTTCTGAACAGAGAACTCCTCTGGGGAGAAATAAGGTACCTCAAATAGAGTATTCGAGCTGTTTCAACTTTTCTGTGCTACAATAGCGATCGACAGTCCAAAATTATTTAAATTAGGGGTCAGCATTGATTCCAGTCCTTGTATGTCATAGCACAGTCACAGATTAACCTGATACTTACCAAATTTAGTGGCTAGCTATGTAAGAGCAGGGCAATCACAGAACTGTGCCTGACTAAAGGACTATACAGGACTACTGACAAGCCTATTCTCGCTTTTGTTCTGAGCATTTTCCCCTTTTTTTAATTGTATTCGGACACTGGGACATTAGAGTACACTGGGAATGTGTGCTAAAAGCTACAACATTGTTTTAAGGCACGAAAAAACTAAACTTCATTTCACACACTATATTTTGATTAGTTTCTTTCCAGTCAGTTTAATAGATTAATAAATTATGAGGATATTCCTGGCTAGAACGGAAATGGATGTCAGGTACATCAAATGACCATTGGGATAATTAGGATATAAAAGGCAGACACAAAAATAAAAAAAGATAAAAAGAAGTTTTGACAGATATACCTTCACTGCTCTCCTGATAGAGCCAGCAGACAATGTAGTAGGAGGAGAGGGTCTCTGTGTCTCTTTATTCTCTCCATTGGTCTGTATACTCTGTCCTTCCTCGAGCAGAATGCAAGACCCTTGGTATCTCTGTTCCACGTATAGCAGCCAGCTACAACACACGCAAACAATGTGTACTTGCATTACTAATCACATAAAAATATACAGCAACACAGATTTTGCTCATAATTTCCAGGGACATTTCCATAGGGACGAAACCACTCCTTCTGTTGCAATCCCTTTAATGAACACCCTCCCCTGATAGATGTTATTATCAGGCTAGAGTGACTGACAAGCTAGCCAGCAGTAGTACAAAAAAGATTATAAAATTACCCTTCCTAACTTCTGTTTCTCTCTTCCATATACATTTTATTTCATCAGAGCTTTGCTGTGTAACTTTCTTTAGTTAGACGATTGAGAAAATACATTTTTAACAACCTCCAAAAATTTCAACAGGAATCCTGTAATTTTCTTTTTCTATCCATGACAGTATCAGAAATATGAAGCTTAATTAAAGCTCCGACTTATAGATAGCAGTAGTAGTGCTATCTGATATCACCCAAATGAGGATGGGTTTCCTGTTGAGTCTGGTTCCTCTTAAGGTTTGTTCCTTTTGCCATCTCAGGGAGTTTTTCCTTGCCATCATCGCCCTTAGCTTGATCATCAGGCACACTCTGATAACCATGATTTACACATACTTCCTTCACTTTTTTCGAACCCATTTCCATATTTTTTTTTGATTGAGTAAAGCTGCTTTGCTACAATGACCATTGTTAAAAGCGCTATATAAATAAAACTATGAATTAAATTGAATAGTGATTGTTCTGCCACATTAACAATCCATCAAAGTACTGCTTGCTGATGTGACACAGCAGGAATCGTCTAATCGATCCAGACAGAAGGATTTGTGTTAAAAGTCTACTGCAATGCTTTCTTCCTTCTTGCTTGGCCTCTGGCATGATCAATAATCAGAATCAAAACCAGTAAATCAAATTTCACAGAGAGTCCACTAAGCGCTACAATACAGTTCTTAGCTCCTATCCAATTTCCCGCTGAACCACACGTCTGCTGCCAGCACAGCCAGCTCAACAAAAGCTTGTTTGAAAGAAAGGATTAGACAAACAGACCCTTACACACAGGAACTGCCAAAGAGCTCTAGCTACTAAACACTGTGGAATTAGCCTTCTAACTGCCACAAGTCTGTCTTCTGTAACTGTATATGTATGCTGTAAGTCAATGCTGTGTCAATAGTTAGTGGTAGTTAGGGATAAACACAAAGATTATTTTTGGGGCATATTGCGGTGGCGATGTAAACAGCTATATGCAACTATTAAACGTACAATTTGTATTCAAATCTATTTATCTAGGCTTACAGCAAATAATGGAACAAATGACCTCATTACAATGAATGCCAATATTTATAAAAAAAAAATAAAATAAAATAAAAACTTAAATGACTAAAAAACACTACATAAATTCTCAATTATATATACATAAAAATATGTATATTTATGTTTAATAAATTGCAGCCTTTTTTGCAATAAAAAAATGCACAGCTCCATATTGCAATTTCAGTGTTTATGTGATTAATTGTACATCACTGGACAAAAGGTTGAGTTTACAAAAAGGGGGCTCAAGGCCCAAGACTGTCAGGAATTGGCTACTCAGGCACTTAATCTTGAAATCATTAGCTACATTCCACTCAAAGTATTGCAATAGCATGGCCAATTTGTTTTGTTATGCACTCAAGACATTTAGGTTTGAAATCAAATAATGAATATTGCAACAGATCAGATCAGAATTTCACCCTTAATTTCCTGAGGTTTAAATCCAAATGTCTGGTTTAACCAACCTATTTTCAAGTAAACAAAACTATAGAAACACGTTACTGACAGGTGTTCCTTGTTGCCAAGGTGTGCCCTGTTAGATTAGCTGTTCCAACAGCTAACGGCATTGAATTTCCACTCTTGGTTTGGCCCTGTGTGTTCCAATACTTACTACTGCGTAGTAAGTATTGTGTAGTATGCATAAAACCTACATTAGGACAAGGACCAGCTCAGTGGGTAAAGCATTGATCGGAAGTACTGTACGGGTTCAAACCCCAGCACCACCAAGCAGCACTGTTTGGCACGGTTTAACCCTCATATGAGTAACGGGATAAAAATAAGTCACTCTGTATAAGGGCATTTGCCAAATGCAATAAATGTAAGAAAGGAAAGAAGGCAATATTAAGCTGAGAAAAGAAAGGAAATCACAAATGCACTGGGCACGGCCAATGCAATTATCTGGAATGTCCTGAAAAAAGAAAGAACCCACAGGGGTACTAACAACCAGACATCAAACAGGTCAGAAAAAAAATCATTATGAAAACTGGTACAAACATTGCAAAAATGACAGTCAGTCATAATGCGACAACCCCCACATGAGATGAAGGGAGCACAATCTACCATTTTAAAAAAACCATAAAGAGCAAAAATATAGAGGCCATATTAAAGAGTGCAAACCACTCAACGACAGTAAGAATCAGAAGCCCAGAAGTTGCAACACATCTAGATTTAAATATTAGGAAATGAAAGCTGAAGTTCAGATTTCTATTGCCACATGTTCATCTTTTGATCTTAAACCTAAATTTCTTCAGCATATAGCAATATCAAAAGAATTGGCCTTACCATTCCTATACTTCCAGTAGAGATTGTATATGCTTGCAAATGTCACTCTTGACACTGCTCACCATGCCAGCCCATAACCCACTCCACTCCACTCCAACCATTATGTTGGTAGAAATCAGAAGGAAAATAGAAAACGGACACCCCTTAGTGTGGAACCACTGCATAAGCTCTTAACGTAGTGTGTGAATGTGAAGTCCTCTACAGATAAACACGCATAACAAGCTGGACAGAATAGACAGAACTTTCTGATCCAATAAACACAAACTAAACTGACCCACTGACACACACAAGCACAATACATTCTCAACCCATATTACTATGAGTAAGCCATAGACATGTACACACAGTATATATACGTATTTGAAGTAAGCAGCAACCAGAAGCAAAAAGACAGAGCAAACGAGGTTTCAAATGGAGATTTACTACACACAGGCAGACTGCTGGCAGTGCTTCTGCAGTGCCTGATATACAGAACTGTGAGCAAGTTATAAAGAAAGAAGTCATACTGCAGCTAAATTTAGGTAAAAAACCTATTTTGAGCCCTAATCCCATCATGATTACATTCATTGTCTTATATTAACAAAAAGTCCAATAAACATGCTTACCACCCTCTCTGGGCCAGGATTGTGGCTTCTTGTGGAAACAAAATTTCCTCCACATCCCCACAGATCTCGTTACTTTTCCCACATGGTGCCAGTCCCTCGTAGATGTGCAGCTGCGTCATTAGGCATGGTCATTAGAGATTTATCATCAGTATACAGTCATTAGAAATCTATCATTAGGAAACAGTGGGGTACTAAATACTTTCTTTTTGTGACGATCAAAAATATCGCAAGAGCCAATTGAAAAAAAAAAAACTATGAAAAAATACAGCCAACATTTAACACCGCTTACTGCTTAAACAAGCTAAAATGCTAACAATTCATTGAAGGAGGATCTAAATGCCAGATTTGTAGATAGTAACTTTATCCTTATCTTTAAAGAGACAAAAACTTTGATGACTGGTTGCACCATGCAGCTCAGATCACACGTAGCAGTTTCTGTCAATCATATTTAGCTAAGGAAAAAATCAGTTGTGTCGACATGATAACGCCAATTTAAATAAAGCTCATACATGAAGCTTGATGGCCAGTGTTTTTTGCAGATATTATCTCAATACATGAGTACAGTATATAATATTTAAAGTTTTACTAAATCACTAAGGTGTCTAATATGACTCATGACACCAAGGAATATCCAGTCACGAAACAGGGACTAAATCTATAAAATACAAGGTTTTGAAACAATTACTGTTCATGAGATGGCTAATGTAAAGTTCATTCTTAATTTGTTCCAGCATATCCCATCTTGGACAGGGGTCAAACCACAGCTGTGGTCAGCTATGACACAGCACCCCTGAAGCAGATAGGGTTAAGGGCCTTGCTCAAGGGCCCAACAGTGGCACCCTGGTGGAGCTGGGACTTGACCCACCGACTTTCTGATCATTAACCCAGAGCCTTAGCCCGATAAACTACCACTGCACAGTTGCTTACTAATTACTCCAAGTGTTGAATTCCTTATTAAAGAAACGTTAGTTGCAAATATGGAGTTGCAAAGCATGTATAATTTTTCTATGGAAAATACTTAAAGAACAATAGACTTTTATATCAAACAATGAGATGAGAAGTGAATAGAATAGTAAGTGAAAGAACTAGAAATAAAAAGTTAGATGCAAGAATAAGATGGAGCATAACTAAAAGAAGACACAGAGCCCTTACCAGAGTAGTACGTGGACTGACTTTCCCGGTCCCTCCCATTTCTTCCTGTGGAGGCAAATGCATCAAACTTAGAGACTCAACATGACATAAATTGTAATTAATAAACTTTAAAGTACAAAATGCTTACCATGGTAGTAAAGGTTGAACTTTCCCCATTAGGAAAATATTTATTTTCTAGTGTCTCTGTGGCAAGTGATGGCATTGCATTGGATTTCAAATACTGATAGAATGGAGTGTTGGCACAACTCAGAGTGGTTTCACAATGCTTTCCCCTCAAACAATCATCCTGTGGTTCACTGGTTGTCTGTTGTGGACTAAGACTGAGAGAAGACCTCTCATCCTTTGGGGGATCTGTATTAGGGAACGTTGTCCCTGTGAGCTGTTGGTGTAGCAGGAAGCTTGACTCTCCACCAATTGTGGTATCGTCATCATTATCATCATAGCGATCCCAAAGGGGCCTGAGAAAAGGCTGCGAGTACTGTGGTTCATCTGGCCCATCTTCCATGTCCTGCTCGGTCTCAGAGCTGCTAAAGGTAGAAGATTGCAACCTCTCACTTACAGACTGCAGCAGTGAAAGGATGGAGGAGGCTTGTTGTTCCTCACTGCGCTGCTCCACCTCTGTGGCTGGAGGCACATGTAGCACATCATCCCGTGAGGTGTCCTCTCTTCCACTGTCTTCCTCATATATTGGGGAAAGGGAAAAGGGATATATCTTGAACCGACGTGTGCTTGGACTCAGCAAAGGCCCTGTGTCATTCACAAATACTGTGTCAGTTTCCTCCTCCTCGCTTATAATGGCAAAGGTGCCAGGAAGGTCTTGGTGAGGCTTAGCTGAAACAGGGAAGGCTGCTACCCTACAAGCTGCTCTGTCCACGCTTACTCCTGTTGAGGAATCTGATTTTATTGCATCATCTTCCACGATCTGGTCATCATTAACAGTGACGTTAACTACTTGGAAACACACAGGTTCATCACTGGAATGAGCAGATGTGTCTGAACTGAGAAGCCAGATAGGTTGTGGATCAGCAGAAGGCTTCCTCTTATCCTGAACCTCATCATCCTGTCCACACTTAATCGCATATGCTGAAGATGGCACATCGGGGACTAAGCTTGGCTCCACTGTACCTGCACAGTTCAAGGAATCTTGTGTGTCTCCACATTTTATGTCCTGAGAATCCAGTATGGACTTGTTCAAACTCTCACAACTGACCAAATGAGGTTCTATGATTTTGTCAAATGCATGGCTTTGGAATACTGACAGATTTGGACGGTCCTCTTTTTCAGACAGATCTTGTGCTGGAACTTCATTATTTTCAGCAAGCTGCTCTGAATCAGAGTTATTTACTGCAACTTGCAAGGTTTTTCTAATGCCCTCTACCTGGCTTGATTCCATAGTGTTAATGATTGTAGATATATCACCTGAGTTCAAGTGCAATGTATGACTGTAATTATTGCTTTCTGGATTGTCTTTGGCTAGAAACTGAAGCCCTGCTTCATTCTTTTTCTGTGAAAAACACACATTCTCACCCAAAACATATTGCGCCTGCTCTTTGTTTACCTCACACAAAGTTTCAGATATGACTGGCTGTACAGATGTTATATTGCTATCATTTAGAGCATCCTGGGGAAATTGTTCATTGTTTGTCTCAGTTCTGGCAGATCCTCCCTTCTCTTCGAAATTTAATTCAAGTAGTGAAGTATTGTGATGCAGAGAGTCCTGTCTATTATTTTGAGAGTTAGAATTTTTCTCAATATGCAGCTCCACTTCATCTGGGGAACATCCGCTCACCGCTTCCTCTCCGAGTTCCTGCATGCCGAATAGTCCACTAGTGGAGGCATCAGCACTAATGGCCACGCTGTTCCGGATGTCTGTGTCTGACCCAGCGATGGACTCGTAGCCCGAGGAAGGGGTGGAGCGACTCCCATCTGCCTGTATTCTGCTTCCCAAAGTCCCATCCGACATAGACGACTGGGAGTTTCTATCACCCTGAACAGGTAAATGCTCTCTCAATGCCTGTCCCAAGTTGGTTGCTCCATCCATGCTCTCTTTCACACCCATAATGATGAGATTCTCCCTACCCTCAATAAACTCATCTCTTGATATAGTCTCACTTTCTCGCTCAGAAATATCAATCCTCTCCAAGGCAACCAGAGCATTTGTAAGAATGCTGTCTACTATCTTCTTGGACTCCAACTGTAGTGTCAATCCATCTAGTTGTTGTCTCTTTTCATCATCCACGATGAACTCAGCCTGCCAGGGAGTATCTACTGCAATTTCTACTATAGAAGATAACTCAGAGGCATGGGTCTCCTCATGGTTCCATGCATCTAGGCCAGAACTAGCCAGCTGGAGGGCCTGGCAGGAATCAGGTGCAGTTTTCAAACCAGTGAAGTTTGTGCACACGTTAGAGGCAGTGTTAATTTCAGCAATATGTTTGTTTATGTTTGTGGCAGTATCAGAGTTGGGTGGCTGCATTTGGGGACTATCTGGATTTTCAGATAAAAAATGAAACATCAGCTCATCAGTATAGAGAGACTGTACTTGTAGACAAGTCTCATAGTCTGATTCCATTGTAAGAGGTATAGATTCAATCTCTGGTGGCTCCAGCTTATGGGTATTAGCATCACCAGCCATAACTGTCCCTAAATCAGTAGGCTTACCAGCACTATTTTCATTAGCACACGACATCTTACCAGTTCCTATTGGATGACAGTCTAAAGAATTTATTTTGGCCTTGGTGTGTGTCTGTAAGGCACTTGAGTTCAAAGCACTGTGCGTTCTTTCTGTCTCTGCTTTACTGCAAGTATTGGAGTTTACAGTGGAAGAATCCACTGGAGCATAGCTTTCGTGATCCGAACTAACACTGTTTGAAGATAAGGATGTTTTCTGGGTAGGGTGCCCTGAATGGATTTCTGTAGGGGTAGTTATGACAGAACTGCCTGTGTTTGCCTCATTCTGCTTCGTTTTTTCTTCTAAGACTGGCTGACCTGCATCAACTTCAAAATGCCCTTCCTCCCCTTCTGAGATTGGGGAGTGGAGGCGCACTTCCTGGTTCCTCCTCATCTTCCTGATCTTCCTAAGGCCACGGTACGTCACATGTGTAACCACTGGGGGGCATGCCAGAGCACGGCGCCGTTCCTGCTCTTCTTCGTCTTCCTCGTTCTCTTCTTCCACAGTAGCTGACAGGTTGTTTACTGCTGTATTTCCATCCTCTTCAGACAAAGACTCCTTCTGCAGCCTGATAAAAGGGCGATAAAAGCATTACAGTTAAGGCGATGCAAGTCTGATCAAATCCATATTAAGAGTACAGTTATAGTCTGGTTTCAATTCGAAATTACAGGTTTCGTCCACAAGATACGGAAAAACAGAGTGGACTGGTTTACTCTGATGTAGAAGTCATATTAAGAGCAAACAAGGAAAATTAAGAGGAACAAATGTAGAAGCATAGCTGAGGAAAACGGTCTCAGAACACCCAGTATGACTCATCTGGTGTTGACACCAGGCTCCATTCACATCCACTGCTTTTAGCAGACTTCTCCTGCATGTCCAATAACTGATGTGTAAAAGCACCTACTCAAACAGCAGTTCAAGAAGTTTTCATTAAACATTTATAACCAGCTGCTACACAAAACCCCGCTCTTCCCAGGGGCATGGCGCTCAGGCACTCAGAATGTAGCTTTACCTCACAGGCTTTAAACCTTAACAGGATTAAAGGTTTTATTTTAATAAGGACGCTTTTATAGCTCATTGACATGAAAATATTTAAAAAATGCTTGCTTAAAAACTTAAGACCCTGATTTCCGAATTACTCTCTCTAACTGACCAAACTAAATGACCATACAACTGTTTAGTAACGCCAAACTGTATCACAATTATTCTTTGTCCAATTTAAACTGGTTTAGCCTCCTTTCAGTACAGCAAGAAATGCAGTTCGTCCTGTATCACAAGGATAGCAAAACTGCCAGGATGTATTCTAAGCTCCTTTTAAAAAACGCGTTTTTTTTTTAAATGAATGGCATAAAAATGAATGTACCTCAGAATCTCTTCAGAAAAAAAAAATCTAAGGAGAGGCATGTTATAAATATACAGCATTTCATGCGGGAGTGGGAATGCATATGTGTGTGTGTGTGTGTGTGTGTGTGTGAGAGAGAGAGAGAGAGTGCACACGTGCATGTGAGAGAGAGTAATAGAGAGAGAGTGTGTGTGTGTGTGTGTGTGTGTGTGTGTGTGTGTGTGTGTGTGTGTGTGTGTGTGTGTCAGAGTGAGAGAGAGAGAGAGAGAGAGAGAGAGAGAGAGAGAGAGAGAGAGAGAGAATGAGAGCAGAACAGAGCTGGCACACTGTCACTCTTCAGACTATTCCTAGCAAGCCGTGCAGTGAGGCTTTCTCGGCTCAGTCTACAGCCCATCCTCCACAGACAAGTCTAAGTAAAACTAAAACTCATTCCTATCAGCATTAATAATTATACATATCCCCATAAATTCTTTATATTATTATTCATCTAGATAAGAAACCACACTGTTAAGTGTTTTTTTTAAAGCTGGAATATGCAGGCTTTTTTCTCTGAACCTGATAAAATATAAGCAAAAACTAGAAATGATTGAGTGTAGCTCCACTTAGAAGATGGTTCTATTTTTAAGCACGGATTTTCTCTTGTTTCTATCATTAAGCCCAAAACATTTACTTCCTGTGTGTGCCAAAAGCACCTCCAGGCACCAGTGGGGGTTATAGACCATAAGGAACATAAGGAGCATATGGACCATCATTTTATTCTCATCACCATACCATGAGTCATCAATACTCAAACTGGAGGGGTGGGGGGGTTGCGGGGGGGGGGGGGGGGGGGGGGGGGGGGGTAAGAGAGAAAAAGGGTTTCATATTCCTTGCAAGGTTTAACTGGGGCCCTGTGTCTGTTCACCCATTTGTACGGAGAAATAAGAATCGCTCCATGTACAGACACACACAAATAGAAAACGAGGCCCTGCAAGTAAAAGAACTAAGCAACTGACCTTGAAGCATTCACGGAGACAAGTGATCAAACAGCAGCAACGCAGTCGGCCTGCTTTTTGTTGACAAACATATCTGCAAACTAAGCAAAGCTTTAAATAGCATATTGTATTAGTTCAGACGGAACTGGCTTTCACCCTAAGGTTAAGCTCTGAAACAGAAATTCCGGACAATACTCGCTGTACTCTTTACAATTTGCGCTGTTCAACCAGTCATGTCTGTGCCACGCACGCAAATCGTTAAGGATATGACTCTCCTCCGGAGTGGCCTGTTTGCTATGCAGTGATGTCTCTGCTCTTTAATGGTGCATAGCTCTGCACTCAGAAGCACTTCTGCTGCAGTGAATGTAATTCTATCTCTGTAATTTTAGTTGTAATCACTTGCTCTCACAATCAAATCTAATTATTTGCTGCTCTTTTGCCTCAGGAGCTTTTCTGCTACAATGCCACACATTTCCGACATCCCCGAACATCGGGTCCCATTCTGGCCTCTGGTTTGCCTCCATCTTCATATCTCTCAGTATGTGCACCAAGTCAGACTCCTATAGTTAATTGTAGTGCTATAAATAGAATCTCTCGTTGCCCTAGTTCAACTTCAATGGGTACAGGTTCACGCGTTTACTTTCTTTACTCAAGGCCTTTTCCTTTCCCTCTCTTCATATCCATTGTCAAGGGCCGAATGCTTACATATATTCACACAATCATACACTCAAAGCTCACCTTGTATAACACTCAGGAGTTCTGAGGACCCTTTGTGTCCTTACACACCACTCAGCCAAGATGCCCTTCCAAAAACAACTCACTAGCGAACAGTCAAGCATGAGCGTTTTTCTTGCTGAGCACTCTGACATACACTGAGGGTGAACAAGAAATGAAAGCATTCAGGCTTCTCCACGCATGATTAAATGATGCTGTGTCTAAAGACAGATCAAAAAAATCATGCTCACCAAACACCAAAGGAGAATACTGATAGGATCAAATGCTTCTCGTGGTTGATTATTTCTGTATCCCTATCAGATTATTCCTGAATCACATTTACATCCCAAAGGGGACTTCCTGGTAATGACTACTGCACACTTGCGGTCCCTGCTGATGTTTGTTTTCTTCTCTGTGCAAGTGATTTCTAGCAAAAGACAAGTGTGCATGTGCAACATTACCATGACACCCACTGAGCTTGAGCGTCATAGATACCTGCCATAGATTACATTTGGGAGGCGTGATAGACTGGCGGAAGAGAGAAAAGAAAAAAAAAAGCTCTGTTGGGCTTTAAATAAGAAACTGCTTGAAAGCCTTTAATTAGATAATTACTGCAGTGATTAATATGCTTCAGCAGAGAACAATTATTTGAACCCTAACTGATGCAATAAGTAGCTTATCATTTCTTAACCATCATATCCCACTGTCATAGAAAAGATTACTGTGTTTCAGAAAAGTCAACCTACTGGCCAGCATTAAGCAAGTTTAAAAATAAATAAATAAAATCAAGCTGATAGCTGTGTTTAATAATCAAAACAAGATAATTTCCACACACAAAATGTGATGACAACATGCAGGACTGGGACTTAACAGCTATTAGTTAGATTAATCAGAAAAAAAGGCTTCAATTTGCTAGGAAGTATAAAGATTGGACTGTTAAGCTAAGGAAAAAGGTCATGTGGACTGATGAGTCCAGATCTGTCCTTACAGAGTACAAAGCGATGTGCATGTCAGGATTAGAAGGGAAGCCTATAAAGTGATACACCCATCATGCATAGTGCCCACTGTAAAAGCCTGATCTGGAGATGCTTCTTTGGCTCAGCACTATTATGTGGCAATAAAATTAAGTCAGCAGATGACCTGAATGTACTGTAACTGAATGACCAGGTTATCACATATGGGGATGGGGAAAAAATATCATGATAGTAAACAAAGCTGTTAAAACAATGACGCTGTGAATGTTCACCGTAATCCCCTGCCCCCTGTTTTTCTCCCCAATTTAGTCGTATCCAGTTCCTCCCCATCACTAGAGGGCTATCACTGGATTCCTTCAAACTACATGGCTCCAGCTAATCGCATCTTTTCGAACTGCTCGCTCACGCACCGTTGGGAATGGCATAACACACTCGGAGGACGGCGCTATCCGCTCCTTCTGCTTGTGTGAGCTCACAGACGCCCATGACTGACTGCGAGAGAGCAAACTCGCGATCTCTGGATGAGATCACTTTAGCTTCTTTTCACGAGCACTTTACCACTGCGGCACTCTATGTTAGTGTAAAACCTATTGGGCAAAAATTGTGTATCCTGAGTGCTCATTTACTGTCTTGAGCTCTGACAAGAATGATGCAAAGACGACAGAACATTTCAAATGATCTTGTGGACAGAGTTCAGATCAGGAATTACAGATAATGTTATTGAATAACTGGACACTGGTATATAAGATTAAAGCCCACTAATGTCTACTTAAAGTAAATTAATATACTTCTATCAAGTACATTAGCATCAGATCCTTACAGCCACTGTAGTGTGATGACTGCTGTGTTAAACTGATGATCTTAGAGAATTCTTCCAGAAAATGCTTAGATGTAGAAGAAGGGCTGAGGTAGAGTGAAAAAAAAACCCAAGCTGACTGCACAAAAAACTGTGACAGCAATATTTTTTAAAGAAAAAAAAATAGGTCAATGCAAAGCCTTTTATGTTAAACTGAAGCTCTTCAGTTGATTAAAAATGAATATTGTATATATACATATATATATATTGTGTATGTACTTCTCTGGATTGACACTTTCTGACAGTGCAATACATGCCTTGCAAACACCTTGCAAACACCTTGCAGACCACGGTTTCAGCATTTGAATGAAACCAAGGAGCGGTAAACTAAATCCTACAGTAATGACTGAAAAATCCCTCCTTTCCCAAACAAGCTGATTTTGTGACTGTAACTTTAAACGCAAAAGAACTACTGCCTCTTCTCTAAAAATTTTAGAGAAAAAAATTATTGGTTTTAGTAGCAACAGATCAGCTACTGTATGGGGATGTACATCTCAAGAGTTATTTTTAAAGAACTGTTCTAAAGTATGTCCAAAGGAAATAAAACTAAACTAGACAAATTACCACCATACATCATACTATTTGGTAAAATTGGCATAAAAGTATTTACAAACATTCTCTGTTACATTCTGACTATTTACTAGCCAAAAGATCTATCCTGGTTCAGCGTGCAATACAAGCTTCCGTTGCGACTAAGCTCAGGTTCATGTAGCCACGTTCACCATAGTAACTTTCAAAACAAGCAAGAAGCAAAGTGAAACAGCAACCTTTACAGCTTTAGGATTTGAAGTTGAGTCACGGAGAGACAGAATCAATCCACACTTCAGCTTCAGTCTTGAAACAAAGTTGAAATGTCCCTCATTAAATAAGCATGCAAATTTAAAACGATTAGTTCACATACATATCTCTATGAACATTTCCACTCTAAATAAATGACTATTAATGTGCATTCCCCTCTTCAGAGAACGGGATAAAAAAAGGGAGAGGGAGGGAGATTTATGTCCATTTGTATTTTGTTTTATACGTCAACAATACTGACTGACGTCTGGGTGGTCCTGAGCCCTTTTTTAAATCTGAAGGGTGTGTTTAAGCACAGGTTTCTCTACAGTTGGAAAAAAGGTAAAAAATATGAGGGCATTTTGTTCATAATTTGTGTTTACACACACAAACACAAAGGCCGATGGGTAAATATTTCTGCATAATACACTGGCTTTAATTGATGGCAGGTGTAGGATAATTACTTTTGATCATGAGTTTAAATGTGACTGGTAAATTCTGAAGAGTCCCAGGCCCAAGGGTGTTTTTTTAAGCTTTTCTTTTTTCTCTCTAAAAAGGAACATAATCTCTTTTAATAGGGGTGTGTATACTTTTTACAGCCACTGTAATTATTGTACAGCCTAATTTTGTTTGGAAGGAGTAACCTTTCCCATACTTAAGTGTGAAATAAACCAGTCCACAGCTGTGTTTACATTGTAGTGGCTTCGCCATGGAATAAGACTATAACCAGGACCTGCAACATGTAAACATGCCATCATTGTTCTGTTTCTTTCTTCTTCTTCCTTCTCTATCTTTTCTTCTTCTTCCTTCTCTTCCTCTTCTTCTTAAGGGCATAACTGCACCATGTGAGCCAACCACCCTTCTCTTTTCTTATTTAGTGTATTATCTCTCTGTCTCTCTGTGTGTTTGGGAATCTTTCAGTCTGTCTGCCTCACAATGAAAGGCAGTCCTGTAAAGGGTTTGCACTGCCTGGAACATGACATCACCATGCATCAAACCTCAGGAAAGATGTTATCACATGACATGGGAAATGCTCATCTGCAAACACACATTCACTACAACTCCTTAGCTTGGCATGTTGTACCTCTCCATGCATCGTGCAGAGCTGAATCACATAGATGCTGATGCAGTTTAGGACTATAGATTCTCATATGCTTATTTGTTGTGTTTCCAATCTACTCAAATAGAATGTTATTTTAAGTACCTTTCACCACCAAATTCCCACCACAGACTGAAGAAGATCTGGAATTAGGATGAGGAATCGCAGAAGAATATAACATTTAGTCCTGTTACCAGTGATTACAGGGACCAGGCTCAATGTAATATCTTGAGGGCTGACTAGCTGTTTATTGGTTGTCCACAGCACTGCAGAGACGTGACAACTTCACTAATGACACTCTCGTCTTCACTCATGGCGTGCTCTCACTTTCACTGTGGAAAATGATCTCTTCACTTTCTTTATTTCTTTCTCCAACTCTGATTTTCAGGCATTCATTTCCTTCTCTTCACTGAAGTTTATTTACAGCTGAAGGATGTAATTCTGCTTTATGATCTGCATATTATGTAAAACGTCCGACATTAAAAAAAAAATTAACAATCTAGCTAAACTTACTCAGAGGATGAAATGTCTCAGATCATTACTCACTCTCACAAGAAACATAAAAAATATCACTAGTCTAGTATCACGTGCTTCAGCTATATTACATCTCAACTGGGTTATTATACAAATTAGAGCTGCACAAAGAATTGTTCATTCTGACAGATCCATATTTTTTTTGTACACACCTGCAACATTTTCTTAGATGCCCCCCCAGCCCCCCCGCCCCCAACCTTCAAACAAAAATCACTAAATTAGGCTAAAGTGACCTTGAAGAGAATATACCGAAATGAATGAATAAGAAAAACTAAGGAATAAACACACATACACTCTAATGAGTGATTTGCCAATGTCACAACTGTCCAATGCATTCCAATGTTCATGAATGTGGCCCTTGTTGATTCCTCAAACTTTTTATCTGACCTTCCACGTGACTGTAATAACGCCAACTCCTGTGAGGTTTTTGTCATTTTCTATTCGGTCTTCTAAGACAAACTCCCAAACAACAATATATTTATTTACTTAGGGAAAGTTTTACATTTTGCAATTTTGCATTTTTGTCTTTTGCAAGATTTAGTCAAGACATAACACCATGGGTCCTGAGAATGTTATTAAGCCCAGTAGCAAAAAAATTTTAAACAGCCAGTACTAAGAGGAATCAAAAGTTAAGGTTAAGTGAGGTTTATTATCTATTCATTCCATACTTTACCTCATTAACATGTTTATTCAAAATGTTTTGATAGTTTTTAAGGCCAAAATGTAATTATAATGTTGGACATTTTAAATATTGGAACATGCTGGAACGGATTATTTGCGTTTACATTGGGATTATATTTTCTATGGGAAAATGCATCTCGCAATACAAAATTTCACCTTAAGAACAGATTAAATTTCCATGCCGAGGTACCACTGTACTGGAATCTTTGAGTATTTCACTCCTGTTTGATTAGTTCATACTTTGGTGCTCTCTCTCACACAATCTATCCTGAATGGCTAACTTTCCTGCGAGTCACTGCATAGCTGAACTCTTTCAGCTGGAGCATGATAATGTGTGAAATACAGTCCCTCGTAAAGTACTGGAATGATAAGGACACTTCTTTTTTCTATATAGTAAAAACATTTGTGCTTGAGCTATATATACACAGAGTATATATACACTATATTGCCAAAATATTTGCTTATCTGCCTTCATATGAATATGAACTTCAGTAACATCCAATTCTTAATCCATAGGGTTGGTCCACCCTTTGCAGCTTTAATAGCTTCAACTCTTCTGGGAAGACTTTCCACAAGGTTTCAGAGCATGTTTATAGGAATTTTTTACCATTCTTCGAGAAGTGCATTTGTAACGTCAGACATTTATATTGGACGAAACGGCCTGGCTCGCAGTCACCGCTCTAAATTCATCCCAAAGGTGATGACCCTTTCAGGTTGAGGTCAGAGTTCTGTGTGGGTCAGTCAAGTTCCTCCACACAAAACTCGCTCATCCATGTCTATAAGGACCTTGCTTTGTGCACTGGTGTGCAGTCATGTTGGAACAGGAAGGAGCCATGTTTCAACTGTTCCCACAAAGTTGAAAATATGAAAATGTCCAAAATGTCTTGGTATGCTGAACCATTAAAAGTTCCTTTCAATGGAAGTAAGGGGCCGAGGCCAACTCCTGAAATACAACCCCACACCAGTACCAACATGGCTGCGCACAAAACAATCAATCAGAATTGAATTGAATTTGCTGATGTTTAGATGTTTAACTATTAACAAATAATAAACAACGTTAAACAAGAAATCTTTAGCGGGATCGTTTCTGAGCTAGAGTATAATGTGTATGACGTACAGGGAAAAATTATTTGCTAGGTCTGAGTTGACACCACTAACACGTTACTGACCATGAAATATTTTAATAAGTACTTTAATAAGTACTTCACAGCATCTCAATATTATTATACTACAAAGAAGGGTTTTTTTCTCCAAGACTCATTGGTCATGTTTATTCCTGTTACATAGAATCTTCAAGTAAGTTGCAACTTGGCTGTTTTTTTTCCACTTAACAGGAAATATAATTTAGTCATTCATTACTGTCGCTACCCCTAATTATAGTCAGGCAATCTACCCATTGTTAAGGTTAAATTAGGGTTATTTTGACATTGAAATTTTACACTAGCCTGCTAACTGGCTAATGATGTGTTTGTCTGTTTAGTCAGGTGAGCTCTGTGCACTTGCTGCACATGGTCCATACTGAAATGCATACATTTCACCTCTAGTCTAACTGGACCTCAGGTTAAACGCATGATTAGGCTTTAGGCTAAAATAAACATAGCTAACATATAATGAAGAATGGTGAAGTAGTTATTTAAGCACTTTAATACAGGCACCAAACAAATTTAAGTATTCAAACAAAAGGAATGGCCAGGCTATGGTTAATTTCTAACAAAGTGTCTGAAGTAGCACTTCATGCTTGTGACTGCAAAAGAAAGTCATCAAGCTGCATACCAACATTCATATTTGTGCTGCAGTGTTTCGTCTTAAGATCACATGTAAAAGGAAAAGAAAAGAAAAAAGACTTAATAGCCCAGGTATGTTGTCATCTTGTGCCTGGTACTTGCAGGACTTGATTTGTTCACCACAGATTCCTGTCAAGTCTTCCATTCTCTTAGCTAACCTAATACTAAATTTGTTACATTGATATTTTCAATTATAGATTGATCAATGTCAGGGCAGTGTGCTCATTATAAATAATGCTCTGAAAAGTTCTTACAAACTCTACTAGAGAATTCTCTTTCCCATCTCCAGTTTATCTATTTAATTACTATTTAAAAACTCACCACACTTGACTTGAGTCACAAAACTGCAAATGCAAAGAACATCGATAATGCTTGAACAATCCTACAGTTAGACAATCAACCCCTTCAAGCATGATCAAGAGAACCGTTCAGAAACCTTAAGGTTTGGACTAACATCCATCTCTCTCTCTCTCTCTCTTTCTCCATCTCCCTTTCTCCAGCAGTCAGACAGACACCTAGGCACATAAAAGGTCATACTCACTGTGTGTCTTGTACGTATTGCTCGGTTTGAATTGTGACTTCACCCTCTGGACCTGCAGTACAGTCAGACACCTCCTGAGGCTTCAGAGGCTGCGATTGCTCTTCTTGTTCTGCACTCGTCTCTGCAACTTTCTTCACTGAATCCTGCGTGTCCTCCTCTCCAGGCTGAGTTCGAGTGAAAGGAAACAGGCTTCCCAAGCGCCTGAAGAAGCCATCTACAGGGGGCAATGGAGAGCAGGGCTCAGAGACAGGGGGGGTTATGGTAGGAGGGTCGCTCTCCGCATCCCCCCGAAAACTGCCCTCGTGATCACACGCACCGTCTCCCTCCAGTGTCCTGTCCTGCTCCGAGAACTCCAGTGCCTTGACGTAGAGAGCGAAACAGAAAGAGAAAGAAAGAGAGGGAAATGCAGCCGTATTAGATTTCCTGGTTACAGCTTTCAGCCGGTAGTGTGAATAGCGGTGATCGCAGAAAGTACCTCATTGGCTCTCTCTTGGCTGCACTGTTCCAGCCTCCACTGCTTCTATAATGCTAATGGAACTGAGACAGCAGCATGTTCGCCCTCCCCCTCCTTCCCCTCACCCCACCAGACCTGCCCACTGCAATGTTAACTCCTTCTGTGCCAGACAGCAGAGAAGCCATACAGCTTTTTTTTTTGTTGCCAAAAACATTTTAATAATCTAGGTTTCAATAAGAACAAATATCACTGAATTCACTGGTTTATGATGAATATAGCTGTTAAAGCCTGAGCAGATTTTGTTAGGTTACCCAAGTGTGGTTTATTACAACTTCCTTATTACCACTTCACATCCTAATGAATGAAACCACAAACTTTGGCTATGCCATTAGAAATACGAGCCCGGTGATTTCAGGTATCTCAGACTAATTAAAGGACTGATTAACTTCACATACAGGGAATTTTAAAAAAAAGAGAAAAAAATACTACACATAACTTTAAATTATAGGCTTTTGTGATGTACTTGATCAAACCAAGATAAAATCATGTCAGAGTTTTTCCATTTTTCATGTGATATAGGAGCAAAAACATGCAAGTACAGTACAAAGCAAGAGGATTAGGCAAATCAAAAAACTAATTTAATCAATCTTAAAACAAATTTAAGAGGATAAAGGCAATCAATTGTATCCATTAAAACCCCTGGGCAACTGCTCTGTAATGGAAACATGCATAAAGTCTGAGGAATGCGCGCAAGGAAGAGCTAATCATCTAATTAGGTCTCTTAGCTAGCTAGTGGTGTTGTAAATTTATGTTGTTAAATTCAAGTTGCATGTATGTAGCACCTTGGTCCTGGAGGAACGTTGCTTCATTTCACTGTGTACTGAAATGTATATCGTTGAAATGACAATAAAAGCCTACTTGACTTGACTTGAAGCATGTAACGCTGCTACCTGAACATGATCACCACATGGTTGTGTAAATTGGTGGACGATGTACAGGACCAAGCAAATATGTATTCGATCTGTATGCCTACATCAATTTTTTTCATCTGAAAATGTTTAGAAACAGTAAAAGGTCTGGATAAATATTAAGGCAGTTTTATTAAACATATATAACAAAATTTGTACTAAAGATAATATGGTGCCTAATTGTTTTGCACAGGACTGAATTTTAAGGTGTTAAGGTGACTGCACTTTAAAATTATACAAGTAACCCACCAACGACGGAAAATATTAACATGAAAAGCATGATTTACATCATCTTTGGCAGCTGTGCCATATCTGTAACATTAATACATTCGGTAAGAGATGCTGACGCGAGTAATGCTGCTACTGTATGTGTAACGTACTCTGGGTGTAGGAATAGTGAAGGGTGGTGTTTTATTTATTTATTTATACTAATAAAAATAAAATAATACTAGGGTGTACTATGCGGTTAAATCGATTATTAATCAATCATGCATTGGTTTACTCAAACTGATCACCGATTATGCAACAGTTACTGACTCCCTTCACTAGTATTTGAGGTTTTCCCATTATTCCCTCAATCTTGATTAGAACCCCAGTCCCAGATGAACTCCACATCATGATTGTGCGCCAAACCATCATGGTGCGCCAAACAAATAATTTAAAAATATGCCCCATTAGCTCCCATCAGATCTCTACACATTTTGGACTAAAAATAAAATAACCAACCCTGTTTTTTTTACTCTATTTGCGTGTGCGTGTTTGCTTGAGTGAGAGAGAGAGAGAGAGAGCAAGAATTAGCCACTCTAACCATAACCCGAATGTAGGACGAACACAAGAAACTTGTATCCTACTTGTCTTTTTATTAATTGCATAGGGACATCCTGTCCTTGGTAATGTCACTGTGGTCCCCCATTTACTTCATCGGTTACTTAAGGCCTTCCTTGGTACTTATGCAATGGAAATTCTTTTGTGCTCCTCACTTGATTGATATCTTTTAAGTAGGAAATCCCATACATGTGTTGTAAGCTGTTTATGGAAGATAACATCAGCAGTCAAATGAAATCAAGATGATGTCAAGCAAATCCTACAGAAACAGCTGGACGTAACTGTTTACAGGCGTATAATAACTACTTTGGATAATCATAAGCATGCTGCATTAGGAAAATGAACCTGTGTGTGAACCTGAAACATTTGGGGAAAAAGTATTTTTTGTTTGTTTGTTTCTTACTTCAACTTTGCTCTGCAATTTATTTTACATTTGTTTCCTTGTGCACAAAAAAAAAAAATGTGTTTTACATTTACAGTATGTCAGCAATTGAGAAAAGTAATCAGACTTGTACTCTGCATGATGCCACTAAAAAAAAAAGAAAAAAGTTTATTATTTTAAGAAGGTAGTAAACAGTCTACATGCCAGGAGAAAGTAAAAGCATTGCTTAGCCTGCTTTATTCATGCTAGTACATGTCTCGAAAGAATTAGAACAAGGTGCAAAACACTTTCCAATCCGATGAGATTTGAAGCTTAGCATATTTTTGGTGCTTCAGGCAGCTGGTACCCTGTGAGCACACAGAATGAGATCTACGGCACAGGTCCTAGTGCGTTTCCAAACCACCCAGTAAAAACCTGAGACAGCAGTACGAGGTCTTACACAAAAGCCCATAACACAAGTAACAAAAATAAACACATTGTTTTAATCTGTATAGAGCCGATATTTGCTTGATCATATCTACACCTTATCTGCACATCACCTGAACAGCAAACCTCAAGTTAACATGCAAGCTGTGCAAGCACACTCCCTTTATTTTGTGTCTCTTGTTTCTGAAGTGAGAGTGGCAGGAAGCCTGTCAGGAAGCTGAAGAGGAAGGAGAGTGTGTTTCAGAGTGGCCAGAGTGGTGTTCACCGATGAACAAGTTCACAGGCTGTTTTGTACTGCTGACGCAACACACATGGAGGAAAAGCGGGCACAGGCTTAACTTTGGCTGATGGTGGCCCACTTACCAAGTGGTCTGTACAGGGAGGACCAGTGTTTAAAATAACTCTAAAATCCAAGTACAAGACCTCAATATCAGTGCTTGATGTGGTGACACAGTGGTTACACCTCTGGGCTCATGACTGTAACAAATCCCAGTACTGTCTGAGAACCACTGCTGAACAAGGCCCTTGGTCACCAAGTGCTCAGGATTATGTCCAGTCTCATTTGGAAATCACTTTGAATAAGAGTGTAAAATCCTCGCTGAGTTAATCAGCTGAAAAACCAAAATCGAAATGGGCAAGGTGTAGTTTATTATTTACTACTACCTGTTAAAGTTTGTTTATAGAGTATACCTGAAAAGAGCTGAAGTGTAAAATAATGCAGAAGCAGCTGCTGGTGATCGAGACTAAACAGTGAAATCTAGTATTTGAATGATGAACCTAAACTCAACAAACTTTGTGGCAGTTTTGCAGATTACGAGACATGAATTACAAGCAGATTCACTGAGGCACACTCCTTATACACTCAAGCCATTAACTTTCCTCCATCTCCATCCCTACCTAACCACATTCATAAATCCAAATACTACTGACATACTAACTCACTTAAAAAGTGAATGCTTGGCAGCCACGGTGTTAGTACTGTACAAAGTTTGAAATATGTTTCTAATTATAGAAGTACAAATAGTAGCCATGGATGTAAAGGCTTACATAAAAATTATTTTTCATTACAAATAAATTGTAAAACACACACATTATATATAAGGACTGCATGCAAAGCTTTTATATGGCCTTAGACCTTTTATATAATCATTCTTACACAACTTTAAACCCCATGAAAATTAAAGCTTCAAAACAGCAGAAGAAGAGTATATTTGTTTGCTTTAAGATTTTTTAAGAATTTAAGTGACCCTGACTCTGTTAGGAACCTCCACTAGAGGTCACTGTTTCTGTCTCTGTAGTTTTTGTTGGTCGACTCAGTTTCCCAGAAGGCATCTCAGTCAGGTGATGAGTGCTCACCTGAACTGAGGTGGCTCATTAAAGGTTCTATAAATAGCAGTTTGTTCTGGGAAACTGGGTCGAGCATTGTTTGTCTATTCGTTGGTTTGTTTGTAACTACCGTCATGTGGGCATTCCTTTTTGTTTGTTCTTGTTTCTTTGTGTTTATATTTTAGTAATCTTGTTTCACCTTTGCTTTTCAAGAGGGCTCTAGTTTAGTTTTCCTTATGTTCCTTGTGTTAGTGGATTCATGGAGCTGTCCTGTTTCATGTTTAGTTAGGCTGTGTCTCCTCCTGTGTACAGTGTAAGTACTGTTCTGTGTCTTCCCAGTGTTGGTCTTCTTGTGTAGTTCTTTGTCTGTTTAGTTTTGTGTAGCCACATGAGGGCCTAGCCGCTAGCAGGGTTAGCCGCTAGTAGGCCTTGATTGCTAGTAGGGTTAGCCCCTAGTAGGGTTAGCCTCCAGTAGGCTAGCCTCTAGTGGGATTGACTGCTAGTGGTTCTGGTGGCTAGTAGGTTAGCCGCTAGTTTGGTATAGCCTCATGTGTGCCCTGCCTTTTGTGTTCAGGTCCCCCCTATTAGGTTAGTACTAACCCGGTTAGCCACTAACCCCATTAGATACTAACCTGGTTAGGTCAGCATCCAGTGTCCCCAGTATTCCATGTAGCTACTAACCTCACTAACCACTAACCCATCTGGTCTCTAGTCTCTGTGCTCCTGGTCCTGTCTCCAGCCCTGTCTCTAGTCTCCAGCCCTGTCTCTAGTCTCCAGCCCTGTCTCCAGTCTCCAGCCCTGTCTCCAGTCTCCAGCCCTGTCTCCAGTCTCCAGCCCTGTCTCCAGTCTCCAGCCCTGTCTCTAGTCTCCAGCCCTGTCTCCAGCCCTGTCTCTCCAGTCTCCAGCCCTGTCTCCAGTCTCCAGCCCTGTCTCTCCAGTCTCCAGCCCTGTCTCTCCAGTCTCTAGTTCCCCTATCTGTCTTTAGTTAGCTCCAGCTCCATGTTTCCTCATCCCCAGTTCTGTGTCAGATCCCTGTGTTAGCGCGCCGTTCCCTGTGTTAGCGCGCCGTTCCCTGTGTTAGCGCGCCGTTCCCTGTGTTAGCGCGCCGTTCCCTGTGTTTTTCCAGTGTTCATCCAGTGTCCCCAGTATTCCATGTAGCTACTAACCTCACTAACCACTAACCCATCTGGTCTCCTGTCTAGCCCTGTCTCGCCAGCCCTGTCTCCTGTCTAGCCCTCTCTCGCCAGCCCTGTCTCCTGTCTCGCCAGCCCTGTCTCCTGTCTAGCCCTGTCTCGCCAGCCCTGTCTCCTGTCTAGCCCTGTCTCGCCAGCCCTGTCTCCTGTCTAGCCCTGTCTCGCCAGCCCTGTCTCCTGTCTAGCCCTGTCTCGCCAGCCCTGTCTCCTGTCTAGCCCTGTCTCGCCAGCCCTGTCTCCTGTCTAGCCCTGTCTCGCCAGCCCTGTCTCCTGTCTAGCCCTGTCTCGCCAGCCCTGTCTCCTGTCTAGCCCTGTCTCGCCAGTCTGCAGTCTCTAGTTCCCCTATGTGTCTTTAGTTAGCTCCAGCTCCATGTTTCCTCATCCCCAGTTCTGTGTCAGATCCCTGTGTTAGCGCGCCGTTCCCTGTGTTAGCGTGCCGTTCCCTGTGTTTTTCCTGAACCCTAGTTTGAGTTTGTTGTTTTGGTTCCTTTGTTTGGTTGTCTGTTTTTGAGTTTTGTTAATAAAGACTCTTTCTGTTTAAAACTCCTCTGCCTTCATGCCTACCCTCATGCCCACGGCAACCACACCATCTGCCGGTCTAGCCAGCACCACCAGGCTAGACCCATGACAGACTCTAACCAAAAGGAGCAAACCTTTAGAATGAACAGAAACACTGAATGTATGGCTGGGCTCCTCATCTGACATGCGTCCATTATCTCTCTAATCCACTCGTGGCTGAATGGGCAAATCCCCAAATCCACTTCCCAGAACAAGTTAGAGCAGCAAAGGTTCGACAAACTCTGCAATAAGATGTTCAACAAGCATGTATGACTGTGATGATTAGATGTGCACATATCTTTAGCAACATATGATATATGATATGATGCATGTTATAATACATCATATCATATTAAATATTCTATATCATATAAGTACTAGCATATAAAGTACAAAGTGAATGGGAATCTAAATGCCTTAAAGCATGCTTAAGTAATGTGTATAACACTATGTGAAAACAAACCAAATCACATGGCGTTAAATTTTGTGACAAAAGTAAAATAAAATACAATCCATAAGTAAAATTCTAGTTATAAAAATTTATATATTTAACAAAAGTATTTTTATAAAAGATTACTTCTGATTGTATGAAGATTACTTCTGATTGTATAAAGGAACATGACTCATGTACTAACACTGACATTAATCAGTAACTGTTTAGTGTATGACATTAGCTGGACTGTGCTAAACTGTGATAAAACATGACCCATCTTCATGCTCTAGGACTGGTGAGAGCAATTTCTTTTAACCAATTATAAAGCAGCGACATTTTTTTATTTTTCGGAAAAGTATAACAAATATGAGTTATACATATTTGTATGAGAAGTATAACAAACCTGACCTGAAGCGTGCTAACACACTGACTATCATTCTTTTTCCATTTAATTTACAAATAAATATACAAAAAGCAAGAGTCTTTCTAAAAAACAACAAATATTTAAAAAATATTTTCTACCATAGGCCAGATTTACCCTCACAAAAATGCCTTTTTTCCCCTCCTACAGTATGTCCCTTTACGAGCTCTGTCTGGCTCACATTCATTTTACTGAATTTTTTTTTCTTTGTGGATCACTTTTTGCTCCCATAATAATCCTTTTGCTTCTGCGATTCTTTTTTTTTTTTTTTGCCTTTTTGCACACTTTTTAACTATTGGTCAACTGTACCAAACTAAAGTGGGAGGTGCTGTGAAAGTTAACAGTGGCGGATCCTGTGACACAGTGGAACAAACAGAGCTGAAACGGTATCACAGACAAAAATATGGGTGGCTGATGTATTGTTTGTAAGTGCATTCACACACATTTATCACATAAGTGTCTTCATTCCACCAAAATTGGCTCCATAGAAATGACCCATAATGCATTACTTCACACCATTTTCAGGCTATGCAGAATTTACAGCAGAGGTGTAGCATAACCATATAAAAGACAGTTACTATAAACTGCTTTATGTACATATACTCTGGTTTCTAACACTGCTGCAGTCTCCATTCTCTGATTCATGAGTTAAAAGGAACGGCAGTCAAAGTGTTTTAACAACTGTGGCGGATTCGTCAAGATTCTCTGTAAGTCTTGCAGAAAAAAAACATTATATATATAATAATATAATTAATTATTTTCTGACACAACGAATATTGACTTTATCTTTGAAGGCACCATTTCATCTGCCTAAGAATTCTCCTCAATACTGTGCACATTTCCTGTTACTTTTTACAGTGAAGTAGAATACTGACCATAAAATAAGATCATATCACATCACTATGCTAATATGGTATAGCCCCGCTAAAGGGAACAAAATTTGAAAGAAGAGCTAATGACGATATTTATTTAGGACTTCTGCTCTACTTCACCTGTTCTGCTGATGACATATTCAGATGATGTTCAGGTGTGAACTGTGAGTCTGCCTCAATAGACTGGCTAGAAGCGCTGTCGTCCTCATGTTCCTCCCTGCAACACCAAAGAAATGGAAGAAGTACAGAAATCAGAAAAATCATACCAATCATGTACATTGTCCCTACATCAGAAACACAGTGCAATATAGAGTAGAAGTATAGAGTAGCTTACATGGGAAATAGAAACATTTTCTATCAGCTTTATGTTACCTGTGTAACATGCAGTGTACGCATTGCAGTAACAAAGAATATGATCCATTATTCAGCTTCACTTCACAGAGCACCTTGGTCCAAAGGTCAATGAATGGCTTTGTAATAGATTCATTAGATTTAAAACACTTGGTTAAAGAAAGCGACAGAGTGATCATTTGGCAGTGCTTGGAAGTCTACTGTGAGTCAGTAGTTTAATTTAACCTCCATAAGGATTTCTACCTTGTACTGAACATGGAGTCTTAACGGATCATGTTCATATTCTTAATCATTGAGCCTGCTGCAAGATTCTTTGCCAGAGACTTTGGCAGGCATAATGGCAGTAATCCTGGTATGTGTCTGGATGATCTTAAGGTGTATAAGTTTCAGTCAGAGATGTTGCAGATTGGTGATTGGGGTTAAAACGCCTCGGAGATATGGTACTAAAATTAAGTTAAGTGTTCTGGGAGTTTTCTATATGTTTTTTTTTCTTTGCATTTTTTAAGATAACAAGAGGGACTACTCAGCGTCAAAGGTGGACTTCAGGAGTACAGGTTTCTCTTCAGTCACGCATAAATCTTAAGAAATTTTGGGACGAATAAAGGTATATCTTATCTTACAGGATAACTGGATCACTACACTACAATCTGTACAGTGTACGTGCAAAAAACATGTACAGTATAAGTGCAATGAAAGTTAACCTTAAATCGAAACTGTGCAGTCATCAAGGATGTGCTATCAACAGTAAGCTGTATCAAGCCCATTTCCTTAAGTTGCGATGCCAGGTCTGACCTCCCGCAGGGATTATATCTATATTATGATTATGGAACGTCTGTGTATACAACCACAAGTTAAAAATCTATGACTTGACCAACCTTCTCAGCCTGAAGCCAGTACAACCCCCACAAAGGAAAAGCAATAGGGAAACAGGCGAATGAACAATCAAACAAAGAAACAAATGAATGAACAAAGGAATGAGTTGTAACAAGGAAACTGCTTTTGATATAAGTGTTAGGTAAAATCTGTCACTGTGGGGGACAAATACTTTACTACATAGCCTATAGAATATATAGAATACAAGTATACTACAAAATAGCTAAGGCAGTATAGAAAGAAAAATTATATGCACTTTTAAGTTATGTAATGAACAATGACATTTGTGCCTTTGTGTGTTAGAAATGCCACACACCTAACCACAACATGCCTTTGAGTAAGAAGGTGCTCTAAGAGCAAAAGAAGATCTTTTTGAAGACACCGAGCTCCTGCTTTCTTTCATTTGCTTACTTTCCACAGTTTGAAAGAAGAAAGTCCTAATTGCTTTCTCTGACATGCATGCCATTTTATAGGTCTTGTAGCACTTCAGGTAAAGTTTGATTTGTTGAAGTCACAAGAGTTTTCTTAGCATAGAAATAAGACATGAGCTCTGGTGTAATCCTAAACCCTTTGTCACTCTGCATCATTCCAAATCTACCCAACTAACGTTAAGTGGTGTATTTAATTAATGCAGATTATAACAACTATAGGGTATCCTTTTTTATCTGACAAACGAATTATTAAAATTTGACCCATTCTGTTTTGATGTTTTTCTAAAAATTGTAATTGAGAACATACTCAAACATTAACTTTCCCCAAGTATGGAAAATTCAATTGCATGTTCATAATAACACATGGCATATTAATTTTTTTTTACATTTTCTCCAAGACGGAAGGTTACAGGATTTTCTCCAGCAGGAAAACGAGGCAACTGTGAACAACCACTGCTAGGGAGGAACCAAACATTCGGTGCATCTTTAGTTAACACAGCTGGTGCTATGCATGTGACTGCACTTGGCATGTATTCCTTTTAAGGTCCCGTAAGCATTTTACTATTTCTTTAACAAATTAGCACAGATCTCAGATCTCCCCCAAAGTGTGTGTGTTAATGCTTCATTTCAAATACAACTCATATAAGGCATTTTTCATACACCAAACTCTCTACATGTCACTCCTCCTCCAAATGTGCTGTTTCAGTGTCAGAAAACACCTGAGAAACAAGTCAGAGCATGTTTTTTTCCCACTTTATTGCTTATAAATAAACACTGGAGACCCATCTGAACATCTAAAAATGACTAAAAAGTAAATAAAAACTAAAAAAATAAATTTGGGAGAAAATAAATCGATTCAGTTATGAATCACAATTGTTTTATGTGCTGATTCATTTATCGCCACGGTGACTCCAAAAGCCATTTTTAAATGATTTACTGCATTCATGCACCAGTTGATCAGTCAGTGACTCCAACTGCAACATTTTTAGCTTAATCAGCCATGACCATTCACAGTGGACATAGCCTATTCTGTGACGAGTACAAAAGCTTCTGAGTGGTGAAAAAGAAATGCATTTTTATTCTGTTACATTATAAAAAGTTGTGCATGCTGAAAAGCTATCCATCAGTCTTTTTTCTCCAAAATCTGCAGGCAAATTAGTATCAAACCATTCATTACACATCGTTACAACACAATCAAAACACTGCAAACGCTAATTTGTCTCAAAACTCGTGTTAAAAGCCACGCATTTCGGCATTAGAAGATGCAGACAGCTGTCTGCATGCTTACAATTGCGCAACATGCGCTCAAGACTTTGGAGGAGAAGGTATTCATGGCGGTAAAGCGTCACTGTTTCTATATAATCCTACATGTGGTACACTTTGAACTTTTCACACACTGGCATCCCTTTTTTTATTTGGCAAGTTTGTTTACAAAAAAATAATTATGACGGATGACAGATGATTTTAATTTTAGGTTGAACAAAAAACTCTTGTTTTGTTTAAATACTGCTCTTGGTTTTTAATTGAGAAAATTAATGCTATAAGGAATATGCTACATTTAATTACTCATGTTCAATTCAGTTGTAAAGCTGTTGAATAAAGCCAAGCTATAAAACTTTGGATTATTTCTTTAAAAGGTTCAAGGTCTACCAAAATTTGGAAAAAAAATATGTAGAATAATAATACAGTAATATAGGATGGTGATACTTACAGGATCGCAATATGAACCGAATCGGCACCAAGGTATCAAGGTATTGTGTCTGTGGTGATTGGTGATTACCATACCAACTGGATATCATTCATGTTTTTACTGGTGCTCTATGCTCTAGTGCTGCCTTTTATAAGCCTATCTGCCTCATCTTTAACTGTGGAACATTTGTTTAAAGAGTAGTTGGGGCAAAATTTGTGAAAGGTTTGACTATAGGAACTTTCATTAATGCTCCTTTACCGGATCCATGCCTGCAGTTGGATACTAAGACTTGGAACACAATTCGAGGAAAATCGATATAATAAAGAAGAGATGAATAAATGTAATGTAAAGTAATGTAATGTAAAGGAATGTAAAATCTGAGAGGTGAGCATAGCTCTTAAGTGTTTAATGAGTGTCAAGTTCCTTATGATCTCTATCAGGCAGACACTGGAGTGATCGTGAAAGGATGCAACACAAGCAGTGACAATGCTACTGTACAGTACCTGACCCACCCTGCAGTGCTGAGCCTCTGGATTGAGTTACTCAGCAGACAGAGGTGCACTTTCCTCCCCCAAGATCATATACCTCCTGTAACCCTCCCAAAACACTGACTCGGCTTTCTCACGTGTCTGAGATTATAATTGTCCCTTATTTATTAATGTTAAGTACTTTACTGTGTCCACGCATTCAGGCAACAGAAGTAACAGGACTCAGACTCTTTCAGACTTGTGTCTACATGCAACACAAACGCGCGGGCGGGCGGGCGCGCGCACAAATACACCCACACGTTGTAGTGCTGCCACACACACACACACACACACACACACACAACAATTAATACCGTTATTTAACTACACCTAAAGAAAGTGGAAGAAGCCGACCTGGTTCCGCTTTCCCGCTCTGGTTTGTCCTGCTCTGACGCTTTATTCCTTGAGAAAAGTCTCAAAAAGTTCCTCGAGAAGTCTTCATGCCACGACCGCTGCCTTTTCAAACCAGCCATATTTCCGGTCGAAGAACCCAACAACCCTTGTGTATAATAATACAAATAAAAACTAACAAAATTAACTACTTTAAAACCTCCGTTACATGTTTAACTTTCTATTTAAAAAACGCAGCACTGACACTGCTGAAGTCGCTCGCGCTGTCTCGGCGTGCTGTGCATCTCATCCAGACTGAGGCTGCGTCCTGAAGCGCGCACTAGCGCACTAGATGTCTAAACAGTACAGAACATATCAGTGTAACTAGGATATCTAGTCTCACAGTTGAGTAAGCGAGTATGTTGTTCAGGACGTAGCCACAGACTTTTAGAGGAAGTGAGGGAGGAGTCAGCTTCAAAGTAACTCCACGCAGGAGTAGTTGTTTTTTTTTTTGCATTAAGTTATGATTGCACTAAACAACTGCTTCTGATTTTGGTTTAACCAATTTTTTTGTTGTTATAGTTACTCACACTAAAGGAGGTTATGGGATTTTATATCTTTTATAAAATATACTTTAGCACAATACATATACTGTTTATATACAGTGTGTGTGTGTGTGTGTGTGTGTGTGTGTGTGTGTGTGTGATTAGTTTTAACTAAAGAACTACTTTTGATTTAGTAATCAACTAACTTATATTTATTATTTTATATTTATATTTATAGTCATTAAAGTAATGTATACATTTAAATTATTTTTATAAAACATAATTTTGCCTAAAGTATACATTATAAAGCAGAAGGAAATTATTATTAGTAGTAGTAGTAATAATAATAATAATAATAATAATAATAATAATAATAATAATAATATATTAAAATAAGGTTCATTAATATAGGTGTAAATTTTCCATTTCAAAGCAAGCCTTTAATAATAAGCATGCAATTTTGCGAACAAAAATTAGTTCTACAAAGTACTGCTATGAAGTCTGATAAAAGAACCTCAACACAACAGGGTGCTCAGATAAAAAACCCCAGATTACACAAATCTCCTTCCTGTATCCCAAATTGTTTCTCACAAGCCTAGCAATCAAGTTCTCCTGATTTAAATCTAAAGCCCAACTGCCCTTCAACAACCTCTTAAGTTTGGTGCTGGTGTTATATTCTATAATGAGGCAATAGTGTGGACTGAGAGAGAGAGAGAGAGAGAGAGAGAGAGAGAGAGAGAGAGAGAGAGAGAGAGAGATTCTTTCCCTTGTAATGCACTTGGAGGCCATTTAGAGTTGAAGAGCATTTTACAGGTTATTTAAGGACTGTCCCGCCACCAGCTTCCAGCCTCATACTCATACCTGAGACAGATCAGTTGTCAGCTGCCAAGGTATAATGAGTTTCCTCTGCAGTATGTGGGTCAAACACATTATCTCTGATGCACTGGCTCCCTCTACTGCTTGCTGCTGAAACATTGTTTATAAGACCCACAATACTGACCATGGTATGATTGACTCTTTAGTTTGTTATACATTAATAAAAGTGAATCTAAAGGTATAGGGTATATAATTAAAGTTATACTATGTCAATATAGATTCAAAAAGCAGTAGACAGAGAGTGTAAGTCACAGGTACAATCACTCTATCCATGTTGGTTATCTCTCTGGTTTCCTTTCAACTCCAAAGAACACAGGAGTCTATTGACTCTGAATTGTCTCTATGAATAAATGTGAGTGTATGCATAGTGACTGGGATCCCATCTAGGAAATATTCAATCTTGCACCCAGGGCTCCTATCAAAGGCTCACTACAACCCTGATCAAGATAAATAATTGACTGAATATGAACAAAGGTTTTTTTTTTAAATAAATAGATTACATAGTGTATACAGCATGTATGCATACATACATACATACATACAAATGAAACAAATTTTAATTGTCACTGTCACGTTTCTGGGTGCGAGGCATAATTGCAGAGGTCCAGGTTTTAAAGGAACGATGTTTTATTTATAAAGAAAAACAGGGAAATCTAATAAACAGAATACTTTAAGTGAAATTGAAACTAAAACACGTATAAAGACACTGAAAGACACGAACTAAACATGCAGACATTAACGGGTGTAAATCAACAGATGCAAGACAAGAAACTCAAAGAAACCAAACTATTTATAATAAAACTAATAACCAACTCGGTTCAGGTGAGCGCCCATGTCACCTGACCGAGTTGCGACATGGGAAATGAAGTTAAACAAAACAAACTACAACAAATCTCTGGGCGCTAGGCGCCCTCTAGGGGTTATCCCTGACAGTCACAAAGTCTACTGCTTCAGTGTTTTTAGATCTTTTTGTCAGATGTTACTATGGTATAATGAAGGATAATTACAAGCATTTCATAAGTGTAAAAGGCTTTTATTGACAATTACATTAAGTTTATGCAAAGAGTCACTTTTCTTGGCATGCTGTCAATAAACCTCTACACCACATTTTGACTGGTTGCAGCCTATTCTTGCATAATCAGTGCTTGGAGTTTGTCCGATTTCTTTTTACCCACATTAAAAGGATTGACCATAAATTCTTGATGGGATTAAGGTCAAGGGAGTTTCCAGGTCATTTACCCCAGATTTCAATGTTATGTTCCACAACCCACTTAGTTATCACTACTTATGGAAAGATGCTCCATCATGCTGGAAATGGCATTGTTCATTACTAAACTGTTCTTGGATGGTTGGGAGAAGTTGCTCTCAGGTTATGTTTTTGTACCATTTTTTATGGCTGTGTTCTTAGGCTGAGAAGCAATCCCACATATGAATGGTCTCAGAATGCTTTACTGTTGGCATGACTGACTTTTTTTTTACTGTGGCATTATTTACTTAACAAAAATTCATGGTCAATTCATTGGCTGAAAGGTGTCTGGCTGCAAAACAAGCCCCAATCATCACCTCACCACCTCCATGCTTGATGGGTGAGGTGTTTCTGCTGAAATGCTGTTTGGTTTTTGCCAATCATGGTGCTGGGCATTACGGCCAAACAATTTCACAGTTTGTTCGTAGGACATTGCTCCAGGTGTTTTGTGGCTTTTTCATATGCAGTTTTCAGATGCAGATGGAAAACTCAGCAACGACTTTCATGTTCTTTTTAGACAGAAGCATCTTTCTCTAGGAAACCTTCTCAAACAAACTGTACTCGTTCATTCTTCTTCTAATTGTGCTGTCTTGAACTTGTTTTATATTTCTCTGAGCATTGTATGGTCTGACATTGTGGTAAATGTGCTGGGATGTGCAACTCCTGGGAGGACTGGTAAATGTCTTGAACACTTTTCGCTTGTGAATAATCATTCTCACTGTAGATCTTTGAATTCCACATTGTTTGGAAATGGTTTTATTACCCTGTCCAGATTGATGTGCAGCAGTAATTGCTTCTGGAAGACCACTGCTTATGTATTTCCTTCTTGGCATTGTATTAACACACACCTGAATGCTCCAGAACAGCAAACTGCCAAAACCTGCGCTTTTATAGAGGTCTGCTGATGATCAACCGCTATAAAAGCGCAGGTTTTGACTAGCTGCACGTGGCTGCAACTTACCCTTTTAAATCCTGTGGAAGCTGTAAGGGGGTACTTAATATAGCCCATTGCTTAGTATTGTTCTTTTTTTTTCTTAAATAAATAATAGCATAGTGAAAAAATTATATATTGCTGTTTGTCTGAGGTTGTATTAGCTGAGACCTGCTACAATCATGTGATTTTTATCATGTTTTACACAAAAAAGCAGTTCTGAACTATATGATTATAAAACATTTATATAAAATATTTAACTTTTAAGTTTACGTATTTTGAGACGAATCCCAAGCAAAACTAAACTCACATTTGCACAAGTGGCCTCTTATTTGAGTAAATGTGAGCTTGTTTAACTAATTACCCTGTAATGGTGCAGGTCACTGGTGTGCGAGGGGCTGAGAGTATAGACTGAGAGCTTTCGGCTTTTTCCACTTCTGTAAAGTTCTTTCAAAATGGAAAATTGCAGCGTGTAACACTGCACAGATCCAACACAGATAATAGCTATAATTTTAAACAGACACTCTTTGAAATAAAACATCATTGTTGATTTGCAGGGGAACAAGAATGGCTTTAATTACAGGAACATTTATCACATTTATTAATACCAAGCTGAAACTGAGAGCTGTTCCTGCTTCCCCCACTAACAAGCCAAGGAAACAGAACGGTGTAAGTTAATTATCTGTTTATTTTAACCGTAATAAATCTTAATGTGAGGCTTGTTCTCTGTACAGCAGGACGGAGCAGTGTGTTTATTTTATGTTTGGGACATTCATGAGAAATATGTCTGTTTGAAGGAAAGGTATATGAGCCAATGCTGTCCTTTATTCTTGCTGTGCTCCATTTCCTGCTTTCTTTCTGAGCATTTCGGGGCAAATCCTTATTCTCAGCAAGACAACATGTACACCCACATTAAGTCAATGTATGCTGTTTATTCACTCTCAGCGTTTGTTCTTTTAGCTTTGATTGGATTTTTGTTGTTGTTGTTGAGGTCTCAGCCAGGATCAATAGATACAACATTTAGCAAGGGTTTAAAAACCAGCAAATCACGTTATGCAGATTAAACAAATGTGTGAGATCATATTTGATAATTTATTGGAAAAAGCAGAGTTTTTACCTTACAAAACAAAGAAAGAAAACTATAATGCGCAAGGGATTTAAATCACTAAATAGAGGTGAAATAATCTTCGAGCTCTTTTCTATGTTATTTCCTATACATCTTTGCCACACATTTTATTTTTAAAACTTCGGACCCCAGAGTCCTCACTAGAATTCCCAATAATTAAATCAGAAGACAAATTATGTAAATTAATATGTATGCAGGTATATGAATAATAATCTACAATATTACAAAACACTCTTTCCTTTTAAACAACAAGAGTAAATCACCATGTCCTTAAGACAGAATTCTATGTAATATTATTATGAGACCATGGATGTCATGTGCATTTGTCTACACATGTGCAAACAACAGTGAATAAAAACACTGACATCTGTAGTACAACACACATCAACCCGGAAGCCATATGTCTGCCATCAGTAAGAGCACAGGGTCCAAGGGCCACCTAACTGAGTAGGAACTATTAGTCCCACGGGAGAGTTGGCTCCAGGATAAAAGAACTGCCGCAATATTATAAATGCAGAACTACATTTTCCAGAGCAGATCTCCCCTCACTCTGATTACCGCTCTTTTACGTCTGGATTGCATCAATAGTCAGCCCCAGTGCTTGACTTAGAACAAGGCAGTTGTTAAATTTTTACCTCAGTGACAAGGAGAAGATTGTTTTTTCTTGGGAAATCAATCTGTGTGTGGCGAAGCTACTAAAACAACCTTAAACCTCTGGAACTGGATTTTTAGTTTTCTCGTCTTTTCTCCCTTCACTGAGGAAACTAGAGACTCAACTGCCCTGATCTTTCCAAAACTATGTTTAAGCCAGAAACCATCTTAAGGATCGGAGAGCACCTGAGTTAGTGAGGAACGCTCCTGGCTGTGCAGGGTTAAGTAAGGCTAATTGTGGTGCTTTACAGTGTGTGTGGGTCACAGAACAAGGGCTCACACTGCCTTAGAAACTACATTTCTGCAGGGCAACATGCTAAATGCTTTCCACATGCTACTATGAGGATTGTTCACACACACACACACACCCACACACACACGCACACACACACACCCACACCAAAATTTCAGACATAATTAAAAATAAAAGGAACAATCCTTTTAACATACAATCTTCAACAGAACTCTTAACAGTTAATATAGCTTGTGATTCATTAAAATATTAGATTATCATATACTGGACAAATTTGTGTATTACTTTTGGTAACAATTTTTTTTTTTTTTTTTTTTTTTTTTTTGGTGTCATCCCATCTACATACATTATTTACAATGCCATGTGGATTACGGTGAAAATGCAGATCCAATACATAAAACTACAATTCCAGTACAAAGACAAGTACAGCACAATATGATGGCCAACTACACATTACATACTAACTATGCGGTAGCAGCATAATTTAACAAATCTTGTTTGGCATGAAACCGCTTCTCCCACAGGGACATATAAACACACTTAAGGATTTAAAAAGAGTATACTTTCTGCATATACCCATACTGACTACTTTATTAGGACCACCTGTAACCCTGATCATTCACGCAATTATCCAATTAGCCAATCAGGCAGCAACACACTGCATACAATCATGCAGATCATATGCATACTTTACATGGGGGCTTTTGATGGGGGCTTGTAACCCCCAATAATCAAAACCAGCCAGTACAACCTCCCCAGATATAATTTCAAAATGATTAATTAATTAATCTCATGTGGCTGGTACACTAACGCACTAGTCAGTATATGTACGGCATGCTGTTTTGGTATGTCTCATCCTTTTTAAATGAACGTGATACAGCCTATTTGAAACAAAAATTTAAGAAATCCCCCATCTCGGGCAGGTCCTTGGACCCCCCTACATGGGTGGAGATCTCAAACCCAATGTGGGACTCAAATAAATAGAATTGAACAAATGATTTAAGTGACTTTGCTATTGGCATGGTTGCAGATCTCACATAGGCAGTCTTGGATAGTTGTATGAGCAAAAACACTTGGTTAATTAAAAATCTCAGAGGAAAATAGCCAGGCTGAGGCTATTAGGTATAGTAACTCAAATAAGACCTCTTTACCATTGTGCTGAGCAACAAAAAACAGCATGTCAGAACACACAACACATCACACATTTAGGTGGATAGGCTTTAGCAGACAATCACGTCATGTTCCAGGCTACACTGGTCACATGTTTACTGAAACTGTACAATTTTGGAGAAAACCAAGCTGCAGAACGTCACAGACTTGACTGCTGTAGCTCTTTAATTGTTGTGCTGGTTTATCTTCATATGTCATATCCTCTATATTGAGTTTTTAAGATTACTGCTGCTCACCTGGTTTTTAACCTCTCATCACTCTCTCATGTAACCCTGCCTGCTGAGGTCACTCATGTGGCCTCCTGTTGTGAAAGAAAAGTCTCATTCAAAACCCTTGTCCTTGCCTCACAGACATCAAAGAGCTTTGGGCCACATTATCTACATACTTCCATTCAGAACTACACACCTGCACAGCAACTCCGGTCCTCAACCTTGAAGCAATTGCTACGTCGTTCTGCGAGCTCAAGTTGCAAAATGAACTCATCCCTATATTCTGACCAGACCTGTGTTTCTATCCTTTTTTCCAAGAGACTAAATATTCAAATTCTTCAGACAGCAAATACGATAATGGTGGTTCTTATTTTTCCTCACATCGCTACACAAACCTTCAAATTACAAGGGCCGTTCAAGTCAAACCGGGACTTGTGATGGAATTTGTCCTGAACACCACTTGAACATTTCAGGAACTTGGCTGGGAGTATAGTCCTGTCCTCGTTCCAAGCGATTTCCACATGTTTAGGCCTCCAAGAGTTCCTGGGAGGCCAGGGTTTCAGACATGAAGCAGGAATTCAGATCATGGCCCGGCGTACTGAGAAAACTTTCTACCTTAATAGTATCCAAGCACTTGTAATAAGCTGGGATAAGTGCAGTAGTGTAGTAGGGGATTATACTGTATAGCAAAATAAAAGGTTTTACTCTCATAATTGTGTTTCCTTTTATTGCACAATTATAGACTATAATATTGGATTATAGTTTATAATCCACTATAGACCACTATAGCACTTAATCTTTATACGCATGTAACACCACACTTGAATACACAATCTTCTGGCCACAGTCATCTGTCACTGTATCACAAATGAAAGACTAATGTGTGGCAGGTGCAGTAGAGGAATTCAGCAGTTAGGCTTTTTTCCAAAATTTTTGCAATTGATTACCCAACTAAGGACAAATAACAAGCATGATCAGCGTCTGGGGAACAGCTACTGCCCACTGCTCACAAACACACACGCCACAAATTTGGGCAAACTACTTAAGGCCTATGTAATGAGTCCAAATGGCCCATTTAAATGCTCTGAAAACAAATCTGGTCCACTTGTATGGCTGCACAAACATGTAGCCAGGGTCTTAATTCCTGAAGCCACAGCACAGCCTGACATACTCTATTAGAGCCTCATTAGCAGCAGGAGATGGATGGTGACTTTCTAATAGGGTCATGATTAAGTAACTCATTGAGATTTGTTTTACTTGTTTCTAAGTAGCTATGAGCCGTGCTTGGAAAAGAGTGCCATTGAGGACTTTTAACATCCCCCCATACACACACCAAAAAAAGGAAGAGGAAGAGAAAAAGAAAAGAAAAAAAGACACATGCACATCTTACTATGTAAATATAGTACTAACTCAATTTAAACTAATGAGAACAGAGTGTTCTGCATGTATTGGTTGATTTGACTAGCTATTATAGAGTAGGAATGAGAAGACCAATAGAAGGGTGTGCCAAGAGTAAACATTAGGCAAATTACATGCAAAAAAAGACTACTTCAAAGTAATAAACACTAAGGAAGAGTCCTCTACAATCTCCCAATGATGGAGTTGACTTAGTGAAGCTATGCTCTATTTGATCTCATGACCCTTAACTCAAGAGACTCCATATTACTGTTGCCATCTATGATTAATTAATATTTAGTTGAATGAAACTGACATAAACCCCAACTATGATATAGGTATAGCTGCCAAACTATCATTCCATATCATTTAGTCATCTTTGTCGGTGATGCCAAAATTCCTGCACACTACTCAAAATCATATGATTCCCCATATGCATATTAGGACATATTGCATTCATATGAAAATATTTTGCTAGGAGGAATTTCACAACACAATAGAGAATGGATATTGCCTACATGCCTCAGTCATTCATGGCCTGCTTTTTGTATAACTGTTTAAATTATTATTTTTTTTTTCTAAGGAAAAAACAACTTTATTTCATTTTATCTCTACAATAAACACATCATCAGCTGTTCCTACGCCAGTTGGAAACTAGTGTTTTAATTAGCAAGATCAGTCCTGTTAGATTAGGGCTGAACCTGGAAAGGATGAACAGGGTGATATCTGGCCTAAATCCACCGTTTCTCTTATTTAGTATCCTTTTATTTAAATTGTTACTGAATGTCATATAAATTGCTGATAGACAGAAATTTCAAATTCATCATTCATATGTCTTTTCCTTGTGAGTCATAATTAGTCATTCTTTACCGAACATATCTACTATCTAAATGTGACTCCTGAAATGTTAAAATGGTGTAAACCCTTCATTCACTCCAAGTTTATTTCCCAATAGCCACGTAGAAAAGAATAGAAAACTATTAGTGATGATAGTTTTTTTACTTTGTACAGTAAAAAAACCCACCTCAATCAGAACTAAATAATTTTGCACATACACTGTATGATGATATACTGTAGGTAATATGTAATATAACTAAGGAATGAAACACTTTAGGACATACTATTATCGAGACATAATCAAAAAATGGGTGGTGTCATGTGGGACAAGATCAAACAGACACTACTACTCTTTTAGTCTTTAGCTGTACCACAGCTGTTTGTTGATAATTCCTGTATCACCATTACTTTTTTCTGTATCTTAACCCTTTATGTGGCTATAATTGAAACACTTTTTCTGCATTTTTTTTTTTTTTTTTGTAACTTGAAACTTATTGTTGTTATTTTTTTGTTGCAAATCAAGGTCAGTGAAGTTACCATATATGGTTCTTCACCTGTCTAGGGTAATAATTTTACCAAAATGTGTTTATATTAAAATATTTCTTAAAAAATGTAGAGTTAAAGGGACCTTTATTTAAACATATAAATGTAAAAGAAAAATACAATAACTTCACCCAATTAAGGGTTTAAGTACTTAAAAGTAATTTTAAAAAAAGGGATTTTTTTAATTATTAAATAACAACACACTTTAAATACCTGTATTGTTAGGCTTAGATTATATAGTGCCATTTCAAGTCCCATGTCCAATACCTTATGAGCAACGATTTTTCAACTCAGCAGTGCTGTGGTGTAATTTTATTACATTGACATTACAATTACAGCATTAGATAGATAGATAGATAGATAGATAGATAGATAGATAGATAGATAGATAGATAGATAGATAGAAGCTTTATGCTGTTATCCAGACTTTTTTCATGTCACACCATTAGGGGGCGCACTTGTGCATAAAAAATAATACAATGATAGATCAAATAATGAAATCAAGTGTGAAATACAGATAATGCTGATAAGAAGATTAAAGGGACAGTGATGAAAAAAGGGCTTTACCAAGATCTAAAATTTATTATTAAAAGGAATTGAATTACAGTCACTTTTATTATGATTATTATTATTATTATTATTATTATTTGTAGTAGTAGTAGTAATAGTAGTACGCTGGGTTGTGTAGCTGTTGTGAGGCTTTTCACAAACATTACAATGATGGTATAATTAAATAAGTAATTATTTTGAAACTTAATATCTAAATCTTTAATGTTTACAGAAATTTCAAATTCATCATTCATATGTCTTTTCCTTGTGAGTCATAATAAATCATTCTTTACTGAACATAACTACTGTCTAAATGTGACTCCTTTAATGTTTCTTCTTCTTCTGCAACACTAATATGGCTATGTCTCTTGGCATAATTTCAAACCTGTGATGAGGGAAGTGCCAGAAATTTAGAGGAAATTAACTGCTTTGTGTTGATTCTATTTCTCACGCATGTCATGCATATACTGTATTTCTTGATTGTGTTACAATTTCTTTATTTTAATATCTCACATATCATCTCTTTTCTTCTGCAAACATCCTCCTTTTCCACTGCCAGGTCTACTTTTCTTTAGCTGAATTATTATTTCAGTAATTGTCTTGTAAAATAGGGGAATTTGCCTGGCAGTGTGGATAGACATAAAACCACACTTAGCCAGGTGAGTACACTGTAACACTGATATCTTCTCATATGGTGCATGTAAGGAGTCAAAAACATGCACTCCATCTGTTTTTACTGTTATCTGGGCTTCTGCTGGCTAACACTTTTTTTCCACATGTCATTTTCCTGCTGCTGTACATTAACATTTATTTATTTGGCAGATGCTTTTATTCAAAGTATCTCACAAACTGAACTGCTGATGACTAACAGCGGCTCTCTGCTACTCGTAGGATCTAACCCGCAACTTTCCATTGAATCTTAAAACATTATTAATTGAGCTACAGCTACTTTATTGTTTAACTGTATTGCATCAATTACTTCAATTTCTAATGCATATACAGTATGTATTGCATGTCATGTAATGTTGTTATGTATTAAATATTTGTCCAAAAGAATTTTGAAAGATGAAAGTATTCATGTGTTGTTAGAGTTGACCGAAGAGCAGCATGAATGATATTGTTATATACAGTAATTGCAGATGTTTGAAAAATAAAGCTGCAAATGGAAGACAAATGGAATTTTGTCTTAACGATGAATTAAGGATGAATTGTCAGCTGGTGAAATAATGTGTGTCACAGAATCCTATGTTTTTTACAGGCATAGCTCAACCACTAGCTGTCTCAAACAGCCCAGTCTTAAAACATAGAAGGAAAAAAAGCCACTAAGGATCAGATATCAGATATACATTATTGTTGAGTAATGTATATCCTACAAAAAGCTTTGTACAAAAGACGTTTGACTGAGATTTGAGGTTTTAAGTGTGTTAAGGTATTAAGTCTTCAGCCCTAATCAAATAAAACAGCTTTGCTTGATATAAGCTGGAAACGATGGAAAGTAGCAAATTACATGGTCTCTTGTTGCATCATTTGATGTTGTTATAATGTAAGTTAAATCAAAGTACTTTTACTTCAGTTTTTTCAAAGAAAATGTTTTTTAAAATAAAATAAGCCATTTAAACTCAGAAGACTGTAATCCAAATACAAACTAATTTCTTTTTAACACCCAATAAAAAAATGAAGCAGATTCCTGGACCGTGGTTTAGTCAGCAACGCCTGAGACAGTGGACACAGATAAGCATCCTTGACCCAGGTTATTTCATATATTAATTTTTACATCTTCACTTTTACATGTTTAAAAGAAAACTAATTCATAACAATCTGCACATTATGCAAGATACGACCTGGACAAGTAAGCCATTAGCTAGTTGCAAAATTAGCTAGCCAGATCTCCTTATTTGGGCATGAAAGCGCTGCATTAAACTTAACATGTAACATGTGTTACATGTTGCTAACTATGTAGCTGAAAATGTGTATTAATTTACTTGACCTAGCTAGCTAATTATCTAAGTAAGCTCCTGAACGCCCAAAGTTAGCTAGCCAGCCTAATTTTCTCACTTGGTCGTCCTCACACGAAGGACATTTTTGGATAAGTTGTGTGTCATAACTTATTTGTTCTTACTTGGTAATTTTCCTGACAACTCCTCCTAATTTAACTCAGGAGTATTATCACAGTAGCAGTACTTTAACTCAAGTCAGTGTTTTGTACAGTTTCCAATGCTGCGTAATATAAGTAGTGGAGTAATTTAGTAGATAATTTATATATATATATATATACACATGAGAAAAGACTCACATATAGACTTGCTATTGAAAAACCCTCTGAAACCAATTTTAAATGGAATCCTTTCAGGTCAGATGGAACCAATTAAAAGTCCGATCTAAAGCTTTCCAGAGGGTCCTGTTATCACTACAAATTTATAAGAGTGTGATAGAACTCTGAGGATGAAGACATGGTTTCTGGAAGGAGGCAGCCCTGCTGATGGCTATTTGGCTACTCTTCTCTCATTAATCACCAGCCTCTGACACCTTGTATATTTACACTCTGCGCGCGCGCACACACACACACACACACACACACACACACACACACACACACACACACAAGGTATATACACACATACATAAGGAAAATAGAGAAACAATCTGCTGATGTCTGTTGAAATTATTCTCTTGCCATAAATTTTGTTTGAACACCAATTTAACTCAATTTTACACCATTTAGTAAAACTAATTGTGATTAAATGTTGTTTACGGTTAATTTTAATTTTCAACATAACTCATAGTAAAACACAGCAGTTGATTTTTAGCCTGAAAATATGAATAATATTTATACTATGATATAATTTGATGTATTTTTTAAACTTTTAAAAGCCTCATATGACACAAATGAGCTGTTTTTTTTTTCAAGATTATAAATTATATTTTAAATATGATTTGGATGTAAAATTCATATTATAGTTTGGAACTAGGGTTCCCACCTTCTTAAACTACTTCTAAAAAGTAGTAATAGTGCTAATGGCACATTCTTTCCCAAAAATTATGTTAATGATGTAAATGTATTGTATTGTATTATTGCATTATACTGTTTAGTACAGGACAATTGTGTATTAAAAGCAACTTTATTAGGAATATGTTCCATCTGTTTATAAAATATCAATGTATGGTATTATATATAACATTGGAGGCACAGCAGCAGAATTGTGCTGCCCCTTCACCACTCTGAGGTCTGTGGTTTGATCCTGAGACTGAGTTATTGTCTGTGTGGAGTTCCACATGTCTTTCCCATGTCTTGTGGGATTCCTTTTGGGTTCTCCAGTTTCTTCTCTTCTCTCTGACACCCCAGCCAGTGTATAAAACAAAGAGTAAAGCAGTTGCTAAAGAAGAATTTATTGAATTAAATAAAAGTATTTATATAGTTGCAATGTACAGTAATTATAATATTTTGTATTATATAATTCTAGCTACTAATATACACACATAAGCCATAACATTAACATGAATAACATTGATTATCAATTATATACCAGTAAATCACTGAAGAAGGCACCATAACACCCAGTGTACCACAGTCTGCCACGCATGGGGCCTAGCAGGCAAAGAGCCCAAGGCTGCTGACCAAACCTCCAAATTCCCCAGATACCGATCAAATCGAACACCCCTGGGAAGCACTGGACAAACAAGACTGATCCACGGAGGCCCCACCCTGCAACCCACAAAACCCAAATGATCTGCCAACATCCTGGGACCAGAGAGAGAGACGTATTATAATTCTATATAATTTAAGGCTGACTTTGTATAATTGTTTGTTTTACCGGTAGTTAGTTGAAATACAGCTGATCCATGCCAGGCATTTAAAGTAAATAAAGCATGTTTCTCATTTGATTTAGTCAAGCACTACTGGACTGCAAACCTCACTTTAAACTAAATGGGCAGTTTTTTTAGTCTAGTCATTAGAAGGACAAATACTTCTACCTTACCTTACACAAGACATTGGCTTTCTAAACCCACTGGTTAACAGGTTAAATGTATTTCTGCGTTTTGGAGGAAAAAAGGGCTCAGGGACCCCAAAACAAAGTCACACAGCTCCAAGTAGAGCATTTTAATGAGTAACTGATTTCTACTCATTAGGCTTAATAAGAGGTTAAACGATTCAGTGCTTCTGGGAGATCTCATTCTTTCATTTCTCCTCTGTTCACTCTCTGTCAAGTGCTAATGTCTATTTTTACATATTCTCTGACAAAGAAATCTGCAATTGTTATATTTTTATAGACATACAGGGATAACTTATGGGTCCCTAGTGCTATACAACAGAATATTTTTTTAATCATAAAAAGATGACAACAAAAAAAGACGTCTATTCTGTGGTTTTGATTAACTACTAAAAAAAAGACTTTAAAAAGGCTAAGTTTTTAAAAGATTAAGGTTGGTTTTATGCTTACTTTATGCAATAATTTATACAATTCCATTCTACCCATGTTTCTAGACATGAGTTCATACCATTTTACATTTTTCTTTATTTGAAATGGATTAGATATGTTGCATTTTTTCTGTTTTTACTGACATTTTTCATGTGCACAGTAGAAAAAGAGAGAAAAAAATATTACAACATGTTTAAAACAAGGAAAGTTTTCTAACTCTAGTACACCCTTTTACATACATTAAAGGACCTTTGAAGGGAAAACAAGTGTCTTAGTAAGGTTAAGCCAACATGAGTCACCAGCTTCAATGCACCTTGGCACAGACTCTACAAGTTTCTGGAGCCGTACTGGAAAAATGGACACCATTCTCTCACAATATTGTTCCTCAACTGGTGTTTTTTATGATGGTGCCAAAGAGTGCTGTCTGATCATTTACTTATGTATGATTTGCATCTTTTCTTACTCAACAGATTATTCACTAAGCCCTTGTCCATTGCCATCAGGAGCGAAATGTTTCATTATAGAATTAAGATGATAAAGTTATAATAAGAATTTTGCATTGTTCCACAGTAGCTGTTTCATTTGATGGACGACACACATGAACTAGGCCACTTATCAAAAATATGGACAATGACTTGTCTCACCATACAGCTCTTTTTCCACATCTGCTCATACGTTTTTTTGACACCACTTAATACTGAATGCTGCATTCATATTTGTACCAAAGGTATACCGTATATCTCTACTATAATAACCCTCTTGGTATAGCTGTCGACAGAATGTTCTTGCTGATGATCTGATCACATCCTCCACTGACGTTCTGAGTCAGTCACCTGAACAGAGGTTGCTTTTTTGATTTTCTTTTATATTTAATTGACAGTAATGCGCGAGCGCCATCGGCATTCCTAGTACAATTTCCAGCACTTACTGATCAGATTCATATAGATCTAAATACAGATCTCGTCATGACTAAATTGCAGCCAGCTGAGCAATGTTTGTACAATGTATATGTTCCCCACAATAGCAGGAGTAAGGAGATATACAGTATACAGTATATTGAAGCCAAAGTGGAGTATGTTTTTACGTGCCATGGAACATCTTTACTTATTCATCTATTATATTCTTTTTATTATTATTATTAATATTATTATTATTATTATTATTAACCATATACGGTGTATGTGGTTATAGCTTTTTTAGCTTAGAAAGACTAGGTTTTTCTGTACAACACGCAACATGCTAATTAAGAAAGGGGCAAGGTTTCCTCCACACTGAGCTCTCTGTGATAATTCATCAATACTGACACGCATTGAGAAAATGATAGCCCCAGTATCACAGCCAGCAGTCCTATTCAAATAAATCTGCTGATTACTCTCACACATCTCACACTGTTCACTCTACTCTAATTGCACTCTCATCACGTGTTCTGTTTTTCTTTTGCGAATTATAAATTATGCTAAATCTTAAAAGTGTTGTTTTTTTTTTAACAATTGCTAACCATTTTAAAAAACTGCACTATTTTACGGTCAATATAGAGCTTACCTATATGTCTGTAATTCCACATCAGCATGGGATTATCTATATCTAACATGGCAGCGTCTCTGGATTTCAAAATGTCCCATTTTCCCCCTCAGAAACCTTACAGTTCGATTGAGGGGGAAAAAAACACAGAATTACATTTACATTACAGTAACAAAGAAAAGCAGATTAAACCCTGCACATGTTCAATGAACACTAAAGGCGCGCATTGTATGGGAGTATTTTGCCACAAAATATTGGTGCAAGTCGTGCGCTTTTGGTGCGCAGCATTTATATGGAGAGGCGCACAAACCTGATTTGAGTGGCTATGTTCTCATTTTTAACACTTACATTTTCCGTTGTGTGCGCGGTTTTGTTTGTTCGCTCATTGGATTGTTTTTGCACCCTTTCCGTTTGAGAATCTAACGCACAATCACTCAGCATTCGGAGTCAAAAGGAACGAAAACGCGTCTGGTTGGTGCATGCGCGTACATAGTCTACACACACACACACACACAGACACACACACACACACACCCATCGATAGCTCGTAGCAGCTCAAGTGTCCGAATGGGAGATAAACAACTTCGCGTTGTGCCATTTGCAGCTTTCTCCAAGTATTCATTATCAGGAGCGTGTGACGTCACATGAGATTCTGCCTCCTAGTCTGTTCCTTCCTTCCTTCGCTCTCTCTCTCTCACACACACACACATGCGGACACACCGAGAGGTCTATTAGCGGGTCACACTCCGAATATCATCACTCTATCTTGTAGGATTATCATCTCGGAGCAATGCAGGCAGTGGTGGAGAGAAGGACAGAGGGAATGAGGAATACACACTCTGACAACGGAGCGACTTTTGCAGCGAGTTGTTAATAAGGCGTTTTTTATTATTATTATTTTAAGGAGTGGGATATTCGCTGGAAGCATGGATGATTTGTGCAGTCTTACACTGGATGACAAGAGCTTCTTTCTACATCTTATTTGAACAAAGATTTAAAAAAAAGACCTTATTTCTGGATGTATTTTTCATTATTAAAACATTGCGATCGGCAAATGGACAGGCTTACCGAACCGCAATAAAAGTTCTGTCCACCATGGACAGGTTTACCAAGTGGAACCGGAAAAAGATGATCGAGCAGCATTACCGGATGGCATGACTCTCAAACTGCATGTAGGCTCATAGTTTTTTTTTCTTTTTTTCTTCTAGTTTTCATCGAGGCCTTGGTAGGTTACATACGTAATAGAGGCTCCAGTAAATATCCTACTCGATTATATTGCAAAAATACATTTAGGCTGTATATATATATATATATAATGATGTGTGCGGAGTGTTGGTATTAAAAGAAGAAAAAATGCAAGATGGGGTTTGTGTTATGGAGAAACGCACTGTTATTGTTATGGTTAGTCTTTCTGAACTATTCTCCGATCAACACCGTTTGACAACTTTGCGTGATTTGGAGCGCACTGTGTAATTCATAACTTAAAGAGACAGACAGCCGACTAGAACAGACGTCACACGTCCTGGGAGGCGATGAGTCTCTGAAGAGCAGAAGGAACAAATCTGCACCTTTCGAACCTGCGTCCCGAGCGAACGCCTGCCACCGGAGCGCAAAGCTAAAGTTTGATCTGGGCTTTTATTATGCGAAGCGGTGCTGCGACGTGTCAGAAATGAAGGAAAAGTCCAAGAATGCGGCGAAAACAAGACGAGAGAAAGAAAATGGAGAGTTTTACGAGCTTGCCAAGCTCCTACCCTTGCCCTCGGCCATCACCTCGCAGTTGGACAAGGCCTCCATCATCAGACTGACATCCAGCTACCTGAAGATGAGGGCCGTGTTTCCTGACGGTAAGGTTTCCACAAAGACACACTGAGAGCACGTTGTGTTCACCATTGAAGAGTGATAGAGGGTTATAGATCACTTATAGCCTAAAATAGTCGATGCATATAGGCTTTTATATTTAATAAGCAATTCTCTCCTTTTATATTAGCTGTATATTCCCCTGATTGCACTATCTGTATTATTGGGCTCTTATTCAGTTTGCACTCGATGTGCCATTTAGGTTTCATTTCAGCAAACTAACCTTTTTAGTAAAATGTTCCTTATCATCTGTCCATTTTCGAATAAACGCATTGTCCCTTCATTTAAAAAAAATCAAGCACATTATTGTTGCCATAATAACACACATCGTCCTGTTCTACTTTCCACTATATCACTTTACATTCACACATCTCAGTCTCTATTCACTAAAACGATATCGTCATGAAATACACACGTTCGATTTAAACACCTGCATGTTCATATTGATTCAAACGCTAGAATAAATTCCTAGAGTACAGTAGTACATCATATATGCATTGCTTTAGTTACCACTGAGATATTAAATAGTTAGGAATCAGTGTATCGCAATTAAAAAAAACATAAGAGATTAATCTTTTCGAGATAATAAAAGTTACATTTTTATTCGGGTTTATTAAATATTCCTGTATTGAATGTACAGTGTAACAGGCTATGGCATTAAGGTTACACATTTTAGCCATTTGTAATATAAATTAGCTTTAAAGTAATTGTTTTTAATTCCTCAGTAACGTATTTAGTCTATATTTTTAAACAGGTTATTAACTTTAGGTTAATTTACGTGCGGGAAAAGAAATGATTTAAAGTATCCTATTCATAAACGAACATCTAAATAAATAAAATAACTTAAAATATATATATATATAATATAATATAATATAATATAATATAATATAATATATAAATATGCTAACTTAAAAAGGGGAACGAATGCGACATAATAATAAAACCACTGCATTTGTTTTCACTTAGAAGATGCAAAGCAAAGAAGCCAGATAGATAAACCCGGCATGAGTGAAAAGTAAATGTCCGGGTGCAGATTTATACACTGCAAAACATGTTTATAGATTTTGTGATCTTTTAAATATTTTTGTTCTTATTAGCAGTCATTAAAAAAATTAACTAAAATTCTACAAACAGCTTTTAGCTGTTATTAAAACCTGCAGATGCTTATTAAATATTCAGTGTGGATAGGTAATGAAAATTAATCTTGGGGAATTGGTCATCGCACTCATTCAAGTCGTGGATAGTTTAATTTCTCCCGAATTCAAGAATGAAAACACTTACATTTAAATGTAATAAGTTTCAACATTAAGTCATTTAAACGCTCAAATTATCCATCAGTCTTAACGATCTGCCACAAGCACAGTGACAGTGTTAATTACCCGTCATAAAAGAGCAGAATATAATCCTTTAGGCAAATTAGTGGCTGTTATAGACTTGGACTAAATACAGTTATGTTTGTCCAAGAAAATGATCAAAATAACATGAATACAACTTTTAGATTTAAAAAATGATACGACTTTATTCGCTGTTGGATGGCAGAGTATCAGCGCAAATGTTAGACTAGATGATGGATTACAATATCCTGTGAGAAATGGCTCATATGCGGCAAGTGATGCATATGACAGAAAATCTGTTGACCACCCGCTTAAAAAGGCAAATGTTTTCATTTTGTGAAATCAAATCAATATTTATATATAATTTGAGAAACCATAAAGGACATCTATCTACAGTATCTATCTATCTATCTATCTAGTTTATTGCGTCATTTTTTTTGCACAAATCAGTATATACTTTTTCAGTATAATTTATAAAATTGCATTAGTGTTACCAATTTAAATGAATGATATTTATTCAAAGCTTTCTAAAAATTCTAAATACGGGAAAATATTGTCCCTTAAAAATCTAGTGACTCATAATTACAATAAATGTCAGTAGCGTTTCAAAAATCCATGTTGGGAATTAAAAGTGCATTTAAGTGCATTTAAATAAAAAAGAAAGAAAAAGAAATTGCATTTTGATTATACCTATTAGAATCTATTAGCGTCAGAATCTAATGCTAGTACAATATGACCTGTGGGTGTGTAGTCTGAATGAAAGGCGGGTTTGTATTTATAGCCTATTATTATTATTATTATTATTATTATTATTAAGTCCTGTAGGATTAGTTGTGAGGGCCTTGGAGTGTGATCACTGCTAAATATCCGCGCTTGTATGTGTGTGTGTGTGTGTGTGTGTGTGTGTGTGTGCGCGCGCGCGCGCGCGTGTGTTAAAGGTGTGGGGGACGCATGGGGCGAGGCGACGCGCTCTAGTCCGCTTGACTCTGTGGCCAAAGAGCTGGGAGCGCACCTGCTGCAGGTCAGTGCACACACACACACACACACACACACACACACACACACACACTTGATTACTTGAATTATTATTATTATTATTATTATTATTATTATTATTATTATTATGCGATTAATAATAGTAATAATAATAATACTGTTGTTGATAGTTTTCTATGATTGTCTGCAATATTGTATTTGAGGGCCTCATTCAAGTAGAGTATACATAATGTTGAATTAAATTAAATTTACTAATGAAAAATGATGTGACATACAGCATTCTATAGAAAGTCTATATAGAGATTCTATAAAGTAGTTCACAGTTTAACAATTTAAAGAAATACCACTTCTGAAAGTATGTAATAACAAAAGTGTCAGCATTTCTTTATTGTACTCTTGGAATTCAGAAATACATAATAATGGTGTTATGTTGATTTATGACATGTGACTTATATAACTTTAAGATTTTTTTAAACTTATTTTAGACCCTGGATGGCTTTGTGTTTGTTGTCGCCTCTGACGGTAAAATCATGTATATCTCTGAGACGGCCTCAGTTCACCTTGGCTTATCACAGGTGAGTCCACGTCTACCCTGAGAATAAACCCGAATAAAATAAACTTCAGAAATGACCTGAGATCACGTTTGTAACCAGGCCATGCTGATATGCACTTTGATTCATTTTATTTGTCAGCCAGTGGTGATAAACGAAACAATGGAAAGTAAATGTCCAACCTGGACAACATTATCTGATGGTGTGTGCGGTGTGCTGTGTGTCCCGATGGGATTCTTTAGGCCGTTTTTTGTTCAATACGTCAGTTTGCGGGATGTGAAAGCATGAGGGGTGTTTGCTCAGCACACTGAAAACACTGAGGTTTGGGTCATGCAAATGTCAGTATTTCTCAGCTGTTGCGTATCTGGTTGAGTAAGCTTCAGTCTGCTAACCGGTGAAAAGGCAACATAGAAAAGCCATTGTGGACTCCTTAATGTGTCAGGCTTAAAGATGGAAGATGTACAATTTGAAAAGAAAGGTAACCCGTTCCAGTTCATTGTGTGATGGTTTGTTTGGTAATAAAGATTTCTACTGTTTGAACAGATGAAGTGGGAGATGGAGAGATTCTAAGAACTGTTTAAGAGCTCCTGCGCTGAGAGGGATGTGGGAGTTTTTATTCCTGGAAGCTATAATACACATTGTGTTTGTAATGTTCTCCAATTTCACATCATGTCATCATCAATAAATGACATTAACATGAAATATATAAAGGCAAGCCTCTATAGGTGTTTTAATATGTGAATATATTTCACAATAAGCTTGAACTGCTCAAAATGTAAAAGTTCTGTAGATTCTAGATTTCTTTTTAAAGCAGTAATTTCCATTCTTGTGCTTAAATTGTAAACCAAAACCAAACCATGAAACAATGGACGACTTTAAGGAAATGTAGGCAAAGCATTTTACCTGAAGGTAATTTCTTTAAGAAATAAGACTCGCCCTCTTTCCTGCCTCAAAACTAAAAAAGGAGTCGTTTTACTCTGGCATATGCAGGATGTACAGGTAATCTAAATGGCAAAATACCTTTTCACCAATGATACAATGAACTTTGCATAGTCATTTTTATTCGATTTGCATGCATGTGTAATACTGTCCACTTTGCTGCAAGCATTTTCCATTTACATCAACTGAATAGAGTTTCAATTAAAAAATGAAGGAGATTGGCCAACCGAATAACTAATGAGCTGATTAGGAAAAGCGTCTGTTAAAGTCTGTTAGCTTTCATTCACCAAAAAGCATACAAGCAAGTAGTAAATGTTGTGCTTTGTTGTTCTAAGGGATTATATATAAAACCACAAGCATGTGGCTGTAGTGAATATGAATATCATTCATCTTCTTTTTTTATTATTATTATTAGTATTATTATTAAATAATGAATAATGTATTAGTGTTAGGCTAAGTGAACGCTTCTTTCTTTTAATTAGGTGCCGTATCCTATATATACTGTATATTTGTTCAGAGTTGCCAGGCAAGTTTGTATGTGAGAGAGACAGAAAGAGAGTAAGAGTGAGTATGAGAGAGAGAGAGAGAGAGAGAGAGCACGCCATGTGTTGTACTGCTCACTAAAACGAAAAAAAGTAATACAGTTTTGATTTGAATGCATTAATATTCTTTCAAGTACAGCCAAGACTAACTCTTCATCATGAGATTGTGTTTTTGAAAACAACCTTCAAGTCATTTTAATTTGATTAAATTTTTTTTTTTTTTTTAAAGGAAACAGACCAAAACCAAACAAGGAATTTTGTTCCGATTCATGTTTTAAAATAATGAGAAATAATGAGAAATTAAAGCTGCGGTATGCAGAACATGTGTTGGGTGTATTTGACATAGGTGACATTCTTCAGATCACCACTCTCTCTCTCTCTCTCTTTTGTTCTCTCCCTCTTACTCTCACACACACACACACACACACACGCACACAATCACTCATGTAACACACCTAGTTTTTGGTCTTGGACTTATTGGACTTTAAAAATACGACGCTGTTTTTACTTTACTCAAATCAGCACTACCTATAGTAGACTGCTCACACACAGTACTATGCAAATTAATAAGTTTATGTCGAGACACCTGCATAAACCAGCTATTGGGCATTCAAATATATGGTGCACAATCATGCTCGGATGTGTATATTAGCAGTCAAAAGCCTGTGCACTTTAAAGGGTCCAGGTATTTATTTCTAAATCCAAATGTATATTATAATAAGCAGTTTTTACTTAAAATTCAATTATTTCCACAAAAACAAGTAATATTCTTTACTTAGGAGAACCGTTGAGAAATTTTCCTAGGAATATGAAATATAATAGAATTGATTTGTTTCACTTGTTGTGGATTTAGATGTTTATGCCGTTATATGTATGTATGTATATACCATATGTAACATTCTAACAACTATATATAATTGTTAGAATTTTACAAAAGTAGTTAGAATAGTCAAAGAAAATGAAAAGAAAAAACTTCCATAAGCAGATGTGTCTAAAGTTTTTGACTAATATAGAGAAATATTACGACTTACATCCTAGTCACACGTAAGGTCAAAATCCTGAAATCACACCTCAGTGAACCACTGCTATCCTAACCTGAGAACGTCAGTGTGTGTAGACTTGTGTACTTTGCATGCCTTCATATTGACGCTGTGTATGCGGACGCCTCACTAAGCTGCAGCTCCCACAAAGCTCAGCTTAGATCCTGAGCTGCAGCTGCTTAGAAAGCAATTTGTAGCTGAAGTGGCGAGCGGTGGCCCTCGCCGTCTCCGACCTGCCCTGCTAATTTGCGCAGCAAAATAGATCAAAGTCCAGCCCTGCACTCGGCTTTTGTTTTCACATGCAAATCATCTCCCCCCCCAGACGTTAACCCTTTGCTTTGGCTGGTGTCAGTGTTCTTTTAGAGCGCAACTGAATCAGCCGGGAACTCTTTGAATGAGACATAGATCAATTTCAGGGGACTGAGAGCTTAGCATTAGGCCCACCACCAACACCGTACCACACCCACACACACTAAATAGGCATTTCTTTGAGCTGAGGTAATCTTCTTAAATGTCAGAGATTACGACTAATCCTGATCTTAAAAAAAAGAAATCAAAAATGTCTTTTTTTTGTCTAAAAAGTTCTACCATTTTTTTTCCTCACTGAAATGGTAGTAATCTGATTAATTAAATCCATGATTACACCAAACAAATCCAAAACAATGAAAACAAATTTAAAATGTATTTTCTCTCCGGATTCTGTAATTCCTCTCTGTCTCGTTTCTCACAGGTTGAGCTGACAGGTAACAGCATATTTGAATACATCCACCCGTCTGACCATGACGAGATGACTGCAGTGCTGAGTGCTCATCAGCCACTTCACCCACACTTTCTACCAGGTTACACACACACACACACACACACACACACACACACACACACACACACACACACACACACACACACACACACACACACACACAAACACACACACACACATATATCCATGTGTATTAGACAGCCAACCCTCGGAGGCATGAATACAAGCGCACACACACACACACACACACACACACACACACACACACACACACACACACACACAGCGCTGATCTGTCATGTTTATGTGTGTCTCAGAATACGAGATGGAGCGATCCTTCTTCCTCAGGATGAAGTGTGTATTAGCCAAGCGGAACGCAGGGCTGACGTGCGGCGGTTACAAGGTAATCGCTCACTCACTGTAAACATCTTACTGAGGAACACATCCACACCTCCCAGATCAACAGCTTATGGACACTGTACGCGATTTCAGAGCACTTGGATGAATTTTCAAGGACTGAGAATTTAATCAGTATGATTACCTTTCTTGCAGAACAATAAAAGGGTGAAAAACGACAGTGTTCTGTTGCATATTAAGTTATTAATAGAATTAATATTAATTAATTTAGTTAATTAGACTGCAGATGTCAAATAAAAATATGTCCAAAATGTGACAAAAGGGTGTTTTCCTGTCGCTATAAACTCCTAAAGGTGTTTTTTTAGGGGACAACTGTAAGAGCGACAAATTTCGCTCTCTTTCTATACTGCAAAAAAGAAATAAAATTATAGCAAGAGAAAATATCTCGAATACAGTTACATTCATAAAAACGTTCTTTAAAAACGATTAGAACAAACCAAAGATAAGATTATTAAGCTTTTTTTCCAATTAATATTTTTCCAAAAATGGTAAGCAAAAAAATTTGCTTGCAAATAAAAGTTTTTTTTTTTAAATTAGCAAACAAAATTTTTACGCTAATAGAAGAAAAAAAATTCACTTTGAATTTTTTTTTGACTAGATATAAAATGAATAATTGTATATTTTGTTTGTCGGAAATGAATTCTAAGAAATTATACATAGTTTAGCTAGATTCCAGAATATTTCACTTGCTAATATGGCATTTTCTGCAGTGTACAATGTATGCGGAAACATACTTTCAGATATGTATGATAATAACCAACAATAAAAATCTTTAAAGTACCAAAAAAATGGCAAGCTGCATAAATAAAATGTAGTAACAAAAAAAAAAAAAAAAAAAACGGATTAGTTTTTATCAAAAGAATATGGACCCTCATGTATGTATAACAGCTCGCACAGCCCTTGACCTCAGCTGGATCCTGTTCTCTCTGTTCGCGTGAGCACGGACGCAAGCAGCGCTGGGGGAAAACCTCGCGGCTTCCTTCACTCATAAATCATCGTCCCGATTGCTTTTAGAGATTTGTTTGAAATTTACATTGGCAGTAAACAAGCTTGGTATGTTAAAGAGAGAATGAATCATGTGCTGGATTCAGATGCAGAGCAACAGATCCAGATGAATGAGGCTAACAGGTCTCTCCTGGCGAGAGCGTGTGTGTGTCCTATTTAAGAGCGCTGAGACCCTAGGCAGAGCTCATCTGACCGAAATGAGTGCAGACAGAACATACTCACGTAACGCACACACCACACACATGCACACATCTTCCCTCATCCATCAGCACATCCCCTGCTCAAGTAAGATCTGCTCTCCAGACTACAAGAGGTGAGCTTGAAGAGAAGAGGATCAGTGGGAGAAAGTGTGTGTGCATGTGTGAGGTGATGGATAGCCTTACAGTACAACACACATTCTTCTATTTAGAGGAAATGTCAAGAATAAGTTGCATGCATTATATTTAGTCTGTTTTATTGATTTTTTTGTTGTTGTTGCAAGAATAGAAGTTTCGTTTCGAAACAGTTTGACCTACACGCACAGTAACATCTATGGAGAAGAAAGGAATTTACTCTTACTCCATTCATTTGACTTGATTTGAATGAAGAATCTGAGAGTAAAATCAGCCGAGGCGATCTGGATTTAGTGTCATGGATACAGAAACGCTGAACATGGTGTTAGGAAGATTCCGTGACTGCCGTGACATTTATCCCTTGTAACTCTTACACCTTTATTTTAATGTCAAATTTTTACTCAATTAATAGTGACTATATTAACTCTAATAACTTTCACTTGAAAGTTTCTTTTTACATACAGGAAAATATGAATGTAGCAATTCAAAAATGTCTCCAAAAACAAGATTTTTAAAGAATTTATTCTTAAATCTTCTTTTTTTTTCATTAATTGGACAGTGAGAGTCCTTGATTTGTTTGATTTATTTTCAATTTATAATTGTATAAATTTCCAGTAATTAGATGTAATCTTTCAGTACTTTAAAATGACTTTTAATAATACAATACAACTTAAAACAAAGTAATAAAGAATGAAAGAACTTAAGTTTCTTCATCAGAAAACTTAATAAGATGTAACTTCCAGTTTGTAAACCTTATAGTATTTCACAGAAGAACGTTCACGGCAAAAACGATATCTGAGCCAATGTGTGTTTGTGAATAGAGGAAATGTTATCTAACATATTTCACTGATTATATTCGAAATATAAAGCCATTTAGTTATAATTATATATAAACCTGTTTCTAGACATAGTTCTGAATATCAAGCATTAAACGGTTTTATTTTGTCAGCAGATCAGTTTGATTCTTTCTAGAAATTTACACTTCATATTTGCATATAAAGGTGATAAATACAAGCTTGAATTTAGTACTATAAATCTAGGCGTATTAATTGTTTATAGTGATTGTTAATTGTAATATAGGCTTATTAATTGTTTATTTGTTGAAAAACAAGGTAAAAGAAAAAAAGTATTATTAGGGCGCAAGCACTATGACACTGAGCAATATATACTGAATTTGCCTATATCTTATATTATATATGAAGTTTTACTTGCTCAAGAGTATAGAAGAGTTGTACAGTAGGACTAACATTTATAGTTACCAAGGAGATGTAAGAGTGATTCACCTATTGACATAGAAACTACAGATTTCTACATAATTTAGTGACTATAAAAAGGGTAAGTATTGTGTAGTGGCCTGGAACAACCAATACAATGTGAGAGATGTGGACTTGTTATATTTTAGGTTATTTATATGAAACATTAGGTGTAAGTTTGTCATAAAGAACGCTGTAGCAATATTTACATGTAAAATTAATAAAAGACATAAAGCGTCCCATTATATGTATATATGTATAAGGGCTTTTTAGCAGATAATGACCTGTAGCATGTCTTTCTATTCTAAGACTTTTTTTTTAACGATAACCATTCCTAATTTCTGTCTGAAGCATATAGATAAGATGAATAATTATTACATTACAGAACTTTACAACATGCAGAAATGTAGAATTTAGACCTACAGTAAGCCTAAGTCTGTTTTGGCATGTGTGTGTGCACACAGGTGATTCACTGCAGCGGTTACCTAAAGATCCGCCAGTACATGATGGAGGTGTGTCTCTACGAGTCCTGCTATCAGATCGTAGGTCTGGTGGCTGTGGGTCACTCTCTGCCTCCCAGCGGCATCACCGAGATCAAACTCCACAGCAACATGTTCATGTTCCGGGCCAGCCTGGACCTCAAGCTCATCTTCCTCGACAGCAGGTGAGAACTATGAAACTCATCATCATCATCATCATCATCATGGGTAGAGTCTGGCCAAAGCCCGACTACTCGTGTGACATTGTTCAATCAATGTAGCGAAGCCTCCTGAAAAGTTCACAGCTCTCCGGGATTTTGCATATTCAAACATAGGCTACATTTACTCAGCAAATTGTACTGAACAAATCAGATGTTTTTCATATCCGTTTCTGGAGCAGATTTTTCGATGGCAAAGATTTTCCAAATCACAAGTGTCATATCGAAATACCTGGAAAATTTAGCTTCCCTTCCCAACCTGGAGTAAAAAAGTCCTAAATGTAATCCAATTCCAAAATGCACACTTTACTTTATTATTATTATTTACTTTTCAAAAAATTCACTTTGCTCTTTCTCCATGCCAGAGTGGCCGAGTTGACCGGATATGAGCCGCAGGACCTGATAGAGAAAACCCTGTACCAGCACGTCCATGGCTGTGACGCGTTCCACCTGAGATATGCACACCACTTACGTGAGTCCCTGCACGACCCGATCAAATGCACCACGCTACAGTGAAGACAAATCATTAGACCTGATTTATTTTAAGCACACAAGACTAATATATAAAGCAAAACGATGTGCTGATAATATCATTATAAATATGAAGTTCTGTACTACACTTATATACATAGACCCTGACGAATTGCACACTTAATGGGAATGAAATGAACTGTGGGCCACTTTTAATGACTGGCAGCAACACGTCTCTTGGATTTCTGTGAATACGGCTGAATGAATGTATGTATTCTATTAGACGTATGCATTTCTCCACGGATTCATGCCGTCACCGTGGAAACAAGGATATTAAGTAAATACGCTGGGGTGGGAGAAACCGGAGTAGTAGAGTCGAGTGTTCTCGCTAAGAGGATGATAGTGCATCGTGAACTCACTCACTCACTCTCTCTTTTCCCTCGTTGCAGTACTTGTGAAAGGGCAGGTCACCACAAAGTATTACCGCATGTTGTCCAAGCATGGCGGCTGGGTCTGGGTCCAGAGTTACGCCACCATCGTGCACAACAGCCGCTCTTCTCGGCCACACTGCATCGTTAGCGTCAACTACGTTCTCACGTGAGTCCCTGATGTCACCTTTAACCTCTTTTATATTTCCGCATGTTAATCACCATATGAAAATGATAAGGGGTTATATTTGTGTGCAAAGACTGAGTTGCAATTTTTATTCCTTTTTATGACATGATCATTATTTTTCAACCCGCTTTGGTTAATATTTCATTATTTTAATTAAACAACTTTTGAATTATACCAGCGACACTGATGATTTTCTCATAGGAAGGTGTTCATTTCATGTCCAATATGCGCTATATTTACCCTGGTGGATTATGGCCAGAAAATTACATGTTGAAATGTTAAGAATTTGTACGCTGTAAGGGGTCAGTGGCTGTAAAACGTTTCCTGCGTCCAGTATTTCTCCTTACAGAGACCCAGTCATCACCATAGCCATGTAATGCAGTTCTCTTGTTGCCATCAGGCTTTAGTTTTGCATAAAAACAGCTGGATTAAACCCCTTCACTCACGCTGTTGTGTTGTGTGTGCATTCTACAGAGATATTGAGTATAAGGAGTTGCAGTTGTCTCAGGAGCAGATGAGGGCCAGACCAGCCCTGTCCTATAAGAGCTCCCACTCTCCCCCACAGGACTTACGCAAACAGTTTAAAGCCAAGACGGCCCGAGTCAAAACCAAACCCAAAACGTCCCCATATCTACAGGTACAACAGCACGGTCACAAACATGCAGGGATACAAATTCAAATGTAAGCAAAGATACGATAGGACACGCTGCATCGTTCAGAATCACATCCACCCTTTATGATGATGTACAAATGACTGAATAAAGGCATTTATCATAGCACAATTAAACAAACCAAGCAACAGAACTAATATTTATGTCTGAAAAACAAAATGAAAAAAAAAATATATATATATATATCATGTTACATGAGATCATACTGTATAACAAAATTGCTATAAACAGAAGGTTTGTTTCCCTTTGTCATCCATGGAAAATCCAAAGGTGACCTGCACAAGCGTGCATAAACGGTCATAAAAATTATTCAAAAATTAAGCAAAAAGTAAGCCAAAATGCTTTTTGCATTTACATAAGGTCATAAGTTTTACATGTCTGAAACAGTTGAGCGTCAAGTTTCAAAATCACCTGTTAAACGACGCGTTCATGGCAACAAGCCGTCTGGACGTTTTTCATAAGACACCAGAATGACACAGAATGAATCTTAAATGTAAGAGTGCAGATCATTTTAACACACACCACAAAATGACTCAATTCATGCTTTTAACTATTTATTTGTGCTCAGGATTAGAATATTAATTCAACCTGAGGTGCTGTTTTGACTGTTCACACGCTTTCCTCCATTCCAGCTCTCGATGCCTCCTGATAAGTTAGAGTCCCCTCCAGGAGGAAGCTGGAAGTCGAGTCCTCCGTGCAGCGTCTCGGTCAGCCAGGAGAAGAGTCCCGTCTCACTGTCCAACCCCGAGTCGTCGGGCGAGATGCTGCCCTATAGTCTGCCGCTGGCGTACTCGTGCGCGCAAGCTCACACACGCCTCCGTGAGGACTGCAGGAAGCTGAGGCCAGTGACGAGTTCCCCCGAGCAGGATGAGTGTCAGCTCCTCTCAGCTCCAGTGGCCCACAGAGACGAACACTGGGGCAACACGGGGTCCCCCAAACACCATATAAATCCCCACACACTCAGCACCAAACCTTCTTTACACAACGGCAGCCCCAACACCACATCGTACGGCAACAGTTATGCAGGTGAGAACAAGAGAAGTCTTCCTTCTAAAGGAATATGGGGTTGAGATTCGGCAAAGAAATTATAATAAAATATATTCATGTTTTTCTCATTTTGAAGGCGTCTGTGTTGTAATATATTTTCATAGGAGTTCAGTTCATCATTTATGAATGATGTAAAAGATTTAATCCTTCTGCAATACCTCAAACACCGTCTATCCGTATGTGCCTCACTCATTTTGGTGCCTTGTATCATTTTATCTTGCAGATTGTGGCGTAGTGACCAGGAGGTTTCCTGGCGATTCTCTCCATGAAAACTTCAGCAGCTGCTCGTCTTCCTCCAGACCAAGCAGCCGCTTCAAAGAGGAGCCATACGAGCATCTTTCCATCAGCCACACCAGGCCACAGAACCATCTTCACAATCCTATACAGGGAAGCACGGAGGCCAGGAAACTCGATAAAGAGAGGGCAGAGATGACGGTGCCGTGCAGGCTCTTGAGTAAAAGCAACTATGATCAAGCACGTGTGTGCCAGAACCTTCCCATGCACATGATGATGGAACAGAAAAATAGGTTGCACATGACTGAAAACCCGTATAACCCCCAGGGGCAGCAGCAAGCAGCGCGTGGGCACTGCGATGCCACCAGGGGCGAGGACAGGACAGTGCTGAAGGGACAAGCTCCATACGTTTCTCTGAATTTTCACCATGTTTTGGCTAAGCACAGCTCCTTCCCAGCTGTGCCATATTCACTCGGACACCTGACGGACAGCTGCAGCTATCGGGGAGAGGAACTCAATCCCTATTTGTACAGGGGACAGAGCCCCGCCTCCCGCCCTTCCCCCGAGAACCATGGCCAAATTCCGCACTACATCGGCACCTCGGTCATCATCAGCAACGAGAGGTGACATGCTCAGGGTCGAATGTCAGGGGTCAGATACCAAGATGCTAAAACTCTTGTACCAGCAGGTTGCGAGCGAACACAGATTTAGACACAGGGGTACTCGTGTAAGCCTGCGCTAGACTCGCATGCATGGATCGACACATTACTTCAGGTACTGAATATTTTCTATTTTTGCAAACTGCATAGCCAATAGCGAGCGTGACGGCGAGACAACAGAGCTGTTGATTTTTGTGAAAATGCTGAGAACTGGTTAATTATCGGGGATTTCCGTTTCAATGGCCTCCTCGTTGCTGAGCAAACATGCAACTGAATATGCAAGAGCACTTCGCTCAATGTGAACTGAAAACTAATCTAACTGTAGCTTTGATTTTAACAAAAATATTGATAAAATCCTGTTATTATATTTAAGTCACTGTCACATGATGCACAGACTGTTAACACCTACCAATGACCTTTGAAGAAATATGATTTTCAAAGTTTACACACAGCATGATGGGTATGATATGTGAACAGAGAGAGAACAAATGTACTGATTAAGAATTAAAATGATTTTTTTTTCTCCCCCATGTGTGATTTATTTGAAGCTGGAACAAACCAACAGAACATAAGATGTTTTAAAAATTATGCTCACAGTCTCATGAAGAGAATATATTAGTAATTTCTCAGATCCTGCTTCAAATTCTGCATTGCCTAAAAAAAAAATTAAATAACCTACATGTTTAAAGTTAAATAGCCTATTCAACTTCTGGCCAGAAAAAAAAAAATCTGCTTGATCACCAAAAAATAATACGAAGTTGATTTCTGACATTGATTTATTTGTGAGAAACATAAATAAAAATGAACTGCGTTCAAAAATACATGGAAATGATAATATGGTGCTTTAAATCTCAATAAAAGAGATTCAGGGGTAGCTCAGTGGTTAAGGCATTGGACTGCGGTTCAGAAGATCCCAGGTTCAAGTCCCACTTCCACCAAGTTGTCCCTGTTGGGCCCTTGAGCAAGGCCCTTAACCCCAACTGCTCAGATGTATAATAAGATTTTAAAAAAAAAATGTAAGTCGCTCTGGATAAGGGCGTCTGCCAAATGCCTAGATGTAGAATAAAAAAAAATGTTTAAAAATGAGTCAGATGTTGTTTGTTCATTTATGTTAGTTACTATATTTCGCTTTCTTGTTACAGAGCATTTACCAATCCAGAATAAAAACATATAAAAAGCGCTGATTTAAAACGTGTGATTGACATTACCGCATTTAAGGCACTTAAGTTGTTCAAAATGACCAGCACACACCCCTGCAACCGGCACATGATCAGTTTGATCCTCTCTGTTATTGAAGCTCAGAGACCTATGAAATTAAAGCCTTCCATCAGCTTCACCAGAAGCTCTTTCATCAGTCTATTTCCCTACTTCTGCTTTCATGGAACCTCCATAAAAGATCATATAGCCGATGGGTGAGCACACGCGGTGTTATGTAGAAGGCGGCATTATTTGTTTATGGAAGTTTTCTGCATTCTCTTTTAGAAAAAATATGCGTGTTTGAAGGTGAGCCAGAGGCCCTGGCAGCTGTCTCTGGGGGAATTAGATTGAGATGTGAAATCATGCAGCCAATATTAAAAAGGATAGATCCTGCTTGACCTGCAAGGACCTCGCCACTGAAATTGTTTAATAGGATATTGAGGAAGTGCCATTTATGGATCTGAGTGGAGCTATTTGCTTAATGACCTTTTAAAAAACAGAAAAGGATGAAACTGGGATTGGGTGAGAGTAATTTGATATCTTCGCTGTTTACACTCAATAATTTGCTTCTTTATCTTACACATGCACATGTGAAGCTCTCTCAGAGGAGCACTGTTAATTTACAACTCTTACACATTCTGTAATGACAGCTTTTATGTAAAACATCTTTTTTTTTTCTTTCTTTTTTTAAACTTGCACACATTTAAAATTCTGTTCCCTGAACACTGAAGCAACTGGAGGAATACAGCGTGTTGTTACTAGAGCCCTCTCCCTGGACAGACATGCCCTGTGTGTGTGTGTGTGTGTGTGTGTGTGTGTGTGTGTGTGTGTGTGTGCGCGCGCGCGCGCGCGTGTGTGTATTTGAGAAAGTGGGAGTAAGTGAATAGGCCTGTAATGAGGTGAAGGATCTCGGACAGTTTAGCAGGACTCACAGGAACGCTTTCACCTCATCACAGTGACGGAGAGTTCAGGCACAGGAGGTGTGAAAGACAGATGAGGTGATCTTTAACAGACCAGGATGAACCCGGTTGAGTGCAGGAAACCTAACCCCTCACGCATACGTAAAAACAGACATGCTCAGTCCACCTGCATGCCTACCAGCCTTTAGAACACCTCATCACTTCCACTCAGGCTGAAAGAAGAGGAGGAGGAGGAGGAGGAAGAGGGAGCAGCGGGACACAGTGGCCACACTGTAGCTGATCAAGAACACGCATATACAGGCCTCCTGAGCTGAGCACACAGCGCTTGGCTTGCTGGGTCCGTTTGAGATGTAAAGAGTGAAACCCATAAGGCACGCTTATTTGCTGCGGTACTTCATTTTGACAGAAATTTTAGAAATTGTATTGATTACTTAACACTTAAAAGTTACTCAGTCAATAAATTATTTTTATTTGGGATTAGTAATATTTATTATAAAACACAGGTATAACTTCTCAACTTATTGAAGATGGAAATTCATATCTGTATACAAACTGCTGATCACAAAATATTATCTAGTCTGGTTTTCTTTAATATATCGTCACAAAAAAACAAGTCACAATGAATTAAATATTCTATATAATAAGCGGTGCAGTTTCACATATAAACACTTAAAAATAAAGCACTATTTTAAAAAAATTATAAATGACTCAGAAGATTTACATCAATGCAACCAGATATACAGATAAAAAGTTTGGAAATGGGACATATGACATTTAGGTTCACGTTCTATCAGTGTCATCTTTATCTAATAATAGTTTCTGATTATTTTTTTTCACTGCCTCTTAATTAAATTTTCTCAAAAAACAACAACAAAAAAAAAAACAAGCATGCATAGTCTAAACACCATGTGTTGTGGCATGCAGACGCTTGCAAAATGTATATTAAGAAAGGTGCAGACTCTCAAGTCAATACAGTCAGAAGACTTGATAAACAGACATGTTCTTATTTAAGTGAATTAGTACTATTTCTTTCCTAAATGCACCTTACATTATGTATGGAATTAAAGATTTGCCAAGCAATCGTTTTAATTGTTGCCTTATATTAGACTAAACGCTGAGGCCTGTTCAGACCTTTCCTTATACTGTAGATCTACATCATGTTGTTTTGCTGCGTGATCTACAAGTCTGTTTTTAAATGAACATTTATGACGTTTTTGTTCCTGATATGCTGTCACGAGTGAAATCTGACACTGCATTGACGATGTGGCTCTGTAAGTGCTTACATGATAAGGGTGCAGTGTTAAACCGCTGTGTAGTCTAATTGTGCTTGGTGATGACCAGGTTTCTCAGCATGTCGAAGGAGTTTCCATCAGGCTGGACAGATACCAGTCCCTGGTCTCGAGAGCTCACCTGCAGAAAGCCGTGATCATCCAGTCCCACAACGTCAGCCTCAGGACCATCCTCACTCCACAACCGCACCTTCGAATCACTGCAAACACCAGCCATCATTAATGCATATTTGTTGAAGAATGGAGTAAAAAGTAAAAATGGAATGGCAAACTCACCCATGCATCCATCTTTTGTAGTAAATAGGCAAAACTGCTGCAGGGCCGTGCAGCTGAAACTCAGAAATGAGCCGCTCTAGAAGAGTGACAGAGCGGCCGATGAGCTGTGCTGGGCTTAGAGGACTCAGCGTGGTCCCTCGCTCACGATTATGCTGAAATACCAAGTCATTAATGCAGATGGTGGGGTTACTGTTGCTCACATTAAACCCACAACCTGGCAAAGAGAGAAAGGGTGAGAGGCAGAGAGCACAGAAGAGGGAAAGACGAGACAAGTTACTGTTTGTTATGTTAAACCCACAGGATCAGGACAAATACACAGAAAAGAAAAAAGGGGGGGGGGAAAGAATATCTGATTTGAACTACAACCAGATGTAGTCAAAAAACATTTCAACTGGAATCTTGAACATTGGGTTCTGCTGAACAATAACCTGCTAATAAAGTTTAACATGTTATATTGCAATAAATTCAAGAGACAATTTTGTCATATTTAAAATGTTAAAAAATGCTAATTTAATGCCAGCAAAGTGGAAGTGTTAAATTACAAAACTCTGAAATATCAATACAGTAAAACTTTGGGTTTTTTGCAAGACGAGCAAATTTTTTTTAATAAAGTTGTAACTTAAATGAGCCAAGTCTCGTAATACGAGCAGTACGTATATGCTTTTTTTTTTTTTGCAGGGCGTCACATGATCACAAGTAAGGCAATTAGGTAGCACAAGTAAGGTTCTTTTCTCTGTCGCACTGCGGGATTGTGGGTAATCGTCTCCCATGCTCGGTCTCAGTGCACATGCGCCACTCGTATAGTTAACATCCCTGCGAGTGTATACTGTTTCTTACAACATTGTGACCATGTGTGTTTGCGTAAAGCATTGTTTTTATTTATTTATTTTGTGTCCAAGTGTTGTGACTTCTTTATTAATTGTACTGCAATAACGGCCCTGAAGAAAAAGGTTACAAAGTCTGTAGCAGGGCTGGAGATGAATCTATTTAACAACAATGCTGTGTCACATTTCCATGAAGTCCTCAAAAGGAGACAAAAGCAAATGTGGATAAGTTGGATAGGTTTCCTTGTTACACACGTCACACAAAAAAAGAAAAAGTTTCCAGTGAGACAACAGATAGCAGTGATTCTGTTAGTGATATAATAACTCACCTCCTCCTCTCCCTCGTCTCTCTCACACTACCCACGATTCTTTATAAAAGTAAAGTGCACGGTAACATATTTTATTTTTACTTTATATTTTGTATTAATAATTTTTATGTTATTATTTTTGCATTGTGGAGCGAATCATCCGAGTTTCCATTATTTTTCATTCCGCAACAAAGTCGAGTTCTTACCAATGAGGAGGTGAAAAGTGGATCCCATGACAGTGGATGTGACCAGCACTCCCCCGAGCTTCATCAGGTTACTGTAGTGAATATCATTGGGCCACTTCACCCTCAGGTCAATATCCTGAACAAAAGAATGGCATACTTGAACTGAAAGCATAACCGGTCAGCTAAGATTTTTAGAAAAAAAAAAGTTTATTTTTTTATTTTTTTATTAAATGCTATTTGTTCATTTCATTTCTTTTGTTCAAAGAATCTCAACAGAAATTCAGGATATACATTTTATATTTATGAATTTATCACTTATCATTTATCAGCAAGCTAGAGATGACAGAGGCAAGGAAAATGTCCGAGGTGGTAGGATGAAGAGACCTTGATGGGGAGCAGACTCGAAAAGGAAAACATACTCAACCATGACACCGGATAGTGTGATTATAAAGTAAATAATTCTATAACTATGTTTCATTCTAATGTTTTGTTAACAAGTTATGAACTGTTCACTGCCAGGTTATTACATGGTACTTTTACTGTACAGTATATCTCTAGGCTGGCCACCCTCAGCATCACTTACCTCCACACACGTATATACACACACACTGTAGAATATTCTGGCTTTCATTTCTGCTATAGAAATGAACTCAAGTACTGCTTGTTATTCTTACCACATCCCATAATACTTCCTGCACAATAGGTGTGCACTCAAACAATGCTCTGCAGTATAATAAGTGCGATATAGCAGGGCACACTCTCACACACTGCAGAGGCGAAGCACGCCAAACATCTAATACTCATGCGCGTTTCCTATCAAGCACCAACAAAGACACAAGTCTGCGTGTGTGTGGGGGGCAGTGCAAGGCCTCAAAAGCCTTCTGCGGCAGTTGACTCTGACATTTCTGATTAGTAATCTAGACAGCAGCACCTGCTTGGGAGACCTTTCTGTGGGGCCATATTTTTAAAAGTGCATGTGTGTGTCATATCTGGGTGATGTGATCGCGTACCTCATATCCAGGCAGCGTGCGCACAGCCTCCACCACGGCAAGAGCGGCCAGGTGCTGTAGGAAGGGGATTCTCTGGCCAAGTTGGGAGCTCACCGCTATTTGCAAGTGCAACGTAAACATGGCGCAACCCAGTGGGCTTAACCACGTGTTCCCCCCTCGCCCTGCGGTACAGTAAACAAACCTGTTACACACACACACTAACACTGACACTTTCATATACACAGAGTAATACTATAATGCTGCAGTGTCTGTTAAATGCACGATAAATGACTGCAACTGCAATGTCTCTTCTCATGAATTTCTCATTACACAAAAGAAATTTCACAAACAAAATGGTTAAACGTCAGGTCAAGACGTTCTGTACTATCGCAGCTAGCTGAATACTAAAGATGGTTAACGCATCTGAAATCAATCTATACCCTTTAAAAGCTATTGGTACATTGAATCCTATTTGTATTATAGCACAAAATAATGTTTAAGTACATCAGATATTATTGTAATAGTTGTCAAACAAGAGAAGGACAGCTCATCAGGGTAAACAAGATTTAAGTAATAGTATTAATATATACTCATTTGACAAGAGATTCATTCAAATTTGACTTTTTTATTTTTTAAGAAAAAGAATATTAAAACATGAATAATTACAAAGTTTTTAAAAAATCATAGAAATAAAAAAAAAATACCTGAAAATTTTATAATAATAAAATGGTGTAAAATATTAAAAGCAAATTTGAAGCAACAGAATTTAAATAGGCCTAATGATAAAAACTACAACAGGCCCCTAAGAGGAACAGTGTAATGTACCATTGACTGACCTTTGCCCTTAGTCTGGCGTGCTGCCACTGCAATTAACCCCAGATCCTCTGGTAACTGCAACATCAATCTATAGGAAAAAATTACCAACCATATATTAGCAATAGATTACAATACACCTTAACACCAGCATTATCTCTATATTCCCTCTCTATACGATCTCTATATTTTACCATTTTAACTTAATTTTCTCATAGAAAGCTTATATGTACAGAGAAATATGCTCCCAGTTCTCTCTCTCTCTCTCTCACACTCACTCTATGTGCTAAAAGAAGAGCTGACAGCTCAGTGCTGTTGCGTTTTCAACCCACTGGACTTTAATTGAACTTTGACCCCCATCTCAGGGTTTCGAGCTCAGTGCTCCCATCAAATAACACCCCCACTAAAGTAAACAATCATCCACTTGACCCTGTGTCACTCACACACACACTTCCTCAGGCCACACAGCAAGGTGACACTCAGGTGTCAATCTCACTCTAATTGCTGAACAAGCAGATAATTATTCTGCCAGATGCTATGGTGAATTAGATACAAGGTCAATATACGGAAAACCTGCAAGTTCAAAAAGAGCCTAAAGAAACATATCAGACACAGATAAAAAATAAATAAATATATATATATATATATATATATATATATATATATATATATATATATATATATATATATATATATATATAAATCAAAATCCTGGATTGTAAAAGATTGCTTTAAATTATTCATGAACATTATTTGTCTATAGCATTTGTCTATAGCACCGTACCTTATACTGACTAAAAGAGGAGATGTTGGCATGTTCTCGGTTAATATCTATTAAACAGTAGCTTGAAGTGCACATTTTAGTTAAGATAGATGCAGACACCATTTCCCTCTGAGGGATAAACATTAACTGTTGCATATGTGTGGAATTTAACCCTTTCCTGCTTTTGTGATTAAAACAAGGTTTCCAAGGAATTAAAAATAAAGAACAAGTCAATAAATGTAAAGCCAACAGCATTAGACTAGATGAGCGCGTTCTAATACATTTGAAGCCTCTTTTCAAATCACTGGTCATGTTGTTACGCATCATTATCCACCTCACCACAGTTGGAAAAGAATGCTAAGCATGCAACACCACTATTCACCAATGCAGATGCTGGGCTGGTGAAGTCAAACAGTAATGCAGATAAAGCCATCCTTAAATTTGTTAGTTTACAAAGCCACAAATCAGTCAGGCTTTTTATTAAATGTTGCAATCACATTTACACATCTGAGCATAACTATATGAACTTATTTTAAACTGCAACAACATTTGCAATCAGTCTTGTGCAAAGCTGTTGCTAGAGCCACACATTCTCTGTCCAAGAGATGGAAATTTGTCTTATTCCAGGGTGGCTAGGAGCAACACACACAGGAATCTGGAGGGAATCTTGGTGCGATCTGTCATTTACAGAAAATAAATTTACACAAGAGCTTAACCAGTGAGAACCTCAATTTCCTTGGCCAAAGCCTGGGAGGCTGAGACACAGGGCTGTAATTCAGGGCTTTCTGATGCAAAGAGACAGTGTTACAGAGACAGAGACTTTAAATTGCACTCCCGTAATCCGGTAAATTCCCAGACCAAACAGTCCCCGTGAACAGGAGGCTTGCACAGCAACTCCATTAGAGCGAGTGATATCTTTATCTCCGCTGGATAAAAAGAAGCAGTTGATGGATCGACTCCCTATTATTATTTCGGCAACACTGGAACTACTGCTGGCTTGTTAGGACTGAAATTATTACATGCTCTGCGCCTTTAATCCCATTTTCCTCATACGTGAAAGAGCCAGACATTCAAAGGAAACACTCTGCTTTGGAGGAAAAATAATGTTACTGCTTACAGTAAATTGACAGGTTGGCAAGACTTATTTGAATAGCAAATGAACACTTAACCGCATTCTAGGAATTTTACCTCATAGTACTATTACATTTTGCCATCATTGAAGACAAATAGGTATTTATGAGAAATGCAGATTTAAAAATGACCAAGGAAGGAGGTTCAGGAAACCAAATGCTAATTTGTAGACTTAGGAATTTCTTCGCTCAAACTCAAGCTAATTAAACCGGACATATTGTAAGAGCCCGACAGCCAAAAAGCCTCCATCGTGTGCCACCAGCACAAGGAAAAAGCAACAAAAACACAGGACGTGGGCGGCCGTAAGATGAAGAAATAATAATAATTTTAGCCGCTCCTGACACATGAACCAATTTCTGAAAAATCCTTCGACTATCAATTAAACTACACGATAGGAATGCTGCATTTATGAAACCATGCAAGTCATTTCAGGTACTGAAAAAGGGCCAAGGGACAATGGTGAAAAAACAACATGGTGCTATTTAACCGAATCCCCATCCTGCTTATTGGTTAAAAGATATGGAATTAGAGACAAAGAAAGACAGTCAGACAGAGACAAACAGGTTTTTCCCATGTCTGGGAGTGGGGTGTGTGGTGCAGGCGGTAGGATCCTGACCCCGAGGCAGTGGAGGCCGGTTAGGCGGTGGGGCCGAGCGCTATGGATAATTGAGAGCTTGCGCTGTTTGGCAGGACCACCAGAGAACCCCGAGCGCTGGATCGTGACAAGCGCCGCTGCTTTACAAATCAAGAGGCGACAAGGGTGCACGAGAGGCTCAGACGGCTCTCTGTGCTCCTTCAGCCAAGCAAAATGAACTTTTAATAAGAACATCAGCAGCTAACAGTGCGAGGAGAGCCAGGAGCGACCTCTCAGACTGCCACGCCAGAGTACTTGTGCCAAAGACTAAATTAAGCACAACTAAGGGAGCCTATGATACAGCTCTCTATATGTGTGTGTTTGTGTGTGTATATGTATGCATATAGAGTAATCTCTCTACAGTCTATGCGTAGTTAGCTGAATAGCTAGATATTTGTAGCTTTTTATATTAAAAATCTACAAATAATAATAAGGCTATTTTTTCTTCTTATATTTCATGTCTATCCACATGATTCATTGCAGGCTTTAAGAGACAATCACTAAAAGACAATCATATCTGCTTAATGTAAAAAGTGGGAAAAGACTACTTTTATGTTATAAAAAATACAAACTGTTGTAGAGATGCAATGGGATGGGAGTTGAGCAACAAAATAAGAGACGAAGAATGGACTTTCTCTCTTGCCCTTTAGTCTATCCTTCTCTGTCTTTGTCCGGTGGAAATCAATCTTGACAGATTAGCATGCAAAGTAGCATCAAATTAATTTCTGCTACACAAATATGAGATCAGGCTTGGCTCAGCTCAAACATCTCAATCCTAAACAGAATACTCTTACTGGCTCAAAGAGGCACCTTCAATAATAGCTTTGAGGCCGAGGGATGTGTGTGTGTGTGTATGGGGCAAGATGAGGGGTGTAAGGGGGCTGAAGTGGGCAATCTATAATAAGCTACAGCTCAAGCCTGTGAGCTTCGCAATAGGCAGTCTAATGTATTCCTCCAAAGTTAATCTCATTTTGAAAGCACGTCCAGCAAGCAGCTCAGAGGTCGTCTCCAACCGAGGAACCCGAAAACACATTAGAAAAATTCCCAATAACGTCCACAAAGGAGAGCTGCAGGATGAAAAAAAGGCACACAATTGGCAATTAGACATCGACAATGGGCGAGTTTTACTACAAATGCAGCCTATCAAAAGCTGCCATCGCAGCAAGACCATCACTGCCTCTTCATACGAGACAAAAGTTTGGATGAGTACACAAACCTAAAAGAAACATCCAGGAGTGACCTACTTCACCAGAGGAGAAACTGCATGTCCCAAGTCCAATATGTGTCCATACATGGATAAATAAATGAACGAATTAACAAATTAATTAATTAGATCCAGGTATGACTTGGTTTGCAATGCACTCAGTTCTGATTAATTATGTTAAGGACTTTAAGCTTCTTTGTGCAAGGGCCATCAATGCATTTAAAATGTTATGTAGTGTGAATGTATAAGAAAATATATATACGAGTTTGACAGGCAATTTGACAGGCTTTAGGCACAGAACATTTTCCAAATGCAGCTTTGAACTGTGTGAGACATTGTTTGTAAAGAGGTACACTTATCTAACAAGAAAATCTATAAAATTCTTCCAAACATGGCTGGGTTATCATTATTATTATTGTTAAAACTTCATTATTATTATTAATAGTTCATGACTATGCTACATTATATTGCATGAGTATGCTATGATTCTCTCAGCCACTTCAGGACACTGGGAAGGGATTATCCAGGCCTCCAGGCCACCTATGACTCCCACCGGTAGTTGGCTAGTCTCTGTTTAGACAAGGAAATCTCGTGTCTTTCCTAGCAGATATAGTGAGGATCAGATGACAACTCTTTGGTCTATGTAGCCACACTCTGAGTTTCTGACATAAGGCCTTGGACCAGAACCCTGGATTTAACCACAAGGTTACTCAAGGGTCACCTAGTCACCAACAATAGGTAAGTCAAGCTTATTGTTAATGCATGTGGTTCTCACACTTTTTCTCGCTAAAGTGATTGCCAGTAAAAGTTTCCATTTCAGATCGGAATCTGGATCGTAAGGAGTCATAAGAGACACCAATAGAAAGGGAGATCCTGTGGCAAGCTCTTAAGAAATTGTGGCATATGTGACCTCAGCTTTTTAGAAAAGATCACAAGTTTGAGATGCCAAAGAGATGTAATCCATGGTTCGATGACACTCCGAACACAGTTGTGATGTGGACTTGTAAATCTCGCCCTAAACATTTGGTATCTTGAGAATTGTCAGAACTTTTGCAGATGGAGTGCACCTGTTTTGTGCACAACACCTTCCACCTAAGGGCATACAAGACTCATGTACAAGTATTGTTTCCTGGACTGCTAGGCATCAAGCCTCATTCAATCCTACAGGCACACCACATCACCTGGTTGGGGGATTAGCCACTGGCTGCTAAACAACATGTCAAAATCCCTTCCAGAACCCTTACTAGGAGATGTTACCTCATGGTGTCTTGGATGGATTCAACTACTATGCTCATTTATGTCCATGACACAGAGTGACATGTCAATGGATTGTTTCAGTGTAAGAGTTCTTTAAGACCACAATGTGAACAAGGAAGTTTAACACAACCGTCACAAATAGTCTGCTTGTTGGTGGAAGAACATAAACCATTTGTACAAATACAGCAGTATCCTGATGCTTCAGGCCATCAGAACTGAGATGGCGAATTGAATACAACTTGAAAACAACCATGCTAGAGGTGCTAGAGGGAAGGGGGAATTGGATTGCTTGGCATAAAACATAAGTATTCTGCGGTTGAAGAACCCTGCAAATACGCATTATGCAAATAATCCATCGCATGAAGTACATGTGGCTGCTTTGGTATAGAACTTTAGTGGGCTTTTAAGGACCAGTTCAGCCCGATCACAATAAGGATTGGATGGAAACCTTCTTCTGAACAATTGAGTAGCAACAGAACAAATTTCTTGGGTCATGTGGCAACCTTACAGAGGTCTGATATCAACAAAGCCCTGAAATGCAAGATTTGTGGGCCGGCAGTGGAAATGAATTCACTGATGATATATAGTCACTGCCCAATTGGTAAAGCATCAGTATATTGGTAAAGATGATCAGTATACCACAGGCTTTTTACATTTGGGTATAGAGGTTAATTTGGTGAGACCATCAATAAGGTGCTAATTTTTTATGTTCTCAATTAAACCCTTGCAGTGTGACAAAACAAGTGTTGTGTCATAGTGCATTTAGTGACAGTTATACAAACTATGGGTTTGTTAACAGGTTCATTTCAAAATGCAATGACTTCAGCTGAGTCAGCTGCTGCCAGATTATTTTCACCTAGAACTTCAGTTTGATTGCTTTTCTGATTTTGTCATACAATAATGACTAGCAAGAGAATCAACTCAACCCTGCTAGATGCAATTAGCCAATAGCCTGAAACAGAGAGAAGAGATTGATTAGTGAAAGTAGAAAGCAGACCATAGAAGTCTATCCCCGGCTTTGTTACAGCATACCTCTATCTCAGAACATAGTCATAAACTGTTATGCACTTAAATTCATATGGTGTACATGTGACCACACATTTAATGCTACAGGACAACACTGGAACAATGGTTCCACCTCTTCTTTTTTCTAAGTGATGAAAAAGCATATTTGTGTAAATCTGCTTTAAATTCATATACATTTTTTTAAATGGTTGAAGATCCAATCATCACTAAAGCATATCTCACGCAGAAGAACCAATCATAACTAATGGAACGATCCAAGATGCCATATTTAAATTTATGGTGAGTAGATTCACTCACATCGTCAACTCTTGCACTTGGCAACATGCAAGAAAACATTCCACTTCAAAAGTTGCTGATCTAGATGTTTCATAACAGCATATACAAAAAAAAAAAAAAAAGAATATGACCTCAGCAAGCGAAAATATCATGAATATAGTTACATTTATTTACACTTTCTTAGAAAAAGATTAGAACAAACCAAATATAAGATTATTAAGCTTATTTCAAAATCAACCTTTACTAAAATTCTAAACAAAAATTTCTTGCTCTGTTTGCAGATAATTTTCTCAAGTTTTATAAATTTATTTTATAATGGAAGCAAAATTCTCCAATTAAACGTGAATTTTCTGCTTACAATTTTATTAACCTCATTTAGTGTAAACTTCTTTTAAGAAATTATTGATAGGTTTGGCTAGATGCAAGAACATTTAATTGCTATGATGTCATTTTTTTGCAGTATATTCAGCCAGCAAAAACATCCCGTCACTCTTTAGAACAGCTGTAAAGGTAAGTTTTCCCAAGAAATTAAAGTTTGAAATATGTTAGGCTAATCTTTTTTTATGACAGTGACCTCTGTCTGAACAGCAACAATTTCTGAGATTTTGAATGTGGGTTCATTTGCTTGGCACAAGTAACCAAGTCATTACAAGAGTCACTGCCAGATCTAAACCCAATAGAAAACTGTTGCACAATGTTAAAGAATTTAGTAGCAGTAAAGAAACTGTCTTCTGTACATGATCTCCAGGAAGCAATCAGCAGGCATTAGTTGAGCGAGTACTGCAGATGTCTTTTTGACTCTATGCCCAGACAGATGCAGCAGGTTTCGAAGAATAAGGGGTTTCATACCCAATACTGATTGTTGTATAGCAATTTCATTGCATAAAATAAATTAGTATTCTTATTCTGACTGTCATTATTTTAAACAATTGAGAATGTCATTAAAACATAAAATTTCATGTACGTCTCAATACTTTTGGCAACCATGGAAAGTAAACGTAAAGATTAAATCTGGCAAGTGATCATGCTTCGGCTGTATTATTTAATGCAACTCTAATTACGACCCAAAACATCCATGGTATCGCTTAATTATAGCTATTAATTATTAGATTTTGGGTAGCTTAGCAAGTTAAATTATCATCTTATAAGGTTTAAAGGACCCAAATAGAACAAAATTAATTATTGAGGATATTTCTAAACATAATTGACTATTTTAAGCAGAATTGTTCTTGTTCAATTGGCAGATCACTTGGCTAATTTTAAGCTTGAGTTTTTATGAAGATGTAAAATAATCAACAAACAGAATGGGAAAATATTAACCAACTGTAGGAAGATATTTCTGGAAAAAGGCATCTTATGTCGTTCTATAATAAGAAATAGTAAATAAATTTGACTTGATTCAAGGTATTTTCACTTGCTAAGGTGCAAGGTGAAAACAAGAAAACAGTCTATGTGTGTAGAAGTACAGGGTTATCAGCAAATAAGCAGCAATCCACCTCCTGAAAGGCAGAACTGTCTGGAAGCCTCTTCTGTCGCGCCATTGTAACACTCCTGATTACAACGCGCTCATGACAAAGAAACACAAAAGGACTAAAAGAGAGTGACCTCCTCAGAGGAGGGATAGCTTTCACTGCCGAGAGCACATCATGTGTGGGAGAATCCACATCACAGGCTGCAGAGCCCGAAGGGTCACTTAAACAGTGACAGGAGAGGGTGAGGTGGGTGAGGGTCAGAGAACACACGGCCACCATCAGAGAGATCAGAGCGAGGGACACACACTCAAACAAAAGCAGGATTTGGCTAACTCTTACACTGCTAAAACTGCTTTTAGTCTTTCACTCCATATTAATAAGCCTAGATAAAGCTGTCAAAAAGCAAGCCTCTGATCTGACAGGATAGAAGTGGTTATGATCGAGGTATAGATAACGCGTCATTATAGATGAACAGAACACACATTTATTTATCAAAAGTCCTCTCTAACTAAAGCTAACTAAAACTCTCTCTAACTAAAGCAATTTGTAAAACGTTATCTTAAATATTTCAGGGTTACTACTATCTGACATCAAGTACATACCTCTGACTTGATCTGAAAATGCACATTGACCAAAAAAAAAAAAAAAAAGCATGCTGATTGCTGGTATCAATGCACATGTTTAAAAGTGGATTTATATCAATAAACATAAGAATATTAGTATCGATCAGTGGCACACACAAGCGTGATGATCAATAGAAAGGCTCTAATCTGTAAATGTGATTAATTGAATAATCCTGTTTTCTGTAGAGTGCCACGCATAATCGTTTTCAAGCAGGAGCTCAGAGCTGATCTTTCAGATCAGAGCAATTAGAATTTTTCACCATTACTGGATAACCCAAGATCTCTCTCTCTCTCTCTTTTTGGTGCCAGGAACAGTTAGCAACATCTTTCATATTTTGCTGTAAAAAATAAAAAAGTTTTTTAATCAAAGCCAAGCCAAGTCAAGTGGCATTCATTACTACAACATATCACATATTATTAAATAATAACACATATTAAATTTGAATTGCTGTTGAATTGTTTTGTATAATTTTAGGTGATGCCATGATGAGTGTGTGTCCTCCCAGCATTTTCCCAGCCTAACCCTCTGCTCCACTCCCTACTCAGCAGCGGTGCAAACTCTTGGACCATCTGGCACTGAGGGAGGAATAAGAATATGAAATAAGGACTCATAGCATCTGCTTACAATTTGAGATAATTGGTCATAGAGTCTGCAAGGTCAATTGGACCACTTTTGCTTTATGTACAAACCTGCTGCGTTAGTAACTGTGAACCCCTTCCTTTCTACCCCCTCCTACTCCTTACCCAGAGTTAGTGTTTTTCACAGGAAACGGAGTCTAATTCCGCACAGTGTCCGTTTGGATTTCGGATTCGCTGTTAAAACAAGCGCTGATTGCGGCAAAAGGGGCCAACAGCAGTGCCTCAGTCTGCAATGTGCATGTGTTTGGGGCATGTGTGTTTTAATTACTCATGGACATGAAGAGAAGGTGTTTTACTGACCTACTTAGGCATTTACCTCTAAAATAAATTTGCCAATAGAGTAATATTGCATGAGCAGCTCACAAAGTACAGTTTAAAAGCCAGGAATATAAAACAGTTCCAGAGGAAATTAAACATCATGTCCTTGCATGTAATTATAATACTTCAGGAAAAGTATACTTGAAAATGACCTTGTGTGTAACCTCTGTAGCTTTGGGTTAACTGAAATTATTTTCCTCACTTCAAGGGAGAGAGTCAAAGTGGCAGAGCTTTAGGAACAGCTTTGGGCATGAAAATCTGAATTATAACAGCAGGAAAATAATCTTTAAATCTGTGCATAGGTCTGTCTAGCTGTCTGCAAATGACTTGTATGAGCATGATGTGTGACAGCTCCCTTGTGCTGAACCATCTCACACATTTAACTGTCATGAGCAACTGTGCAGGTCAGTGTTTCATATAAGACTTTGATTCACTGACAGCAGACGATATTGTAAATATATCATTTTACAAAACACATCCATCCAGATACACAATATGAATCTTGCTAAAACCTGACTACAGTGATCAGCGATCAACTAAGTTCCTAACAAACAAGCCATTGGTAATAACAGAAACTCAGCTGGAGCTAAATCAGATGAATTGAAAATAAAAAAGGCATTAACATAGGTGTTAATAAGAGCAGGCAGCAGCAGTGTTGTGCACACTAGGCCTGCTGGGAGATGCCTTTGCCCCATGGTCCATGGGGGCATTGGGATTCTGGCCCAGTTGTGACCTTGTGAGAACACTGGCCCGTCTCTCCTTCTACCTATTATTAGGCTGTTCTGGTCAAACAAAGCACTAATACTCTGGCCAAACATACTGCTCCCCCTCTACCTCTCTCCCTTTCTCTCCTGTCCTCGCGCACACACAAATACACCCTGTACCATCGTACCCCCTCAATCACAAAGCTTCGCTTCTTTTCAGATCAGTCAATATAAGAGTCTTCTCCCACAGTACAGCGCTCACCCAGCATTATGATCACAACCAAAACCCAGTACTGGCTTATTACTCTGCCAGCTATAGCCCTTTTTATCCTCTGCGTGTGTGTGAGTGTGTGTGAGAAAGATGGGGAGGGGGTATTAAACTCCATGATTGAACACTACGAAAATTTATATTATACTTTAGATTTATTTGAAAAAAAAAAAAAAAGTTGGTGATAAATAAATAAATAAATAAGAAAATATCAGTATCAAGAGTTAGACACAAGTTTGGATTTATTTTTCTATATTCTAGAACAATATTTGATTTTTTTTAAACTATTAAAAAAACATATACTGTAGCACTAGGTAATGAAGTAAGAACAACAACAGTCAGTTGTAATTTTAGGACAGGAAGGTCAGCTGTTCTGGAATCGTTCTGGCAAGAACAGTATTATCAAGTGCATTTGCAAAACCCCTGAAACTCCATGATGAAAATCGGACTCATGAAGACCATCCCAGGGAAGAAAGACTACAACTTACCTCTGCTGCAGAGGAGAAGTTAATTTAGAGTTATCAGCCTCAAAAATCACCACTTAACAGCACCTCAGATAAGAGCCATTATGAAGGCTTCATGGAGCATAAGTAGCAGATACATCTCATGTTCAAAATGAATTATTGCATTTTTTATATATACATACCTTCAGCATTGTGTTACAGTGTAGAAAGAAATAAAAATAGGAAAGACTATGAAATTGGAAGGTGTGATCGAAACTTTTGACTGATACATCTCCTGTGTAAAAAGGATTTCTGTAAAATTTCATGTTTAGCTTATAATATGTATAATACTAATTAAACAACATTGTGACAAAATATGAAAAATCCAAGATGATTATGACTGACAATGTGGATTTTATTTATACTGATAATGAAATGGAAATGTGGGGGAATTGTGTGGAAAGGATGAAACATGTATAGGATAGGCTATGTAAATATAAGAAAGTAATTTTAACCTGTTTTTTGTAAGTGTGACCTTACAAAAGATGCATTATTTTATTGTGAACTAAGAATTAAGTAAAATCTTTGAATAATTAATGAAAGTATTCTATATTCTAAAAAGCAAACAAAAATTTGATCTGTGCATAAAGTAAAAACAACTCCAAGACAACCTGTTGGTAAACCTAGCACATACGTCACACATTCACCCAAAGAACAGGCAAACAGCTTTTTTTTTTAGGCTTGACTCAGTTTTGATAATCAATCTATGTATAATATTCAGTCCTCCAAATGCTTTTAAGCAAACCAACCTTACAACGGATGGGGTGCTGGACAAAAGTGCATTCTAAATAGACGTATTAGTCTAAAATTTAAAATTTGGTATTACGGAAATACAAAGCTGTAGCAAAAAAAACCTAAGGAAAAAAAAAAAAGAGAGATAGTGTCAACCCTCAAAACGTTTATGTATAGGTGGTAATTGGCTTATGACCTTGCATGGACTTGCTGTTTTACTTTGCAAAATACAAAAGGATACGGAGCATGCTAAGGCACTTAGAGGATGTGATCTGGAGAAGACTGTTAATAGAAGAATAATACTATTTAATCAGACTGTAACAGAGGACATCTGGAAATTACTCTCATAATCAAGCAAGAGGGAAATCAAACTGTAGCTATGTTTCTTTTTTCCTCCTCCACCTTGCTTTTTTTTCGTTAGCCTACAACCCTAATGACAACACTGTCACTTCCAATCACTTCAGCTGCGCTCCAGAATCCATTTTTCAAACTTTATGACAGCTCTAATGGCTCCCACCTGCGCCTGTGATCCAGCCTGTTGACTGGCGAGTTTGCCGTGTTAAGGGGAGCCGCAGACAAAGAGCTCCATTAGGCGCAGCCGGCCCTACTGCAGTGAGCTCACTCATGCATTAAATCAGTTCCAGCTCAAATCTTCAATTGACGCCCCCCTACCTCTAAATATGGGGAGATGGGCGCCTTCCCCATCAGCGCCACCACAGCAGCCACCATTGGCAATGCCACCATCGAGGGTTTCTAACACCAGGTGTTTAGGTATGAAAACATAAAGTAGAATATTAACTCTAGGTATGAGAATGTATCATGGGCTAGGTGATGTCTGTTTTTTTAAGTAACAAGACTTTCCATGTCATAAAAAGTAAATGTGGGACTGGCGCAGTTTAACCACAGTGTTGGACGACAGTTTGAGTTTTCCACTGTATAACTTAATAACTACCTAAAAAAAAAAACATACATTTATGCGACTTATTAACTTCTCACACTTGGATCCTAACAGGACAAAAGCCTAATAAGAATGATAAACAATTTAGTATATACTGTATGTAAATTCTTTTAGTAAAATTATTTAATTTAATACATTTCTCAATGCATACATATTAATGAAAACTACTAAAATATAGAATGTCCAAATATTACAGGATGTACAAACAGTTTCGTGATTAACTAGGGACGTACAATGATTTCGCTTTATTTATACTCAATATGGTGAGTTTCTACAAGAAGGAAATATACCAGCAAAAAAAAATGCTCAATTAAAAAATTTAAAAAAGGTCATAGTAACCACAGAAATTCTTGAATATTAATTTGTTCATCTTCAGCAGCAACTGAAGCATGGCACACTGGGTGTGAGTCGACTGTAAAGCACCGAGCACACAGCATTCGCTCCATTTGTGCACTCAACTCATTCTCACTAAGGCCCGATTTGAAGTAGCCAATTCGCCCTCTGGCATGTTTTTGGGAGGTCGGAGGAATCCAGTGAGCCTAGGGGAAGCCCACATGGGTACAGGGAGGAGCAACTGAGCAGCAATTTCCTTTGACACGATTAAAATCATTTGCTGGATGATGTACATACCCCTCTAGCAGGTCCATGGTGGTGGGGGTGACATCAGCGTAGAGCAGTGTGTGTCCCAGCCGCTGGCTCTGCAGGTGCTGCCTGTATGTCTCCATGCTGAAATGCTCAGACAAGACTTCTGGGGCTTCGGTGTGCAGTGCTAGCTCTCCATCGCCTAATTCGGCCAGCTCCTCTTGACCCCATATCACCCTCAGGCTGGTCTTCTGAGAGTGAACAGTGCCCCTGCTATCCACATGTGCTCTCAGCCAGCGCACAAATTCATTCTTTAGCTTCTATATAAGAAAAACAATTGAATAGTTCATATAAGAAATTTATTGCATGGATCTCTGTTATTACTGGTGTGGTTACATTTACTTAAAGTTAAGCCTGTTCACATTTCTATTACAGTGGAACCATGGAGTACGAGCATAATTGGTTCAGGAAGTGGGCTCGTATTCCAAAACACTCGTAAACCAAATCATTTCCCATAAGAAATAATGAAAACTCAAATTATTCGTTCCACAGTCCCAAAAAATAAATACATAAAAATAATTAATACAATCTATAAAATGAAAATAAAACAAAATAATCTGCACTTTACCTTTAAAAAAAGTGGTGCGCGCAGGCGCCGTGTGTGTGTGTGTGTGTGTGTGGGGAATTAGCCCCTTCCCTCGCCTCGTTTTACACAGTAACACTCCTCCTCCCTCTCCCCACCTTTCAAGTTTCACGACAAACACAAACACAGCGGAAACACCATTTTAACGGAAAAAAGCGAGACTGGAATGAGCGCATACTAACAGAATCACTTAAGTTTCACAACACACACACACACACACACACACACACACACACATCGGAAACAGCGTTTTAACAGAAAAAAAAATCTCTGAGACTGGCATGAGCGTAAATTAACAGACTCACTTTTTAAGTTTCACAACAAAAACACACACACACACACACAACGGAAACACCGTTTTAACAGGGAAAAAAGAAATCTCTCTGACCTGGCGTAAGCGCATACTAAGGGAATCACTGCTGTAAAGTAAAAAAAAAAAAAAAAAAAAAAACACAAATGAACCAGCACCTTACCTTTGAAACGAATCGCAACAGAGCAGAGTTTCTGTGTGTTTGTGAAGCCGGGGAGGGGGTGAAAAGGCGAAAGAGCGTCTGTGCGCGTGTGTCGGTGTCAAATTGCGCGCGCACACTCATAAGAGACGAGCAGAGTTTCTGTGTGTTTGCGAAGCCGTGGGAGGAGTGTGGGAGGAGGGGGGGGGGGGGGGTGAGAGAGTGACGCTCGGTGTCAAAATAAGAGTCGCATCGTGATACATGATATTCGCCGCTCGTAAACTAATACTTGCTCAGTTTCCGAATAAAAATTTATTAAAAATCTTTGCTCGGTTTGTGGAACACTCGTAAACCATATTACTTGCAATCCGAGGTTCCACTGTATATGCTGTTAAGTTGCAAAGCCACTGTTAGTGCTCACTCTAAACCACCGTGACACTGGAGGATTAATATTGTAAGAGTCCCAAACTGTTTCATTACCACGTGATTAATAAAACAACTTTACAGCAAAAAAAACTTTCAGCTGTGATGTATAATTGCCCTGTACTGCTTTGTGCATTTTGCTGTCTGTTGCTTCAAAACCCAAATAATCAACACTAACCTGCTGTACAAATCATCAGGAGCTCTTTAATTAAATGATCAACACACATGGATAACCAATTAGCCACCACATTGGATTCATTATAAGGTTTCCCTCTGAGCAGTCTAATTTGCTTGCTGCTACTCTGATCAAACTCAATTAATCAGTAAGGCCACACACTTCAGCTGCTTCAGTGGATTTTTCCCAAGACAGATTCTCTCATATTATTGAAGAATGCACAAGATAAACACTGGCTCATGCAAAAAGAATGTTTTCTTAGTCCACGAAGGGGCTTCACTCAAACCCTTCGGTAAGCACATGATCAACTGTGATAAAGGTTTCTGTAGTGTAGACATACAGAAACGGAGATGTATTTTGTTAAGCATGCTGTAGTATATTACTATAGAACTTTGCGTGAAAATTGACAGACTAACCAAAACTGGTCACCTGAAGATGGGGGGGGGGAGGAAAAACATTATTTAAAACTGTAGTTTTGGTGAGACTTTAGATTTTTGCTCGTGGACGACAGAAGTGTTCCACCTCAAGGATTGACCTGTTTTGTGTTCTGAGATGCTTTTCTGTTCATCACAGTGGTAAAGAATATTTATTTGAGATACCGTAAACATACTGTCTGCTCAAAGCCCATTCCTCTCAGACCTTTTATAAAGAAGATACTACATCAGAACAACTGTCACTTCTTTTTGTTTTCACACCATTCTGTCTGCACTGACAACCACGCCATGGCCAAAGACTTGCATTTTTCCAGATTTTAACATTTAAGGTGAATATTAGCTACATGTTTTGACCTGTATTTGCAGAATTTTATGCACTGAGATGCTGTCACATGATAGGCTGATAAACAGGTGCAAAGTTGTTTCTACTAAAGTTGACTGTTTTATATGGTAAACTCACTCTGTCTAGCATGTCAGTAATACACTTTTAGATATACAACTGAATGCAAAAAAATAGCATACGTTTTGTATAATCTTCCTACTCTTTAAACCATGCATCACGCTCTAAGGACAAAATCATCCTGGTCAGACCATTCTGCTTGGGATAGAAAGGTTTCATCACTTACGCAACTATATTCACCAGAGATAACTGAAATCATGCAGTAGTATCTCTATCAGAGGACATATTTATAATTGAAGAGTGTGTGTGTGTGTGTGTGTGTGTGTGTGTGTGTGTGTGTGTGTGTGTACCTGCCACCGCTAACACCTTGAGAGGACTTAACCACATAATACCTAACCTCAGACACAACAGAACTAAACATCTTAACACAAATCATATTATGGTCTTTAGAATCAGTCAAACTGAATGGTTTGCTAGACTTGTTCCTTTCAAGACATTTCCTTGAAACTAAGCCCAGCTAGTGGACATCTGGTGCTAAATTCTGAGAAGAGATAATGCTATAATTAGTGGGTTTAGCAATGAGAGAGCACGTTGATGTTTAATCAATTAGAATGGCTTATCGGCACGTCTTGATTGTGTTGACTGTAAGAAGGTGGGGATAACGGGGTCCCAGTGGGCCTGTTAATACAGACGCTAAAGGGGTTCCGGCACTGCACTATATGTGGTTCTTCATTGACAGATATAACAGAACAACAAGGGGGCTCTGAATCTGGATAATCCCCTCCCCCCCACACACAAACCACCATCAAAATGGACCTCTAATAGAGAGAGAACAAAGAGCTGGACTGGGTAGCATTTTAATAGAGATGGGAATCACCAGGGACCACCTGATACCACATCATGATGCCTAGGTGATTGTATTGCCATTTTATAAGCATCACAATTTTATAAATATCCAGATCTTTTTTTTCTAAGCAAACTTCACAAATAATCTTTTTTCCTAACACACACCCTGCCAATGTCTGAATATTTTAGAGGACACCACCTGTAGAATTATAAAGGGATGACACTATTTTACCTACAAATGCAACCTCATACAAATAATTTAATTTAACAAAAATAATAACAATAACAAAAATATTTTGGAGTCAGTTCATTGATACGCGAATTGCCACACAAAAAAAATCAATATACATCGCCGAATCGATTTTTTCCCACATCTCAACATTTACATCATATTCACTATTTAATAAGTGACATGTAGACTGGGTGGTCCTGTTTAGTCCGTATATCAGCAGTTGAATACTGCAGCATTAAGACTACATAGATGATTGAGAGTGTGAAGGAAGGGTAATCGAAAGTGAGACGTTGAACAGACACTGAGAAGAGAAAGTAAAACAAGACATAAGTATGTGTAGGAAGAAAAAAAGGTAATCAGAGCATGTGAGTGAGGAGGGTTGGTCGGGAAAGTTCAACACTATCTGCACTGGGGTGTGTGTGTGTGTGTGTGTGTGTGTGTGTGTGTGTGCTTGTTACTGGTGTCCCCCTGCGTGAGCTTTGAAAGGCAACGCCCCCTAACAGTTTTCGCACCAGAGCAAGGTGCACAGAGCGTGCTCTATTCCTCCTCCAATGAGCAACAACTCCCGTCTGGAAGCAATCGCCTTTTCATCAGAAGCCTGCTTGTTGTAACGGAGTGGTTGGGACAGGGGTCAAATGTCATACTCGAACCCAAACAAACCCTATTAAAAAACTAAAATAAGAATGTGTTGTGTTCAAAAAATTATATTATGAGAGGCCGGTTGAGGCCAAGTGGATGAATAAATGACTAACTTGTCAGGAATCACTCAAACATCACATTGTAAATGATCTCCAAGCAGACCGCAGGAAAACCGAACAAAGCTCTGATGTCCAAAGTTCAGTTAAGGCTTCAGAGTGTCCAAGGTTCAGCAGACTAAAGCAACGTTCAGCAGCAGATTTCCAAATCAAATGTGTAAAACTACGACATAATGATTTGGTCTCGAGAAGGCTTTAAAAGTATGGATACTATCATTAATTATTAAAATTACATAATTTTAAGGAAATTACGGAAAGATGGAATTTGGCCCTCAAGATGAAAAAAATTCAACTCCTTAGCTGTTTGAAATACGGTTACTATTCTTGCCCAGGAGTCGGGCCAGGCTAAAAACAGCGCAGACCGTCACTGACATTCTGATTAATGTCTCTGGCTGGAGTACTTTTTATGACCACAAAAATCAGCCAACATTATTATTTTTTTTTATCATATATTCTATCACATTTAAGTGGCATTACCACATTTTTAAAGAGCAACTCCATTCCAATGAGAGACGCCATGGTTTAAGTTAAACTTTTTTACAAATATTTATCATAATGTGATAAACTTGACAAAATTACTTACATTTGGCATAGAAGTGCTGGTAGAGCGCTCTCGTTGTGCAAGAAGTTTCATGGAACCATGCTGCCACATAGTGGTCAATTCTATGCATTTCAAATTGCAATGTTTAAAAGAGAGCTTGCTCATTTGTATTTTTTTTTTTTTTCAAAATTTTTTTATTGAACAATTATCATATATGAACATATAAACAACAATGAATTAAATGTATTATTTATAGATCAAAATGAAAAGAAAACTGAAAAACTCCCCACCCACCCCGAACATACACTAAAACCTACACAAACACACACACACACGCACACACACACCCCTGCATCCTTCAGCTCAAACAAATCTGTATGAAATAGATTGGTCATGCATACACTGATGCATGACCCAGTTTAAATAATCATTCAGGCAGTACCTGTAGGTTTGCAAAATAAGCAATAAATGGTTGCCATTTGTGAAAAAAAATATTAGTAGACCCTCTCAGTGTATATTTTATCTTCTCTAGTTTAAGAAAAAATAACAAATCTTTAATCCACTGAGAGAGGGGGACACTTAACAGACTTCCAATGTAAAAGTATGGAACGTCTAGCCAACAATGATGAGAAGGCGATAACCTCTTTATGTGCGGAACTCAATGGAACTGAATCATCTGTAATGCCGAATATGGCAGTTAATGGACATGGCTTCAACTGTACCCCAAGTATAGTGGTCATGAGATTGAAAAATCCTGTCCAAAAGTTGTGCAGGTTTGGGCACAAAAAGAACATATGACTTAGATTGCAGGGAGAGGCGCGGCACCTGTCACATCTATCCTCAACGTCAGGATATATTTCAGCTAGCCTTGATTTAGAATAATGGATTCTGTGCAAGACCTTAAACTGAATAAGACTGAGACGGGCGCAGGAAGAACTGGAGCGTATACTGTCTATGGCTTTCTCCCAAGATTCTTCACTCAACTGCAATCCCAGTTCATTTTCCCAAGCAGACCTGGTTTTAGCGATTTTACAATCACTAAAAGATAAAATAAAATTATATATTCTTGAAATCACACCTCGCTGATACGGATTAAATGTGATCAGACTTTCCCAGGGCTGCTTGGGAGGTATAGAAGGAAAATTGGGAAAACACTTGGATACAAAGTTGCGAACTTGAAGGTAGCGAAAGAAATGAGCAGCAGGCAGCTCATACTCTGAGGACAGACTAGCAAAACTTTGAAATACTCCATCTTCATATAAATTATACAAGTCTGTGATGCCTTTGTCGTGCCATGATAAAAATGCCGAATCTAAAAGTGACGGGGGAAACAAATGATTTTTATGCAATGGACCCATTGCTGACGCAGATCCAAATTTAAAGTGCCGTCTAAACTGATACCAAATCTTCAGTGTATTAAGTACAACTGGGTTATCAGTATATTGAGCGGGTTTGATTGGAAAGGAAGTGCAAAGTAGAGCTAATACACAGGATGGTTTACAAGACAATAACTCTAATTTGCACCATGGGGATTCAGATGAGTTTATCCAAAAATTTAATTTTTGAATATGTGCAGCCCAGTAGTAAATTTGAAAGTTAGGCAGAGCAAGTCCACCACTAAGTCTACATCTCTGTAGTAAGGTCTTACGGATTCTAGGAGGTTTCCCAGCCCAAAGAAAAGAGATTATGATTTTATCCAAGGAATCAAAAAAATACTTAGGAAGAAATAAAGGAACTGATTGAAAAAAGTAGAGAAATTTAGGAAGAATGGTCATTTTAACTGCATTGATTTTTCCGGTTAAAGAAAGAGGCAAATTGCTCCATCTTTGAAAATCAGATTTCACATCGGAAATAAGAGAGGAGAAGTTGGCATGAGAAAGGTCAGATAGAGAACGAGTCACTGTAATACCAAGATATTTAAAACCTGAACAATTGAGTTTAAAGGGCAGGTTTAGATGCTGAAGTTGTAAAGCACTACTATTGACCGGGTAGTATTCACTCTTGTGCAAATTTAGTTTATACCCCGAGAAAGAACCGAAATTATCCAAAATATTTAAAATAACAGGAACAGAGGTTGCAGGATCAGTCACGTATAACAACAAGTCATCGGCATATAAGGATAATTTTAGCTCCAACCCATTACGAATAATACCTTTAAAAGCAAGAGAAGATCTAAGCTTAATAGACAATGGTTCAATAGCAAGGGCAAAAAGCAATGGTGACAGGGGACACCCCTGCCGGGTACCACGTCCAAGAGTAAAATAATCAGAGGTTATATTATTTGTGTGAACACTAGCTTGCGGGGATTTGTAAAGGATGCGAATCCAGGAAATAAATTTATCACCAAACCCAAATTTCTTTAATACTGCAAACAAGTATTGCCACTCAACCCTATCAAAAGCTTTCTCAGCATCCAGAGAGATTACAACCTCAGGAGATACAGATGTTTGTTTGGAGTAAATTATATTAAAGAGTGTACGAGTATTAAAAAACAAATGCCGTCCTTTTATGAAACCGGTCTGCTCCTCAGATATAACATGTGGTAATACATCCTCTAAACTGGATGCAATTAATTTAGCCAGCACTTTCACATCAGCATTTAGCAATGATAATGGCCTATATGATCCACACTGAAGGGGATCCTTTCCCTTCTTAAGAAGAAGAGCAATTGAGGCTTGGTTTAAAGTAGATGGTAATGAGCCCTGGTCTAATGATTCATTGAACACGCCAAGAAGCAATGGTGCCAATTTATCTATAAACTTTTTATAAAACTCAATTGGAAAACCATCTGGGCCTGGAGCTTTATAGGACTGCATTGCCTTAATTGAAACTATGACTTCTTCAAGAGATAATGGAGAGTCCAAGTCCCTTACAGATATTGTATCAATAATAGGAATATCAATACTTCGAAGGAAATTATTCAATTTTAGATCTTCTTTAAGACATTCAGATTTATAAAGGGAGGAGTAATATGATTTAAAAACTGCATTGATCTCTGTGGGATCAGTAGTGATAATATTTAAGTCATTTTTAATTTGTGGTATTAGGCGTGAGGCAGTTTGTCGTTTTAGCTGATGTGCTAACAATCTAGTTGATTTATCACCATATTCATAATACGTTCCCCGAGTCTGTAACAACATACGTTCTGTTTCTTTTGTTGAAAGAAGATCAAATTCTGTTTGTAAATCAATGCGTTGCTTGTACAACTCCGGAGAAGGATTAGATGCATAAATATGGTCGAGTTTGCTAATTGCAGATGTGAGTTCGCTGAACCTAGTCTTGCAACTTCGATTTAGAAAAGCAGAGTATGAGATGATTTGCCCTCTAAGATAAGCCTTGAGAGTTTCCCATAATAATGAATAAGAAGTGGACTCAAGATGGTTAAACAATAAAAAATCATCAATAGTGTTAGAAATGAATGTACAAAACTCTTTGTCCGCTAAAAGAAGCGAGTTAAACCGCCAAGACGATGGGATCTGTTTATGCGTTGATAATTGCATATCCAGTGATAAGGGAGCATGGTCAGAAATTACAATACTTAAATAATCTGAAGAAACGACAGAAGAATTAAGATGACTGTCAATGAAAAAATAATCAATTCTAGAGTATGAATGATGCACCTGAGAAAAAAATGAGAATTTTTTATCTACAGGATTACGGAATCTCCATGGGTCTACAAGGCCATTCTGTGACATGAAATCAAAAAATATTTTAGACATGGCAGACTGGGACATAACGCGAGAACTAGAGCGGTCCAAAACTGGATCAGAAACGCAATTTAAATCTCCGCCAAAAATTATCAGGTGAGTGTTTAAGCAGGGAAGGCTACTAAGTAAATTATTCGCAAAATCTGGATCATCGAAGTTTGGAGCATAGACATTTACCAACAAGACCTTGGTCTGAATTAGTGTGCCTGCAACAATAAGATATCTGCCATTTCTGTCAGCAATTATATGGTTAGGTGAAAACTGTATCTTTTTGTTTACTAATATGGCCACACCCCGTGACTTAGAATTAAAATTAGAATGAAAACTCTGACCTATCCAGGGACGGAGAAGCCTATGATGATCCTTAACTTGAAGATGTGTTTCTTGTAAAAACACTATATCAGCATGTAAACGTTTCAGGTGATTAAATACTCTGGATCTTTTAATTGGGTTACCCATACCTCTGATGTTCCAGCTGAGAAAACGGATAGGCGTACCATTCCGAGCTAAACTTGGGCCTACAGAGGAACTAGCCATTTATCAATAAAAAATAAATTTAAAAAATGTGAAAAATTATAAAGATTCGCAAAGAGCCAGAAGGATGACACCCCCCTCCCCCCACATGCACGCGCACACACACAAGCACACATAAAACACAAACCTAGAGTCTCCATCCTAACAAACACTAGGAGACAGCAAATTAAACTAACTAAAACAAAAGTCGCTCTCACAGTAACTGTGGCCACGACTCGGAGAGTGAGCCCAATGAGGAAGGAAAAAGAAAGAAAAAAAAAAGGCTCCCACAGATTAAATAGATCAAAAATGATGCGCAGGTGGAAGTAACTTAATTCTCATCCCCAGCTTACAAGAAAGTATAGATAAATTATTACCATCTTAAAAGAAGAACAAGAAAAAAAAGAGAAGAGGGAAAAACAACAGCAACAAACAAACAAAAACCCTAGAGGTGAATACACCTAGGATCATCCCTCATACATTGACCAAATATGCACAATGATACATCCTTGGCATACGTTAAATATTTGGTTCTCAAGACGACCCAAGGGCTGGAGTGCAATATATCTAGACAAAACACTAACTTTGCTAAATTAGAAGCTTGCATAGACAGAGGTAGCATCAGAACTTGTAAACCGATTACACATTTCGCTTATAAAAAAAGGGAGAAAGAAAAGAAAACCCCTATTCAACAATAAAAACTGAATTTAAATTAAATATATGAACAACTATTTAAACCACTACGAGTGCAGTTCACGCCGTTTGCATAGTTTTAATGTAGTCTTTTGCTTCATCAGCCGAAAGAAAATCTTTTCCTACACCATTGTAGGTGATCCGCAGCCGTGCTGGGTAAAACAGGCCGTAGCGCGCGCCCTCAATGCCACGGAGTTGTCGCCGAACCTCATTAAAAGAAGCGCGAGCTTTTGCCATTTTTGCTGTGTGGTCGGGGAAAACAGAAATACTCAATTTCTTGAATTTAATCTGCTTTAACTCTCTGGCCCGACGTAAAACATCAAGGCATTCACCGTGGTAGTGCAATCTGGCCACAACGGCTCGAGGTCGTTCACCAGGTTTTGGTACAGGCTGCAGAGTGCGGTGAGATCTGTCCAAAGTCGGCTCCTTCTCCAGGCTGAGCGCCTCTTTAAGCAACGCAGCGATGCTAGAAGTAGTGCAGCTGTTAGGACCCTCAGGAACACCGATTATGCGAACATTATTACGCCGTGATCTGGCGTCTAAATCTTCGCATTTATTATCCAGTTTAAGTAGGTCTGCAGTAAGACGTTGTATCTTACTTTGCATTGCAGTGATGTCATCGGTACAATCAGGAGAGCGAGCGCTCCATCTCACCTACAGTACCCTTTAGCGCAGACAGTCCGGCATCAATGGCGGCCTTATCATTAGCCAGTTGTGTTTTTACAGCCTGTAACTCCGATTTGATTGTGGACAAGTCGTCCCCCAATGCAGCACGCAGTTCCGCCTTAAAAATATCCGCGATTTCGTTCCTCAAAGATGATAATATTTCGAGCTTCAGCGCACCAGTGTCAATCACAGAAACTGCCTGGTGAACGGTGGGGTCAGCGCGCGGCGGCGACTCACGCGAAGGTGAGGCCGTGACCTGTGGATTAGGCCTCAGTTGTGACTGCATTGTGCTACGGGTTTTAGTATTTTTACCGGACATTGTAACCACCTCTAAAGATGAATATACAAATAAAACTGGTAACGGGGAAGAATAGCAGTGAAATTAAAACTAGAAAGCGCAATTTAATAACAATTTTAACAATAATCCTCCGGAGCCTCCAAAAACACGTCTACTCCATTACGAGCTCAACAGCGCCCCCCGCTCATTTGTATTTTTAAAACCTGTTTGAGTTTTAAACTTTTAACCTACTGCCTGACAATACACTCTCACTTTTTCTCTCAGTCTCTCTGCATGATGTAGGTGACTGCCACAGCTTACATACGTTGGACATTTTTATATATAAAGAAAACTCAGTAATGTCTAGTTTACTGCAGGAAAACCCCCTAAATGCTAAGCTAACTGATGGCAGAAAATTTAAACAAACAGCTCAGGACATCCTATTATCAAAAAAGGTCAATTAATTTTTTTTCTATAGTGTTGTAAATACATATTCCTCATAAGCACTCCGTGACTAACCCTAGATTGTGCACGATGGCCATGATGTTTAAAAAAAAAATCACTTCTGTGTGGACGTCTGTGACGAATTACTTTGAAGTAGGTCTTTTCATGTTTTGCGCCTTGGTTTACCATAGAGTACATGTTTTTTTGTTTTGTTTTTTATTCTCTCTGATCCTCCATGTCTGATTAATCACCACAACACTATAACTGTACTATACTTCACTCATTCTTTCATCCAAAGTTTTTAATCCTACCCTCATATAATAATTGTTTCTACAGTAACAGTTTTAAAAAATGCCTTTTAAAAAAATATACAAAACAAGTATTAAATGACATAAATGAAACCACAAATAAAAGCATACTGATAGATTATACAGTGTATAATAAAGCACTTTAAGATTAAAATTTAATTTTAAATGACCTATGAGAAATAATTTAATAACAAGCTTGCAATAATTCAGAGTCCCTAACTGGACTTGTGTTAATACTTTACTGTGCAAAAGGAACACAAACGAAGCATAAAGAAGCATTCTTTCATGTATTTCTACATAAAAGAAACTTCTATAAAGAGCACAAAAGAGTAATAAAATAAACAATGTCAACATTTGGTGTGAAAACCCTTCGCTTGAAAACAATCACTAGTGTTAGAAACTGACTAGTGCAATTTTATAAGAAGAATATGATTCTTCAGGTAATTTTATCATACTTGCTCCTTTCTATTTTCATGCAAAACCCAGGAGCATACAATAGGGTTTTTTGTTTCAATCTGAAAACTGGGTTGTCATATAACATGTTGCTTGCAAATATCCTTCCGTAATGATAGTTATTCTAGTCAAATTCTCAGTGACTTCATGCCAGTGTTATGCCGAAGCTAAAAGTCCTACACATTGACCACACAGGGGATTAGCTTTTTGCTCTTTAAGATGAGCTGAAAACCTTAATAAACACTAAACACTAAACCTTAATAAAGTGTTAGTGAAGACGTTAACGTAAGGCACCACACTGTGGGATTTCTGAGCTGTTAATAATGTAATAAAAGCAAAGGTAGAGTCAGCTTTTTCGCTCTGACCTCTAATGTCCCTATTTGTTTAAGAGCAGCTGGTGTACTCCAGCTCAGTGGCCTTCATGTGTTTATAGAAAGCTGCTTCGTGTGTTCAGAGTGAAGCTTACCGACTGGGTGGAAAGAAGGTAAATGGGGCTGGGTTGAGGCACTTGGTTAAGTTCACAGCTGATACCCAGAGAGATGAGGATTTCCGTCAGGACCTCGTAGCGTTTTGCATTACTCATCTTCAGCTCTGAGAAGCCTGCACTGTCCTGCACCTGTTCAGAGTCTGGGGCTGACTCCAAATGAACCTGGAGAAAGAAGAGACAAAGATAAAGAAAGCAAAAAAGGCTAGTTACTACTTGCTAAATCAAAATATTCCACTTCCATAATTTTTTTTTTGTTAGAAGTTCTTTCTCTATACCTGACACAGTACAGCTTCTCCTCCATCCTCGCCGTGAGTGACTCTGACGATAACCATGTCTTTCTCCTCTCCATTGGCACTCAGCTCTCCCCAAAGCTCCACTACTCCACTGCTAGCATCATGCGCTTCACGTACATAAACATTTCCACTGGCCAACACCCTTAGCTGTACCTCTGTGCTATCTGATTTAGTGAAGCTCAGGCTGCAGATTTGACCTCGTTGCTCCTCCCGTGAATGTAACCTGAGCCCGGCTGGGCACAACGAACAGGACAGACCCAGGACTTTACCACCCTGGGCTAGGTAAGTCAGAAAGCGCAGCTGCAACTCAGGCGTGAGCACTTCATCTGTGACCAGCACCAGGAGCGTTGTGTTGTCTAGCCACGGCGCTTCAAGTGCCTGCTGCGGACGCAGGGGATAGATAGCATAGCGGTCAGTGTCGATGCATTCAGCCAAAAGTGAGTGCACGTGTCTGTATCGCTCCTCACAGCCCCCTGTGTACACAAGAACATTGGGCGGTTTGCTGTTCGTATTGTCAAACCTTTTCCAGGCCTCATCTGCTTCGTCCTCCACATCTGTGTCCGAGTAATCATCAGGCAGGTCCGGGATGTTCTCGACTGAGGAATATTTCACTGACTGGATTGTGCTCTTCTCCAGCTCCAGGCACTCGTGGCAGCTGGAGAGGTGCAGGTGGTGACCATCCATGTGGTGATGATCACGTTTGTGCTCTGGTTCCGCCTGCTGGTCACACGATGCTTCACATGTGCTCTTCCCGGAATTTGGCAGGATATCTTCAGCCCGCTGTTTACTTGGAGAAGAGGAGGACAAAACAACGTCCTTTGGAATGCTGCTTATAATTGGGTCAGGCTTTTTATCTAGGTCTGATTGCTGCTTCTCAAGTAGTTCTTTCAGTGCAGATTCCCTGAGCAACACAGCTACACAGGACACAATAAAAAAGAAGGAAAGAACTGTTATCAAGTAAACAAGACAGTAAGCTCAAAGTAAGTGCAATGGAACAAGAATTAAACAAATCAAACGCTATCCACAAGCCTTAAGTTTTGTAAATAGCAGTTTAATATGCTATAAAATATAAATCGATATGCATTTTATCTGAAAGACACATTTTTTAACTAACAAACTATCTTTTCAGGAATGAGGCCATTTTCCATTTGCAGTCGGTCTTCCAGAAAAGCCACGCCCAGAGTGCTGAAGTTATCTAGGCTCGCCTCAGCCACTGCTCTGTATGGGTGTCCTGGGCTGCAGGCCAGAGGAAGGCAATAGTCTGACCACTTCAGTGCCTGCATACAACACAACAGGTCAGTGGGAATCTACGCTGCACGAATGCATAAGAAATACAGGTACACTCATTAATAGAGAAAAAAATTAAGGTTGTTAAAACATGTTAGTGACTGTAAAACTTCCCCTCCTCTAAAAAAAAAGCTGAGGCATGACCATGCAAAATGTTGATTCTCTTTATTGATGGGAATCACCAGTCTCCAACCAATATAAAAATCGAGATACCTAGATGCCAATTCAACTAATATTGTGTTTCTGAATTTGTTACAAATTTAAGACCTTGAAACTTAGAAATAGTTGTGATAACTCAAATGTTTTATAAATCGCAGCTTTGTTCAAAAGCTTCACAACAGAATTAAACATAAATAATTAAATGTAGCCCATTCCTTATAGCATTCATTTTCTCACTTTCTCACTATTGTTTAAATCCTTAAAAAGGATTTAAACAATACAAACTAACATCAAATACAAGAGTTTAATATTTAACTTAAAATTAAATTAAAACAAAAAGCTAAGTTTTTACTGAGCAGCACATATCGCTGCCATCTGCCATAATTATAATTTGTTGTAAACTTTAGCAGAGACTGATCAGTTATGGCTGATCAAGCTAGAAAGCATCCAACTCTAGTCACTGGCTGATCGCCCAGTGCATCTCTATTATAAAAGTAATAAATAATTTAAAGCGTTTTATGGAGTCAATGTGGGGATGCATGAATCGACCCACAAAAGAATCATGATTCACAACTGAAGCTATTTCGCCCCCCATCTCTAATACAAGATTAATTTAAGAGATGTTTAAGATGTGTCTCAATATGTAAATAAAGTCATATATAGTTATTAAAAAAAATATATATATATATATATATTTTTTTTTTTTTTTTTTTAACTGCCACTGGATGCTTCAATTTAAAAACATGTACAGTGGCATCAGACTGGTGCATCACAGAGAAGCAAAGAGATTGGATTTAATTAAAAGAAGATTTTGTTCTTTGCTGGATCCCAATATGGTGTGAACTTGGATTAATTTCTGCAAACCAGTTCCAAATCTGGAAGCCATTTGTCAGATTTTTGCCCGTTTGTGTACATGATAAATACTGTTTTTGTTGAGCAAAAACAAACAACCAAAAAAAAGTTTAGCAATTTATTTGACTCTCTGGTATATGCCTAATAATATGTCTAATATGCCGAACCAAACTTGATATTAATATCTATTCTGATAGGTTCTGCGTACTGAAGTTTAAGTCATGGCGGTTTCCATTTGTCCAGTGATCATGTCTGATACAATTAAGGGAGCAGGCAGGACATAATTAAATAAACAGCCGTGTTGTGTTGACAAGGCCTGTATAATGCGATCAAATCATTTAATACGACTTAAAGCTGGTTTAAATGAAGACTAGAAGTCATTAGAAGGCTCCGTCTGAGGATTCATGTACAACAGTTGCTAAAAAATTGACACAAATATTAATTTTCACCAAGTCTGCTGCTTCAGTGTTTTAGATATTTTGTCAGATGTTACAATGGTATAAGTATAATTACAATCATTACATACAGTAAGTGTCCAAGGTTTTTTTTAACAATTACATTAAGTTTATGCAAAGAGTCATATTTTGCAGTGTTGACGTTTCTTATTCCACTGCAATTCACGCTGTCAATCAACTTCTGGGCCACATCCTGACTGATAGCAGTCCATTCTTGCACAATCAATGTTTGAAGTTTGTCAGAATTTGTGGGTTTTTGTTTGTCCACCCACGTCCTGAGAATTGACTAGTTCTTAATGGAATTAAGTTTGAAATATGTACATTTTTTTATGTTTTATTCATCAAACCACTTTATCACATTTTCCTTATTTCAAGGTGCTCCATTTTGCTGGAAATGGTATTGTTCATCACCAAACTGTTCTTGAATGGTTGGGAGAGGTTGCTCTCAAAGGATGTTTTTGAACCATTTTTTATTCATGCCTGTGTTCTTAGGAAGAATTGTGAGTCAGCACAAACCTTTGGCTGTGAAGTAACCCCACACATGAACGGTCTCAGGATGCTTTACTGTTGGCATGACACAGGACTGAAGAAGGGGCAACATTGCAGATATTGACTCTTTGCATAAACTGAAATTAAATGGTTGTAATTATACCCTAGTAACATCTGAAAATTAATATTTATGTCATTCTTATTTTTATTTATTGTTGGCCCTGGCTAGATGTTTGTGTGTGAGGATTTAAATACTACCAATATAACATACTTTCTTCCTTGTGTTTGGTGTTGAATGAGACTGAACAGCTGTCTGTTTAGTTGTGGCTTCGATAATAAAAGCAATGTTCTCCAGTTTGGGGGCAGTGACCAAAGAAGAGCTAAGCAACAAAGTCCACTTGCTCAAGTCATCACATGCCTGTGTAGAACAAAACAAGCAACAACAACAAAAACAAAAAAACAATTTATCTCCACAGGGACACAACACACTACTTATTACACTTTGGTTGAATTTAATTTCCTAAGTCCTGTCCGTGTGCAGGAGACTGACCTGGGGCTCGGTGATGTAGATAACTTTGTTGCCGAGCTGAAGGAGGAGGGTGTGCTCGGGACAGCTGGGGCTCTGCAGGCTGCTGAAACTCTGCGCGCAGAACGCGAAGCTGCTTCGGTTTGCACGCAGCCTAAACAGAACACTCCGTATGACCCCCGTGTAGCATTTCTGAAAGCGCACCCACAGGTAGACGTAACATAGCGTTATCAACATGTTTGCCGAATAGACATTGCCCTTATGGAGCCCGTAAGGCTTTACCAACGCTCACAAACTTGCCGTCATATTCGCTTCCGCGTTGTCTCAGGTAATGCCCCGCCTCTTCCGGTCTGTCATGCGCTTGGAAACGGGCTCGCGGTTGATTCTTCTTAGGAGCACATATACAGTAGAACTGTAAGGCTAACTGCTAATTTAAAAAAAAAAACGAAACGAAAAACGAAAATTGGTTATACTACATAAATTAATTAAAATAAATAAAATCATTGAATAAAACGCGTCAATAAACTATGTAAATAAACACTGACCAGCCCTAACATTATGACCACCAGGACCGTTTCTAGACAGGCACATTTGGGGGGGGGGGGCAAAAATGTGAAGGGGGCATCATGTGTACACATCATGTTCGAGCACTGTTTTTTTCCCTGTGCTTATAGTAATAGTATTGTCTTTGCTGAATTGTGTTGTTAGCTACGTCCAAAGCCTGGAGAAGTGGATTGCACTTTGTCAGGCCTCTACCTTCAGACCTGTCCAACTTAGGTGTCCCACTTGAAAACTAAGCTCCTGCTGGTATAGCTCTTAAGGTCACTGAGGCACGCAAACCCCCTTGACCACAATAAGGTGGCAATCCTTCAGGAGGAGGGGGGGACTGAAAAATAAAAAATTAAATAAATAAAGTAAAATAAAATATCCTTAATCCAGATTTTATCAATCAAGGACAAAACATTTATCTTAGCTGGATGGTCTAATTCTCAAAAACGTTTAACCTAAAGTAAGACTTAACACACTATAACTAGAATATTTACAAAACTGAAAGGTTGTCTTATGAATAATAAAATAAAAAAAACGAAGTTAAAGCAGATGGGCTATAGAACAGATCATATTATGTTTTTTTATTTTTTATTTTTGCTGAAATCCGACACGACACTACGTTAGGCTACGTCTTGACTCATTTGCATACGGACGGTGATTGGATGTTTACCGAGGGCTCAGGGGAGAAGTGTGTGTGTGTGTGTGTGTGTGTGTGCGCGCGCGCGCTGCAGCCCGTGAATGAACACACACAGCGGAGGGACAGAGACATGAGGGAAATCTAATACCGTATTGTGTAGTGTCCCTTTTTTGGCGGGTTTTTTTTTCCGCTACCGCAGATCATTTTATCAACTTTTAATATATTCATTTTGTAAGTATATTAACATGTGCGTTCTCAACATTTCAACATTTTGATTTGAGGGGGCAAGACATTGATTTGCCCCCTCTTGCCCCTGCGTAGAACCGGCCTCGATGACTAATTGCAACATCACTAATTGCCACATCACAATTTTATCACAATAACTAACTCACCTTAAAATAGATTATGATGTTTGAAGGACAAACACTCACTCACCCATTGTCTATACCGTTTTATTTTGTGTACAGGGACGCAGGGGGCCTGGAGACTACCCAGGAGACTTAGGGCCCAAGGTGGGTTACACCCTTGATGGAGTGCCAATCCATTGCAGGCCACACATACATACATACTGTACATACACACACAATTTGGGATCCAATTAGCCTAATCTGCATGTCTTTGGACTGTGGGAGGAAACCCACCAAGCACTGGGAAAACATGCGAATTCCACACACACACACACACAGGCCTCATATTAAACAAGAACCTTGTCTTCAATAATACATCAACCAAAGTTGTAGGCATCTCTTCAACCTCTGTGAGTTGTGCTGGTGGTGATGGTAGACTCCCATGTGTTTTTGGGCCTCAGATGTTTTTTATATTGAAAAGGATGCAGGCCACTTTTAAACATCATATAAGTGTAAATTTGGACACTTGTATGTATAATTTACAATATCAAATACTAGTAGTCTTGGGAATTTAAAATAATTTTGGCATTAATATTTAAATATATATATATTAATGCTTATTCCGTAAATACTTTATTTTGCATGAGTTCATTAATATTTCTAAACACTGTCCACATTTTGCTTCAGTTCATTAATATTGCTACCACCACTAGGGAGCAGTACGGGGCTTTATTTCTTCTGTTGCCATGGTGACTTACTGTCTGTTATCCTAGACGTAATATTGAGAGCTTTTATCTCCTTTGTATGTGATTAACTTCACATATAATTGAATAAACTATATATCACCAAAAACCTTGAGTTTCACTACCCAGAGTTTGTCTCCCCTGCATTACAGCAAACCATAGCATAGCATGTTCCAAAGAGAGTAATCAAATAAAAGACTTTATATACACATATAAAATAAAATATCCACAAAGTAGACACAAAACAAACAAAAGTAGAATGCAACAACCAGTACCAATAAGAACAGCAGAACCACATTCTGATGTAGAATTGTACATAGCAACAGTGACAAGTAATATAGCACATCTGCTTTGAGACAATGACCATTATTAAAAGCGCTATAGAAATAAATAAATAAAACATGATATTGACGAGCCCTGGTATACAAACTGCAGAAGTAAGGCTAAAGTACCTATTGTTTCCAGGCTATTTTAGCTTGCCTCACTGCAGAATGGGGAGGAGGTATATAGTTTGCTGGCCACAGGAAGGAAAGACCTCCTGTGGCGCTCTGTGGTGCAGTATGTTTCTGAAGACACTGAAAGACCTGAGTCTCCTGAGAAAGTACTTTGATCTTTCTTAGACTGAACATCTGTGTTTTTAGATCAGCATAGCTTATTGTTTATGTGGACACCTATATATTTACAATTCTAAACAATTTTCTCTTCAGTGCCCATGATGTTGATTGGAGCAGTGGGGGTTTTCTGCTTCCTCAAATCCAACACCAGTTCTTTTGTTTGTGCAAAATTAAGTTGCATGTGGTTTTGTCTGGATCGTTCAACAAAATTGTCCACCACATTTCTATACTCACCATCCTGACCACGTCTGATACAGCCCACAATGGCAGTCATCGGAAAACTCCTGCAGGTGGCAGGTCTTTGGACAGTATGTCAGATGTAAAGAGCGTGAACAGAAAGGGAGACAGGTCAGTGCCCTGAGGGACCCCTGTGATGCTCACTATGGTGTCTGGCACTGTATTCAGCAGCCTCATGTACTGTGGCCGACCTGTAAGGTAATTGGTTATCCAGGTCACCAGTGGAGTTTCTACCTGCATGTCCATGTGCTTTACAGTGCTGCCTGCCTCCTCAAGATGAGTGTAAGCCCTGTGCTCCAGGAAGATGAGGGCATCCTCCACAACGCTATGGGGCTGATAACTGAACTGTGCTTCAGGACCAGCTTCTCCAGTGACTTCATGACAGGTCAAGGCCACTGGTCTGTAGTCACTGTATGTGCATGAGTGGTTGTTTTTGGGCACAGGAACTAGAGGATTTCCAGAGGATAGGGACACTCATGATGATAAAAAATGACATGTGCTGAGTGGCACATCCTTTAAGTACTATCAGGTCCTGCAGCCTTCCCTTGTTCGTAGGCGACTGAATTCCATCCTCACATCCTCCGCGTTGATGTTGATTGTAGGCTCATTGAGTCTGAGAGAGGGCCCTGATGGGGGAGGGGAGCAAGAGACCAGCAGTGAAAGGCCAGGAGTTGAGGAGAGATGATGGAGTGCAGTTGCTGGGGGAGGGGGGGGGGGGGTTTGGGCAGGGGATGGACTGTTGAGATGTGGGAGTCATGGCAGGAGCTCGGTCGAAGTAGGGCAGAGACCACATCACCAAGCAGATTTAACTCATTAACCGCATGTAGGTCGACTTTCCGCACCTGGTCAGCCTTTTTCCATGGACTTCTTTAGACTGAGTATTGATAGTTCCCATAAACAGCTACCAAAGCGGCCAAGCCTGATAAAACTTGTCCTCAGTGTCAAACCTTTTAGGTCCTTAATTTGTCATGAAATAAAACTTTTAATTAGTCAGTTCTTCAATTCTTTAAATCTGTAAAAATGGCAGGCCTAAAACAGTGGTGATTGATGGTTAATGTGATTGATGGTTAAATGGTTAATTCAGTATTTTTGTCAACACTACTTGTATTAAAGCTGAAACGCAAACTTCACATCTGGGGCGAATTAGCACAGCCAGTGCATTTGTCGGCTTGTTTTTGGATGGTGGGACAAAACTGCAAAAGCCGCTGTCCCAGGAACCCAGTGGACAACGAAAGAACACGTAAAAGTCCACAAAGACAGTAAGCCTAGCTCAGACACAGCTCTTTTCCAGTTTGTGGTTTCAACAACATGTCATAATTACAACTTAATAAATGAATAATTGTTTCCAGAAATTATGCTGTTCTTATTTGGACCTCATTCATTTGACTTAATATACCTATAATTACCTATTATACTCATGGACTCATAAGAAAAAAAAAATTATAGCCGTTTTTTCAGTTCTGTAGCAGTTTTTTTTTTTTTTTTTCTCAGGGAATCCTGCTTATGCAGCCCACCTGCTTCACTTTTTGAATAGACTGCCAGAAGTTTGTCTGGCAAGATCTTGACAAACACCCTGCCCCCATGATGTTTGCCTTTATAAACTGCAGCTCACTCCACTCTCACATAGCAGTCTGTCCTCAACAGTCGAGATGCTCCCTCCTGGTGTCACTACAAAGATCTTACCTGTACATCATACACAAGCGAACAGATGTCATCCAACAGAACCTGTTGCACAGCTCACTGGGTAAACTTGTCAGTTATTTTTTATGTGACATTTTTTGCTTGTCTTTCTTTTTATATTTTTTTTTACTTATTGTTTTTCTTCTCTATTTACAGATGTCCGGTAATATGGAGACCATGGACTCCTCCTATATCAGACACTAAAAAGGTAAAAAAAAAAAAAAATTATCTTCAGACTCAGAGTTTGTAAAAAGCATAATGTAATTATCAATTGAATATTTGTTAAATCTACAGTGCTTTTTGTTTTTAATATAGAAAGCTACTGGATCCAGACAAGGGTCTGACATGCAAGGCTTTAACCACCCAGTGAGGTAAGTTTGGAATTGTATGTGTGGGATATGTCTAAAAATGACCATAATTTTGCAACAGTTGTTTAATCAGTTTTTAATATTACTACAGTATCTGCACAATGAATGCAAAAAAAAAAAAAAAAAATCCATGCAAATAATGTTTTCAACTTCATCTAACAGACTGTTCATGCCCAGATCTAAGATCCAGGATTACCTCTCTCATCTGGGGAGGAAGGTTCTTGCCAGCTTTCCAGTTCAAGCCACTCTACACTTCTATAACGATGACTCCAGCTCTGAAGAGGAGCACGATGATGAATCAGACATGAGTTCAGGGTTCCAGTGAAAAGGACAATATAAAGGAAGGATGCTTAATACATGGACTATAGATGCGGCTATTTGCGGTGTTATGATGCGAGTTTATGGTCATTAGTGGTCTTTTTGTCATCCTTGTCACCAGAAACAGAAACATTTGTTATTTTTTTACCTTTGGGGAGCTGGACTCCACATAAGTATAATCCTACACTAAAATGCATTTTTATTAAAGAGACATGCTCGACCATGGAACAAGGATTATTTGTCAAGTGACCATAAAAACAGCTCACAGAAATGTAATTTACAGTTAACACAGCTGGGTTGTACTGAGTTGTATAGCTGCACTGGATTCGGTGTTGGAGTTGCAGTGGTCTCCTTTCCTGTTGCTGCTGTTTTGGAAACAGACTTATGAAAGGACAGGCGATCACGGTAACCGGACTCAGGAGGCAGGAATGGTTCACGGATACACAGCGCAACTGAGTTACGGAACCATGCTGCACTGGTACTGTTTACTCAAACAAAGCATAAACACACCTTTAACCTGAGAGTGTCTCAAACCGACTTCATCACATTCTTCTTCCTCAGGAGTGCAGATGAGACTTGCAAGGCTGCAAGCTGGTTCAAATGCAAGCACGTGGAATACTGCACAGTGCATGCCATTATAATTAATATCACATTGTACATTTTTATTAAAACTAAATTACAGATGTTTCAAAGAGATACTTTGAAATATTGTGTTGTCATATTATTTTTGTCATATTGTGTTGTAATGTGTATTTTTCTTGTGTACGGACTGAATAAAGATTTACTTTAAAAAGATATTAGCTCTTTATTTATCATAGTACATACAGTATGACAAGATCACAACCCAGTGACACAAATTATGAAGAGAACCCTTTCTTTAACAAGAGTCAGATATTAATTGACATATAGACAAATATTATTATTATTGTTTATACTCTGGGAATGAAACACCACCATAATGAAACAATATGACTATATGGTGTTTAACAGTTGAATTAAACAAGTGTCATAGGTAAATAATCACTGCAATAAATGCATTATTAAATTAGCAGTGTCAAAAAACAAACTAAGATACAGTTGAGTGCAAAAGTTTGCGCCTGTTTAACGAGTTGAAAATAATTTAACCAAAAAGACACTGAGCAGTTCATAGGAAACCAAAGATCTGGTGACAACTGATACAGTTTGGTGCAGAGGTTTACACACCCACATAACTTGTGAATCTCCACGGTTCTCTTCATTTAACTGGTTCAAGCAAGTCCTAAGGTCCTCCAAAAAAAAAAGAGTGGTTTGAATTTTTTGGCCCATTTGATTGGTAGTGGTAAGATCTTCAAGCCAAACCTGCCAAGAGCTCATCTTACCATTGATGTCACAACACTGAAGCTCTCGCAATTTCCTTATCTGATTTATAGAATGGTAATTTCCACCCAAAATGAGTCATTTGATTGGTCAACACTTTGTAAGATACTTATCGTACCACTGAGTGCAATGGTAAGACCTGTACTGAACCAGCAGAATACAGGCAATAAACCAGTCTAATATCTGATGTAACTGTTGACTTCTAACAAATCAGTTGATGGTTTGTATGTATGTATGTTTGTATGTATATACACTACCGCTCAAAAGATTGGAATCACTTGCAAATTGTTTTTGTTTAGTGATTTACTTTCTACATTCTACAACAATACTGGGGATTTATGGAACTATGGAATAACACATATATTATTAGGGAGTTATGTAACAACAATGACAACAACAACAAAAACAGGCAGTTGTTATTTTAAGACACGGAGGTCAGCTTTCTGGAATAGTTCTTGCAAGAACAGTACTGTCAAGAGCATTTGCAAAACTCATCAAGCACCATTTGAAACTGGATCTCATAAAGACCCTTCCAGGAAAGCAAGACCAAAACTTACCTCTGCTGCAGAGGAGAAGTTCATTTAGAGTCACCAGCCTCAGAAATCACCAATTAACAAACAGCACCTCAGATTAGAGGCGTTATGAAGACTTTACACATCATAGCAGCTACATCTCAACATGAACTATTCAAAGATTATTGGCCTTTATAAGGCCTTATATTATAAGGCCTTCAGCCTTGCTTTACAAGGTAGAAAGAAATAAAATTCAGGACTAACTATGGAGTTAGAAGGTGATCCCAAACTATTGAGTGGTAGTATATGTGTGTATAAATTAATTACTGTTCCATACCTAAATAACAGACATTCAAATTATCAAATGTTTGAGCATGCTGGTAAATATAACCACTGACACACTCAGTCCTTGTACTATTTGGGCCATGCTGTGGTGGCCATGCTTTAATGGTCTTTATTTATTTGTACATGACTTATTGAGTTTTAATGAGAGACTCCACCCCCCACCCCGAACCTGTAGAGGACTAAACTATAGTTCAAGCCTGTGATTAACCTTTCATAATCCTACTAAGGTCATTAGTGTCATTAACAGGCAGAGAATAAAGTACAATCTGTGGCCCTCTCATAAGTGGTTTATTTAAAAGGTTATACAAAGTCAATTTACATGATCCCCATCTCAAGCGTCAGGTTCTGCAAAGGGCAGTGGTGGTGAAGGTCTGAGCAGAAGGTAATTCTGAGGTTAAACAGTGGCCAACCACTCGACACCAGCTCTGTTTGTTTATGACGGGTTATCTCCAGCAGTGGCGGCCGCCGACCCTTCACCTGTCTGCAGGAGGGACGAGGACAGAGGAGCAGGACAGGACAAGGGTGGACAGGTGAGGGCAGGAGAGGTGAGCAGACTGATTGAAGAGCCTCTATGAAGTCCTGGAGATGGAAAGATAGCCAGGTGACCATTTCACTTCTAGTCTGAGTTCAAGAGGTGAAACCTCCTGAGCCCTACAGTCAGTCTGTACATCTAATCTGAGCATGTTTACATATAACAATGAATAGTAGGATGTTTTAAATTAGTATTAGTGAGATTAAAAATGGAGCAAAACCGATAAATACATGGATTATTCTGGCAAATTAATACGCGTCCGACATAAATAGTAAAGTGATCAAAAACAAACAAAAATCCATTATATCTATTATAAATCAAATAAATATTTGGTGTGTCTGTCCTTTGCTTTAAAACTCTATTAGCTATGTGACTTTTGAAGAAAATGGTTGTTCTGAGCATTTTGAGTGTACTTTGCTGAGCTGCATATTTTCTTGCAGCTATGCTTTATAGTGCTTTATTTTATACACAAAACTCATGTTTTGCATGGCAAAATAAGATTTGCCACCGTTTTTACAGGCAGGGAATGATATAAAATGTATAATTTAAGTGACTGCTCTATAGTCTATAGTATTATACTTGTTTTTAAGTTTTGGATTAACCATCATGTCAAGTAACCAGTCAATAAAGCTTACAACTATGACAGCTAAATAATAACCATAACAACCAAACAGCAGTTGATCATAATCAGTAGGAATGTTGTAATTTTAAGAAAGCTATACAGTAAGACCCCCCCCCCCACCCCTCCCCCCCCCCCCCCCCCAAAAAAAATTGTAAAGTAACATTTAAAAATTCTTTCCTATTCATTTAGCTTTTTCTTTTTTCTCTAGGGACATTAATGGACAAGACATGCACTTCAAAAGGCTTTATTCAGAATTTACTTTTTTAAGAATTTTTTAAAATAATTCTAAGTATAAATTAAACTTCTCAAAATAAGATGCAGACATCATTCTGAAATCTCTTACAAATGTAATTTAGGTTAGAGTTTCAAAAGCCAGTTTTACCAATAAGCAAACACCCCCCAAATGGACAAGTTCAGCTAAACCTCAAAAGCCCGTTTATTTCTGGCTAATTCTTTGTGTGCCTACTTTTACTTCCTCTCCATCACACTGTGAAAGGTCCTTCCACTTTTGTATCTGTTTAGCACTTTTCCCCAAAGCTCCAGATTAGGCTCCACCTCCAAGGGTCATGCGTTTACCATACCTTACGCTGATAGTTCACCTTAAAGTCAAATGTCTGTCCTGTCATGAGTGAGTGATGGAATAGGTACATCTAAAACCTCAGCAAACTCCAAGCTCCAGGACTGATGAAAAGCAATCCTGGATACTGGTCATCTATATGGATCAATGCAGATCAGAAATTTGGAGACATGAAGCATCATGCAGGGACGCTGCATCTAACTGCCAGGGCCTGGGGTCTCAGAGTTCACTGTGTGAGGTAGAAACGATGGTTGACTTCACTAATGGACAGATCTCGGAGCCGAGGTATGGCCCCTTTCTGGCCCGGGTCTTGAAGCTGAGCTTTAGCAAAATGATCTACAGGGGAATAGAAAGACAGACGTTTGTCAACACTGAGAGACGCATCATAATTTCTACAAAGCAAGAGTAAATATATATTAACATGAATCAAAAAGGGCATATCAAGAAAGTTAAAATGTATTAAATAATAATAATTTTAAAAAAAAAAGAAAAGAAATGAGGAATGATATAATGATTAATTAAATTTCAAATAAGATAGCTTATATAGATCTTAAATTAGTATTGTTCAATAAATATAAATATTAAAAACAGTAGAAGCAAGCAAACATTAATGATCACAGAGGCGCAAGTTGTGCATTCAAATTTATATATTCAGGCCACAAGCTAATATTTTAAGGCCTGATAGTCCTGAAATGGGTGATAAAGTCTGCTGATGGTATATTCATGTCACCATGAGGGCTGATAATAGACATTTAACTATATGCAACACATCCGCATTCTAGGTAAACTAATGACTGTTAATTACACTAACTGTCGGTCGTAGTATGGGTGAAAGTAGGTCGGTGTCATCTCGACCTACTTTCGAGAAAGCCACTGGAGGTCATAGTTGAAAGGGCTTGCTGTTTGCAGAGTGCAGTATTAAAGCATATTTATAGAAAGATGCAGTAGTAGTAGCGACAAGAATGACTGCAGAGCTTCCTAAGAAGATTCAAGAACTTGTCATCTAGAATTGCTGGAGTTGGTCCAGTGCGTTTTATCCAAAGTCCAAAAGTGTAGCTATCTTCCAAAAGATTTTAGAGCATTTCACACTTCTGACTGCTGACAAACTTTATGGAGATGTCAAATTTAGTTTTCCAGCAGCACCTGCCGACAGTGCTAAAACTAACTGATTTGCTGACCGTGAAATTACTGTGCTTTATTGGCCAGCCAACTCTTCTACTGTTGTTTTTTTTTGTTTTATCATGCAACTTCACCAAATGTTTAAGTGATCTCCGATCATGTTCAGTCATGATTTATTTTTTCTGACCACATTTCTTCTATGATGTTGACAGTTCAGCACTTTCCTAAGAGGTTTAAATATTGCTTACAACATTTACGAAATCAATTCCTAAATCTCAGTTTCTTTAAATCGCATTGTTTTCTTTGCTTGATGCAAGCCAATAATTTAACTCTTCTTGTAACAGTAATGTTAAGCTGTGGTACCAATATACCATATTAAAATTAACAGAATTATGATGTAGACATTGGGCTCTACTTACGTGCCCAGTGTAACAGATTGACATTACAGATTTACTTTGAACTAAACTGCTTTTTTTGTCACCAGCTTAGGTCTGGTGAACTCTTCCTTGGACGTGTTAACAGTGGATTAAATGTTGGCCTGATGGTGTCGGAACAAAGACAAGATGTACAAAAAAACTGCTCATGGTGTTTCTGCTCAATTTTGTGTCTACAAATTTAAATAGAGACAGTAGTACATTTTAAGTTACATTTTTTACTGGAAATATAAATAGGGTCTCATCTAAATATTAATAATTCTATTGTACAATTTTACTACTAGTACTTTTTTTTCTTAAGTTAAGAATACACAGAACTAGGACTATCATATGACACTGCTAAAAAGAGCAACAACAGTATAGCCCCAATAATTATAACATGAGAGGACGTATAATCAATTAGAGACACAGTGTCTTACCTGTGACGTTGTCCACAGAACACAGAGGAGCCGTGTTCATCATATTGACTCCAAACAGCACCACGAAACACATGGTTAAAGCAACCAGCAGATAAATCGGCAAGGCGAGAGCCCAATACCTGAAGAAAGCAGAGTTATTATTATTATTTCATTATTTTCATTATACTGAACTTTCAACATGACTTTCTATTTCGCTTCAAATGCACTTATTCGTAAAGTAAGCATCTGCTGATATAAGATTTTCCTATAATGACACAGGCTACTCTGCAACGTCAATTTAAAAGTGCAAGGATAAGAGGAGTGTAATGTGCAAGAAATATGTCATGTTTCTCCATATATGGTCAAAGAAAAAAAAACATGCTGTCCATTTAATGGAAGTGGATAAAGTGTTCTAATTAAAAAATGCCATCAACGCTGTGTACTTAGGCTTTGATACTATGGATGTAAAACAGCCTGATGGTTTCCTGTGCATCTTTATTTAAGTGATACTCTTATTGCCTTTTTAGGTGATGCATTGCATCTTATCAGTGTTGTAAAAAGACCAATGTGAGGAATATAGTTCTCTCTCTCTCAGACATGCACTGTCAAATACTCAAATCATCTCTCTCCTCACACACACATGTGATGACAATCCAAAGCAAAACTTACTCTTTTATCATCTGTTCTTTTGTATGATTTTTTTTTTTTGTTTAACTGGGAACATTGAGCTTAGTCTATGTACATTACCAAAAATTTGGACACAAGTTTGGATATATTTTCTACATTCTAGAACAATACTGGATTTTTTCCCCCTCAAAATTATGACGTAACACATTAGATAATAAATTAATAACAACAACAATCAGTTGTTATTTTAAGATATGAAAGTCAGCTGCTCTGGAATATTTCTTGCAAGAACAGTAGTGTGAAGTAGATTTGCAAAAAAAAAAGCCATTTTCAAGGCATAAGCAAAAGATTAATCTTACTTTCAATGGTTAAAATGAAATTATAGCACTTTTAGGATGTTTCACAATGTAGAGAAAAAAAAATCAGGAAAGACTATGAGTTAGAAGGTGTGTCGAAATGTTTGACTGGTAGTGTACATTTCACATTACCCTCCAAAGGAATCCAATATGTCATATTCAATCTTAAACCGATCAGGTGTTTAAGTCCAGCATCTCCCCCTGTACTAATACTTACAGCAAATATCGGACAGAGTGATCATAGCATTTTATTATAAAGTCACATTTCATTTTTTCTCATTCATTCTAGACCAAATAACAGGGTTTACATACTTCTGAGGCCAGTAGGTTAATCCAACAGCATGGAGCCAAGTCTCAGGTACACATGCCCAAACTAAATAAAGCACTGAGAAACAAACACACACACACACACACACCAAATCAATACCTACAGTCTTTTGAATTACATTAGACTGACTGTGGATGGTGAAACAGATTAAAGTGCTTACAGAAGGCAAACTGTGAGCCCAAGAAGAGGACAAACCCATAGATGGCTCTCTCAGGCAGGGGTGATGGAGAGTTCTCTACCATGATCTCTAACACACTAACAGGCCACTAGCATAGCTTTGACATGTTCAACAGCCTCCGCTTGTAACCGCGACAAACCCCGACAAAACTACAAACGCTCTTATATTACTATATTATTAGCTATAAAGTCGCATATGTGTAAAGTCACATTAAAATGACAAAAATATAAATAAAACGATAAACTAAGTACTTCCGTATTCCATGGTCTATTCACTTGTTTTGTTCCGGCTGTTTGGAGTCTTTCAGTGCTACTTACTGCCATCTGTTGGGTTGCACCAGTACTACACAAGGTTTATAGACTGATCAGCCATAACATTATGACCACCTGCCTATTATTAAGTAGATCCCACTTTTGCCACCAAAACAGTCATGCACTGTGTGTTCTGACACCTTTCAATTATAACAAGTATTAACCTTTTTCTCAATTTGATCTACACTACCGCTTCTATTGGATCGGACTACATGAGCCCACGACCCTGTTGCCAGTTTTCCTTCCTTGCGTTACTTTTGCTATGACAACTGCAAACCGGGAACATCCCACAAGAGCTGCAGTTTTGGAGTTGCTCCGACCTACTCATCTAGCCATCACAATTTGTCCTTTGTCACAGTCACTCAAATCCTTACACTTGCCCATTTTTTCTGCTTCCAACACATCAACTACAGAAAAAAGTTAACTTGTTGCTTAATATATCCCACCCACTTCTAGCTGCCAGTGCAGCAATATTGAATATTGAAAATGTAGCTATAGAGAAGGGACAAGTTGTAATGGCTAGACAAGTGGGTTAGAGCAAGTGCGTCTGCTCTGTTTGAATATAAGAATTACTGTTCTTAAAATGAATGAGGAACGCTTGTGACATGCTCACAATATGACATCAGCATTGATGATGATACGGTATTATGACATAAAAGGTGATGAGCATTGTTTTTTTTACCGTACTGTTCTTAAAATGAATGAGGAACGCTTGTGACATGCTCACAATATGACATCAGCATTGATGATGATACGGTATTATGACATAAAAGGTGATGAGCATTGTTTTTTTATTGAAACAATACAAATAGAATACAAAGCACATTAATTACAGTTAATAATAACAACAGCAATAACAACAAAAAAACATTAATTACAACAAATCAAACACAAAGGACAAAGAACTATAATTTGACAGACAAAAGCAAAGGTAAAAGACACAAGAAGATAGATATGATGTATAACATACAGTATATGATAATAACAACAGTAGAGACACATTACTTTTAATGTATTTTTATTTAATAACTCATTAATTAAAAATAGTGTCATAATAATGTAGAAGTCTGTTATTCTTATTAAATTTAATTAGTTTAAGAGAATTAAAAGTGAGGTCATTTCTATTATGAATTTTTTTTCCCCAATTTTCTCCCTAATTTGGTCGTGTCCAATTCCTCCCCGTCACTAGGGGGCTCCCACATTAAGGCTACTACTACCACTCAGCCGGGAGGGCCGAAGACTATCACGTGTTTCCTCCGAACCACGTGACGCCAGCCGACCGCATCTTTTCGAACTGCTCGCTCGCGCACCGTTGGGGGCGGCGTAACACACTCGGAGGACAGCGCTATCCACTCCCTCCGTTGCGCGAGCTCACAGACGCCCCTGACTGGCTGTAGAGCCGTGATTAATGTGGGAGCACTAAGTACCTCTCATCATCCCGCCCCTCTGAGAGAGCTCGGCCAATCAGCTCTCTCTAGACCTCCGGCTGCGAGAGGTTACAGCATCACCCGGGATTCGAACTAAACCTAATTGTTCCTTTTTAATTCTCTCTATATGTATAAAGTATTTTGCATTAAAACACTCGGTTAGGAACGCTTGTGACACGCTCACAATACTGTGTGACAAAGGCATCGATGATGACGCCGCCCACGCCACCCTCTGCAAACACCACCTGCCAAACAAAGAGAATTCCGTTTTATATATACAAGATTATACTGTATCTGATATTTACCTACTTTGTTTCTCTTTTATATTTAACATGTCAATGAGAGCTGGAGCATGTTCAATGTTTATGAGAGCTGGAGCAGAATCAGGTTTATGACTCTAGATTTCTACTAGTTTGGATTTCACATACTACTACTAGTTGTAATTATAGTAGTTGTTGTTTGCCTTTTAGCTGCTCCCATCAAGGGGTCGCCACAGCAGACCATGTGATCGCACAACAACTTGGCACAGGTTCTACACCACAACCCTCCCATTTTATTTGGGCTTGGGACCACAGTGGTTGGAAATCAAACCCGGCCCTTTCACATGGCAGGCGAGAAACCTACCTCTGAGCCACCAATGCCCTTAGTTGTAGACGAGCCCAGAGCCACCAATGCCCTTTATTAGTACTACTACTACTAATAATAATAATCATAACAACAGCACAGTGGCTTAATGATTAGCACTGTCACCTTGCACCTCCAGGGTCAGGATTCGATTCCCATCTCGGGAATGTGTGCATGTGAAGTCTACTAGTTGTACATGTATTAGTTTTAGTAGGAGCACTGGATCACTCTTAGTGATCCAGTGCTCCTACACCGCAGAGGCCTCGGCAAACGCATTATCTCAGCGTCAGCGACAGAAAGGTTAAAGCACAGCAATGAGAACACAAATTACACTAGAACACTAGTTTGTATGATGAAGAAACATACAAACATGTTAAGGCATATTGCAGGTTAATCTAATTAACATTCCCAAATTGCCCATAGTGTGTGAATGTGTGTGCGAATGTTGAACTGAGTTCCCACCAGGGTTGTAAAATGGGAATAGATTTCGTGGCTGCACTGTCCCAAGCTGGACTACAGAGGTCCGTAGATAGATTGAATAATAATAATTAAAAATAATGAAGAAGAATTTTTCCCTCCTTAGAAATCTAAGTCTATTGGGTTATTCACCCACTCAGCCAGCAGGGGGCGCCTCTAATCTGTTTATGTTGCAAAGTCCACTCAGTCATGCTAGAATAAACGGACGTGGCTTTCTTTATGTTGCAGGAAACCATTCACAGCTCAGAGGAACGATGGAAAGGTGGGTAACATTAATGTTATACAGATGCTTCGCGTGTGTGATTTTATTATAGTGCTGGCTGTTTTGGGAGCAGTTGGAGCGGTGTAATGTTTGCTCTTTGTTGTTTCTGAGTGTGTGTGTGTGTGTGTGTGAGAGAGAGAGAGAGCGAGCTCAGGCAGGGCCGAGCTAACGCTAGCCTTCCCTTTATTAACTAACATTTTAGCATCAGTGCTAAAAAACCTGGGCTTTTTCGCTAGGGATTCTATTCTGTTTAACAGTTTCGTTTTATTCTTTTACTAATAAACGATTCGGCTGTGACTAAGAGATACTGTACACTCAAACCTAGTTACACACCACACACACACACACACACACACACAGAACTCCAGGAAGTGACTGTATCACACTTAAATTCTTAAAACATTAAAACATTCATACACACATTAAATACAATTTATTCTGTTTAACGGTTCTTTGGAACACTAGTGTGGGCAGTTGTACTGGCCGGATGTAGTGTGTGTAGGTTTGGGATTGAGCCTGAGTGTGTGTGTAATTGTGTGTGTTTGGTTTAGGCAAAACATGGTGCGTTTATACACAGTATATAATCAGCATAACTCAACTTCACCATCCCAAGGGCGAGGTTATTCTTCTCATTATGTGTGTGTATGACTACACATGAGCTCATACGAAGGAGGCCGGGTCAGCTCAGTGTTTAAAGGTCTCAGGTTCAGTCCCCAGCGCCACTGTCGGGCCCTTGAGCGAGGCCCTTAACCATCAACTGCTCAGATGTACAACCAGGTAAAAATGTAAGTCGCTCTGGATAATGGCATCTACCGAATGCTGTAAAGGTAAACGTGGTCAGGTTATTAACCAGAAATGTGTCTTGGTTAGTGAATGTGGTAGAAATTTTCAATCCTTGAACTCAAAGAAGTCTTAGTTTTAAGGCTTAAGTAATTATCTGTGAAGATTCTCTGGTGAGGTTATTTTGAATTTGAGTCATGACAACTGGACTTCTTTTTTTTTTTTCTTTGTCTTAGTCTTCTAAGAAGGCGTCCAGTTGACATGATTCAACTTCCCGAAGGCTTAAGTATTGTTCCTGGTCGGAGTTTTTGCCGGATGCCAAATAATACAATCTGATGTAATGCAGTTAGCTTTTTTTAAAGTCTTGTCTTCTTTATGAAAAAATGTGACCATTGTTTTGTTTTTCTTTAAGGCGTGAGATGTTGGAGTCTGAAGATTCTGATCTTGAGGACGGGCTGGACTCGGTCCGACACCAAACTAAAATCGTATGATGTTGATTTAAAAATATATATATATTTTATATAAAAAAATAAAATAAACATTATTATTTATTCAACCATAATGTAACCTTTAGAATAATTTACTACTCATAAAGTTTTGTTGATATATATGTATGTGTGTGTGTATTTGTATACAGTAAATATATTTTATTCTCCCTGTAGTTTTATCATGACAAATATTCATTCATCCACATGATGGAGCCTCCAGGTATGTAAGCTTCAATGATTTTAACAGCTGCTGGTTGATCTGTGATTGACGCTCAGTGCATCACATGAGTTACTTTAAATAATAGAGTTCTTTTTCTTGGGAATTTGTTTAGACATTTTGTCCGAGCAATGGGGTAAAATACCTGCTGATCTAAGAAGAGAGGCGGGGCACTTGCTGCACATCTCGGCGTTCTGGTGGCCCATTTTGTACCGGCAACAGGAAGGTCACCTCACTACAACCTGGGCGGTGGACGTGGGCTTCGTGGACTCCAAGTGAGTTAAAAACCGTCGTATTAAATGCCAAGACCTCCCCCCCCCAACTCAAATACCCTAGGCAAATTTTTTAAACTGGAAATACAGGAGTGACAACATGTATCGCAACTTTTCTGCAACACCCTGCAGGCTGAAGTTTAAATAGAACATTTTATATTTAAATATTGCTTACGCAGGCAGTGTGCCCGCATGTTTGTACTTAGTCAAATAACCCCAGTGGTTATACACTCTATACCATTCCTAATAGTTGATTTTAACAAGATATTGCAGTTTAAAACTTTTCGTTAAACGTTTATTTTTATTTATTTTTTATAAGAAAATTTTTGAATTGTTAACAGTCATGTAAAAGGGCCGTGCATGCTGATGAATAGAATAAATAAGCAATCGCTTTAGGCTTTTGTTCTTGCAAAACTGACAGCTGAAGCACTGATTTAGGAGTAATCAAAATTTACAAGTGGCCTTAAGCAACATGAAGAAATGAATATCTCCGGGTGTCCAGGCACAAAGTCTGATTATTGCTTCATTAGATAACTTCACCTGATCTCATACAGACTACAATGATCATACCAAACTTTTCACACTCTACAGTTGTAGAGTAGTAATGATTCATTATTTCATCTTTATAATCTGGATGAAACTTGAATTCCAAGATTTTAAATCACCATAAATCTACATGTGGATTTTTATAACACTGCTTTGTGATGATGCCTAGAGAATCTACCGCGTGTGTGAAGGGATAATTGTTGAGTGTACTTGGCAAAATTCTTCCATCTCAATCATCCTATGATGCTATTGAAAATTTCAGTCTACTGAAATAAAATAATGAAAGCTTATTGAAGTAAAATATCACGCATTTCAAAATACATACTTGTATACAGAACATTTTTATATGTATGTAAATGATAAACAAAATTCTCTTTGTTTGGTGGGTGGACTGACGGGTGGGCTTGTGTCGTACTGTGAGAGTGTACAGTACTGTCATGTGTGTTCCTGACCGACTGTAACGGTATGCAGTGGCATCACCAGCCTTTGTCATAACGTGACATGTCACATTAACTTCGATTTCATCAACCGTCACGTCATGCATACGTTAAGGCAGCAAGTTGAAAGCATACGAGTCACCTCTCATTTCTTCATATTTTGCTCGCAAATAGATTTTTTTTTAAGTGTAGTCTTGAGAAATTGTTCTCCAGGCTTTTTTAATTTAATTGAATTTTTTTTACTTTTTTTGGCATTTGTTTTTGGCTCTCATTTTCGGTCCAGTCCCTAAGCAGTTTCAGAGGATTTTTTTGTTTGTTAAGCCACACAGTGAATCACTATGAATCATTCACGAATAAAAACCTATTTAAACTTGAGAAGAAGCAGGTGCAGGTAATAATGACAGATGGTCAGGTGCACGATTAGTATACTGTCATCCTGAATACTGAGTGGTTAAGAGGGGAAATTAGGGTGTTACATAAGTAAACAGTCTTTAGGCGCTTTGCAGCCTGTCACAGTAAAATGTTTCTTCCCATTTCTTACATTTAATCTACATCACTTAATTTCATTTAATATGGAGAAATGAAAGGTGACTCAAGGCATGTGCAGAGTATGGTACGTAATATTATGTCATCCTTGATGATATTGAATGATGCATGCAGGTAATGCCAGGTCTCGTGCAAATGCTGAATTTTGCGCTCCAGTCAGGTAACCTGACTGATGCATAATTCTGCTTTTCCAGTTCTAGTGAAGTAATGAACTATTGTTCACTTGTTCCCTACATTATTTTCAGTTCCCTTTTACCTGAGCAGTTTTTACTTAACATGACGACTAAAAATCTTGTGATCGTGTGACTTGATTCAGTAGTTACTTTTAACTGTGATTAAACATTTTTCCATGCTCATTGTTGAATTGTTGTTGTATTTCTTTTGTCCATGTAGCATATAAGAGAAAGTTTTGATTATAGCTATCATGACGTTTTGATTCGGATCAACTGTGGTCACTGTATAAACCATGAGAACACAGATAACCTAAAAGTGCTTCAAATGGAAAAACACTTGAATACAGATGGGTGACCGATTAAAGAGAATAAGAGATAGGAGCTCTGATGTGCTCTGGGTAATGTTTTGCATTTTGCTGGAATGCTTTGCATCTCATTAACACTTGAATGGCAGTTGCTTGTGTCCAGTCGTTTGACTTCAGCGCCAGTGTCTGATGAGGAAACTCCTGATAGGAGTGGTCTCTAAGGATGATAATGTCTCCATCTACAGGCCACAAAAGCTCACTGAATGGTTTGATGAGGATGGCTATTGTTGAAGTTATAAGCTTCTGTTCTTTATAGTGACAAGATCTTCGTGCTTAGCCAGTTAAACACCTGTTTGGATGTTGGACAGCGATCTTCACTATCATCATCAAAACACCTCAAAAGTGTCTGTGTTTAGGATAACCGTCAGTACACTGCAGTCTCATCAGATGTCTAAAAATCGAGAGGCAGGAGTCAGCATATGATGATGATGGTGAAGATAATTAAAATGATAATAACAACAATTAAAATTAAAAAGATGTTTTATTGTATTTGTCGCGCATCTGCACGTTATATTCTATGCTGTAGGTGATTTTTACGAGGGGGTGTTCAAACTGGGATTTGATTGTGCAGACTAACAAAACACAGTAGTCAGATTAAAAGCTTCTTTTATTTCGCTATATAATCTCCTGCTATTCTAATGCACTTATTGTAGTGTTTCACAAGTGCTTGGATAACCATCAAAGTCAAACGTTTTCTCAGTACACCGAAGCCATGGTTTGTCATTCACGGATGTACAGCCTTCTTTAAAAATGCTTGCACCGTTTTATGCCTTGCATTCGTTTTATGCCTTCATTCACAAGAAATTTCATCGCAAGTTCCAGTTTGTCTTGAACACCCCTCGTATAATCTCATACCACTAGTAGTTTTGCATTTACTTTCTCTTTTTAAAAAAGGTTTTCTCCTTGTACTCGGATATTTCGAAAAGACTTATTTGAACTCCCTTGATAACTTTACAGCCTGCATTTGATTCTGATGGTTTTTGTTTTTAATGTTTTTTTTTTCTTTTTCTCATTCTTAGTGTTGCAAATGATCTGAGTTTGAAAAGGCTGCAAAGAATCGAAATCTTGGAGCTGATTCTTGACACTGTGGCAAACTGTGTACGTATTTTAGTTTTGTGGATGGCTAGAAATCTTTGTCTGAAGCATCTGAAAGTGTATACGCTGTGTATACTACTATGTATGTACTACTACGTCATGATTCATGATTAAGTTTTTCGATCGTCTTTATAGCTGGCTGGTCCGCATCCTGAGAGGAAAGCGAGAGAGTTGATGATGCTTAGCATGTCCATTAGAATGGTAAGTATTGGAAACTCATTTATTTAATGTGAAAGGTCATAGTCCCAGCATTGTGGCATAGGAGAGAGATCTGTGTTAGGAATTAAGTTTATAGTGTGTGTAGTGATGAGAAGATGCTCTTCACAAATGGCATGATTTGTAAAATGTGTATATATAAAGTCAGTTCTTTTTACAGAACTTTTTCTTTTTGACTCAACTCAGAAGTAGGAAATCAACAAAAATCTAGCCAAATGTACTGAGTGATGTAGGTCTACCATCGTAACATAGAACTGTAGAACAGTAATATCAATGTTTCTGTACATCTAAAACAAATATCACCCGTCAGGTATAACATTAACACCATTTAGCATGGAGACTTTTTAACATCAGTTATATAATATGTGAGAGGATCTTCATCTATGGCTATGGGGACCAAACGCCAGGCTCATGCCACGGAAAAGCCAATGCAGCACTAATCGCTGAAAAAAGTCAATTCTGGCTACGATAGAAAGGCACCAGAACCCCAGGTTTATACAATCTGCCATTCATGGGTCCCAGCAGAGCTGCCAAACCAGCCTCCAAGCTCCCCAATTTTCTCAATCCAATCAAGCTCCCATGGGACACGGTGGACAAACAAGCCTGGCGCACAGATGCTGCAACTCCCTAACGATATCACGTTTTGGTGCCAGACACAACATCACACTCCTGAGGTCTGTGGAGTCATGCCCAGAGCTGCCCCGGTGGCACAAGAGGAACATAAACACTATTGGGCATAATGTTTTTTGTTGTAATGTTAAGGCTATTTGGTGTATGCAAAGCGACTTGTGTAAATGTTGACCTTCAAGTTTTAACAAACAAAATAACTGCTTTGTTTCTGTCCTTCTCTCCACAGGAGGATGATGGTATTATGAAGGCGGTCACCTGGCTAACAGAATCGGGTCCTCCAGGTCTGAGAAGGAGGATCCTTCAGCTTGGATCAAGGGAAATACGCCACCATGTTCTAGATTTTGTATTTTCTGAGTGTAAGTCAGTGCACTGTATAAAGCATGCTGCAAATAAATTCTTTCACCTTTGTGAAAGTGTTAAGCCATGGCGGTAGGAGAAGCATTGCTTCCTCTAAGTGTTGTTTCCTCTTCAATCATTTCCTCTTGCATACATCTGTCATAGCATAAAGGTTAAGGCAATACAAAACTTGGAAATTAGTTTTTGAACTGGTCTTTTTCTGGGGAAGAAAGATTGTACAACATTGGGGTTTTATTTTATTAAATTAATATCATTTGGAGCACAAGATTTAATTTATTTGAAATTTTCTGACATCAACACAGAGTCAAAATTATACATACAGGATCAAAAAACGTACACACACAGCCACTTTGATTATTAATTCAGTGGTGCTGAAATTACTCAAATATATTTTGAATTAAAAGCTTTGAATGGGATTGTCAGCATTTCTCATGATCTCCAGATTTCTCTCATGTCATTTGGCGAGCCCCAAAACCTCAGGTGTTCCACTCGAGCCCTAACCTGATATATGTGCGAAAACCTTAATTCCCAGTTGTACATCAACTCCCTCATAGATTAACTGCAGTTTCATTCCATTTCAAGTGAAAAACATTTTGAAAAGGGGAGATCTTAATTTTTGTTTTGGAGCGAAATGTGTAAATGTTGCCTTCATTAAATTTTTTTCTTCCCCCAGATTCTCGGTTCATACAGGAAATGTCATATAACAGTACTCAAGTATTAATGGAGCTGACATTAGATCCGGATAAAATGAGTTTACAGGTAAGAGTTCAATGGAATAAGAGTTTGTTTGCATGTTTAGATGGCTATACCTGAATCAGATAAGGTTTAATTTAAAAAAAATTTTCTGCTCATTCAAAGGATAAAGATAATACACCCCTTGGTCTTATATCAGAAGATCACTTACTCTTTATTTGTTTTTACAGGAAAGTGAAAAAATGAAAAACAAAGGGAATGAACAGTTTCAGAAGAAAAAGTATGAGCTTGCTGTGAAATCGTACACAAAGGCTATAAAATACCAGTAAGTTCCCAACACCCTGACTGATGCATATGAGCAATAATTATGGGCAGTATTTCAATCTTGTATACTGTGTTTCAGTGCCAACAACCACTTTTTGTATGGGAACAGAGCGCTCTGCTATCTTCGTTGTGAAAAATACCTGTAAGTTTTATATGACCATTTCAATACATTCAAGTAATATGCTTTTTAAACATTATACGGCTTGTGAAGTAATTTTTTATTATAAATGTTAACAGGAAAGCAATGGGTGATGGTAAGCGAGCTATCATCCTGCAGCGAGACTGGGCCAAGGTAAACCACCTTTGCTATTTCTATTGACTGTTTCTCCCCTACACATAGACTTTAATTTCTGTTTTTGTCTGTTGATATGTCCCCAGGGCCATTATCGTTTCTGTGATGCCTTGTTCTATCTTGGAGCTAGAGACAAAGCAATAGAGTCCAACCTTGCTGCTCAGAGCTATTGCACTGCTGATCCAGAGGGAATGAAAGACCTCCAGCAGCAGTACAGTCGCTTTATGACTGAGATTTCTGAAAGCGGAAGTAAAGGAAGATCCCCAGCATGTCCAGAAGGTGATCAGTTAAAAAAAAATTTTCAATCATGTATGGGTTCACAAAACTCAAGCATAATCTCCAGAACAAGAATATCGATTAATGTATGTAATGTATATGTATATATATTTTTTTTTTCAAGCTGAAGGAAAACAAAAGAAAACCGAGTCTAAGAAGGGAGCAAGTAAACGGTATCCTTTCTCCCCCTTTCTTTCTTATCTTGTTTTTAATATACCAAGAGAAGTGTTTTTTTGTTTGTTTTGTTTTGACTAATGTTTGGGTTTCTGATAGACCTGATGGAGCATGGGGTGTAGATCCCATGGCCCACCATCTTCATCGAGACAGAACCCACGAGACGGATCATAACACTGATGCTGCAGACACTAAGGTGAGAGAACATGCTCTATTAATAAAATAGATTTAAAATAAATTAAATTCATTTATTTAAATAAAATTAATAGTGCAAGTAGAAATGCAAACTTGCTGGCAACTTAAATAGGAACACCTCTATCTCTGTTCATTCATGAAATTATCCAAGCGTTAATTTATGTGGTAGTAGTGCACGCAATCATACAGATGCAGATCATTTTAATATCAAACATCAAAACATAAAATGACCCGGTGTTTGTGTTCCAATTAAATCATTCTGTTGCTAAAGCCATTTGTTTTTTGACATTGTAATGCAATTGAGCATTTTGAAAAACGTTTATAATTGGATAACGGCCTGATATGGCCGAGTCTTAGATCCATCTCTTGTTGCAGGCTGTGGTGTTAATTTTATTTGACAAATTAACATAACTAATGATAGCAAAGGACAACATGCTAACAATTGCTGTGAATCGCTTATGATTTAATCATGGGTGTTAAGTACTCCTTACAGACAGAACTATGAGTAATTTATAAATAAGTAATTAACTTATTAGTAATTTGCACATTTATTGAAATCATACTGTTGTCTTGTCGCGAGCTGAGATTGAGTATTTACACCTCACACTGCGGTTAATACGACCGCAGTTGTGCATCAGCTGGTAATATTTCTGCTTGGTTTCTACAGCTGTTAGCGGTCTCTACTCTTAGCCAACACTATGCAGCAATCATCAGCAGGAATTAGCCAAATACTAAACATATCCTAAACAGAATATTCAAGATTCATGGCTTCATTCATTGTATAAGTAAGGCTAACGAAAACACCTACTGTAAAACAGGATTTAACAGCTGTCTATTCTGAACAATTAAGTTGAATGGACATGGCACCTAGTAAATAAATAAATACATTCTGTTAGTTTTTTTACTGGTTCATGCTGGCAAGAACTCACTCTTTACAATTATGACAAGCAGAAAAGCATCTCACAATGCAAAACACATTGAACAGTGAGGTAAACAGGCAACAAGAACCAGAACAGGAATTTTATGGTACAGTAGGCACAGGCTCAACAAAACCATAGAGATGAAGGTTGGGAAAAGATCAGAAGATGTTTTTGCTTTCTTTCTGATCTGCTACTTGATTGGCTGCTTGGATAATTGCATAAATGTGCAGGGCTACAAATATTTCGATTAAAAGTGGCTGGTGAGCTTCCAAATTTAGAAATGCAAGCCTTCATCCAACTTCCTTTAATTTGGATTTTTCAATTATATTGCAATCTTACTTTTTGACATTTTTATTAAGAATTAAGGATGTTGCTGATGTGTCTAGAAAGTTGAACATGGTGAAGCCAGGATTTTAATCTTATTAACTGCACCACTACTGTTGTGTAATTTGAGATGGATGTAATTTAGAACATATGGGTTTTTACTAATTGCTCTGTACTATGTGGCAAATTTTGTAACATATGTGAATCTTTCAAATCACTGGCAAAATCTTACTACCTCATAGAGACAGAAGTCACTCATCAATGTCCATTTATATTGCGGAGAGCATATAATCTTGCATTACCTGTGTGTTAAACTACCCAAAATTTAAGTTTTGTCCTTAGATTGCTGCAATGAACTAGTTGCATGAAAGAGAGGGAAGAAAGGAGTTTTGATGCATTTCAGGAAATATAGGGCATAATCATGCTGCTGCAGGCTTTAACTGTGATGAGGTGTATCACACTAATCATCCAAATTTAGTATTCTAAGCATTTTAAATTCCAACAGAGAGAATACTAATAAGTGAAAAAAGAAAAATATAAATATAAACCTTTGAAAGGCTCTTAAGATAGTGTTTTCCTTGCTAAGTAGATCTGATCATTTGTGTGTGTTTTATTTATTTATATATATATTATTATTATTGAAAAACTGTCATGTGAACTGAGTATACTAACACGTTAATTTAAATGGTCTGAATGTTGAATGATTTTGTATTCATAATTACTTATGTTCTTGTGTAGAAGAAAGCAGAAGACAAAAAACAAGAGGAACCATCAGGTAAGTTCTGTTTGTTTCAGTCCATTTATGATACTCAGACTGTATGAATGTATGAAGTGAATAAGAAAGAAATGACAAGTGTTTACTTTGTGGGGAAACAGTCTGGTCATGCAACACAAACCACAGTGTCACAATACTCTGACTGTTTGCCTGAAGATTTCGAGTTCAATGCATGACAGGAAGGTGACTAATTATAGAGTCATTAATGTAGACTAATGTGCTTCTAGAACGCACCAGAAGTACAGGCATCTTCTGCAGGAGACTCATCCTGTAATCAATGTCTAGGTAAACACCTGAAACTGACATGCAAAGACTTGTTCAACGAGTATCAGGAGCTGCAGTGTAATGGCCTAGGGGAAGCCATGTGGTGAAAGGCTTTTGAAAATAATCTAAATGAAATGTGATTACATGTTAAAGGTTTAGTTCAGATTTTAGTCTTTCTTGTATCCAAATTGCGGTGCATATAAGTGCATCACCAAAGATGTCTCTCGAATTTTGTCGCCTGAAACGTAGTACAATGCAAGTAAAATGGGTGAAAGTCTCCAATGCTCTTCCTGTGCAAAAATGCATTCCAAAGTTCAGCTGAGGTTTATACAAAGCTTTTTCAGTCCCAGAATGACGTGAAGCTGGTGTTTTTCATTGTTACTATGTGAACACATTACTTGCATTGTACTACGTTTCAGGTGACAAACTTTGAGAGAACTAGGTTTGCGGAATTTTGCCCCCGATTACTTATGTTGAAGTTGCGTTCTTGGTGATAAACTCATTACAAACAACACCTATAGTAATGTACACCTCAATTCTGATTTAAGATAGACTTTAAAAAAAAAAACTGAACTACCCTTTAACTTGTATTGTTTCACTAAATATTCATGACTAAATTAAGAAGGCTGCATTTCTTGGTCCAATCATTGGAAAAAATGTGTGCGTGCGCGTATGTTGCTTTTCTGTGTGATGAATAAAGATGTGCGTCTAGTAGTCTGAGGTTGACATTTACTTGTGTGGAGTGATTTGTTTAAACGCAAAACATTTAGCTCTGTGTCATAGTTTAAACAGCAAGTAACTTCATTTAAGCTAAACCATTCTGTACTGTTTATTTATTTATTTTTAATGCTTTTGAAAATGCAACTGAGAAATGATTGACACTAGTGCTAAGGTCCAATCACTTGGGAGACGAAAACTCTGCTGCAGTGAATCCGTTTTAAGAAACCTCTAGGCAAACGTTTAATTACGAATAGATGCAGTATATTCATGGTATTGAAACCTGAAAGTGCCATAGGATTATATAGGCTTTATACAGTGGGTAAAAGAAGTCACGATGTTCTGTCTTTTTGTTCTTCTTTGAAAAAGCATTTAGACGCATATCAGATATGCTGGGCATCTCCTGTGCTCTTCAAGTCACCTCAGAGAGTTGGTGTTTTTTGATGATGGGCAGTTCATCACTCCATAACACATGATTCCACATAACTCCTTTTTTTCATGTGTTTTTATTTTTTATTTTAAAAAAAATAGGGGTCAGTGCTAATTTTTCACCAGCCATGTGAGAGGCCTGGTTTCAATTCCTGCCCAGATCATGGGAGAATTCCATCAGGAAGGACATCTGACGTAAAACTTGTGCCAAGTTGTGTGCTGATCGGTTGGTTCGCAGTGGTAGCAGCCGAAAGACTTGTATTTGTTTTAAAATTTTGGTAGCTCGAACCTATGAAGAAAGTCAGAAGCAATTCTTTGAATGTTGTTAAAGGCTTCTTGGCAGCATCCGTGGCCAGTTCTCTCCTGGTCTTCTCATCAATTTTAAAGGGATTTTCTGTTCTTATTATTGTCACTGTTGTGCCACATCTTTCTTAATTATTATTCTTCAGCAGTGAGGTAGCATAACTGTTTTGTAAACTCTATGCCAGTTCTCCAGGTGGAAGATAGCTACAGGAGGAGTTGTTCTTTAGTTTGAGGTTAAGCAGTTACTTTATTTTTAAACACCCTAAAATGACTTATGCAAGTTTTTGGTGTGCGTAATAATGTCCCTACCCTCCAATAAAAAAAAAAGAAAAAATTTAAAAAGGGATTTATGGTTTCAGTTGCAAGTTTACAATGGGAATGCAAACCTTTGGACATGGTTTAGCCTGCTTTTATTTATATTTAGAATAATGTGTTGAATTCTACGTCCACTCTGGAGTTGGGGCAGATTAATTCTGCATCAGTGTGACACGGGTTTAGGAAGTTAAACAGAAACTTTGCAAAGGTTGCATTGCTTCTTTATCCTGTTTGCGTCGATTTGTTGTTTCAGAAGAAGGATGGGGGTGAGCACAGGAAATGGAAACGCTTCGCACTGTGTGCACACCGAGTGATGAGGAGAGGGTTGATAGATATAAGCCGGGAGGGCAAACGAGACACGTGACTGCAAAGCTTTCGCTCGCGCTCAGTCAAACACGTACATTTCCGCTTCAGCGCTCGGTCGCGGAGAAAGTTTTACCTGTGTGTGTGTGAGAGAGAGAGAGAGAGGGTGTGGGAGAGGAGTGGATTATAATGCGGCGCTTTTAAAGTGTTCAACTAGTCACCAGGACAGTACGTTACTCCTTGTTTTTCTGCCTTTTCTTCTAGAACAGAGGGTGTGTTTTGTGTAGGAGAGAGAGGGAGAGAGAGCGCGCGCGCGTGTGTGTGTGTTTTATACTCCTGTTCATGTCTCGCCAGCTCTGGTGTTTGGCGCAGAGGGGATAATAACGCGGCATAGAGTTTCTGCTGTTTAACAAACTCGCATTTCTGCTTTCAGAGAAACCAGTGACCGACACTCAAACTGAGGACAACTTTAAAGACACTAAAAGGTAACCAGAGCTTAAAACGGGGTTTAAAAAAAAAGAGAAAAAAATCCAAAATAGTTTTATGTCCGTATTCTTCAGGGAAACTTTTTATTTTATTTTAAACTTGGTCTGTAAACTTTACTGTTGTTGGTAAACTCTGTGGAAACGGCATCGTGTTTCAGACGGAGGATTAGCGATAAGCTAACATTTTATTAGCACCTCAATGTTTACTGAGCCGTTAACGCTAGTTGTTTCTCTTCTTCTCATTGCTTTCATTCCTTCAGTCTTCATAACGTTTCACCATTTCAAGTCTTATATGTCTCTATATATGTATGTATGTCTCATTGCTCTACCCCTTGTGTTTTCTGTCTCTACAGTTTCACTTTTGTTTCTGTCCTTGTTTTTACTTGAAGGCTGATTGTCAGGGGAAAACCTTTAGGATTTACATTTCAGTTTCTGAATACCTAGCTAAAACGTCCAGTGTGTGTGTGGGTTTATTTTATATATTATATTTAAAAAAACACAGAGATGGGAGAAGATTTATCTTCCAATGTCAATTCATATTATCGACACATTTGACTCAACTCAACAGTTTTTTAAAATGAGTTTAATTAAAATTTGTTTGCATTTGAGGTGGTAAAATGTTGTATTCTTCTGTAATCCTACAGGTGGCGTGCTCTAAACTATAGTGGCAGGCAGCACAGCGTCCTGTGTTACATTCTAAGTTTAAAATAAATTGTAGCAGAAACTTAAAAAAAAGAGAGAGAAATTATATTGAATCGGGATCATTATAATTGCAGTAGAGATTAAAGTATATGTGCGTATGTACATGTTTTATGAATGTTTATAGAAAATTTTCTAATAAACATTCTCTGTTAATTAACTGCATTTCCTAATTCACTCTACAGTATAAAAGACAAAGTGAAGTACAGTAGTTTTTCAAACTATATTTTATGCACACCTTCTGCTATTTGCTAAAAAAAATTCTAAAAAATAAATCAGTTTAAGGCTGAAATTGATATTTCCTTTTATATTATTTAGATTTCTCATACACAAACAATTAATTTTCAACACCTTGGTTTAGGACATGATTTTAGTTCTTTATTTACCTTATAAAGATCAAATGATAGTTTTATCTCAGTTTTGTTTGTCATGGCAGAGCATATCACAAAGGACAGCACCGCATTTTAAACCTCTTTTTGGATTACATTAGGTCTTAAATTTCAAGCATCTAAAAACTATTCCAGGCTTTTGCTTGGTTTTAGGATCCACCCTGGAACGAGATACTTCCTCACACCCTGACAATCATAAACCATGTCTTGTCCCTACATTACCTTACTCCGATACAAACACAAGCCTGAGTTGCTGAGTTGTTTAAACAGCAAAGAGTATTTATTAAAGTTTTCTACCCATGAACGTTCTTTGTCTGGATGCATGTGTAGGATGTGCTCAGTTTGAAAAACTATTGGTAGTGTCTTAAATCAAAAGCGTCCTCGCTGTTGTGCATCAACAAGCTCAGAGCAGAGAGAAAAGAGTTTGAGATCTTGTTGATTTAAAGACAAACAGCATATTATCATGTCATTCACATGTATCAAAGTACGTTGCAATACACTCGTGTTTCCAAATACATTTTTTTAGTTGTTGCTCATAAATTGTTAATAAGTGATTTGTGTAATTGTGTTACTAATTAAAAAAAAAACAACGTCCTATTTTATGTTATGGAAGTATCAGCAACAAGTGTTTAAATAGATTACTCCTAATGCACAAGAAACCTTGAGGATTTCACCAAGTGTATTCTCGTTATGATCACGGGTAGAAAGAAATCAGTCCAAGCCCCTTACTTCATACCTTTCCATCGTTGTTTTTCTCTTTCTCACTGAAAAATATTCACTGACTAAACCTTTTCAATAGTCAACATCTGACTGACCAGTAACATTAATTAAAGTAAATAACCTTAAAATGTCAACATATGCAACACAAACAACAACTTATCAAAGTCAAGTTATTGTTGTGATGAGCTGCATTTGAGTTTTTTTTATGTAATCTTGTGATTAAGCCTCTTAGTTGTACTGTATACTATGTAACTTTAGAATACAGTATGCACAAACGTTCAAACGTACACACACTGCAAGGTGCACCAGCATTCTTCTATACAGCTTTCACATCAGTTGGACTAAACTAAAACCCCTAAAATCTTCACTGCTTCAGCGGTCCTTATTAAAGATATTTGTTCTTTAGGTTTCTGTGGTGTGACTGGCTGTAGACTAGCTGTAAATTCAGGAGCAATAATTTGTTGGATTAAATTTAACTTTATGGTCCTTGAGTACAAGTTCAAAGCCATCGCAAGGCAGATAGCATCAGATCAGAAGTGCAAAAGGGCAAGTCGCCATAAATATAATGTGCGAAGAGACAAAGGAAGGTTGGCTGTAAAATTTGGAAGAGACAATCACTGGAAAATGAAAGTGTTATACTAAAAGTTTAAACACGAAACAGTATTTTGTGCAAAAAATAGACACTGGTATTAAAGGAAAATTAAAGAATAATTCCCTTCGCAAGAAAATTGGAGCATTCCCAAATTTTCATTAGTCAGAAATGCCTGTAGGTAAACATGACGTCTGACTGGGCAAGCACATAATGTATATTTTTTTCTGACTGCCAAATGTCTTTTATAATGTGTCCATTCCTAAGTGTGTTTCATGTTTTTTATATTAAGCTCTCTTTCTCCATCTCTGTTTTGCTTAGTGAAATGGGAGACCGAAAGGCCAAAAAAGCAACTTCAGGCATTCCAGAGAAGCAGTCTATAAAGAATAAACATCCAGCTACACAGGAAAAGGTAAAATTTCCGTTAACTCTATCATTAGACTAAATATGTTTGTGTAATTTTTTGTGCTACTGCATTTGAGCTAGAGTTTTAAATGCATGATGTATATTTATTTTTAATTTTTTGTTCCTTCCTGTTTTTCGACTTGACTAATTAGTGTACATGAAATAAGTCTTTAATGTGTACGAATCTGATGAGTATTTAAATTAGGTTGTTTCTGTAATCTCCATCTTCACTTGCTGAGAATATAAAAAAAAAATTCTCGTTATTTTACAAGACAATAATTAATTTGGGTATGAATTTTGGTATGCATATATTTATTTGTAAATTGTGTGTAGGCGTATTTACACAAAAAATGTGGTATTTGTCCCATGTGATCCTGTAAAATTCAATAGAATTTTATCTCTGCCACAATATATTGTATACACTGGCGGTGTTTTTTGCAACATTATCTTTTAATTCTGTGCAGCACTTTGTTAGAATCGGCACTGAGTGAAAAAAAAATATATTTTTTCATCATAGCCCTTCCATTAAATTCATCTTCATGATGAGTTTGTCAAGCCACAAATAGCAAACCACAAATGTCATGCTTGCTAGATCTCTGGTTTCCTAAGAACACATCCCTTTTTGTGTTGGTAACATAGCATCAAAAGAAGAGATTATTCTCTGAGTCGCCTAGACAGTATGCCTAAAAAGACAAACTTAGTACTTTCTTATGTTTTATGTAGTTTTGGGGCCAAATGCAAATCAGCTGTGCCTTGTACATGTCTGGCAATTTGAGATGAATTTTTTGATGAAATTCTAAAACTTTTGTGAACACAACATCACTGAATGACTGACTGATGAGTAAGGCCCATTGCTATGTGTCTGTCATTTCAAGTTGTTCTTACATGAAACACCGGTTTATTGGTGCTAATAGAGTGGTGTGTTTTTCCTAAAGCCACAGAGCATCAGTGAAGTGTGCAGTAAGAAGCAGTTTTGTGCTGCAGTTCGGGACGCTCATATTGCTCTCAGTGACCAGCGCTGCCACAACGCAAAGCAGTCTTTCTCTGAGGCACTCAAGATCCTGAAAAACATTGGGACCAAGGTGAGCTATGACCGACCACACACACTGGTATGTGTATGACGGGGAGGTGAAATGCACCCTGGAAGTGATTGGCTCATCTAAGGCATGTTGTAACATTGATGCTTCTGTTTAATCATGAAGAGTTTGATAAAAATAATCTGCATTTAAGGAATCATCACTGCTGTAATAGCTGTTAGATATGGAGTTGGAAAATAATTGTCGAATTGTTGGTCTGCATTAAGCAAAGGAAACAACTAAGATTTAAATTTTTAACTTTGATGTATAGTGCTGAACTCTCAACTCTGGAATAATGTGGTCCACAAAAATCATGAGTTAAGAACACCTGTTGAAGTTGCTTCATAAAACAAGTCAACGGTACAGATCACAGCTATGCTAAATAGTGGAAGTGAGAGCATTTATGCCCGGACAATGTGAACTCTTACCCTGCGTTCACACCGAACGCGGCGAGAGCGTCAAAGTTCGCTCTCGCCGCCCTGCCGTCGACGCCTGTTGCCGCGTTTCGCCGCTCTGACATAGACCAAATGCCTTTCTTGTATTTAAAGCGGCCGCAAAGCAATCAAGCTTGTTGATACTATGGAGACTGACCAAAATGTGGAAGAAAACAAGAAATTGGTTGATAGACAGAACTGTATTGTAGAAATAAACAAATTATAAGGCATTTGTCTGGTGTGGCTTCTGTTCATTGTGAATTGCTAGTCTAATTTAATATTTTTTTATTATTATATTATATTTCTTATTATCTTTGTCCAAGCATTATTTTTTTTTATTAATGTCCCTGTACACAAACAGGGACATGTCATAAATAACCGGGAAACCCGCTACCGCAATAATGAACTTTTCCTCAATTTTGCTTGGGAACTAATGTTGCCGGAACAAATGTTTACAGGACTGCGTTCTGCGGAATCCGCTCAAGCGGAGGACCTCTACTTTTTTTATTGGTTGCCGCTCAACCGCGTCATAGCTCATTACCATAAAGTTGAGCTGATTTCAACTCCCTTCGCTGCTCTCACCGCGCCATGCCGCTCTTCGCTGCCGGCTCCCATTGAAAATGAATGACTTCTGGCCGTTTTGACGCTCTCGCCGCGTTCGGTGTGAACGCAGGGTTAGAGTTAGAACAAAACAGCTGTTTGGGCATAAGGAACCTAATCAAAAATACTTTAATTGGCTAGGGAGCATAAAGATTTTGGGCGATGTGCCTTTCATGTGTATTATTCACTGTTCCACCCTCTGGAGGAAGTCTCATGGTCTGGGGTTGCTTCAGTTGACCAGTGTAGGCTCAGCAACGTTAGAAAGTCAGCTAAGGACACGAATGTACTGAATAACCAGGTTACCACATATCTGGAGTTTTTCTTCCCTGATGGCGTGAGCATATCCCAGGACTCAAAAAGTGGTTTTGGGAGCACAAGGAGTCAGTTTTACACATGAACTGCCCACCTTATTGTGTCCTGTAATCAAAGCTAATGGTGTTCAAACAAAATATTAATGTGTGTACTTTTAATGTGTTTATTCCGATCACAGCCAATTCTATTGACCAAAATTAAAAAAGTTAAGTGCATTTTAAATAGCCTAATGTATAGTACTAGTGTTCCCTGGATGGTTGAGGCTAAACAAAGAACTTAACGCTTATTAGTCAAATAAGAACATTTAGATAAATTACCCTAAATAATCACGTGACTAACGGGAAAGGAATCCCATTTAAATGATGAATCTTGTACAACACTACAGTCATGAGAATCCTTTATTGACTGTTTCAGCTTCAAGGTCACAAGCTTGTCCTATTAAAAAAAAAAAATATATATATATATATATATATATACAGTATATATATATATATATATATATATATATATATATATATACACATACACACACCCTACATAACACATGACCTCAACTCCGGTTTCTCAGGTCAGCCGGAGTATGGTAGGCCTTAAATCAAGCTTACAGTAATGACTTCCTGCTTTCTCAAACAACAAGCCTAGATCACAAATAGCAGATGCACTAGGCTTCAGCTTCCTGACATTTACTTTTTTTTTTTTTTTACATTTTTCTTTTTTTTTGTTTCACACTCATCAAAAAATGGATTCAGATCCCTTTTCCTCTTAATTCTGCACCCAACGCACCACAAAAACGAAGTATAAACAAATATAATAAAATTAATCAATAAAAAGAAATAGTGTGTGAGGGGGTGGAATTGAACTTAGGCAAGTATGAAATAGGGATGCTCCGATTGATCGGTCGCCGATTGATCGGTCGCCGATTGATCGGTCGCCGATTGATCGGTCGCCGATTGATCGGTCGCTGATCATAATCGGCCGATAATTGCTTTGGGACGATTGATCGGCAGTCTCTATAATGGCCGATATAGAGAAGCCAATCAGATGATGCAAAACTCGCGGGATTTTTTTTTTTTTTTTTGCACGCTGCTAAAATGGCTTCACCGTTCTGGCAATTCTACGTGTTGTGTGACAAAGACAGTTCCATGAGGCGGGAAGCACCCAAAGCATTTTAACTTCACGAACCTCATCAGACATTTGAAGGTTAGTCACGTAAAGGAACACGAGCAGTTTTCAAAGTTGGCTCGCGCTAAGAGAGCGGGAGAGCTCAGCAACTCGCGCACTGCCACAGTTCATCATGATTCACCGCGGGTTTTGGCCCTGTGATTATGTTTCCATTGAAGAATTAAACATGTTTTTAACATATAACATGTAATTTTTTTAAACATGAAAAATTAAACATGTTTAATTTTTTGGCGGTCCTCGCGGATGCTTGCAGACCTTGCAGAACTTCTGGCGACTCACGTCCTACTTCCCTGCTGAAAAAACAGCATAGACCAGATAGCTGGTGACCAGCTTGACCAGCATATGTTGTGTTTTGGTGCTGGTATGCTGGTGACCAGCATATATTTGTCAAACTCTAAGCTGTTCCCAATTACTAACCAAGCACAGGCTGCTATGTTTTAAGTTGACGTGTTGGTCATGTTGCTTGCCAATAAATACAATTATAATTTCAATACTTAAACTATATCTAACAACAATTTAAATTAATAAATAATGCTACATGATAAGGTTTCAAGTAGACTCTGTAATCGGTGATCGGTATCGGCATCGGCCAATACAGCTTCTATTGGCCCCAAAAATCCTGATCGGAGCATCCCTAGTATGAAACATAAAATGTGAAAAAGTTGGGTTATAAAAATATAATATAGTTAATATAACTATTTTTCATACTTGCAAGAGCGATTTCGATTTTAAACGACACACCGTACATGACAAGTTCATTAGCATTGCTGTGGCACCACTTCTAACACACCACCATGTTTATCATGTTAATCATGTGCAGAATTGTTAGCTCTCTAGACATAATCTCGAATTCAATCTTTATCACAGTTTCAACTAGCAAAGAGTGTAGTAGTAAAATCTTGGTGCATTGTTGAGCATCGTAATCTTTTACCTTGGTTTTTCATGTTTACTATAATATAGCCATGATTAAGGCTCATAAAGTACGAATGCATAACAAATACACCTGATTTAACTTCCTTAACGCTGGCCTTCTTTAACAAGGATTTTTGCTCGGGAATAATCGAAATTGGATGGTGAATTTTCTGATCCAAATCTAAAACATTAGATTAGATATTCCTTATGTACAATTTGCACTTGGTATTTTTACAAGTGGTGATAAATTTTTGTGGTGAATATTACAAAATTTTAGTGATTATTTTGCTTTATTGTTTTTTTTTTTTATCTTTATTTTAAAGTCGTGTTGCAGTGACTGGTTGAACTCAACAGCCTTTCTGTTCCCACACAGGATCTCGGCATAACTGAACTGGATACAACTTTGTTGATCTATGGTTATGCTACAGCCTTGATAGAAATTGGGCAACCTGAGGTAACCAAAAACACCCAGTTGCACCTCCGATTAACTGAACCTGCATGGAAAATGTTAAAAATTTAACAAAATGTTAAAATTTAACAAAAACTTTTTCTTTTTAAAGGAATTGGCAGATGCTCAGCGTCAGTTCGAAAAACTAAGCTCTTTGGCAATCAGAACGTTCCAGTCCTTGGTTCATTATGGTTTAGGGAAGGTCTTACTAAAGGAAAATAAGTGAGTATGCAGTGCTTTTTTACTTTCTTTCTATCTTTTTTTTGTTTGTTTTTTTGTATTTTCTTTAAAACGTACAGGTGGAGGCAGGAGGAAAATTTTGTTTCCTGCATAAATTCCACTTTTATTCATATCCGTCTTCTGTTTCAGATTTAGTAAAGCCCAAGATGAATTTCTGAAATCACTGTTGATGGTTCAAAGGCAGATTATGCCAGGAAAACTGACCTGGCCAACCACTAAAGTAACTGTCGAAGAGACCTGTGCTGAATATTTAAAGGTACGTTTCTGCATATTTATTAATGTTAATTTCTTGAGTAATCATTCATAGTAATTAGTAAGTGTTCTTACTGCATGTTTCTTTTGTGGCGTTTTCTAAAGGACCAGCTTGAGAGGTTTATTGAGATCTGCAAATTCCCGCCTAAACCAGATGCAGTTTGCCGGCATTGCTTGGGCCAAGCATTTATTTATTTCACAGATCCAGATTTTAAAGTAAGCACTTTAAGTTTCACTGCGGTTTCTTTTTGGAGTACACACTGCACTCCAACATAATTAAAGTGAACAAATAAGGTTGGGTTGTTATCCGCCTTAATTTTACCATGAATGAGCCTGGGAGAAAGCATAGAGATAATTTCAATAATATTATGTAGACTGGACATATTTCTCTGTGAGTTTTCTTATAATTAATTGTCTCTCCTACTCTGTTACATAGCTTACCAACTGATTACTTTGTCTTCTAAAACTGTTGGCCAAGTTAGTTATTTTTCCAGGCTAACAAGACCTCGGACTCGGCACCACATTAAAGCTTCCGTAGGCAGACTTGCTCAAAGAACTAATTGTTTGTCCACCCACGATGATTCGCGTTGCATTTATTTATTTAATTGTACTTAAATCGGTGAAGCATCTCCATGTACACTTGACATTTAAAAAATGTATTGTTAATATTTGGTTGTTGCAGGGTTTCATTCGATTGTCATGCTGTCAGAGCTGCAAGGTGGAGTATCATATCAATTGCTGGAAAAAGTTCAAAGCTGCTTCGTATTCTGACAAGACTGACAAAGTAAGGAGTGGAGATGAAGTGAATATAACAAATGCAACACATGGTTTTTCTCTTTCACAATACAGTGTTTTCTTTTTTAGGAGTTCCTGCATCAGACATGTTTTACTCCTGACTGTACTGGAAGAATCTGTCGAATTGTAATATTTGACTCAACTGGTCTTATAAAGTGTGAAGTACGTTTCTTACTCAAACAAAGAATCTGTATGCGTCACATTGTTTTTTGTTTTGTTTTTTCATTTCTAAAGTGCTCCTTTGTTGTTCAGTTTAAAGCAGCTATTTCTAAAAGCAAAGTTCCTGGGGTGAAAGTCAAACAGAAATGTACAAGGTAAGCTGTAGTCCATGGCTCAGTTGCCAATCTTCACTGAATCTACAATTAAAACAAACAAATAAATAAATTGTGGAAGTTATAATAATAAAAATGGAGTAAAATTTTTATTTTGTTAGAATTTAATTCCAACTTTTATATTTTACCCATTGTTTCCACTTCTGTGCCTTTGTAGTTATGCTGACTGTTGTCTCTGTATTTAATAACGTTTTACAGTCTTAAGAAGTTGAAATCTAAAGAGGAACGAAAGCTGAGGCGGAAACAGCAGAGAGCGGCTATATCCGTAACCGAGAAAGAGATGAGCAATTTAAAAATAGAAGATAAAACTGAAAAAGGAGCAGAAAAAAGCATTGACAAGGGTAAATGAACTATATATAGAAATATAGAAATTAACCTGTTTTAACTTATGTCAAATTATGTCATGATTTCTTAGGTGTTATGAAACTGTCAGAGCTAATACTAATTTTATGTACTTTGTCTCCCTTTAGCATCGTGCAAGGATCGTGTTGTATATGGTGATCGCGTTTTACACCAAATTGATAAACATCGAGATCTTTTTAACGACGAGAGCCACAATATTTCTGGTATGCTGGTGTGTCTGAGACCGTGGATGAAGTTGGATGAGGATAAGGGTAATGCAAGTGTGTTAAAGGACTGCGCAGAACCGCAGGTTCTCAGGGACCTGGTGGATTTGCTGTTGGAAAGAAAGAACAGGGTTTGGGCCAGAGTCTTTCTTCATAACCTAAGCACCTGTCAAGATATCAAGCCAAAAGTTCATGAATGGGCTCAGCAGCTTGACAATGCTGGTAAAGTGCAATGTTCAACTTTGGTCTTGCTGTAAAGATGTTGAGCTGCATATGCTGATAAATTTATAAGTAGTTATGAAAAGCAGTTATGTAAATGTACATTTGTGGAGACTCGCTAATGTGAAAATTTGAGTAATAGTCTTCAGGTTATATAATTAAAGTCTAAATATTTATATTTAAAAAATGTGAAATTGTTTTCTTATGATTTTAATAGATAGTTAAATGAATGAAATGTTTGTTTTTCTGATGCATAAACCAGTAGTTTCAACATCGACCAGTACTTGTTAGCTATAAATAAGGGTGTGAAATATTTGTTTAAATGATTCCTATTTATATAATCTTGTGTGTTCCTGTGAATTGTTTACATGGTCTTCTGTTTAATTGCCTACACCACAGGTCTGAAAGCTGCTGAGAACTTTATTGGTCAATACAGTGATAGTTTGGAAAATTTGGACCTCACTTCCCTGTTGGAGTTTTCTCCACTACATGATGCATTTCATAATAAGGACTTTACTCTAATAGAGTACCTGAGACAAGCCTCAGCACAGGAAATGCGCCTGTTTATTTGGACTCTAGAGGAACACAGAGAGCATTACCCCTCCTGGTTCTCTGTCCTTGATGACTATTTTGAATTGGGTATGTAGTACACTTTGGGTTACTGTGGGAAAGCTCAATGAAGAAAATTTCCTTGTGATAATGTGATTTCCTTGTGATAATGTGATTTTTTTTTTCCCTCCTTTTTTTTCCCCAAGATGCAATATGTTTAGTGTTAAAGAAGACAGAAAAATACGATCAATTAGTAAGTATAGCTTTAAAAGTGTAATGAAGTCTTTTTTTAATTATTATTATTATTTATTTTTTTTTAAACTCTGAATCTCCCTCGGTCTTCCTTAAAGAGCTTAAATGTGATTGTGGTGCTTGTCCTCTCGTGTTATAATTTGCCAATTTTTTTTTTTTTCTGTTTTAGAGTTCTGTTTATAAAAGTAAAAGCAAAAATCGAAAAAAGAAGCAGAAAGAACCAAAGGTGAGGGATTTCAGATGAAGCAAGAATGAATTATGACAAATATATATTTTTAGTTCTTATATTTTTTCTTTTTTTCCTTGTGTGTTTTTAGACTGTTTTGCTGCTATCGGGAATAAGAAGAGATGAAGATGACGATGATTTCTTCTTTGAGGACGATTCGCTGTAATACTCTTGTTTACTTGCTTATTAGTTGTTTATTACTTAGAAATTGATCATGGCAGTTTACATGTAACTCTCTCTTGAACGACTGTAGGATGCTGCTTGATGGTGATGATCCCTTTAGTGTTCCTGATTATTTGCGCGAGCAGGTTGCAGAGTTCGAGGTGCAGTATGTCAACCCAAGGTCATTTAACACCTATAAGAGATTTTTGGATAGCAACCCAGACCCAACCAAAGAGAGTTTATATGAGTGAGTACATAAGGATTTATTTTAGTTGTCGCACCAAAAAACTTAAACGGTTTAGGCAGTTTTTATATTTTATTTTATTATTATTATTATTATTATTAAACATTAGAGCATGGGTGAATTGGCAATTTCTGTTTATGTTTAGCAACACGTGATTACTTTACATTAATTTTAAATAGGTTACGGAGTGCAAAAACACATGATAACTGGAACATTTTTATGTGTGGTAACAGCGGGATGTGATGTGATGTAAAAAAGACTAGCTAATAAAGTTATAGTTTGACTAGCTCCTCACTGGCATGTACTTAAGTGCTTATCAGCTGGATGTCAGGAAATCTGTACACACTTTGTTTTAACCATCTGCGTCTGTGCGCTAGTATGCGCTAGTATTTCTTTTGTAAAATTCACTTCCACTGTGAATTAATCTTACAATGTCTCTTTCTGTTTCTTGTGTCCCATCCTTTACCAGTTACTTTGCACAGATTCTGGATGAACATGGACCTCTTGAGGTGTCAGACCCACTACTTGTTGGTGAGCTACAGAACTTTCCACCTGAAGCACAGGAAAAGATCAAAGCTGCTGGCGGACTTAAATATTTCCTGCTCGGCTCGCCCCGATTTGTAATGTGTAACGGTGGCATCGGACTGAAGTCGCATGTTGAGTTTCTTCAGCACACTTTGGATGATGACAGAGAAGCCTCTTTTCTGGCCAGCATTCCATTTCATTCTTACAGCATGGATGATTCAGATGCTAAAGAATCTTCCCATCTCAACCCCAAAGCCAAGGAATTCCTGCCCCAGTCTAAACATTTAAGTCTGGATAACACCAGTGAATCTTTTGACCAAGCTTCTTGTCCTGTTCTTCCCAATCCATATGATTTGAATTTTGAATATCTGTTTGATCCGCAAGATATTCCTGAAACTACAGAAGAAGCAGAGTTTAACAATCACTTCCATGATTTCCCATTAATTGCATTTAACCCTGATGTTTTTAGTTCTGATAATAATTATATAAATTTTAATGAAGAGGTATCTCCCAGAAGTAAGAACATGTTTGTTCAGGTAAGTCTTTCAAAAAGGCGAAACGTCCCATTTGTGCACTTTTTAAATGTTCTTAACAGCATGATGCCTAGTGTGAGCATATTTTTCTGTCCGCAGACGCTTTGGGGTAACAAAGATACAAGAGATGATGTTGCCATTAATACAGAACCATATGCACCATTTGAAAAGAACAGAGTGAGTTTCACCACCACCTGTTTTTGTTTTGTTTGTTTTTTGTGTGTGTGTGCAACTGGCGTTTTTTTAAAAAGAAGACCTTTCCATAGGAAAAAAAAACCTCAGTTGATTTTAGTTTTTTAATAGATTTTTACAACACTTGCATATTATTTTATTTTCCTTTCTTTCTCCTTCCCTACTTTTTCCTCTTAGGGAGATATGTTGCAAACAGAAAAAAACAACATAAAATTTGAAAACAGTATCCAGAGTACCAGGGAAATGCTTATGGCTTTTCAAAGCAAAAGAGAAGAGTCCTGTTTCGTACTTGATGATGAATTGAAGAAACTTGATGAGCACATAGAGGTAGCGACACCATAGTGCATTTCTTTTATGCTTCATTACTTACTTGTGTAAAAAATAAAAAAAAATCTATCATATTTTCACTTTATTATACTTCCTGCTCACACTTTTCCAGATTTCCAACAAGGAGTTGACTTTGTTCCAACAAAAGCTTGAGGATGAGATACGGAAGGATCAGCAGGAGAAAAAAGAGCACCAAGAGATGCTGAAGACTTTGAAGGGTGAAATCAAAGAGCTGGTGGATTTTCAGGAAAGGTGTGATGTCTAAATAGCAATGAATCATGTGTATTGGCATTTTGGAAATTTTATTGGAAATTTGGGGGCTTTTGAGAGAAAAGCTGGTTGCCCTGTTAGCTTTATATTTATTTATTATTATTTTGTTTTAGAGGTTTGTGTCCAACTGATCTATCATTAGATCTTGTCAAATGATGCTACTGTTGTAAAACTGGTATTTCACTATGGGTGGTAGGGATGGTTTGCTTTTTCAACACTTACATGCATCAGTCACAGGTGTCTGTAAGCTAATGTGTGTGGAAGATGTTTGTCACTTGAAAAATGATGATGAAAATTCTGATCCATAACTGCTGTGTCGGACACAAACTTTTAAAATGCATCTAGAGTAAATTTACTTTAGTTCAGCTGTGTTCCTTTATGTACGCTCAAGGTTTCATTTAGTATAGATATTGGTGGATATATTTACTGTAATCTGCTTGTACATGTTTCTATGTTACCCAGCATGTCCAAGCTAATCCAAGATAAAGATGTGGAGTTTCAAAAAGAACTGGACCATTTCCTTGCAATAAGGCAAGTACTCTGACCACTTCTGTTGCACAGAATTCTTTTTATTTCCTGTAATTTTGGTCTGTCTGTTAAACACATTCTCCTTTAGTTGAAATTTTCTAATTAAAATTTTATGTCACACACACACAGTCTGATATGAAGTGAAATGCTTATACGACCACCGATGACCTAAAAATTAAGTAGAGTTTTCAAATAAGAATGTAAAGTATGAAATAAGACAGATTTCAAATAAAATTGAATTGAAGTGGAATTGGGATATAGGGAAACCATGTCCAGTCATGAGCAAGACAATGTCCAGAATAATAACAAAGTCAAAGTTCTGTGGTGTGCGGTAATGTGTGATGTGCATCGTGATGAGTAGTGAGATTGTTTTGTGTGAAAAAGCAGATCAGAGGGTTAAGTCATATGCGGTGTTGAGTCTGTATAGCCTGCTGAAAAGAACCTTCTCCTCAGTATCTCTGTGTTGGACTTCAGTGAGAAGATTCTTAACGTTTAATATCATTTTCGAGTGTGCTTATTGAAAATTCTAATTGCAAAAATCCTTTATTTTGCAGTAATCAATGGGCAGCTGAGAAGATGAGTTTAGAGGATAAAATAAAGAAATTTAATGTGGAGTGTGCAAAAGCAACCAGTCGATCACTGGAAGGACAGGTGAGAGCTTACTTCTGATTTATTCCATTTCTGCATTGTAACTATAACTGTCTAAAACTTAAAGCCAGATGTCTACTGGCATAATAAATGGATTGCTGTGTGTGTGTGTGTGTGTGTGTAGGAGTTTGTCTTGAAAAATATGCGAGATCATAGGCTGCGTGGCTTGAGGAAGTACCTGTCAGATGGAAAGGCAATTCTAAAACACTTGACTGAGCTATCACCTGCGTAAGGACATAGATCCAGAATTTGTACCATTAGATTGATAGAATCTGTCATTTACTATAATTGGTCTTAATGTGAGACCCTGACAGAGATTCTGCACATTATAATAACACTTTCATTTGGGTGAAAGTACTTATTTCTCTTTTTCTGGCAGGTATTCGACTACAGGCGTCAGTTCCATGGTAGAGGCCTGGAAATCATGCGTACAGGAAGTTCAGGAGAAGATCATCAGAACAGAGGTCAGACTGCCATTTTGTCTACAAAAGTTTTCATTTATTTTATTTTTATTTTTTCTTCTTTTTACTACTTCCTTGTTGAATAACCAATCATATACTGGACCTCTGGGTCGTATTTCCTCAATGTAAATGGATGTAGGTGTGCCATTATTGATGATCAAAAAAAAAAAATTGTCAGTATATATAATAATAAATAAAGTAAAAAAATAAAAAATAAATCAACCCTCAGTTCACCAGTTTTTTTATGTGATTTATAGAAGCAGTATGAAGAGCAGATAGAGCTTGTAAGAAAAGGCATCAGTCTGTCCGATCTTCCTGCAATTGACATCCCAAGCACCCCTGTTCCTCCTCCTGTACCGGTAAGGATGATCTACTGTTTGTCTGGAACCGCTGTTGAGCAGGATTGCATTAAACTAGTAAACTGGTATACATTATTTCTCTTGTTATGCTTTGTGTTGCATCAACACATAGTCTCCATATTTTGGAAGAATCCTCTTTCTCTTTTTTTTATTAATTTATTTTTTATTGAATTATTCAATGAGTCACCCATTGATATAAAACCTAGCATACGTTAAAACTTTATATTTACTGTCCACTTTGAGAAACATGTCAACGTCAATGCCATCTCAAGTCTTACATGAGAATATGCAAATCACAATCTTTAGTTAACTTTAACATAAAATATCAAAACGGGGAAAACTGTGATCTCAGTTACAGATCTCAGACATTGACGTGGTTGTTGGTATCAGATGCATTGGTTTGTGTAGAAATTCGAACAAAAATCCTCCATTAAGCAACAGAAGATGCAACATGGTCTTGTGCTGTTAGAAGAATTATGGGGATGAATTGGTCAACGCAGTGGGTTTAATTAGTTTGTGAGCTACCATAGCTAGCAAATATTTTTATTAGACTGAATAGATGAATTGAGATCCAGTAGAATAAAGCATAAAATAGAAAAGAGTATCTATATTATGCAATGTATGAAGATGGTATTATAAAATAGGAATAAAAAAAGCAGGTTGTCATGCTGTCATTCAGACATGCTTCACATTTATCTGAATGTTCCTCATGGTATTTTTCAGATATACATAAACATTGCAGGGTAGATAGTCATGGTAAGTGCGAGATATTTCCCACTCATGAGATTCTCTAGTATCTGTAGTGAGGTTTTAACATAACCCTGGATTGCCACAATCCCTTATAAGATGTGCTAAAATCCAGCTCCAGCTGATAGTCAATCTATTCAACCTACTGGAGTTGGAAGTATTTGAGTAAAAAAAAAATTGAAGGAAATTGAATGTATTTCTTTGTTCTTTCACTTTACCCTGTAACCGATGTTAGAGAGAGAGAGCGAGAGAGAGGGGGACTGGGAGAATGTGTTGGCTCAACACAATGGAGCATGTGTGCCAAAGAACATAAGCATTGCCCAGCTTGTAAGTGTGCACACGCATGCATGCGTGTATGCACACGCACAATCTTTATCTCATGCACAAATACTACCTGAGTTTTTGTCTAGCTTGAAAATGCAGCAAAAAAGCAGAGTGAGTAGAGATCCATGCACCTGCCTAGGGAGCATTGTTCTGTGCATTTTAAATGCATGCATCTTATCTTGCAAAATGTCAGAATTTTTGCAGCAGCATGAATGCGTGACATTTCATACACAGCTGCATTTATTTCCTGTGTTTGGTTGCCATGGATAGTATTTATTTATTTATATATATATATATATATTAGTGTGTGTGTATTTATTAATTTTTTTTACTTTTTTTTGCTTTGCTTGTAATTTCTTTAATATTGTGTACATCGCAGATTTCATGCTTTTAGTATACAGGAATGTGCTTTAAGAGCCTTTAGACGAGCCCACATTTCAACTTTGACAGTGCTTAAAAACACTCTGATGTCATTTGCTCCCCTCCCCCCAGTTATTTCCCCATTATGATGTTTGATGGGGAAACTTTTGATCTGTTTTGATCTAGCTGAAACTTTTGATCTGCTTATTTCAACATCAGATGTATTGCATTTGTGGCTACGTTATTAGGCACATGACTTGCCACAGGATTAACTAGACTGGATAATCCTATCAAAGAGCAAAGTATACAGGTGGTTCTAATAAAGTTCTCAACAATTTTGGTCCACTGGTCTTGGAAAGATGTACTGGCCCTGGATGAAGGAGAAAGTTGAAGAAAGCTCACAAGACAAAAATAAGGAAAAAGCAGATGGTGTTTACGATGCTCCTTAGAAAAAGCTGGTCTGTACTACTTCTGCATTAGGTAGGAAGTCTGCTAGAGAAGCAAAATTTAAAGAAGCTCATATCAAGATGGTTCTTGTCTTTTTCTAAATTTAATGTGATTTTTAATGCACATTATTACTAACACATGTTTTGAGCTTATTTCCTTCACTTTTAAAGAAAGAGGCCTATAGTCTTTTTGTTTCGTTTTTGGTGTATAACAGTTGTTATTTATGTGACCATTGTGAAAGATGGCCCGTCTGACGAGATCACTTTCCCCGTTTCTGCACGATCAATGGAATAGGAAGGAATCACAAAGCTGTTCCATGCACACATGGGATCTCACTTTTGAATGACATGGTTAACTTGCATTCAGATCATGCTGCATTCACGTGTTTGCTTATTCTCGTGACAACGATCCCAGATGCTATATCAGTCGCGCCATTGCTCACAAAAATGTCAAAGAAAAACACTATTAATTCGCCAATCGGATCAGAGATTTGCGAATGATTTTCATACTACTCAGTCCTCTCGATTCCTCATTTATGGGGTTCTGCTGTCGCTGACATGATGTGTAACAAAGTGATGGACCCTAAAAAATAAAAAAAATAAAAAAACTCCTCAGTTTACTTGGTGGAGTTGGGGTAATATGCCGTTATTTTATATTGTGGCAAAAGCCATGAGCATAAAAACACACACACACAAATATATACCAGTGTCCGTACAGAGACGGTTATGTAGAAAATCATCTGTTCATAGTGGGTCTTTAACTTTTTTTTTAAATAACATATAACTTTTTTTTGCTATGCCCTTATTTATTTTAATGCACATGAATCCAAAAAGAAAAAAAACATGTAATACGAAGTACCTCCATATTATTCAGTAGCTTATAGATAGATCCACCTTAAGTAGCAATAACTTGAAGTAATTGTTTGATTTGTTTAACAACATTGCTTCAGTTCATTAAGGTTTTGGAAATTTGCTTATGCACAGTTCTTTTAAGGTCCTGATACAGCATTTTAGTTAAGTTGAGTCTGATTAATATTAATTAATAACGTATTAATATATACACTAATTAGCCAAAATATGTGGACTGCTTAGAGTGCCCACATTGTCGCTGTCCACCATCAAAATCACCTACAAGCGGCACGTGAGCAGCAGAACTGGACCATTGAGCAATGGGAAAGGGTGGCCTGGTCCGTAGGATCAAAGTTTTCTTTAACATCATATGCATAAACATTGGTGCAGACCAGGTGCACATTTTTTATATATATATAGATATATATAGATATATAAATATATATAGATATATAGATATATATATAGATATAGATATCATGGCAATGATATTCGTTAATGGCACATACTGTACCACACACCTATTAGACCATATAAAGTCATTGATGTTCACGTCACCTGTCACTAGTTTTAACATTATGGTTGATCATTGTATATAAGCATTTACACCAAAACATCTGAACTATTTATTTCAACTTCCTGAGTGAAAATGGCTTAGTAATTAGTGATGGGTCGTTCATGAACGAAACATTCTTTTTGAATGCATCTTTAACATGATTCAGAAGAACGAGTAGTCGCAAAACATTCGTAGGTCATGTACAGGAAACCGAAATGCGTCCTTTGAGTCTTCTAGTCCGAGTCGTTCATTCTTTTATCATGTGACTCCCATAGACGCTGTGCAGTGCAATAGATTCAAAAGAACAAACGACTCAGACTAGAAGACTCATGAGAAGAACCTTTCCAATTCCGTTTCCTGTGTAATACACTGCATAGCATCTCTGAGAGTCACTTGACAAAAGAACGAACAATTCGGCCCAGAAGATATGATGGTGAGCTCCTCGTTCTGTTTATGATATGTTCTTAGCTGCATTATAATAGTTTCATTATTGGAACTATAGCCAAAATTTGTGTATGAGGACGTATTGGGGGTCTGGTTATTGAAAATGTAACATTTTACTTTATTTCTGATCAAAAGAACGAAATTAACTAAATAACTCAAAAAAATATTCGTTCATTTTGATGAACGAGGTTCAAAGAACCGAGTCAATAAAATGATCCAAACTTCCACATCACTATTAGTAATGAGGTGTAATCTCTTTGGTTGATCGTTCCTTTATTTACTTATTCATTTATTTGTGTGTGGGTGGCTGGTTAATAGTTGTCAATTAAAATTAATTTAAACTATTTGTATTCCGCAGACTATTCTTCATCCGTTATCCAACCAGCAGCCTGTTTTGCAGCAGCTCCCTGTGCAGCATGCACACCCACACACCACATATGGAGTTCAGCAGCATCCTGCCAGACCTCAAACACACATGGCAGTAAACACACACCACACCATTCACACACCTAGAGCAGCCAGTGAGCCTGTTCCAGCTCCAGCGCCCCCTACAGCCTCGGGTCCAGTTCAGCTTCCACAGCCTCTTGCTGTATTTGAGAGGATCGTAGATCGTCTGAGTACCATGTTCCCCCACTACAGCAGGTACGACTTGCACATGCATGCATCATTGTGTTAGCATTTTTTTTTTTTTTTACTTAACCTTTATCCAGCTTATCCATCGCCAGTATGGCATCGACACAGTCACTATCAGTGCATTTCTTTAGTTTCTTTAAAAATGTTGATAAACATGTAACATGCAGACGGTATGTAATGTTAATTTGAAACCCAGAAACAAAAATGAGAATGAGACACTCTGTATATATGTATTGTGAGATTACAAAGTGCTAAATTGCATGCCCAAGATTTATTTTCTGTACTCGATTCCATCTGACAACTTCACAGCTTTTTATAGAATTATTATTTAGCTTGCGTAGAGTTTGTTGGTAGCACATTGTATTAATAAATCACTTCATTTATAGGTAGACACATGTGTATGTAGGATTTGTTAATGTAAGTGATCGATAACATCTCTCAGCTAGTAAAATTACCTCACACCTAACACCCAAAGACAAGCTGTAGTGTCGCTGTTTTATTATCCTGTAGCTTTACTGTAGTGAAGCTTCTACATTCTGATGGTGAGCATTTGTTAGGTATAATGAGTCCAAGTTTTAGATTCTGAACTATGTGACTTGCCATTTTGGGGATTTCATCATGGTATGCTTGAAGTATTTCAATAACACAACATGGTATACTTCACAAACACCTTTTCTGAAACTTGTAATTAAAATACATTTTTTTTGCATAAAATAATGATGGCCCTCTGGTTATTAAATTGTGCGTAACAGGTGTTGACTGAATATTGCACAATAAGGAGTGTTCCATAACATTAATCTTTAAACCAGCTTAAATTTTCAGTTTAAAGTGGTTTAGATTTCATGTAGAAACTAATTTGTGTATTCAGTCTCGCTTTGGAAGCTATTTTCCATAAAAAACATTTCAGCATTTGAGTCAGTTTGGTTTCATATTTATTTGTAACTTGTGTGCTACTTTGTGTGTGTGCGTTTCAGATCGGTCCTGACAAAATTCATCCAAGAGGTGCGCTCTATGAACGGTGGCAGTCTGAGCATGTTGAAGTATGAAGAAGTGATTAACAGAGCTGCTCAACTCATCCTTGACCACCAGGAGCACTCACAAGTGAGACTACAGCTCTTACAACCTGTAAAACATAATAAACTGAAATATATAATACTGTATTAAACACACAGTTAAGCTAGTCAGAATGTATGTATTAATATTAGCTGCACATCACCCCTCTTTATAATGTTTGTCATAACGTTATTCGAGAAGGAGCACTGAATTGGGGTCTGTGTGCAAAGTTCATTGATTTAGAACTTGGCCTAAAGCATGCTTATGTTAGCTCGATTCAAGAGCATGGATGTGTCATCAAATATTTTCACACAGCAATTTTCTAATATTGTAATTGTCCTCTGTGAAATCGCCTCAGCTTCGACAAAACTCTTTGCATTTTGAACTGAGACATCCCCTAGGTCAGTCTGATCGTGTGCTCTCAGTGGCTTTGTTTGCTTTGGATAAAAAAGGCAAATGGAAGATTTAATGGGATAGGGAGACATCTAGTGGCGGTAGAAGATTAAAATTTGAGCATCCTTGCTAACAGAGGCTAATACAGCTTGTCTCGTGACTAACCACATTCACTGCTTAGATTTTCCCTTATGATAAAATCTATTTTTGATTATAAGTGTTTTGTTCTGTGCATATTCTCAAACCTACATGTGGGACAAGATTTTTTTCCCCCCCAAATGCATGCAATAGCCTGGAGTTTTAAAGACGATTTGTGAATGCTTTAAACTTGTGTGTAGAAATTTTCATGTACTTGTCACTTATTTTTTTAGACTGTAAACTAATAAAAACAATTAAGAATAATAAAGATTACAGTCTAATATAATAAGGAGGCATTACATGCAAAGAAACAGTTAGTTATAGCTTTAATATTATACAGGGTGAACATAAAATCCATTCCTGATTGTATCTTAAAAACTATGCTGGGTGGAAACATGTTGTCCCATTGCATAAATTAAATTAATATAATATAATTGTTCTCTTTTTAATTATATACTTTAAATTAAACTGTATGTTTGTACCAAGCACAGGTGTTGTATTATCTATTTTTAAAATGAGGCAACACTTCATGCTCACCCTGAACAACAGTGTCAACGTGTATGCTTACATGTAAGTGGAGTATAGCAGTGACGAATCTGATTAAGAATTGTGTTTTTGAGAAGCTGCAGATGAACTCGGCGAGTGGGGATACCACTGGTGGGAGAGATTTTGCTGTTCCCAGTCCAACTCCTCCTGCCACTGACGTCACCAGAGATCCTGCAACTCCCCCACCTGCACACGTGTGGAAGAGCGTGTCCTCTCAACATCGCAAGTCTTCCAAAGCTGTGAGAGTTTGGAGCATTTTATGTTGCCTTCTCCATCAGCCAGTTTAGCTACAACAATTTTGATATATTTTTACTCTGCCCTGATATATTAAATGCAAGTCTCTCTTTTGCTTCTCTATATTAGCTGAACATGGAGGACCCTTGCATTATCTGTCATGATGATATGAACCCTGAAGACCTGTGTGTGCTGGAGTGTCGCCATAGCTTCCATAGAGAGGTGAGACTTGTGATTTAACAGTATGAGCTTTTAAGTAGAGCTTTCCACATATTTTATTCATTCATTTTTGCAGAAAAGTAAAGTTTTTTTTCTCTTTAATAACAATGTTAATTCCATTGTGTTTGTAGAGTTTATGTATTTTGTAGGTCATGTATACCATAGAAAATCATAGAAAATGTTATTTTACAAATAACCTGTTTATATGAGACTGGAGAAAGTATTATGAAAAGTGATTTATTTTCTAGTGTTCACACTGATTGCGGTTATAAAACCAAAATCCTATCACGGTATCGTTTCTGTCGTTTGTATAGTGCATAAAGTCATGGCTAAAGGAGCAGAGCACTTGTCCTACCTGTCGAGAGCATGCACTTTTACCCGAGGATTTCCCCATGTTACCAGGACGGCCTCGGCGAGGACACGCACACGCAGCAGCCTTCTCATAAACGTGATCAAACTGTACACATACACCTATACGCTACTCATAATGTTTAACATTTGTATATATAATTTTCAATATTAAAACACATTTGTTATATAGCATCTATCATTTGCTATATGATGCAGTAACCAGAATAAAACCGTTAAACTGTATGTAACGGTGATAATTTTTTTTTCCATCTTATCGCCCATAGTTTTTAGTGATTTGTAAATTCACATTGCACATAAAGTGGACAGTTCAGTTTTGATTGTTGCTCATGCAGCTCTTAATCCACAATTAAGGACCAATTAGTATTATGTTTTTTAATTTGTTTAGGTTTTTCTTAATTGATGTTTACGCTATTCATTGTTTACTCAAGTTTTTAAATAGTTTAGATGTTCAAAAACAAAAAATATATATAAAACAAAAAAAAAAGAATAAAGAAGAAATAAAGTTTCTTTTGTATTCTTGTGATGGTCACCTTTCTTGTCACAAGGGGGGGGTATTTTTTTCTTCATTAGTATTATAAATAAATATAAATATATTAAGTAACTATTATTAGTTTTCATTTTTACATAGGGAGCTGTTTTTTTTTATTCTTTTAAAATGTTTCACATTTCCATTTTATTGAACTTTGTGTAAATATTGCCAAAGGTAATCTAGCCTGATCGATGTCTGACTCTAATGAGCAGGTGCAGGCATGCTATTACAATATTACTGTAGATATTTAGCCACTGACATGCTTCATCTTTCAGCACAAACCAACACGAATGCTCATCATACAGATTAAAAAACACGAAAGAAAAACAAAAAAACAGATGCATTTTCTGCAAATAACCATAGTACTGATTTATTCATGCACTTCATGATTTATACAAGGGACACAAAGTAGCACATAAAGGTCACACTCTTTTTATCCTCGTCATGTAGAATGTAAATTAATATCTTGGCGCTAATTAATGCACACGGCTTTTACATTAAATGCTATAATGATGGGGGATGCTGAAAAGCAGTTCTGTGTGTTTGAAATGTAAAGATGATCACATATGAGCATCATGAATAACCAAGAAATAAAAGGAACAAGCGCACTAGCTTTTTGACACTGATTTCAAGAATAAAAAAAGAAAGATCGGTAAACGTCTGTTCGTGTATGTAATAATTAGGTCAGACTGTAGCTGTGTAACACAAGCCTTCCTGCTCGTTCCTGACTGGCACTTAAACAGTTAGAGGGCCACTCCCAGAGACTTCCAGCAAACATCAGTGAATCTGCAGCCTCTGATCTCATACTCGGCACAGCTTCAACGGGAAGTTCTCTGTTATTAAATGATCATCGTGAAAAACAATCACCACGTTCACCTCAAACTCTGCAAACGAAGAAGAGACGTTCGATCAGTATACATTCTCAGGAAATGAAAAGAGGGGAAAAACGCTTCAGCATTTCATTGTCTACAGTTTCTGCAAAAAAAATAAATAAAATACAAGACTCACCAACTTTAAAGTTTGTGGTTTCGAGTGTAGGGCATGTGAACAGTCTGGGGAAGATCATGTATATAGGGATGGGGAGGCCATGACACACGTCTCCCTCTGCTATCTGGATGTTCTGAATCTCTGTCGCATCTCTGGCGTAGCCTTCAGCACAGCCTGCAACCGGAATACACAATCGGTAATAAAATAGCATTTATCAAATATATTCGAGCGAGTCAAAAATACTCCGTACTCCGGTTATATAAAAATTTCTGACGGCTGCACTGTCTTATCAGGACTTTCCGTTGAAGACTACAGTCTCCCCAGTAACTGATATGCAGGAGTAAACATGTTACATGGGTTCATTTGTAACTGCGGTGCGAGCAAAAATGGACGCCTCACTTGTGGTTTTCATAATAGAAGAGCAGGGTGGTTTTTTTTTTTTGACATTAAGAGGGTGTACCTGGTGCTGAAACAAGTCATGGAAGAATATAAACACGCATTTGGATATCTGCGAATAAAATTTTAACTGATACTCTTAAGAAAGGTGAAAGTCTCTTAAAGGGAATCATTACTGGTGACGAGACATGAATTCATCACTACGAGCCTGAGAGTAAACATTGTAAAAGCATTGTATAGACTGGAAACTGACAGAAAAAGTTTAACATCAACTTTAATTACATTTTTCTGGGATTCTCAAGGGTCCGTCAGAAAAAAGGTTCAACTCTCCACAGTGATCGTTACAGTAAACTTCGGATTTAACGCAGAGGGCTGCTATCCAAAGGTGTTGCGATCTTACATGACAATGCACGTCCGCACACTTCTGCCACACTGTGGACACTCTGCAAAAACTTCTAATTGATTAAAATAAATTCTACAGCCAGAGTGCAGATCATTTTTGACTCACCTTTGAACTAATATAACATAACATGGCTAAGAAAAAAAGATGGTTAATTTGCAGAGGTAAATCTTTTCTTCTAAACACATGAAGAGCATAAAGCACAAGGTGGTGTAGTTTTCAGCATCTGCGTGTGCTCTCTCTCACCACATGTCTCAACCCGCACTAGCTGCAGCTCAATGCTTTTGATGGCGACCTCTGAACTCTCCACCACCAGCTCCCCCGTGAGCGGCTGTGAGATCACACAGTTCGTGGCGTCGAGGTGGCCACTGATCAGGAACTTCGGAACGGAACCCTTGTAGGAACAATAAAACACCTTAAGAAGGCTTCATTTAAGCCAGTCGATGTGATGTGAAAGTACAGATTCATGCAAAAAATATTCGACCCCTATAAAAGTCCTGACATTCTTCTGGGTTTTATATAGATGGCACTTACACAGATTGCTCCAGACTGTTTTTTTCCCCCTATTTTTTTTTTTGTTACTGTAACCCAATATGCTCTTAAAGAACATTTTCAAAGACAAGAAATATTCAGCATATGTATAAAAAAAATAACTGTTTGCATAAGTATTCAACCTCTTTACACTGGAACACTGTCTTCCTAAAATATTTGCTCCAAGTTCTTACTGTTGGTTGGATTTTATTGTTGTTACACACTCACTATCTCACTCGCGATCATCTATACTGCTTAATCCTGTATTCAGGGTCGCGGGGGGCCTGGAGCCTATCCCAGGGAACGTAGGGCACAAGGCAGGGTACACCCTGGACAGGGTGCCAATCCATCACACTTACACATTCATTTACACACTATGGGCAATTTGGGATGCCAATCAGCCTAAACTGCATGTCTTTGGACTGTGGGAGGAAACCGGAGGGAACATGCAAACTCCGTGCACACGGGGTTGGGAATCGAACTTGGCCGGGAATCGAACCTTAACCCTGGAGGCTTTCCAATGAAAATATCTTAACTTTGGTTTTTATCACACTAAAAAAAAAAAAGCAAATAAACAAAACAACAAAAACAAAAAAATATTCATTGTGTCACTCGCATCCTTTAATAGGGTACTTTTAAAAATAAACAGTTTATTTTCTGACCCTTATCTTATACTGTCCTTAATAATGCCAAGCTTTTGAATTGTTTTTTTTCTTACAGCCTCCCTCCACTCTCTGCCACTGAACTCTGCAATTCCTTCAGAATGGCTTTTGGCCTCACCATGGCCTCACTTACTATTATCAGCCTTGTTTTTGAGGGAGGGCCTTGTCTCGGTAATGCTTTGGGTGATATGATACTGCTTCCACTTCCACACTATTGATTTAACAGTGCTTTTTGTGATGTCCAGCCTTTTAGATATAATTATGTCTATTATCTTATCTTTAACTTCCTCAGAATGCTCCTTAGCCTTCGATCTCTCTCTTTCAGTCTCTTCTCAATGACAGTTCAACTGAGGTGTTTTTTTTTTTTATCTTAAAAAAATAAATAAATAATACAATTATTTACCAATTCCAGAATCTGAGGGGTCAAATACTTTCGCAGTTAGCATTAATTTAGACTTTGATTTTCTTTGAAATACTTGCTGACCAATAACTAATTTGAAAACATACTTGCAGATGGAATATGCATATTAAGCGTTTGTTATTAAGACAAATCCAGTGATTTTACTTTTGTAAGCCAGCATTCTTAGCTAAACATGTGCTTCAGTGTATAGAGCTTGAAAGCTGAATATAAATTTAATATTTCTGAATTATACAGTGTACACATTAAATACAATTAATTTTTACATTTACATTTTATATTTGTTTTTGTTTTTTTATAATCATTATCTTTAAAATGTACGGGTTATAGTTATATATATATATGTATATAGTTATTTCTTAGTTTAAAAAAATGAAGCCTAAATTCAAAGCTCAAAAATACAGATTTTATCTTCCCAAGGAAATGTAGATGCATTCAGAGTGGTCTATCTCAGCATTTAGCCGCTCATTCATGTCCATTAAGTGAAGTGAAAAGACGTGGAGTTAAGTAGAGTCAAAACGGAAGATATGAACCGTAATGAGGTAAGTGCATCTAAAGTTGTGCTCAGCTGAAAGAGCTAAAGTCCTATTAAGGAGATAACAAGCGAGCTAGTGCTGGTAGAAGTTGATGATAACATACATAACAGTTTACATAAATACAATAGTTATGTTGGGCATTGATTGTTCAACTCACTGTAGAAAACATTTGAGCAGAACGTAAAACTTTATTTATTTATTCACTCTGAAAGAATACACTTTTCCCTGGGAATCCCACATGCCCCAGTTTTTACCTAATTTACGTAAAATCTGTATTTATATGATGTGATTTTCATTTTACTATTAACGGGTCTGATATTCTGTTTTAATCTCAAAACAGTAACCTGAACTTTTTTATAGTGCAAATTGCACTCTTAATAAGTTCAAAACAAGGAACTCAATTTAATGAATCGCACATATATCATTGAAATATCCTAAATTTCTGCTCAAATACTTTTGTCGCAGCCTTAGTGACGTTATGCTCCGTTACACAACACTAGTGTTAGTCAAAGCGTCTAATCAATGTCTATTGCGAAACAAGTGCAATAACTAGACAGGCCATTAAATGGTGGTATAAAGGGTCTTTACCTCTCTCACATTCTGCAACATCTCCGGCGTGATGGTGAAATCAACGGGAGTTGGCTGCACTTTGGATTTCTGTGGCTGCAGATGAACACAAAGGTAAATACCGTATAATAGGTTTTGTGTCGGTTGATTCACTTATATCACAGGAATTTGTAGTTAAGACAAGACAGAAGCAGATGAAGATCTAACCTGACAATGGACCATGAATTCACAGGTCTTGCTCAGGTCTTTTGCCAGAAGAGGGCGCTTCATATCACAACGAAGAGTATACTGGGCACAAAAGGGGGGGGGGGGGGGGATGGTGACTATTGTCCAAGAGCAAGTATTATACATCTTAATGCATCAGTTAAGGCTAGGTGATATATTCTCCAGCATGCTCAGTAAAACCTAACAGCTGTGTGAAAAGTCTTGACCGCTTACAGAAAGAATGCCATAAGCAAAGGTGCCTTGGAAAACATTTCTACATAAAACAAAATTCTATAAAGCGTATTAAACAGTAATAAAATAAACACAGTTAATATATGGTGTGAAAACTCTTTGTTTGAAAATAATAAGTACTGTTACATACAGATTTGTGCAGTTTTATAAGTAAAAAAGCTGTCGGTTTTACCGAGTTTGTTTGAGAATATTGCGGAATTCTTCAGGTAACGTTGTCACAATTTTTCCTTTCTATTTTCATGCAAATCCCAGGAGCCAACATTAGGTTTTTTTTTTTTTTTTTTTTTATCTGAAAACTGGTCTGTCATGTGATATGTTGCTTGCTTTACAGGCATGCAAATATTCTTCTGTAATGTTTTAATTTATTTATTAATTTTTAGGTTATGATTGAAAATAGTGAATGGTTTGGTATTTAATCATACAGACATAATAAACAAATATAACAACATGTGGGTAAGACTTATGAACAGTACTCTATCTATAAAAAAATATTGAAGTAATTTTAAAAAACTCAAACTTATTAGATCAAACAAGGTTCCTTATTCAAATCAGCTACTTGTGACAGTAGAGTCAGGCAAAACTGTATTGTGATTACTGTAATTTTAGAATATTGCTATAATTGAATTCAATTTTATCCGAATAGTGTCTTTAACGATGGTCATTGTTGCAAAGCAGCATCGCATACATAAATTCAAATATGTAACGAAATATCTCTAAAAAGTTTTTGTCTCAAATTGTCCCAGGTGAGCAGGCCGAGCGTGATGGTGGCAAGGAAAAACTATAGGAAGAAACCTTCAGAAGAATTGGACTCTACAGGGAACCCATCCTCATTTGGGTGATATCAAGCAGTAGGACCATAAATCAGTCCCTGATGTATCTGTGGATTATATTGTTGTATACCTCAGTGACAGTTCAGGAGTTCTCAAATGTGATTTTCATCTTTGACACAGCTGACTCCATGGTATCATACTCATCAAATGTGTATAAGTGTTCAAATCGTGACGAGGATTGTTTTCTGTGAGGAGACTTTTATGTATCGTTGATGGAAAGCATATCCAGTGTCAGCACTTCACTGCACTCAGAGATAAAACAATAACTATGTTTGAATTCTTCAGGAAAGTTATACAGTGTACACTAACTGCGGTGAGAGAAGTAGAATGATATAGTATTGGAAGTCCTGTTATTGTAAACTCTGGATTGAATCACATCACATAACCCCATTGTTGATTGTTTTCCTATATTAGCAAACGTCACAATTTATACCTCGTATTCCCTGTCTTTATTGAAATATTCAAATACATATTTACCAATCTGTACATTAATGTAAGTTATTGTATAAGAGACCTTTGGAAGAGTATGCAAGTGCAAATGTGGAGGCTAGTGATGTAGTTTCTCAGACAACTGTGTGTAGTTATCAGTCCTCCAGAAAAAAAAGTTACCTGAATGTTGACAAAAACACCATGGTAGGTCTCGTACAGCACTTTATTTCCTTTTGCTTGCAGCGGAAACTCAAAGGGGATTTCGGTTTTGCCTCCTGGCACCTTGCCTGGTTTGGCTACTTCGATGTTACTGCTGATCAGCTGAATGGGCTGTGGAGCACAAACACAAGTTAACCATACAGTAGAGACGATGCTTACTCTAAACCCACCTCTTAAAGGCATTTGAACAAATTTTCCTGTAGACTAAACAGCACACATTTTCGTGACAAAAACAAGTCATTAATTAAAAATGCAAGATACCACTAGATAAACAAACTGGTTTAGGACTAACAAAGGTATTTATGCAAAATTCTGTCCAATCTATTTTGCCATATACAATCCAAGCACATCTGAACGTCTGTAATGCATCAGATGCTGAGCATTGTTATAAAGTCATAACATATCGTGATTGACAAGATGCTGTGTGACCGCTAACCTTGACTGAGTTGTAAAAAGCCTCAAAGACTCCGACACTCTTGGAACTGAGCTGTAGATTAACAAGACCCTCCATGGTCAGGGTGATACCCTGATGTTGCACAGCTTCCTTACCCGTGATCACTACCACTCCAGCCAGGATCTCCTAAAAAACAGGATTGGGTAAATGGAGTGAAATAAATACCAGAGATATATGTGCAACTCTAGTGCAAATTTCAACAACATATTTTTGCACATAAGATGTGACATTCTGTTAGGGAGTCCTGCATCAGCTGTCCTAATAGATAAAGTAATATTTGTTTACATTGGACAGCATCAAGTTCATGTTCTACATACCAAATGAGCATGAGCAGCTTTCTAAACAATGGTTCTGTCTTCCTGAGCTGAAGTTTGTTTTATGAAAAATAATAAAGTTGTAATCATACAGTACAGTAAGTACTCCCTTCATTTCAATAACATTACATAAGCGAAGCCCGAGCCTCTTAATCTCAATTCACGTTAAAAGAATGCATATGAATATCATAGTAAAAGTACGTTACCCCTTCATGATACACTTTGTTCGCACGTTTAAGCCTTAAATCTAAGGTAACACTCATTTTCTCTAATCCTGTAAAGAGACACTGTTTTTCTACACAGTGTTACTTCCTGATTACGAAACCACGTGACGATTTTCCGTCACATGACTCGGTTTGGTTCTGCGCGCGAGATGTGCTTGGCTCATATTTCAGCTCGAGGAATCACAATGAATCTATAATCATTTTAATTTGCTGAACGATTATTAAATGATAATTATAATGTTCAGTGTTCAAAAAAATTGTATGACCTGACAAATCATTCATAAAAATATATACACACACGTGGACAAAATTGTTGGTACCCTTCGGTCAATGAAAGAAAAACTCACAATGGTCACATAAATAACTTTAATCTGACAAAAGTAATAATTTTAAAAAATTCTATGAATGTTAACCAATGAAAGTCAGACATTGCTTTTCAACCATGCTTCAACAGAATTATTTTAAAAAATAAAATCATGGAACAGGCCTGGACAAAAATGATGGTACCCCTAGAAAATACTGAAAATAATGTGACCAAAGGGACATGTTAATTCAAGGTGTCTCCACTAATTAGCATCAGAGGTGTCTACAATCTTGTAATCAGTCAGTGGGCCTATATATAGGGCTCCAGGTAGTCACTGTGTTGTTCGGTGACATGGTATGTACCACACTCAACATGGACCAGAGGAAGCGAAGGAAAGAGTTGTCTCAGGAGATTCGAAAGAAAATTATAGACAAGCATGTTAAAGGTAAAGGCTATAAGACCATTTCCAAGCAGCTAGATGTTCCTGTGACTACAGTTGCACATATTATTCAGAAATGTAAGATCCATGGGACTGTAGCCAACCTCCCTGGACGTGGCCGCAGGAGGAAAATTGATGACAAATCAAAGAGACGAATAATCCGAATGGTAACAAAAGAGCCCAGAAAGACTTCTAAACAGATCCAAGGTGAACTTCATGCTCAAGGAACATTCAGTGTCAGATTGCACCATCCGTCGTTGTTTGAGCCAAAGTGGACTACATGGGAGACGACCAAGGAGGACACCATTGTTGAAAACAAATCATAAAAAAGCCAGACTGGAATACTACATGTTGACAAGCCACAAAGCTTCTGGGAGAATGTCCTATGGACAGATGAGACAAAAATGGAACTTTTTGCCAAGGCACATTAGCTCTATGTTCACAGACTGGAAAAATGAAGCATATGAAGAAAAGAACACTGTCCCTACTGTGAAACATGGAGGAGGCTCTGTTATGTTCTGGGGCTGCTTTGCTGCATCTGGCACAGGGTGTCTTGAATCTGTGCAGGGTACAATGAAATCTCAAGACTATCAAGGGATTCTAGATAGAAATGTGCTGGCCAGTGTCAGAAAGCTGGGTCTCAGTCGCAGGTCATGGGTCTTGCAACAGGACAATGACACAAAACACACAGCTAAAAACACCCAAGAATGGCTAAGAGGAAAACATTGGACTATTCTAAAGTGGCCTTCTATGAGCCCTGACCTCAATCCTATTGAGCATCTTTGGAAGGAGCTGAAACATGCTGTCTGGAAAAGGCACCCTTCAAACCGGAAACAACTGGAGCAGCTTGCTCATGAGGAGTGGGCCAAAATACCTGCAGAGAGGTGCAGAAGTCTCATTGACAGTTACAGGAATCGTTTGATTGCAGTGATTGCCTCAAAAGGTTGTGCAACAAACTATTAAATTAGGGGTACCATCATTTTTGTCCAGGCCTGTTCCATGAGTGTTTTTTTTTTTTTTAATAATTAGGTTGAAGCATGGTTGAAAAGCAATGTCTGACTTTCATTGGTTAACATTCATACAACTCCTATTTATTATGACTTTTGTCAGATTAAAGTTATTTCTGTGACCATTGTGAGTTTTTCTTTCATTGACCGAAGGGTACCAACAATTTTGTCCACGTGTGTGTGTGTGTGTGTGTGTGTGTGTGTGTGTGTGTGTGTATATATATTAAAAACAACTGAAAGATCTGTGTTTTTAAATGCTATTTATTCCACAAACATGTACAGATATTTTCAAAAGGTATCCTTTTAACCTTAACAATAATTAATGGTGTTCACATATGAAAGTAACATTTGCACATTTGAATCTTCAGTGATACTTTAAGTCATGCACAAAAGAAAATGTTAACGTTTATACATTTACCCCCCCCCCCCCACGCCAAAAAAAATAATTATAATTAATCATAATTGATTAATTAAATCAATTAAATCATAATGTGTGTACAAATTTTTACTTTGAATTGCATTCTGTAAATATTTATTTTAAAATTATTGCAAATCCGTCTAGGTGCTTAAAATATGCATTGACAATTAAGTGAATTCTGCATTTGTTATTGCGTTTTCACTTCATTGGGAGTCATTTGACATTTATTCGGAAGACCTGCTTACACACAATGTATCAAGCAGCAGAGTCGATCACACATGCACACACACATATCTAATCTTTATTCAATATTCATTAGCTATACTGCTTATCCTGTATACGGGGTGACAGGGGACCTGAATCCTAATCCAGACAACTTGGGGCACGAGGCAAGGTACATCATGAGCAGGGTGCCTATCCATTACAGGGCACACACACACACACACACACACACACCATGGGCAATTTGGGAACATAGCCTAATCTGCATGTCTTCGGACTGTGGGAGGAAACCGGAGCACCCGGAGGAAACCCACCAAGCATTAAAGGAAACATGCAAACTTGAGGAATCGAACCTGGACCCACCAGTGCTAACCACTATGCCACACCATGCTGCCACACAGCTCATCATCATGCTAAAAAAACAGGAAAGAAAAACAGAAGAAAAAGAACTATACAGGGAAGAACAGATTTTCAAGAAACACACAAGTTTGTTATTATGATAATCATTTTTTTTATTCTAATTAATAAAAAATACGGTGTTTAGCTGAGCTTTGATTGGAATTATAACTAGGAATTTCATAAAACATTAATATAAAACTGCGGTGGCTAAAAACTCCCGCTTGCCCTGAGCGCGTCCTCAAATTGAGTTAGCCACGCCTTTCGAAATGTACAATTGATTGGCAGTTTCTACGGCAACTCCAGGAACGTGTCTACGTCATGAGGTCATCCGGGAACTTCGCGGTTTGATTGACAGTCGTCATGGTAACGTTCTTACTCGGCTTCCATTTTGTTCCTTACTTTTTCTTCCGTGAAACATTTGCGGTCTGATTGCGCGCTGTGGATATTTAATCGACTCGAGTACAATCAATCCGTTTGATTATCGAGCGGATTCGCCTTCGCGTCGTTTTGAAGCGGATGAGGGCGAGGACGGTGGTTCGATGAGAGCGGCGGAAGCGGTTGGTCATGTCTGAGGTCCGCCGGGCCGGTCCGCTGCGCAGGTTTGGAACGCGCGCCATTTTGTAAAATTTACACAAAAAAGGAAGAAGTAGCTGGATGATGATGAGATCTCCCCCAAGAGACCTGGCTAGCTCCTCATCGCTTAATATGATGTTTTTATCAATTATGAGTTTCAAATCCGTGTGTCTTGTAGCGTTATTACGCGACGCGCGTCACTGACAAGCCGATGCCTTCTCGACGAGGGTCAAAATGTAGCTGTGTTTCTGATCGGATAAGTTTGTGTTGACGGAGAGGCGCTGTTGATTTGGAAAGGAGTTGACACAAAGTCAGACGACTCAGGGCTGAAGCTTCATCGAACAATTAATTAATCTACAGGATTGTCTTTTAAAAAAAGAAGATCGTCGGATCGTGTGTGTTTAAACGTATTAAGGATATTTTTTGCTCTCATCAACAGAGGGACGCGTAGCAACAAGGTAAGTTGTGCTGCATGAGTGATGAGGAGCTAAAGGATGTTAGCAGGCTGTGGTAGCTCACTGATTCCGATACAGTAAGAAGAAGCAGGGCGCTAATGGGTTTTTTTTTTGGCTGCCGGGCTGATCAATAACTCTTCGATCTGTTTTTGTTGGTCGGAGTTTATTTCGAAATTACAATTTAGCACAACGTAAGGAGGATACAATCGGTTTACGGAAATCGTGAATAATAATTTTTATTATTATTTTTTCGCAGGCCTCCGAGATGTTGGGAACGTTCGTTAGCTAGCTAACGTTAGCACGCTGAAAATATCCAGCTAATTGTATTGTACAATTTTAGCAAGTCATACTTTAGTTTCAGCGTCATGACTAGTGAAAATGGAGGAATAATTCTAATGAGAATAATACAGAGATGGTTGTCCTCCCTGAGGTCAGCTTGAAGTTGTCTTTCTTAGCCCTTTTTTTGAGCGCGGCACTTAGCAAAACCCGGCTAAGTTAGTTAGCTTTAGCGCCCTGTAGCTGGAGCGGGGTTTTTAGCCGGAGCGCTAATCTAGTCATGCTACCTGTGTGACAGCTTTCCTGGACACGGGTGCACTCAGGGTGATACGCTGACGCGCTCAGACATTTCCGAATCAGGTCAGTAATCGTTTGACTAATCCTGTAGACATCAATGTAGTGAAAATGTCTTTGGATTGTGACATGCAAAGTTAAAGCGAGTTGAGTTTGGTGCTCGCAGGCTAGCCTGAACAACCTTGCCTTATTGTGATATACGTCTAGTAACTTTGATATCGACATGACTAGGTGGCTGTTCCCACCGTGTGCGTGTGTATTAAGTGCTAAGGAGTGTAATGCGTAAACAGAGAGTACCTGGCTAGCTGTGGCCATCTGTGTGTGTGTATGTGCAGCAGGTAGTCCATTTAAATTGTGCTTTGCTTCACTTCTGATGATGGATGATGATATTAATGTTTGTTTAATGGAGCTTTTAATATAGACTTGCACTTTTATTCTGACCAGACCTCTTTTGGGTTAGAGTCCCTGTGTTTTTGTTTACATCTGAATCAATGCACACAGTCAAAGTGGAGGTCTGTAAACGATCAGTGTGAGGCATCACCTTCATCATCTCTATGTTACACACGTGAGCTGATCTTAAACACCCCAGAGATGCTGATGATGTCGAGTTCCTTCTTTTCGTGAAGTTTTCATGCGTGCCTCTGCTAATTTATATAACAGTTGCTTAAAGCCTCAAAATAGTAAAGTGTCCGGTGTTAGACATGTCTATTCCTCCTGGGATATAGGGTTAATGTCTATTGCATAACGCTTATATGTGTTGCATAACACAACTCTTCCCTAACTAACTCAGGTTTGCTGTGTATAAAGTTAGACATGTGGGTGCAGATGTAAACCGGCTTCTTCAATTTCCACAAATGCACATTTACTTCTAAAACATTTCTCATTACTACTAATCTTACATTTTAGCAGGGTTAATAAATGGCTCGTTCATCATGTTCCCTCCAGATCCACACCAATGATCGTGCAAGTTGAAGAGAAATCCGAACGTCGACCGTTGAGAGACCCTGCTGAGGAACCAGGGCTTTTCTCCCGTATATACAACTTCGAAGTTGGTTCAGGTAATCTGGATTTGTTTTAATTCATTTGATTGGAGTAACTCTTAAAACCTTTTTTTTATAGAAAAGGAGTTAGGCCTTGCTAATGCTTTCTGTTCTTTTCTGTTGTAGTGGACTGTGGTTTGCAGATGGACTCCTCTGCCAGAATGATATGAGATTTGCCAGAGGACGATGCATACAGGTTAGGCATTCTTCCTTTTGGTGCGTTTCAAGGCGTCCTCTGTGCTAATATCAGATTTTTTAAATTATTATTATTATTTTTTTTTTTTGAGCATCTGTGCATATTTGTCTTGTCTGTATTATTAGAAAATGAGAAATATTCAGCAGAAAGATGGTGACTCTGGTTAAGTTTGTGTCCGTAGAACAGGATCAGATCCGTGTGCGATTGTGATCTGCGTAATCGCATCAGGATCCTCAGGGGTTGATATGGAGTCTAGAAAAGAGGTTTCTTTTGTACGCCCAAAGCTGAGCATGTATTTGCCAGCCTTTTATTATAAGTGTGTGTTGGTGCTTGGGAGAGTTGTTAGGAACATGATGCCAGGTTTCTTGTGTTCAGATGAATCTGTGCCACTCTGTGTGCTGTATTGTTTGCTGTGGAGGCATTCAGAGATGCAGCCTTATCCGTGCTGATTTTCCTGAGTTTTATTTAAAAAAAAAAATTCCTGGAGCGCATCCAGCCTATCAGACCAGATATGTGTCTTTGATTAGTAAAGGAATTGTTTAGTTATTTGTGATCAGGAGCGAGGGGGGGAGGGTCATTTCTAGCAGAAGACTAAATCAGCTTTGCATGAAGTTCTCTATTTAGGGCAAACACTCTCCTCAACTATAAATGTTTAAAAATATAGGCCATGCTCCCTCCTGGCAGCTGCCGCACATTTTCTGCTCCTGTCTCCAGGGTCAGCTATCCCGAGTTCCTTTCTCGGAGAAACTGATTCCGGGTTCCTAACCCGTGAGCTTTTCTGTCAGCAAATACTGTGTTAAACTGTGCTGGGAAATGTGTCAAAGTGCAATGCAATTTCATGCCTGTTACCCGTTTTCCTATTGGTTCACGCGCCGCCGCTTTGCCCTAGCAACAAAAGTGGGTTATTTGCATACTCTTTCCCGATTGGCTCCCACTCCTGCGCGGCAGCCAATGGCACTCCGTCTTCCTGGTGGTAGGCTATGCTAATGAGGCACTGTTGCTGGGGGTTGAGAGGCGCCGGTTGCCAGTGTGCTTCTGGTGCATTGTGACTGCCTGGTGAGAGACGGTGATAAATGAGGACTTAATGATCTGCACAATTCCCTTTCACTGCAGACACGTTCAGTGTTTCAAAATGCCGCTCTTGACAACGTACGCAAGAGTGTGTGGCTATGTTAAATCGAGCAGTCGAAATCAGATTGCTACAGACCGACAACAGGCAGTCGGTGAAGTTCCTGTTTTGTTTCATTGTTTGCTGTGTGTGATTCCTTGCCGATTCCCTGCGTGCGCTCGGCTGACATGCGGGCACGCGCACAGGTTATTTTGCCCCGTCTTTTTTTTCTTTTTCAGTTCTTCAGTTCATGAAAAAGAAGTATGGTTTAATAAAGAGGTTCAAAAGAAAATCACCTCTGAATGCCAGATTACTTAACTGTGTGAGTGTGTATGGCCACGCCATCTCGTTTGTCTGATACAGTGTGATTCAGTAATGTAATACTGTAGGGATGCTCGAGAATGGTTCGAGCTATGGGTTTGTGTGTGTGTGCTTGTGTTGTGTTTGTGTGTTGAGAGATGGGAAGTGTAGTTCTGTAACACCACTGGAAGTGTGTGTGTGTGTGTGTGTGTGTGTTCATTCCAAGTATAGATCCTGTGGTACTGTTGTTGAGCTCTTCGGTTTGGAGAGTGATGGAGAACCAGCTGAGTCATATATACACACACACACACACACACACACACACACACTGCTCCAGTTGAGCTTGTTCTCTCCCTCATGTTATACAATGGCACCTGGCAAAAGAGTTTGTGGCTGAGAGCGTCTGACTTCTCTTGTAGAAACTACTGTATGTTCTGTTGATATGGAACTGTACCGCATTGTCGTCCTGTGATATTCTGATCATGGGGACACAAAGATTAACCCGATGTGTTAAACATGTCGATGTGCAATAGTGTCACGGTCTTATGTAAGCAAACATCTCATCATTTCTTGCTTTACATTTGCCATAGGTAACATGTAGACACTATAGAAAAGTAATGTGTATTTTTAGGGGGAAAAAATTGGGATTAAAGTAGTATTTAAAAGTCAGAAATGTGATCTGAAGTGGACGTATTTTCATTATTTTTACTAATTTAAGTAAAGCCTTTGCTTATTTTACTAGAATCCTATAGGCGTAATTCTTACCAGTTGTATCTGGTGGAAAGAAAGCCTCTAAATGATCTAAGTTACAGAATTAAAATAAATGCTTTGGTTATGGTTCATGAGCTAAAAAAGTTTTCCCAAACAGCACATAACCTTTAGTTTTTCCAGATGCATTTGAGCTTTTATGAGAATTTTGCTTCACAAAGGCGTCTCTCACTTGGGTTCTCTGGTCTTTTATTTTAAGACCATTTTCGGTTTAACTTTTTTTTTTTTTAGTTTGGATTCATCTATGTTGTGTAATAAACTATGCTCTGTGATGGATTGGCACCCCATCCAAGCCTGTATGATGTCTGGTGCCTCAAAGGCCCATGGGATAGGATCCAGGTCTCTTGTACAGGATAAGCAGTATAGAGAGTGAGTGTGATAGTCTAATAAACTATTGTATCTACAAGCCTGAAGTCATTTAATAAAAAAATATGTAAGTAAAAATTGGAAATTCTGATTGGGAGCAGCAGATAAATGTTAATGTAGGTTTAATTAAAGAAGTAAAATTATTTTTTCTTTTATTTTTTTTCTTTTATATTATTGTTATCCTGTTGACATAAAAAATGTATCTCTCTCAGTTCTTTTATGGGTTTGTAAAACAAAATGCAGCACTAGTTTTGCTGGAAGTTGAACAAATGTGTACATAACGTAACATGCTGAGAAATATTCAGGCAATATCACGCCCACGGCGCAGCCTCACAGCCATGCTGATAATCCAGCACATCAGCACAACCTTGAGTGTGATATTGCTTTTATACAACGGTTTCACTAACAATTTATTATCGACAGATTATTATTTGTTTCTTTATTTAACAGTTATTTTGCTCCAACACACATCCTTCACCCACTGGCTGAACTAACTAACCACGATTGGCAGAGCTGGCAAGTTACGGTTAGCGACCAACAATTAGTGTAATTAACGGGAGGTGAAATAGTTTTAAATTCTTACCACTACCATTTACCCAAAAGGTGAGGAGAATAAACCATGGAGGTAGTGGACAGTTCTAGGAAAATTTCCTTTATATTTTCACTTGTATCACTCATATATTATATATATTAACTCAGGTGCACTATGTAGGCTGTACAAGCCCTTGTCCCACACACCAAATAGCCTCCTCAATAAGGGGTTAGAAAGGGATTGAGGATTCAATGTTGTGTTGGAAGCTGGAAGCTAGTTAGCTTTCTAGCTCGCGTTAGCCGTGAACAGAAAACAAGGATAGTTCAGAGTCAATTGGGAACAAAGTGTAGAAGGAAAGTGTTGTTTAATATGACATATCAGATGTGTTTCTGAAAATGCTTCAGTGACTGGTTTTGAACATGAGTTTTGGAAAGCAGCTGCTCTCCCCCTCTCCAGTATTGTAGATCGTGCCAGGCTACTTTCTGCTTTCACCCAGTCTGGTGATCGACAGTTAGTGTAATTGCTGTTTGTTTGAACACCTGTGATGTAGAGTGATGCATGTCGTTAAATGTCTGTGTTGTCGTGGATCCGGAATTTTATTAAAAATATATAAAATATATATTATATATAATATATAATCGCAATTGCATTGCGATTATTTTAACGCATATTATGGTTGTGATTTAAACTGATGTTGAACTATGAAATGTACCATTTTGTATTTAAACATATATTTTTCAAGGCTAATACCAAATAACTAGTTGTATGATCTCCTTAAGAGGATGCTTGCCTTTATAAACTAAAAATTATTACAAAATGTAAACAAATTTATTGACAAACTTATAAATAAATGACTGTGCGTATGTTTTTTGGTATTTTGGTCCGTCTAAATGGCATCTGGCACATCGGGTGATGCTCTCTCCCCGCTTTGGAGGTTATTCCATCATTTCTATGGCAGTTACTTAAAGGGGTCGAGTTGCCAGCTCGATGCTTGATTGTCATTCACACACTGATGAAAATTTGTGAACGCCAGTTAGGCTAACCTGCATGTCTTTGGACTGTGGGAGGAAACCTAACAAGCACACAGACCCTGAGGCGGGAGTCGACCCCGGACCCTGGAGGTGCAAGGCGACGGTGCTAGCAACCGTGCTGCCATTCATATGTTACCTGTAATAAATTGCACAAGAATGCACAGGTCCATATTGCCATTAATTGTGCAGCACTAAATAACCGTTGTATAATGTGTATTATAAAGATGTCTTTATGTATCATGAAATGTTTTTGGCATATAAAACATTTATCTCAATACAGAGGTCAGTAGTGAACTCGTGCACCTTTCCTGTTTTATTTTGGAAGAGAGAAAACAAACCTTGACGCATTGACCGCAAGTATTAAACTCGGGAAAACTTTCGGGAAGAAAGCTTATATTTGCCCATGTATATGCTCCCCTGTGGTGGGTTGTGGCATCCCGTCCTTGGTGTACTCCGCCTCGAGTCTCCTGAGATAAGCTCCAGGCTTTCTGTGACCTTAAGCAGTATAAAGAATGAATGAATGATTGAGAGTACATATTTTTCCATGCCCCCAGTACTACTTGATTGGAATGATTTTTAGATTTGCAAATCAAACATGTTCTTGATGGCGTTAATATTTTTATGTAGCTTGTAGCATTGAAATAACTCAAACAGCATTAAACTATGGAAGGTGCGATTATAAGTAGCTTCTGCTGAACTTTTAAATGGTTAAGTTTAAATTCAGTTTCAGTGATTTATTAATTGCACTATGTTGATCCACATGTGTGATTAAATTTATTACATGTTTTTTTTTTTTTTTTGTTCGCTGATTCCTTATATTACCCTCTAATACAAAATGTAACTACAAATACAAAAATGAATAAATAAAAATATGTATGAGATTTGCTTTTGAGGGACAGAAGCAAGTGCTGGGCATATTCTTCTGACAAAAGCATGATCACATGTTCCTGTTCTAGGTCCGTGCTTTTTTGGATGGGCTGTAACCTGATCGGTGGTTACGGAGGCAGACTCAGCTCGCTAAAGAAGATATTAGACCTTCCTGGCATTGGCACATAGCATGCTCAATTATGTTGTGATATAGCATGTCTTTGGTCTGTTGCAAGCGCCAAGTTATGAGAGAAGACAATAACAGCCCTCTAATGAGTCATCATTTTACCTCTAGAGGGCACTAACTGGGCGTGTGTTGTTTGGGTTACTACAGACTCTTACGGTGTTGGTATAGTGGTCTGGTGTATGGTTTGTCTGGCTTTCCTGTTGTGATGCAGGTCATGAAGGACTGGATTATCGGCGATCGTGAGGGATGGAGGTGTTCAAGAGTGTGGTTAAGAAGAGCAGGGGGAGGATGTGTACCTGTTGGCTTTTTTTTGTTACTTCTGTCTTAGGACTATAGCTGTATTCTAGGTATAATCCTCGGGATGTATCCTAAAGTTGATAAATTGTCAAAAATCAGTTCTCAAGGCGTAGCATGCCCATGTGACCAATCCCATGCTGTTGGTGTCTAAATGTGAGTTGGTGTATTTCAGAAATGTAATATATTTGTTAATGCTGCATATCATGTGTACTGACTTGACCTCCCGGATCTATTATCCTGATTCTGTTACGTGTGTGTCATTACAGGAGGAGAGACCTCAGCATGCAAACCCTCGTCTGTCCGGCTTGCTCCCTCGTTTTCGTTCAATGCGGCAGATGTGCAGATGGCTGCGCAGATGCCCCATTCTCACCCGCCGTTCAGTGACGGCCACCAGGCAAGCGCTGACGCGCCGGCCGCAGTGCTGCCTTACGGCCCCCAGGCCCCGCAGCTCAACACCACCCAGGTACACACACTCGCACGAACCACGTACATGAGGCCCTGACCACTCTGATGTGTGCTTTTATACACTATACCTGATTTTACGATAATGTATTTATCTACAGCTTAATATGATGCGCTTGGGGCAGGATACTTATTCTGCGCACACATCCTGTGATATAAAATTGCTCCTTTAATTCTACACCCACAGTTAATCCATTGTACAGCCACTGTACTTTCTTTATCCATTTCTCAATTTTTATCTACTTTTACCTTGTTGAATATTAGACAGTATTTTTTCTTTTAAGGCTTGTTATGAACATTAACTAAAAACAAATATTTTAACATTGTCAAGACTGAATTTAGGCCCAAACAGTGATGGTATGATGGGTGTAATAGTCTCTGTGTGTGTGTGTGTGTGTGTGTGTGTGTGTGTGTGTGTGTGTGTGTGTGTGTGTGTTTGATCAGGTGACTGCTGATGTGGTGATGTTACAAAGGCGGATCCCCCAGTGCTTTCGGGATCCTGCCACAGCTCCCTTAAGAAAGCTCTCCATCGAATTGATCAAAACTTACAAACACATCAATGAGGTGAGGGTGTGAACCCCGACACTACTCGCATGACCGTGAAAGGCTTGTACTTAAGCTCATGTTGCGAGTTGGTTCCCGGATCATGCATGAGTTGACAGCATCCCTTTTTTTTCCTGCTTTTAGGTTTACTATGCAAAAAAGAAACGGCGGCATCAACAGGGCCAGGGGGAAGACTCTAGTAATAAGAAGGAGAGAAAAGTTTACAACGACGGTTATGACGACGACAACTTCGACTACATCGTTAAAAATGGCGAGAAATGGTTGGATCGCTATGAAATCGATTCATTAATAGGCAAAGGCTCCTTCGGACAGGTGGGTGTGTGAATCAAGACTAGTGTTTTAGAAAACGCAAGCATGAGATTACATTCGACAGTCCTGGGTGAACAAATTTTGCATGGTCATAAACCGACATTCAGTGGTGTTTGTCTCTCCCTACTGGCAGGTTGTGAAGGCCTACGACCGCTTGGAGCAGGAATGGGTTGCCATTAAGATCATAAAGAATAAAAAGGCTTTTCTGAATCAAGCACAGATCGAAGTTCGGCTCCTGGAGCTCATGAACAAGCATGATACGGAGATGAAATACTACATAGGTAACGCATGTCTTTGTTTTAAATGACATCTCTAACATACCGAGAGTGTCCAGTCTACGAGAGCTGTAACTGATTACAGTGTTAGACACAGCCACTGATCACTGTTGTATTGCAGACCAAAGAAGACCAGCTTAGCTAATAATTACTTTTGATGGCTAGTGCTGCCATCTAGTGTTTTTGTTAAAAAAAGAAAAAAGCTTGGTCATCAAGTTTAAACAGTTTGTTAAAAAACAGATGTCTGACTTCAGACCAGATGTGCATATGTGTAGAATTTGTTTGAAGTTTGGATTTTTATGTGTAATAATATGTTCATGCTTGTTATATTGACATCCAGACCCTCTCCACCGTTCTCTGTCCTCAGTTCACCTAAAGCGTCACTTCATGTTTCGGAACCACCTCTGTCTGGTGTTCGAGATGCTGTCCTACAATCTGTATGACCTGCTTCGTAACACGAATTTCCGCGGGGTATCGCTGAACCTGACGCGGAAGTTTGCGCAGCAGCTGTGCACGGCACTGCTCTTCTTGGCCACGCCTGAGCTCAGCATCATCCACTGTGACCTCAAGCCTGAGAACATCCTGCTCTGTAACCCCAAGCGATCGGCCATCAAGATCGTCGACTTTGGCAGCTCCTGCCAACTAGGACAACGGGTGTGTGACCAGGGCCTTATAGTCACCGGTCTATTATAGTCATTTTATTGAAATCCTGTATTTTATGCTTGTGATCCTTTATAACAGGGAAAGCTGAATCAGCACTGGGAATCTGAGAAGGGGCAGTTGTGATAGTTTGGTGATTTGTTCTAATTTAATATTACATAAGCATTGAAAATCCCTTCCTCTTCTACAATTTCAGATATACCAGTATATTCAGAGCCGCTTCTACCGCTCCCCTGAAGTGCTGCTGGGCATGCCGTACGACCTGGCTATAGATATGTGGTCACTGGGCTGCATTCTGGTGGAGATGCACACCGGAGAGCCTCTGTTCAGTGGAGCCAATGAGGTACACGTCATTACAACGTGCATGCTATCTCTAGACTCCGGAGAAGGGATTTTATCTTAGTATCATTTTCGCTTAATTTAGTTTTTCATGGAGTATATTTGGTTGTATTTTTTTATTATTATTATTATTTATGTAGTTTAGTTGCATGGTCATGTAGCAAAGTGGCAACCTTGTAATCTAAAAAATAATTACATTTGCAATAAAACAATAATTATAATGTGCTTCTTTCTGCATGAAGCCCATTTACCTCAAAATCACCTTATATAAATGTGTGCGCAGGTATTTAAAACTATTAAAGCTACACTTTGTCATGAGAAGACAGACATGGCGAATGGCCCTCTGAAGCATTTTTATTTTCATTTTTAATGTGCATTTTTATTTTACAGTTAATAAAAATTTAAGTATTTGATTGCAGTATTTATACAAGTCAATTTATTTCAATTTATTAGTGACACGTATATTATTTTATAGGCTTTCCTAATAAAAGGAAAGTGAATCTAGACTTGCTCTTATTTATATATGTTTTCTGTGTGATTTAATTTATTTATTGTGCCAGGTGGACCAAATGAATAAAATAGTGGAAGTTTTGGGGGTCCCTCCCAGTCATATACTGGAACAGGCACCAAAAGCAAGGAAGTTCTTCGAGAAGATGTCTGATAGCACGTGGTGCGCAAAGAAGACCAAAGATGGAAAAAGGGTGTGTTTTTACCATTAAGTGTTTTGTCATGTTTAAAAAAAAAAGAAAAAGAAAAAAGAAAGAAAAAAACAGTGCATACCAACAACTGCCTTACCTGGTTTATCAGTTTTGACTTCTGTGTCTTCAAACAAATCTGAACTGCACAGCTACATCAATTTCTGATCTGCTCCTGATATTACTGGTGCTTGAATATGTTTTATTTAGTTTTGAAAAATACTGACCCCTATGTTTTTGTTTTTGCAGTATAAACCGGCAGGCTCACGTAAACTGCACAATATTCTGGGTGTGGAGGCTGGGGGGCCAGGCGGCCGGAGAGCGGGCGAGTCAGGCCATGCCGTCGCCGACTATCTGAAATTCAAGGACCTGATCTTGCGGATGCTGGACTATGACCCGAAGAGCCGCATCCAACCGTACTATGCGCTGCAGCACAGCTTCTTTAAGAAGACAGGCTGACGAGGGCACCAACACCAGCAGCAGTGTGTCTACAAGCCCGGCACTGGAGCAGTCTCAATCTTCTGGAACCACGTCTAGCACCTCCTCCAGCTCAGGTACACCACTGCAGACCTCACACTTGTATTCTTAGGCGGTTTACTGAGACAGTAAGGTGTTTAATGCCTATAGTATGACTACTACCATCTTTGCTTCTCTTTATGGTCACTGATTCATGCTTTTGCCTTTTTACTGCCTGTGTCTGTGTGATTTGTCCATTTTGTATTTCTATCCAACACCATTCTTTTTTTCCCCCCCTTCATTATATAGTGTGACAACTCTTGTTGTTGATTTTACTGACCGTTTATAAAACCGTTACTGTCAATGGGTAAATTTACTTTTTTGACATCACATTAACCAAGATTTTGAGGACGTTAGAGTAAAAATTAAAAGAACTTTTTTTTTTTTTAGTAAAGTTTGTATTAAGCTAAATAAAAGTGCGTTTGATACATTTGCAGGAGGTTCTTCTGGAACGAGCACCAGTGGGCGTGCCCGCTCTGATCCTACCCATCAGCATCGGCTAAGTGGAGGCCATTTCAGTGCTGCTGTAGGAATGGACTGCCACAACCTCTGCCCTCAGGTACAAACATACGAGCACACATGTTACTCAGCCTCATTAATCATGGTCATACATGTAGACTTTAAACTCTCATATCAATTAATGGTCCGGTAAGATGGTACATAACATAGAAAGGCAACTGGACTGCTGTTAAAGTTAAGATGTAACACTTCAGCAAATTGCAATGATTAAAGCCTTCTGGATAAAAAATAAAAAAAAACTTGTTCACAAATTTTAAGAGAGATACCAGAATGCTTTATTTATTGCTTATTTTGTCAGAATAAAAGCATCTGTTTACATTCCCGTCTTATTTTTTTTCTTCCCTTCTTGATGTTTCATTTTATCTAATTTGCTTTGTGTCTCAGGCAAGGCAGGCGTTTGGGCCCTCCCTGGGTTGGGTGGGTGGAGAGGGGCTCCAGCAGGCAGCCGGAGAGACTCATCCAGTCCAAGAGACCACGTTCCACTTGCCTCCCCATCAGCCCAAACCCCTCCACCCACACAGCTCTCATCACCATCACCACCATCCCCACGCCCATCACGGTCAGCACGGGCAAGGCCCGGCACGCCCACGCCCTCGAATCTACTCACCCTCACACAGCGGCGCCTCCACGCAGGACTCCATGGAGGTTTCGCATGGCCACTTGTCCATGACCTCGCTGTCTTCCTCGGCCTCGTCCTCATCTACATCCTCGTCGTCCACAGGCAACCACCACCATCACCACCCCCACCAGGCCTACCAGAGTCGCCCGCTGCCACTAGGCATAGGCTACGGGCACGCCTTTTCCAACCCACGCCAGGAAACTGGCACAGCCGGACATACCGCATACCCACTCTCTACGAACTCGGGCTACATAGCCGAGACTCATATGGGCCTGCGCCAGGGACTGGACCGTGAGGACTCGCCCATGGCTGGTGTATGCGTGCAGCAGAGCTCAGTGGCCAGCTCCTGACTACGCTGAGAGGACCGCTCCCCCCAAACACCCCCCCCCCCCCCCCCCCCCCCCGTCTGTGTGTTGTTGTTTTTTTTTGTTTGTTTGTTTTTGTTTGGTTGGTTTTTTAATTTTTTTAAAAGAAATACGCTGGTGTTTTTTTTTCTGTTTTTTTTTTTTTTTTTTAATAAGTGCATAGAGATTAAAAAGCTGCTGTAAAAGAGAAGGGGAGATGACGACTGACGCCGCGTACGCGCTCAAAACTCTTCTCTGCTCACTTGCTGGAGGCCTCTGTTTCAGTCAGTTACCTTTTTTTGGCTTGGAACATTTTTCAACTGAATTTCATTTTCTTATTAAAAGATGATATAATCATACATTATTTCCTTTTCACTCAGCTCTTTTTAAATCGAGTATTAACATATGCACCTTCCTGGCAGCGTGAAATTAAGTTTCCATTTAAGGTCTGGGAGAAGGTCCAATGGGCTTGAAAATGGACGATTCTCTGCCTGTAGTCACCCAGAAATTCAGTGTGGTCTAAAAACAACAACAAAATCTTTACCAACGGTTACTCTTTCAACTGCCATTTTTTTTTCCTTCCTTTTTTTCAACAGGCTTGTGTTTTTTCATGTGCAATTCTGAGTGTAGAAGAGCAGCAGCACTAGAGAGAGCAGGCATGCTGTAAAGAGGGCGCAAGTGTCTCCTTTAAAAGGCAGAGTGTGGGGTGTCTTTCCCGTAGAGGGTGCAGTTTTGCGTCTCGCTCCTGGGCTGTGTGTCTCCGAGAGCAGCAGTCTTTACTGGTGTTTCTGTTTGGTGACGAGCTCTAGAGTGGGCAGTGGAGCGGGCAGGAGCCTGGTACTGGGCAGCGGTGGACAGCACATTTGAAAAATGGCCTTATCACGCACTGAATGAAGAAAAGCTGGACATTTACCCGTATACTGGGGAAGATAGCTTTCCTGTATTTTTAAAAAATCTGGAATACACATATGTCTTTACACATGATAAATAGGAATCAGAGTATGAGTGGTTATTTGAGGCCTTCCTTATCTAGAAATCTACTATTTGGGAGTCTGTTTTTTAATTATTATTCCCCCCTTTCTTTTTCTTCTGGCCTTGTTAATTCACAGAAGTAGTATTGAATTTGAATGGAAACAGCTACTACCATGTCCCTTACTGTTTTTTTTCTTCTTCTTGCTTTCTCTTCTTTGCTTTATTTTACTTTCATTGTTTTTCAGCATGTAATTTACTTTTAAGCCTCTGCACTTTTTTATTTTATTTTATTTTAATTTTTGTTTTAAACCCTGGAAATCTTAACATGCAGACGTTCGTGTGACTGCTTATTTTGCCTCACAATTATGCTGTGAATTTTAGGAGAGTTTATTTTCCCTTTTGATAATTTATTGTACCAAAGCAGTTTTTTTTATAGCACATAGATGTCTGTAACCAATAATGTAGCAGTTGTGCACTTTGAAACAAGGTGTATCAGATTTTTTTTTAAATGTCAGTAAAATGGCTGTATCTATTGCTTTATTGAAACTGGAACTGTTGTCAATGCGGCATATTTACTGAGAGCTGTATCCGTCCGTCCCCCCCCTCCCCTTTTTTGATACAGGAAAATCATGTAAAACAACAGAAACACACCTCTTGTGTTGTAGAATTTAGTTTTGCTTCATTCTGTGAGGTGGAGGGAGGGTCGATGCCCGTGCCGTTGGCTGCTCTGCGGGTTCCAGAGCGGGTTCCAGGGTAGCCACTGAGCAACTCGCCGCGAGGACAAGGAGGAGCGGTGCGCTGTGTGATCCAGTTAGACGCCGGTTTCTGAGGTGCCTCGTTTTCTGGGTTCCACTGCCTTAAGTGTACAGCACCGTGCTCTCATGAACATACCGTGCCGAAAGTGCACCGAGCGAAATGTACAGCCCCTGCCTGCTCAGCAAGCGATTTTGAGAGTTCAGATCCAACCTTCACAAGCTCAGATGAAAGAGGTTGTTCCAGCTCGGGCTCTTGGTGGCTCAGGAGTTTAGGGTTGAGCACAGCCTGTTCTTCTAAAGTCGTCTCTCTCTATCGCTTTTAATTCTTCTTTTTCGCTTTTTCACTGAAGGTTTCTTCATATCCCGTCCTGCTTTCACTCCCCTTCTTGCTCGCTTGCGCTTCTCTCTCTCTCTCTCTCTCTCTCTCTCTCTCTCTCTCTCTCCACGTGAGTGTGATTGATGCCTATAAATACAAGGTAAATGGTCCTATAGGGTTCTTGTTCTTGGCCAGCAGCAAAGGACAGCTAATGGGAGGAGTCCATGGAAAAAGGAAAAAAAAACAAAAAACCCAGGCTTCAGGTGTTTACTTTGTGACCCCATTTTAATAGCTGAAATAGAATTTATGTACATATTTATATTTTTTTAAATAAAGGAAGTTTAGAACTCACTACTTTTTTCCTAATGGTATTTTGAGTACATTTAAGTCAGCTTGGTGACCATGCAGTGGAACTCTGTGGTAGTCAAATGGGTATCAGTGCTTCCAGCCCAAAGTAGTTGACAATGCCAGTACAAATGCAAAACTCTAGGGTTTAAATCTAACAGGAGAGTAGATCTTCATACCTTAAATATAATAGACAGGGTATAGTGTGTGGATGTGTGTCTACAAATCCGAATGACGGCAGTGTTTTCATATATTCGTATACATAAGAGATTATGTATGCCTAGTACAGGAGATATTTTTGTTGTGTTAATTTGGCACACGCTTCAATAAATGGTTCCATGTGAAAACTGAATGTAGGCTATTGCTGGAGGTGCATGTAGCAAAGTGCACAGCGGTCTTTTTTTTTCAACAGTTCGAACCGCGCATCCTTGATAAACATCGGCTCTTCACTCCGAGTCCCGTAACTGCGACTACCCCAGGACGAGCGCAAAGCCCCCACTGCGGCTTTCCCCTCCCTGCCCCGATCCCCGGCCACCCCCAGGCCTCCACGCCCACTTTAGAGTCTCCACTTTTTCCTCCCTTTGGTTCCAGGACATCTGGTGTGCACTGCAGAGCTGAACAGCATGACAGAAGGATAAGTACCTTTTATCCACAGATTGTACGATCAGGACTTTCTGTGTAAAGTAAAATGTTACTGAGAGGCAAAAATGGACAAACCCTTTGTACTATATTCAAGCGGTCTTATGTATGACATAAAAAAGTTGCTTAACTTTTGCTTGTCTCTTGTTTTTGTGTTGTCTAACTTTTCGATGCAGATTTGCCTTTTTCTTCAGGTTACTGCATTTGCAAGCAAGAAGAAAAGAAAGGAGACTTGCGTTCACTTTGCCTGTGAAGGGGTAAAATGGATAGAAAAGTTATGACACATTGCCAAGATTACACATCTTTCTGTCATTTAAGCTTGAGGCACATTAGTACATAGTATATGGCTTTCATAAGTATTACACACGTGGACACAATTTGTTGGTACCCTTCGGTCAATGAAAGAAAAACTCACAATGGTCAGATAAATAACTTTAATCTGACAAAAGTAATAATTAAAAAAAAATTCTATGAATGTTAACCAATGAAAATCAGACATTGCTTTTCAACCATGCTTCAACAGAATTATTTTAAAAAATAAACTCATGGAACAGGCCTGGACAAAAATGATGGTACCCCTAGAAAATACTGAAAATAATGTGACCAAAGGGACATGTTAATTCAAGGTGTGTCCACTAATTAGCATCACAGGTGTCTACAATCTTGTAATCAGTCAGTGGGCCTATATATAGGGCTCCAGGTAGTCACTGTGTTGTTTGGTGACATGGTATGTACCACACTCAACATGGACCAGAGGAAGAGAAGGAAAGAGTTGTCTCAGGAGATTCGAAAGAAAATTATAGACAAGCATGTTAAAGGTAAAGGCTATAAGACCATTTCCAAGCAGCTAGATGTTCCTGTGACTACAGTTGCACATATTATTCAGAAATTTAAGATTCATGGGACTTAGCCAACCTCCCTGGACGTGGCCGCAGGAGGAAAATTGATGACAAATCAAAGAGCCCAGAAAGACTTCTAAAGAGATCCAAGGTGAACTTCATGCTCAAGGAACATTCAGTGTCAGATCGCACCATCCGTCGTTGTTTGAGCCAAAGTGGACTACATGGGAGACGACCAAGGAGGACACAATTGTTGAAAACAGATCATAAAAAAGCCAGACTGGAATATGCCAAACTACATGTTGACAAGCCACAAAGCTTCTGGGAGAATGTCCTATGGACAGATGAGACAAAAATGGAACTTTTTGCCAAGGGACATCAGCTCTATGTTCACAGATGGAAAAATGCAGCATACGAAGAAAAGAACACTGTCCCTACTGTGAAACATGGAGGAGGCTCTGTTATGTTCTGGGGCTGCTTTGCTGCATCTGGCACAGGGTGTCTTGAATCTGTGCAGGGTACAATGAACTCTCAAGACTATCAAGGGATTCTAGAGAGAAATGTGCTGGCCAGTGTCAGAAAGCTGGGTCTCAGTCGCAGGTCATGGGTCTTGCAACAGGACAAAGACCCAAAACACACAGCTAAAAACACCAAAGAATGGCTAAGAGGAAAACATTGGACTATTCTAAAGTGGCCTTCTATGAGCCCTGACCTCAATCCTATTGAGCATCTTTGGAAGGAGCTGAAACATGCCGTCTGGAAAAGGCACCCATCAAACCGGAAACAACTGGAGCAGCTTGCTCATGAGGAGTGGGCCAAAATACCTGCAGAGAGGTGCAGAAGTCTCATTGACAGTTACAGGAATCATTTGATTGCAGTGATTGCCTCAAAAGGTTGTGCAACAAACTAAGTTAGGGGTACCATCATTTTTGTCCCGGCCTGTTCCATGAGTTCATTTTTTTTAAATCATTCTGTTGAAGCATGGTTGAAAAGCAATGTCTGACTTTCATTGGTTAACATTCCTAGAATATTTTAAAATGATTACTTTTGTCAGATTAAAGTTATTTCTTTGACCATTGTGAGTTGTTCTTTCATTGACTGACGGGTACCAACAATTTTGTCCACGTGTGTATTACAGCCACAATAACAGCTTTAAATGAATTTAATTAAAGTTAGATGTGTTCCTAGTTCTAGTCCTGGAGTCTCTACAGTTTTCTGGATATTTCCTCTAAATCCTAATTTAATTCATGAGTTAACCATCAAGCCTTCCTTAAGATGGTTCAAGTACCATGGAAAAGATCACATGCCAGTGAACCTCCACGATTAGAGCTTAAGATCCTCTGTAGACTCACTTCAGCCTATTTCATAGTTCAAATGAGCCCTAGAGCTATTTTACAAAACTGCTAACTAGATAGAAAAGAAAAATATGGAGATCAAAGTGTTGACTACGTACCCAGCTGAAAAATCAGGTTTTGTCTGATGAGCTGCCAAAACACTGGTGGAAACACAGGCTGTGGTGGTCAAGATGAGGTTTGAGGTACAGCATCAGAGTCAAGTGGGTTCATAAGAAATGTTGGAAATTGACTAGCTGGCAACCTTTCAGAAGCTGAATCTTTCAGCTATGAAACCCTTCACATCTTGCGTTTCTAAAGAGTATTTCCAAAATTGAGAACTTCTGGGGGGAATAATCTAAATGCAAAAATGCCATGATACTGCCTGCTCCAGAATCCAACTGTTATTCTTTACATCATTCTTCTATCCATTTGAAGTTCATCATCTAATAAACTCGCATAAATCCTTATGTGTTAAAGAAAAAGGAAAAGCCATGAACAAGCCAAAGAGGATTCCTCCAGGAACAAATGTTCCAAAGAAAGCTGTGTGAAACCGTCGAGGAAAACATGTCTGTTCAGAAAGATACTGTTGGCAGATCGCTGAAAAGGTTTCCACTGAGAATGAGCTCTCCAAGTAAAGAGTAGGCCTAGAGAGATGCTTAACAGAGGACAGGTGGAGGATACATAGTTTAGCTTCAAGTGCTTTCCACCATGGTTTTGTTGCGGATTTGGTCTCCGTCATTAAAGCTTGAGAGAGGGGGGGGGAAAAAGAAGAATAAAACAGGACTAGAGAGATAGCAGACACCCAAAGCTGACTAGAACACGAGGCTGAATTTTCACCAGGTTAATAAAATACAAAAATGTATACACAGTTCCAACATGAAAATGCACGTCAATCTTACATGACAGCATCAACGATGGTGTGTCTACTGACATCCTTAGAGGAAGCATACTGTAGTACTACATGCTTCTGCCATAATTCAGTTCATGACGTAAAATAAGAGCATAGATAACAACTACATGTATTGTCCAAAATCCATTTTCAAAATGACACTTTAATTTATCTCTATTTGCATTTGCTTGCTCTATAATCGTACAATTTGTGAGCTCTATATGCTGGAGATATTGGAAATCACTTTGTTTAGAATACCTGATAAAAAGATAGACGAGTGGTATCACAAGTGGTAAGTTTCAAGACTAGTTTTGTGACACGACCACAGGTGGCGGCACAAGGCTGCATGCACAGTCGCAGGGAGCACCCACCTCCATAAGTCAGTGTGCCAAAAGACATCATTTGGTGTACATCGGAAGCTATGCGACTGCTGCTATTCCGAACACGTGCGTTACTTTTTCATCATGGACGGCAAGTTGGAACAAAGAGCGAATGTGAAATTCTGTGTGATACTGGGCAAATCTGCCACAGAGACGTCTGGCATGACGCGACAAGGTTCTCGGCGATGCTGCAATGAGTCGTTCAAGGTATTTTGAGTGGCGCACATGCGTCTACAATGGAAGAACATCACTGGAAGATGACGAGTCTTCCAGTACCTTCATCCAATACCGTCAATGAGCTCAACCTGACAAGATCGTCAGAAAACAATCCACAACATTGCTGCCATTTTTGGTGTCCAAGAACAGTCCAAGCAATCCTCAAGTGTGATTTAAATATGCGCCATGTTGCTGCCAAATTTGTCCCCAGATTGCTGAGAAGATGGAACATCGTGTTGAAGTCCGCCAAGAACTCTGTGACTTCATGTCAACGATTACCGGTGACGAAACCTGGGTGTATTGGTAGAGCCATGTGGTACAGCCATCGTCTTTTTGTTGTAGTGGTTAGCACTGTCTCCTTGCACCTCCAGGGTCCGGGTTCGATTCCTGACCAGGTTTGATTCCCGACCCCGTGTACATGGAGCTTGCATGTTCTCCTCGTGCGTGGTGGGTTTCCTCCAGGTACTCCGGTTTCCTCCCATAGTCCAAAGACATATAGGTTAGGTTAACTGGCATTCCCAAATTAGCCGTAGTGTGTGAAGTGTGTTATGCACAGTCACAGGGAGCACAGTGTGTGTGTGTGTGTGTGTATGTGTCTGTGTGTGTGCCCTACAATGGATTGGCACCCTGTCCAGGATGTACCCCGCCTTGTGCCCCAAGTCTCCTGGGATAGGCTCCAGGCCCCCGGTGACCCTGATTACAGGATACAGGATTAAGCGGTATAGATGACGATGATGATGATGATGATGATGATGATGATATTTATACAATTGTAGTAATCACACAATGGCAATAAAAACCGAATCAGCACCTAAGAGTTATGATATCATATCAGATGGTACCTGGTGAATCCCATCACCAGTTTATACTGTAAACTACTGCCCTACTGTATACTTTCTACAGTGACAAAGAGATAGTTTCCAAAATAACCACTAGGTGGCATACTTGTCATGTGACTGAAGCCTTACACCTTTCCCATAACAGGCCACACTGCTCTTAGTTTAAAAAAAAATTTTTTTTTACCTATATAATAAAGATTTTATTTGCTTTTTAATAACAACACATGGCTGTAGCTCATCAAAATTTAATTTTCCAATTTATTTTATGCATTTGGTCATTTGGCTAAATGCATCTGTTTAAATGACCTCAACACCCTGTATATGTCTATTCAAATGGAGCACACAATAACATAAAGAGAATGCTTTTAAGCATGTTCTCAAAATGTGATATTTTAATGTACTAAGAATAAAAATGACACTCGAAGCTTTTAACTGCTTTTAAGGTCACACATTTATTTCTCGTCTTGACTGTGCAGGAAGTTTTTTTTTTCCAGTTTTTTTTTTCCAAAGCCACACATATGTTGCAATATTTTTTCGAATATTTAGATGATCAAAAGATTTTATGTAGATTTATGCGGGCCCACATGCACATAATGATATTGTTTTCTGCTTTTGGCCAGCGGCACTGGTCACACCATGTGTCTCTGCAGATGCTGCTTTCAGAAGTCCAAACCAGGTTCGAATTCCCAGCCAAACTTCTAGAACTTTTTTGGAATTCTATGAAGGAGAAACTAGAAACGGGATTTCAGAGATGGTTTAAAAGCAACATTCCTCTAGTCTGGGCCTGGTTTGTAGCATTTTCTGTGTATTTTATTAAGTATTTATTAATCTTATATTTATTCGAGTGAGTATACTGTGTAAAATATGACTTTTTCCATTCAGCCTCTGAAGTATTGCTTCCACATTTATTTTCTTCATATTTAGTAAACACTGCAGACTGTATATGAGGGCCAAATCCTTCAGAGACAAAAGCTGTTCTTAAGATTAGATCAGACTATTCAATAGCCTACAGAATGTTAAAATACATTTATTTATAGAGCAGAAGTTTTTATTCAGAGTTGCTTTGAATTTGAGGCAGAATACAAATGGAGTACTGACTCATCCTCGTATTAGTATTCTCTACAGCCCAATGGTTCTTCAAGGGTTCTTTCGATGGTAATGGGTTCTTCGCTTTCTATAAAAGCTGTCTGGAGCACTTTCTGTAAGAGAAACTCTCCGTTCTACACTGTTATAACCCACATGACCTTTGATGACAGTTACATTTTAGATTACAGTTACATTTTAATTACAGTTATCAAATATGACTTCATTTATTTCATTTAAGTTATACACTACTTGGCCAAAAAAAAAAAAAAGTTGCACATTTTAGACCACCTTTAACATTTGATTCAACAATTTAACATTGATTCATGTGTGAGAATGATTTCTCATGCTTCCAGAACCAGCCTTCACAGTTTGAGTCGTGGAATACAGCCATACCACTGGCAGAAGAAAAGCTCCACTGATGGGATAACCTGGCCATTCAGTACATTCAGGTTGTCAGCTGACGTTATTTTATTGCCTCATAATGTTGCTGAGTCTAGACCTGACCGACTGGAGTAAGCCCTGATCATAACACTGCCTCAGAAGGATTGTACAGCGGACACTCCTTAGCCTGATGCACTTATTGCTCTGGAATAGGGTCAGTCTGGATTTATCAGGCCACATGACATTTTTCCATTGCTTCTTTATGTTCCATAGCAAAACTTTTGCCCACACAGCTGTTTAGTCCCAGTCATGTGCGTTCAAATCACATTGTGTGTGTGGAAGTGCTCTTATTAAATATAGCTCTGATTCCTACTGTCGATTCTTCACCAAGAGCTTCAGTGATCTCCATTCATGATTTTTCTTTTCACCACATTTCTACCACAAAGGAAGGCGGTTCAGCACTATCCTTCCAAATTTAATAACGTAAATTAGTAAAGTCAAAGCTCATTAGTTGTTTTCTTTGCTTAACCAATAATGGCACCTTTCTGAATCAGTGACCTTTTTTGTTCGATTTAGGCAAAAAAAGAAGAAAAAATAAGCAGATGATATTAATATAAGTCATAATTCTAAGGTAATAATATGTCATGCTTCCTTTTTCTACAAAAAAAAACCAAACAAAAACAAACAAACGAAAAAAAAAAAAACAGTGCAACATATTGTATAGCTGTTTATAACAATGCCTGATTCATTGCCTGGACAAAACTGGCTCCACTAGGAACTATTATAAACCACAGAATTGTGTTACATGTAAATGTTCTGTGAAGTCTGTATCTGACTATAAGGAAAAGTATTTCTGAGTACTAATTTGTTTTCAGAAATGAATTACGTCAATTTTGTTAATCCATATATTACTCAAAGCATCTCATATACGCGGTGTGGTTACATAATGAAGCCGTTTCTTTTAAATACTGTGTGAGAGTATCCCAAGTCTCTGCCCCAGGCCTAATTAAAATCAGCTCTCTTGCTGTTAAAGTGTCCGTGCGCTAATGAATGATGGCGTTAGCAGTGTAGCGCGCTGCCTCTTTTGATGGGAACAGTTTGTACTGTACCGCAACTCTCTCCCTACACTCTGTGGGTTTTGATTACAGCCCTGGAAGCCATGAATCTCAGAGTGGCTTTCTATCAAGCAAGGTTTGTAAGGCAGTGAATCAATTTAAGTATCACAGAATGTGCAGTATAGCACCCAATTTTATGGTTTTTGTTATATTAATGTATCTGCCTGTGACACTGAATCATATGTACAGTTTTTTTTTCTGTGCTGATATTTAGCACAACAGCACAACCTTGAGTGTAATATTTCTTTTATACAACAGTTCCAAAAACACCATTTATTAACTATGATTTTTTTTGCTTATGTAATCGTTTATTTTGCTCCATCAAAATACTAATGACGACAGTTATTGATCATGTAATTAACACGAGTGAAAGTAGTTTTAAGATCTTACTTGTACTCTGTAGTCAAAAGGAGAGGAGAATAAAACATGGATGTGGTGGACAGTCCTGTAAATCTCTTCAGTTTCTCTTTATATTTCAACCTCCAGTACTTTTCATTACAGCGGGATTTGGCATTCAGCCTTGATTTAGAAGCCGTAAATGAAAAAAAACAAACAAACATGGAGGTTATTTGGAATAACTTAAAAGTAATTATTAAGGAGAAGTGTAAAATGACATAATTATCATTAGTATTATATTAGCATGAGATATGTTTTCTTGCTAAAGTGTGTTTTTTAATATAGGTTTTGGCTACTGCTCTCTCCTCAGTACTGCGGACCGTACCACCCAACTTTATCCACAAGTATTGTAATAAATGACTGTAGAACACCTGGGAGCTGAGTGATGCATATAGTTAAACGTCCCAGTGCTGTTACCATCCAATATCACCACTCATGGAAATCAGATTATTTGGTCTGAACTAACTGTTGTATCATAAATGGTAAACTGCAATAGTATAAAAGAAATGAAGGAAAAACTTTGCGACATGCTTTTTTTCCATTCATTTCATATCTCATATCTTGTGCAAGGTCACAGAACTTATTCCAGGAGACTTTTGATCACAAGGCAGGGTACACCATCACACGGCACACACTACTAAGCCAATAAGCCTAAGTTCCATGTCTTTGGGCTGTAGGAGGAAACCCAAAAAAACACAGGAGGAACATGCACACTCCACACACCCGGGGCAGGACTCGAACCCAGACCCTGGAGGTGCAAGGCCACAGATCGAACCACTGCACCACCATGCTGCCCTAGGACATGCTTTTTTTTAAAGGTAAATAACCACTTTGTGTTGTTGCCAGCATGATCTCTAGCTCGAGGAACAGGACACAACACACTTTTCTTTTTTTTTCTTTTTTTTTAACAGACATTTATAACAACGTGATGGAAATCTGGCATCACATGGTTCAGAATTCGTCTAGGCCTGAAACACAATTTCAAACATAAAACATTGACTTCATCTGGGTTTTTCTAGATTTGTAACAGCATTTTAGCTGGTCTCTTAATATTTAAAACAATGTTTGGATATCTTCATCATGGGTAAATAAGCTTTTTAAAGAATTCTGCACCTTCCACTGTAGAAATATTTTTCACAATGGATTCAAAAGCACAACCCCAAAATGTACGGATTACGCATGGTAGACAGGAATCTATCAGCCTGGTATTTATTTATTTTTATTCTCAAATTTACCCTCAGAACTTAAAACCTGTATTGACATATACTTTCAAAACCTGGGAATTGTAATTGTGCAGAATAAAGAACACAGTTATAAGAGTCAAAATTACCATACACCAATACACTTATTCTAGAGTGCTAATTGTGCTTGGATAGTGAACAGACTGCCTGCTTGTATGTCTGAAACACTGGCCTCCGAGAAACACCTTTAATTGGCCAAACATGTGGAGATCTCCTGGAGTGAGATCAGATGTCACCAGTCTACCAGTTGTCCTTCCATGGGTTACTTACAGCAGGTCCTAACCACGGCATATCATGAACCCCCAAAGAGGACCTCCAAGCCAGCCTTTTAGCTATCAAAATATGGCCTTTGTTAAAGTCTTTTAGAACCTCATGCTTGCTTTTTCCTGCATCTAGCACATCAACTTCAAGAACTGAATGCTCACTTGCTGCCTAATGTATCCCACCCCTTAAAAGGTATCAATATAAGGAGATAATCGATGTTATTCACTTCACTTGTCAGTGCTTGTAATGGTATGGCTGATCAATTAATCATTAAAACTAATTAATCTATGTGTGGATTTCTTATTTGTAATATATTTGTAATAGTTTGAAGGTACAACAAAGCGTTAATCTTTAAAAGTGAATTGTATTGTTCTGCATTTCTGTACACACACAAAAAGCAAAACAGAGTGTGGAGTTAAACTGATTGCGTCGAAATCTGTGAAATAAAGACAGAATACTATCATTTTTAGCAAACACAAAAAGGAATATTAAGATATGGTTTATTTCATGAGTATTTATAGAAATCAACAACAACAAAATCATGATGAAATACCTCTAGAAACACTAAAGATTGTACCATATTATGGCTTCTTAGTTAAGAGTTTTAAAATCAATATTTGAAGCAAACAAAGGAGTAACTAAAGTAAAACATGTCCAGTGGTCCTGACAGTACTTCTCCCTAGAAAATCGTGTTACAGAGTCAACGTGCCTGTGAAGATGAGCAGAGGAGCCGGGATATAAAACCTCAGCCATGGGCTGTGTGTGTGTGTGTGTTTCTGTGTGCGTGTATGTGTGGGAGGTTGTCTTTCCTCTGGATGGCTTGCTTAAAAGGAGAGAGTCCCTCGATCCATCGAGGAACACGATTAAAGGGCACTTCAGCAAATATAATGTACACCCGAGAGTGATGCACATTGCCTTTCTGATTCTAAACTTCACTAACAGCCTTAGAACGTTTTTTTTCCTTTCTTAAACCGGATCACAATATTTCCTCTCTCACTCTGTTTGTATACTTGGCATGCAATTATTCTTGACGTATTTTCATGCTGCAGGTTTATATTCCAACAATTTTGAAAATACACTTCTTTATGTATGTCAACAATTGCAAATGCACCTTTTGTAAAAATTCAATCAAAGAAAAAAAAAATCTACTTCCTTAAATAAGCTGGAAATCAAGAATAAAGTCCTGGAGGAGTGATGGTGATCCTGTGCGACTTACATTTTTTTTTTCCTATGAGAAAAATGTAAAGCCCTTCAGATAGAACAGATTTCAGCTTTATCCTTAAAACATCCAGTCAAAAAGAACGAAAGCAAAAAAAAAAAAAAAAAAACGGCTTCCGTTTCATTCTTAGATTGCTTTAGCGATACAGGGCTTGGTCTCTTTGGTTGCTCATGTTCAGAAGAAATGTAAATTTCATGGAAAAAAAACAAAACAAAAAACGTAGATCTAAGATGTGTGTGCTTGAGGTAAAAAGCCCAAATGCCCCAAAATGTACAGCAAGCTATACTGTTTTGTGAAGAAATACTGTAAATGTATAGGGGTATAATATATTTTGAGCGACTATCAAAGAGCGAGTTTACCTGAGGGGCCTTAAGGGGGAAAATGTTTTCATTTCTGACTGCCAGATGAACAAATGACAATTAAAATAGGAAATGTTTCTCAGTCTTTAGGGAGAACATGTGCAAACAGCACACCATGAGTCATCTGGGAGTTACACACTCACACAGCACCTGAGGCTACCTGAGGCACACACATTCACACACACATACGCGCACACACACACACACAGCTTCTGTTTAAAGGTGTGAAGTACTAAGAGCCTGTATAAAGTAAAGGAAGTCTAAAGGGGGCAGAAGGTGACCATTGAGGTTTAGTGGAATATCAGAGCAGACATGCACAGTCAGGGCCAAACACCTCTTCCATCGGAAATCACTCGCACGCTCCAGGCTAAAGCTTTTGCATCCAGTGAAAGATCATTTGCTCCTCACCTACAATTTACCTACCGTCGTTTATATATATACATCATACAGAGTAAAATCAACTAGAGTTAAGGTTTGTACATGCGCAGATATATACATATATATTTCTGAAAACCCAGAAGGTAAAGAAATGCTCTTCCAAAAGGCAGAATATACACCCCGGGTCCAAAATCAACATAGTATCAAACAGCCATCTGTCAAATGTTCACTTATCTAAAAAAAAACAACAAAAAAAAACAATTATTGAAATATATGTACAAAAAATACAAATGTAAATGCCCTAGAATATATCTATATATCTATATATATATATATATATATTCATATACATATATAACTTTTAATCTTTCAATTAAAAATCTGAAAATAATGTCATTTTCTTATTTTAAAGAAAAAAAGAAAGAAAGAGGGAAAAAAAAGAATTTATTATTCGAAATCATGCAGTTTGCTCAAGCCTCTGAGTTTGTCCAACTTTTAATCTCTTTGGAGCACGAGGGACGTGGAGAGCAAAGGAAGAGGAAACGCGAGACAGGGGGGAGTTGCAGGAGGCTCTGTGCTCTGCCCGACTTTTAGGGCTCTTTCCTGAGCTGATCCTATTTCCGGTGTCCAGCTTAAGCAAAGCAGAGACAGACAGGAAGGCAGAGAGATTGTTTCATCTTCAATGAGGGTTAATCGGGTGGTAGACCCCCAGGCTGTGCGTGCCCATGTGTGAGAGTGATTCGGAGAGAATGTGTGTGTTAGGGCCCGTGCATATGGAAAAGAATCGGTGCCAGACAGAAAAGCGACCGAGGGGTGAGGGATTTAATGCATAATAAGTGAATGTTATTCCCTATTTCATTGCAGTTCACTTTCATCCCTGCATTGTAGCAGTGCCACACTGAAACACTGGTGAAGGCTGGTGTGTGTGTGTGTGTGTGTGTACTGTGTGGTTGTATTCAGAGGTACGGAGTAGAACCTGAAAGATAAACCTCCCAGGTGTGGCTGTTCATATAAAAGACAACCATTTATAAGCCTTTTGTTTCTTTATTCCTACTGTATCGACTTCATTCAGCTTTTCTGGACCTCGAAGCTTAAAGCAATGTTCATTTCAGTATCTTCAGCCATCAAAAAAGTGGTTAATGATTTGATGTAGATACATTAGGAAAACACAAAACAAAAGCTGTCACACGTCTAGGCATGACTGTTCTGCTCTTTCCTCCTTATTCTTTCTTATTCCAAGTTTAGTGAGTAACAGGGTAATATCACCACCTGCTGGATCTTTCAGGTAAGAATGTTATTCACATTCAGGATCCTGCAAGTAAGGTACAGGATAGAGATTTATCAGTAAAATTCTTGCCATGCTTAAGGACAGCATCATTCATGCATAATGCATGCATTTGCTTTTAAGGGTTTTGCACAATGTGACCAGCTGCAAATATACACTCTGGAAGAATATACATGTTATGTTTGTTAGATGCATGACACACAGAAATATATACCGATACAAATATACTTGGTAATAGAAACCAAAAACGAGAACGTCAGCATGTCGCTGTCCTTAAACATATCAGGAATTACACTGCTGAATGTTTATCGCCTTCGGATTAAAAACAGGGTGAGAAAATTCTTAACAATTTATATGTTCTTTTTAGGAAAAATTTATATATATATTAACTGACATAGGTCTGTCAAATTGCACATGTTGGTAGAGTAACTCTGCCTCCATCCCAAGCGATGCATTTGTGCCATCTTTGAACCCAACTCTAGAATCTGAGTTGAAAATCCCCTTTTGATGCAGTTTTGACGCCTTTTGTCTGTGATACAGAATGTTGACAGAGATGAAACCTCTGACAAGAGCAATGCCCACAGTTTAAAGAAGAAGAATGACAAACCATGCAGTGGGAGACCATCAGCCTTGACAAACAGGATTTTAAAGAGGATTCAACCCCTGCGTTAGAGACTAGCTGGAGACTTACTCCACCAACATGTGCAATTTTAATGCCTACTTTTGCATCACTCTTGGTATAGTCCTGGTAAATTATGTACTAATTATGAATTATTACGTGATTAAAGGTTTAATGCAGTAGGACTAAAGTAACAACAAGTCTGTGAGAAACTGCACAGACCTGCAAATATAAAAAGAAGTACTATTTAAAAATTTCCTCATTTTGAGAGTTAAATAGACTCATCTTTAAGAATACCTAGAAATAAAAACCTTAAAGATAATTTCGGTGAACTCCGAGTGGCGCAGTGGTAAAGTGCTTGCCGTATAATGTACAGCAACCGCTCGCAGCCGGAGGTCTAGAGAGAGCTGATTGGCCGAGAGGTATTTAGGGCTCCCATATTAATCACGGTTCAACAGCCAATCAGGGGCGTCTGTGAGCTCGCGCAAGCGAAAGCAGCGGATAGCGCTGTTACTCCGCCCCCGACCGTGCGTGAGCGAGCAGTTCGAAAAAAATGCGGTCGGCTGGCGTCACGTGATTTGGAGAAAACACGAGATTGTCTTCGGCCCTCCCGGCTGAGTGGTTGTAGTAGCCTTAATGTGGAGCCCCCTAGTGACGGGGAGGAATTGGAAACGACTAAATTAGGGAGAAAATCGGGGAAAGATAAAAAAAAAAAAAAAAGAAGAAGATAATTCTGATATTCAGAGCCCATCTGTGGTATCTAGGAATTGTTAAATCATTCCTTTTGCCATGAATGCATGAATGGAATTACGTTTGATTTAAAGCAAAGCGAAATCAACATGGGCTTTCTGAATAAGTCTTCGCTCTGTGTACAGATCTGTTTCGACTTAATGCCTTAATGTTTCGAGTTGATGCTTATAAATCCAATAAAATTCAAGAAAGATCATCAAAATATTAATAATGTATAGTATATAATGTATATATAATGTATATAACAGCTGAACCCTACTTGCTCACAAAATGTAACTCATTTTTGTGCACACATTTCATGAGAAAACTATAGGAGTCTATGTAGAGTCCATGCATGTAAAAGTACAAACAGCAATACATAGATGCGAACCTCCCCCTGCAATGTGGTGCTTTTAGACTGTGGTTGGACAGTGTTTACAGTACATTTCAGTGTGGCATGACCGCAACGCATTAATGCAAGTAAAATGTAAGGAAATCTAGCATGGAATTACATTTGGTTAATTTTATAATGAAGCAATCCCCTGGTGCCTGTTTATCACTGAAGAAATAATGTAAGAGCACTCGAATGTAGGATTTGCTTCTTAGTCTGGCACATCGTACTGATGTTACAACAGGACACAAATCACAAATACCACATGTATACTGGATTCTGCTACCCCCCCCCCCCCCCCCCCCCAACCACTCTCACACTTTCCCCTAAGTTCTCCATAGTGACACACCGATCTGTTTTTGAAATACTAGCACCAACCAAGGCTCAGTGAAGTCCGCCTTGAGATAGCAACAGCATTATTAGTGTTAAAAAGAGAACTTGCCAAATTGCATACTACTCTACGAATATACAGTACCAGTATATACGTAGTGTCAGGAGCAGTTATATGGTCTGTCTGCAATAACAAATAAGATTCATAACATAGATTTGAATTCTGTTCATGAGTAGAACTCTTTTGCCATCTGATGTCAGAAGTCGAACATGTTCAGCTGGCACTGATGAAGTTCCGTGACAGCCAAAAACTAGTCTTTTAGTTGGCTGTCAGTCAACTTGGTGTGTCATGGCCCTTAGATAGAGACACGGAGGATAATGTCTTGGCATTATGACGATATAATATCGGCATGACAAATTGTCACAATACACTCGTCTGAGATATTGCAGATACTGTCAGTCATTTTATAACAAGTTACAAACTTGGAAGCAGATGATTAGATGCAAGACATTTGTTCTATATATTTTTTAATGTTCTTACAGTTTTCTAAGGATTTCCCGCCTATTTTTAGTATTAAATATTGAAATTCAACGCTACTATTTTACTGGAACTTTGTTAGCAAGCCTATATACTGCATTATTCATCATGTATTGTACAAGTGCCTTTTAAGTGGTATTGTGCTATATTTCTGTTGAGGATGTCTGAGAATGTATGTTGTGTAATGGAGAGGGAAGAAACAAACTCTCTGCTCTGCTCTGGCCTGCTCGCTCGACTTTACACCTTGGACTCGTTCTCCATGTTGGCGATGTCACCATTGCGTTCCTGCTCTTGTGTCTCTCTGCTCTCCTTCTCCTGCTCCTCCTCGCCATTGCGTGAGTCTAGTAGGCCCTGCTGGCTCAGTTTGCTCGCCACGGACCAGGAGAGTGGCAGGCGTGACCGTGCGCTCATCTCGGTCAGCTCGCGAGCGCTGCAGCTCGGTGTGTTCGTCTCGTATATCTCATGGAAGCTGTTGTAGTCGACCTCATAGAAGCCATCCTCCAGCGTGAGCACAGGCATGAAGCGGTAGCCCCACTTGATCTCGCTGGCCACGTACGAGCTGCGAGCCTGGCAGGTCATTCCTGTCAAGGAAAAAAAAAACGCACTGATGAACACGGTGCAATTCTGCAAGGCTTACACTAACTGAACAAAAGTACAAAATAAACAGCTACATCTTAACCAAAAAAAATCTGAATTTCAAATAGAAACAGGCACACTCATTGTTTATAATGCGCTATCCCAGTGCACTAAGCAGGGTGCCAGTCCATCACCCTGCACAAGCATGCATACGCTCACACACCTTATTAGCATGTCTTTGGACTGTGGGAGGAGATTGACGAAGCGCAGGGAGAACATGCAGCCTCTACGCGCACAGACCCGAACCAGGACTTGAACCCTTGACCCTTGAGGTGCGAAGCCACAGTGCTGACCACTATGCAACCGTTCTACCTGTGCGTGAGCACCTATCTGTTGATCTACTGATAATTAAATGTATTTTGGGAAATGTTCATTTTTTTATGTTATTTATAGAATTGCACTGATACCACATTCCCCATTATATGTCATTGTGTAAGCTTAGTAAAGCAATCCAGTGATAGAGAGAGCTCGCGGAGAGTCTGAATGGCCATTTATCACAGAGATACAGAGAGGCAATTATTTACCAGGAAGACGTGTGTGTGTGTGTGTGTGTGTGTGCACGGTGTTCAACACAACCCTGAACAATGAATACTGATTTAGAGGTGAGAGAGTTCTTTTGGTCATCTTAATCATTATCACATTCTCTCTCTCTCTCTCTCTCTCTCTCTCTCTCTCTCTCTCTCACACACACACACACACACATATCTCTAGCCTTAGCAACCAAAAAGAAACTTTTTTTTTTCAACTTTAACTTCCTCATTGGGAGCCAAAAATCTCCCCACAAGGTCAAGTCAGATATGCCAGTCTGTGCAACGATATAAAAACATGTTCACACAGACACACACACATGGGCCATAACCAACCTATTCAATCTCACACAGAGATGTCCACCTACCTCAGCGTAATTAAATGCAATTACACAATTACACGAAATTACAGCATCGGTACACAAAACTACCCTCAGCACAAGAACACCATCATCAGGGTTAAACATGTGCCGAGTTAAAAAAAAAAATGGCTTAACTTCATAATGCAATTCACATTGCACAGTGCTTTAACTTCTGAAATCATGAAATCTCAACTACAATCCTGTTGATTAAACTTTAATCCTGAAAGATGTAGTCATGAAATTTTTTTTTCTTATTGAATTATGAAAGTCGGTTGTGGTGAAAAAAGAAAAAAAATTAGCAATGTGCTTCATATTACTTGTGATATATATATATATATATATTTTTTTTTACATTTCTTTGCCGTCACCTTGAAAACTGACTAGTACCACTGGGCATTCTGATGACAAAATAAAGTCAGCATAATGAATTATTCAACTTTACTCATAATATGCTTCAATAAGCTATCTAAAAAACAATTCATATTATGATTTTGTGTTTAATATTTAAGATCTAACATGCTAAAATGGTGGTGGATTAGTGATTAGCACCGTCATCTCCAGTGTTGCAGGTTTGAATCTTACTTCCTCCAGTCTGTGTGCGTGTTCTCTTCATGCTTTTCTGGTTTCCTTCAGGGGCTCGGATTGACCCCTCATTCCAGAGACATGCACTGTAGGCTGACTAGTGCTTCCAAATTGACAAGATGTGTGAATGTGCATGAGCATGTGCCCTGCAATGAATTGGCATCCTATCCAGAGTGTCTACTGTCTTGTGCGCTGAGTTCCCTAAGATGGGCTAAACACCCTGCAGCTCTACACAAGATAAATGGCATGGTAAGCAAATTTAGTTTGACTCGTTCTCTTATTTTTTACAGTGTTTATCCTATACAGGGTCACAAGGGGGGCACAAAGTGGGGTACACCCAGGATGTAGTGCCAATTCATTGCATGGCACCAGCACACACTATGGGCAATTTTGGAATGCCAGTTAGTCTACTCTGCATGCCTTTGAACTATGGGAGGAAACCAAGCAAGTCAGACTCAAAGGTGAGACTCGAACCCTCAACCCTGGAGCTGTGGGGCCACAGTGCTAACCAATACATCACTGTGCCGCCTAATTTCAGTTCATTTGTCAACAAATATGAAAATAAAAAACATAGTAATCATTTCTTGTCTATCCAGTGGTACTGTATTGCTGACAGTTTGCAAGAAAATCAAGGTATTATGTCACATACTTGTACTGTGTATCGTAGAACTAGAACTAGCTTTGAAACTCATTAACTTTGGACAATACTAACTCAACAGCAGCTCAGTTCACACATGAAAATGGAAACGGTTCATCGAATGATGTCAATTTATCTGGCGTTCAGTTTAAATCAGGGTCCTGTACACTGTAGTACCATACAGTATGTATGCACACTCCTTACACTCAGCTGGCTGATGCAGGAGCAGTTTTTGCCCTTTATATCCTGGTGAATGTGATTAGAAGGCGAGGAAGAGCTGATCCTAGATCAGCAGGCTGACGATGCTAAGCCGGGAAAATATGGTTTGAGGATTAGTGTCCTGCGCTGCTGGAGTGAAAGAAGCTTGGCAGGGAACAGTGAGAGAAGGGTCAGTGTAAGGAATGATCAGTGCTCCCTCTGTTATCAGAGGCGAACACATGCACGACATATGAGTTCTCCTGCCATCTATTTCAGTCAGCACAGAGTAACAGGAACTATTTTACTCAAACGTTATAACCACAATGATCGGTTGTTTCGTATCATTAATAATGTACTGTTTATCTGCACGTTTGTCATCCATCAATCCATCCATTTATTCATTCATACATTCATTCGTGATCAATGCAAATTCTGCAGCTATACACTCACACTCACAGGAATGAACTCCTTTTTGTGTTTTTGTGCAAGCTGAGGAGAACACGAGGCAGGTGTCAAAAGGCCACGGGCTGCGAGGTGAAAGTGATGAATGCATGAATTATGTAGAGACGCTGTTGCTTTTCCCGTTTCTACAGAATGTTTTCCCACCTCTAGGTGTATGTGGTCACTTTACAATGACATATAGTATGCGTGGCATGTTCCCCTTTTTTCATCGCCATAGCGATAGGTCAACCATGGAAGATGCTGCCAGCTGTTATTTTTGCACCCTTGTTCCAGTTGACTGCCAGCATGTGTGTGTGTGTGTGTGTGTGTGTGTGTGTGTGTGTGTGTGTGAATGTGTAAACTGGAAGTGTGTATGGCATGTGCATCAATATCCATGGGTGTAACAAGATGCGGCTGGATTGTATAGATGTATAAAATGTACTTTCCTAGATGAAGAGCTGAAAAAATGTGAAAAAAAAATAGATGAAAAAAAAAGATAAAGAATATTAAAATGTCATTGCATGTATTCATCGATACATTGAATTCAGATTCATAACAAGCCCTGGTTTGATCATATGAGACTGCGCAATGGCTAATTATACTGAAGACCTACATGTACACAACAAAAAGATAAATTAATTAACAACATTATTTCAAGTTGGGGAATAGTGGCTCGGTTAGGCATGGACGCCTTGCACCTCCAGGGTTGGGGGTTTTCATTTTGTCCTTATCCATGTGCATGTGGCTTGCATATGCTCTGTGGGTTTCCTTTTAGATGCTCCAGTTTCTGCTCTCGGTCCAAATACATACAGGCTGATTGATGCTTCCAAATTTCCTGTAGCGTGGGATTTTCATATGTATTTGTGTGTCAGCGTGTTCCCTGCAAAGCGTCCGCACCACATGCAAGGTGTCTTTCAACTTGTGCGGAAATTGACGGGATAGGCACCACACCCCACATGACCCTACACCCTACAGGTAGCATGGAAATGAGTAAATGAACATTCCTGAAGCACTACAACCGACCACCACATACACCTAAACAGACAGGTGACATGATGATGTAACACACATGATGTGCATGTATGTGCATGATGTAATATGCATGCAAGGAAAAATAATTCAGAAAAAAAAAATTTCACTTTATTTTTTAGTGCAACAACAAGTACAATACTTAACTTTCATAGAAGGCTTCAAGGGGAACATCTTAATTATTCAAATTACTCTTGCAGAGGTTTTTTTTTTCCAGTAGCTTTCATTCTCAAAGCCAGAACTAATTGTTCTAAAGGAGGTGTTAGGAAATCTGATATACAGTTTCATCTCCTGCTTCAGGTTCACCATATGGAGGATACTTTAACCCCACACTCTTGTCATTCTCACTCTTCCCTTTGGCCAGACTGACTGTGTCCTGGGATTGACGATGCCAAAAGTTTACTTGCAATTGTTGATCGTTTACATTTATGTTCACATAATTACAGTGTGCTGATAGGATATTTGAATGTTTATTATTTTGCACATTTGTCAAACCTTACATGATTCAGATCATCAAACAAAATTTTATATTACACATAGATAACTCGGGCAAATGCAGATTTTAAATCAAGATTTCATTTAGTTATTATAGGTTTAGGGGGCAATTCATTTTTTAAATGGCCCCCTAAACCTAATAACTCGATGTGTAGCAACTGCAATTAAGTGTTATATGTGTATATATAGTGTTACGTGTTATCGATAACTGACGATAAGACTTTCACATCGCCTAGTCTTCTTTGCAGAATTGTTTTAATTCAGCCACATTCAAGGGTTTTCAAGCATGTCAAACCAAAATCACGAAACACTGAAGTCCTGTACGTGTGTCCTCCAAGACATGTGACGTCAGCACATCTTTTTCAAATGCTACTCACGCTACGTCATTGGGACAGCTGAACACTTGGAGGAAAGCAATAAACGCCCTCTTCCGCATACATTAGCTCATAGATTGGTTAGAGAGCCTGGCCAATTTTTCTTCTCTTCAACTCCTGGCCACAGCTGGCTGTGGCATTGTCAGGGTTTGAACTCTTGATAATATGGCGAATCCTGGCAGTGATGGCTCACTAGATAGAGCTCTAAATTACTCATCAAATGTTGGAGAATCCTATCCTAGTACAACCAAGCTGCTATTGTTAGTTTCCTGTGAAAAGTCACTGACCTTCATCTGCTCAGATCAATGTTAAATCACTTTGCATAACCCTTAAGGCAAGTCTGCCAAGGGAGCATGAGGTGGGGTGCACCTTTGACCGGGTGGCAAAGCCTGCATGTCTTTAGACTGTTGGAGGAAACCGAAGTGCCCAGCACAGGGAGAACATGTAAACTCCATGCACACAGACCTGAGGCAGGAATCGAACTCGGAGCCCGAAGGTGCAAGGCCACAGAGCTAACCACTACGCTATAATGTTACAATAGCATTAGTAATAACAATGCTCTATGTACAGTACAACAGTTATGCGCATACAAAATACCAAGTACATCTTCTGACCATAACAGTTTTTTTGATGCGGTCTGAAAGACATTTATTAAAGGCATAATTCATTTGTTTACTTCGAGATATTTTTTTTTCTCTAGAGTGAAATTTAAAGACCATGAATGTCCAAATTTTTAAATAATCCAAAAGTGTTCCTTTGTTCATCGGTTATCAACTGATATGTTTGCTGTATGGGTTTTTCTTCCACTTTACGTATAAAATGTTTTAAATCATCTTGCCCCATGAGTCTTTGAACTCATCACCTTTGAATTAACTTCCTCCTGTTTAAAACAAGCAGTTACTTTATCACCAACATGTCTAAGTGAGTGCATCTGTGCTGCTATGCAGGGCAAAAATATTCAGGAGCTACTAGGTTATTATTCTAGTCCTATTAATGAGCAACGCTTTCTGTGTGGAATTTTGCATATTTTCCATGCAGCTTCAAGTTTTCTCTTTTGCCACATCTGTTTGATGTCAGAAATGGTCTGTTACCTTTCCTGTTACATCCCCAGGATGTAAAAAGTAATTTACAGAACAACATTATTTACAGAAGTATTTCTTTTATATTTCTTAGAGTGTTCCTGCACCATAAGATGAACGTTTTCATAGGTCTTGGACAATCCTGGACAATATAAGACATCATCTGTCCCCTACATATTAACAAGTTTTATTCTGAGAACTTGTTCATAAGTCCAATTTGTTCATAAGTCCACCAAGCATTGTCTTGGTACTAGAATACTAACACAATTGGCTTTAAACAGTATATTACAGTACAGTGTTAACGGTTGAACGATTCATGTTAAAAGAACGAGCAATGTCTGCCACCTTTTCACCTCGCTCCATTCTCTCAATTATATTCACTTTTTAACATCGTTATTGCTTGGGGCTTACGAACATTCGATTTATGAATTTCCGCAGTTACGAACAGACCAATATAGGAACATACGTAGATGCGAACAATTTCCGGGAGTAGCTCACGTGTATTGCACAAAAAATAAACACTGCAGTGTGTCGGATACCAGTATATGCAGTTATACAGAATATTATCAGTGTGTAAGTGAATGTACAAAATGTCCAAAGTCCAGTATGTTGTATGGGTGTACGTACAGAGGTGTGATAAAAATGAGTTGGCCTCAATGAATCAGTCCGGGAGCATAATGATAGAAAATGGATGTCCTGCAAAGCTGGTGAATAAAATCCTCAACGTGACAGAGTTCATATAAATAATATATGTTCATAATACAGCTCTGAGACAAAACAGCGCCTGTTCCAGCGCGCAGTAATCACCATGAAGCGATGTCCATCCCCGATGTCTTCCCGAGTTCCCTTTAAACGAGGTCAGCTGCGGTTTGGTGGCGCAGTCTCGCAAGAGTATAATGCAGAACCAAAACACCAAATCTGTGTGTTTGTTTTTTATTCTTTACATTCTATGTTTGTGTCAAAGGTGTATAAGTCTCACTTTGTCGGACTTACGAACAAATCAGACTTACAAACGTGCTCCCAGAAAAGAACTCGTTTTTGTCGGGGACGTACTGTATGGGGTTCATCACCGCTGCTTTTATGTTTGCGACCGGACATGCTGGGCTTGTACTGCACTTGCAGAGCATGCGCACTGCACACATGTGACAATGTACATCTAATGACATGTGATCTAACTTCCGTGATAAAAAATGCGTAGCGCTGTCCGCTCCTTACACTTGCGTGAGCTCACAGATGCCTGGGATTCGTTGTAGAGCCATGATTGATGTGAGTGGGCTAAGTGTCTCCCATCCCCCCACTCTGAGAAAACTCGGCCAATCAGCTCTCTCTAGGCACCCAGCTGTGGGAGGGTACAGCATCACCTGACTGCATGCATCAGGAATTTCCTCCAGCTTGTTACTGCTTTGCCACTCGGGGACCACATGTTTGTATTTTTGTATCGTTAGAGCACTTGCTGCATTTGAAAATCACTTAGATTTAGGTCTACAGTTCCTGTTTGCTCATCTGTATCACCTTTGGGTGAAATCATCTAAATTAGATGCTAATTTCAAAGTCATGACCATTTCTGATACTGTATAATTGGGAAGGATTAGAAATACAGTCTTTATGATTTTTAGGCCTTGCACTTGTTCAAAGGATTGGGTAAATTTCCTAACTAGCTTTTAAGTCAGCACTACACTAGCAATGAGTCTCACTACCAAGAAAACTACTTTTCTTTAGTCATGGGCCACATCCTAAAGCAGCGTGATACAATTTTGCTGAATAATAATCCATTGTGCTGGTGAGATAGCACTGCTGTCAAGAAGTTGTCATATTTATGCAGCGTGAAAGCCACACTGTACCTCCCAAAACATGTGCTTCACACAGAGCCTGTTTTGTGCTGTGGAATGCAGTTTGTCTTCCTCAGTAAGAGAAAGTTTCTTTATGGTGTGGTTTTCATATAGGAAGCTGTTAAGGTAACAATATATACAATAAGTCCACCCATACACAGTTATAATTATAGGCCTAAAAATAATCTTAGCTCATATAATAGCTGAAGATATTTCTGGTGTGTTGCCATTGTTTGAAATGATGATTCTTTGCTTTGTCAGATTCAATGTAATGGTTTTCATTGGTTCCCATATTTGTCACGGACAGGGATGTACTAAATTGTACTAAATTGTACTGTGTATTTGGACTTCCCTTAATTATTACTGAAACAGAATACTCCTTTTTAATTAAATTTTTTCTTCTAGGCATTCAAAGTACTTGTTTCAACTAAAAAGAGTCTCTTCAATGATTGTACATTTCTTAATAAAATGGACTTCGTTCAGAATTGAATCTAAAATAAACCTTATTTAAAGTAATTTTTAAAACGTCAAATTTTGGCATCTTTGGCACATTCTCTATACTTATTTTATTTTTTTTCCATCTTGGGTCCTTGGGAGCCTTAGTATGAGATTATATTTTTGCTCTTTACAATTTTACTCTGTTTTTGGGACACAGCTTTTAACCACAGCCAAGTTGCTTTACTCAGGTAGGAGCCAGCCAGGTACACATGATCCACCAAGACTTTTCAGTTTCACAGTTTCTCCAGGCTTTGGAAAGCAGATACAACCCTTACAGCAGGCAATCTCTGTCTAGGATAATTCATATATAAATAATGATCTGTCACGTTTTGCCTCAAAATCACAATCACACCTCACCGCAACATCAGCACTTCCACAGGCCATCTTTGCGTGACGCAGTTATTACATGATGTAAGTGTACTGGAACTGACTGTGATAGTACTGTGTAAGAGACTGACTGTGTTAGTATGAACACTCGGGCGAGAAAGTCAGGAAATCATACAAAACGCATTGCTTTACAGACTAAAGCTTTAACTTTTACATAGCTTAATTCCCAAAGCATGTGGTTTACTCAGAACTACTTTATTTGGTTTTGAAGCCTGGTCAAAGGATATGGAGGCAATGGCCAACATTTAAACATTGCTATATGCCTGACAATTTATACATTATATTCTATCAGATTATATTCTGAGGTTTTATATATATAGATGACACTGGCCAATTTAGTGTTGGATGCACACAACAATATGGGTGACATATCAGATTTCAAAAGAGGACAAATTGTTGGTGAGAGTCTCTCTGGTTAGGGGAAACAGATTATGCAGTTTTATAATATCTCAAACATCATACAGTCATACAGTGGCGGGATACTATGGGATGTAGCAACCCACCGACAGTCCTCAGATAAAAAAACAAAAACAAACAAAAAAAAACAATCTAGAGCCTTAGCCACCTGAGCCACCATGCGCATGTATTACATTTTTTAAAATTAAATTAAGTTCCCATAGTGGGTAGCTCAAGCACACAACTTCGGTTTTATCCAAACATCAATCTATTCAATTCAATTCAATTCAATTTTATTTGTATAGCGCTTTTAACAATTTTCATTGTCGCAAAGCAGCTTTACACAATCAAGAGAATTATTTAAGCAGGCAGTTCAGTATAATAGTTGTTAATTGATGTTAATATGGAGTCCAGGCAGTTATTGGAGGCTCAGGTAGACTTGTAGGAAATTCCAGTCCTGAACTATCGAGCGACTGTAGTCAAGTCAATCTAGAAGCTTTTTATAATGAAACTTGCCAGTCAGCACACCAAGTGTTTCACATCATCTTATTATCCACGTTAAACGCGCCATTATCACATGCAGCAGTGAAGCATGGAAAGCCATTAGGGTCAAACTTAAAAATAATAATGCATTAAAACTCCTAGATTAATCACATGTGTTAATGTGTTAATGTTGATGTATACATATACATCCTGAGAATATAGAATATAATCTGATTGTAGTATCTAATTGAAGAATCAGATTGATATTAGCTATAATGTTATCCACTTCAGACAGGTAATGCTATTTGGCTAAAGTAACACATCCGAATGGTGTAACTCTAGAAGATCATTATGGCTTGGCAACCTGTCCATATGCTAAATGATCCTAAGTGGTAGTCAAGCCTGCAGTGCTTGGACATGTATATATATATCTCACAGAAACTTAAGGCATTTTACTAGAAAGCCATAGAGCATAAAAGTCTACTAATGTTTAAAACTTCAACATTTAAGGTGCTGTCCAGCCAGATGGAAGGAAGGCATTATGGATCTGAAAAAAGTTCAGCTAGTTCCCTATATTAAGTAATATAAATTAGCCATGTGAACTGACTAGCAGCTATAACTATAACCTCAACCACCTTCTTTTGGCTTAATGTTGTCTGATTCAATCGTATACCGTCAAAAAAGTGTGTTCATGAACACTCTTCCGATTTTTAGCACCCGAAGCAGTGGAACGTGATATTTTATACAACTAATTCTGGCTTGCTCTAAAAAAAAAAATCAATTTACTCTCACTATTTTTGAAACCAGGAGGTGCGTCTGACACCAGAGTGATGTGTATCACTCAAGGGTATATATGTCCCAAAAATAAGCTGAACTCCGTCTCGCTTTGCACCCATGCTGAAAATGGACATTAAACTGCACCAAGTTTTCCTCGCGACACAGCCATATATCAAACACCATCTGTATCCCTGGAAGCCTTGATGTATGCACTGGGGAATGGGTAGATTGGTCACTACCCATACTACTGTATTACAATACACTACATTACGTGTTTAAGAACAGGGATATGTATTTGTTTCAAATTCACAACCAAATACTCAACAGACAAAATGAGCATCAAATCCTCAATCAAAGAGCTAATCACAATTTTATGCACCTCATTGGGTTTGCACCCTTAATAAAACATATGGTGTGTTCTGTATAACGGCCAGGTTTTGTGTCGATGTTGTTGTCGGTCTGCAGGTGATACAGGATGTAACATTTTGCAGTCATAAAGGCAAGACTCAAGTAGTGATCTTGAAAGATGCTCACTCGTCTCTCGAGGCTGACTAAACTGCTCCAAGAAAATTCTCATCTGATTCATTTTGCCACTGTTCCAATTACTGTTGATTTCACACCAACTGACAAAAGCACTTGTAAATGCATATAGACATGATGAAAAAAAAAACACACACACAGGTCAGTGTGCAAAGTTCACCAAATGGTCTAACCTGTCTTTCATATTCATTTTTATGCACATTCTCATTAAGAGGACATTTTCCTGTTTTCCTTGAGGCTGTAGGACACAACTGCAGTGGTGTCAACCAAAGGAAGGACAGATGAAGTCACCTTCCTGGTCTTCTTTTCACTGAGCTCGTTTCAATGCCCTGGCTTGTTTTTTTTTTTTTTTTTTCATATACAGTACTCCCCAACATCCTGACCTTTTTCCTTTTAAAGGTTTCTTTCCAAGGCTGGACTTGTGTGCCACAAGTCATGTTGAGGTCACGTGTCCAACCATCAAAGATGGCATGACCTTCGTTACCACAGAGGTGGCCCACACATTTATCTGCAGGCTTCATGAGCTTATATACTGACCTTTTCCTTTGAAAGCATCAAGACATTCATTAACAGTTATTTATAAACATGGACTGTATAGAAGGGTGATTGCTTAATGGATCTATTTCCATCATCCTTCAGGATTGCCAGCTTCTATATTTCCGACACAAGTGAGGACATGGATGGCTCAAGAGTCAATACCAAACAAGTATTAAAATTCAAAATGTTTGCTGTTGCTGTTCCCCGCACAATAAATAATAAAGTCCTTTCCCTTCACACCAAAGTGACTGGCATTGGTCACATTTTGAGAGCATGAAATGTAATTACCCTTTAGCATTCTGGTAAACCAGTAGTTTCCAAGTTAAAGCCAGATGTTAGGCTGCAGTATGCATCTGCCTCTGTTGCTAATGTAGCCGGGTTGCTGCCTTTTCTTCTGGCTGTGTCGTGCTTGTCAGCCTTACATGCAACAGTGTTTCGAATATCAGCTCGAAAAAAAGATAACCGCGCTGTGCGTCACACGAAAACCCGTTCATATTTGCATGCACCAAAATGTCTCAGTTAGAATCAGTGCAGGCAAAATGGATGTGATGGCACTCCTCATGGCCACACATAATTCTAATACTAGACAATGATTAGCCTGCCTAGTCTGTCTCTCATTCGAGGTTTAGTTATGTAGCACAGTGGAAGCTTCAGAAAATGACAACTAAGGCTTCCTTTAGTTAGAACATTTTCTGATTCAACCATGCTGTGCAGCATCACAGCATAGTACAGTACTGCGCAGTGTTACAATGAAACACGGTATCTCTAGCGTCCTATCGTATCGCAAAAAAAATGGTAAAAATCCTGTTAATGCTTCACAAACGGAAATCAATTTAATCATTATGAAACGTTATGCATATTTCAGCTGCACATTTCTAGCATGGCTTGTATGCCAAGGTTGTAGAGGGAACACGAAGTGTATCATGTGAAGATTCTACAGTATTTAAATATAAAAATATAGAATAGCTAATTAATATTTTTAATATATTGTTTGTTTATATATTCTCAGTTGGGAAACCCCAGCCACTGGGTGTCGGTCCCAAGCCTGGATAAAATGTGAGGGTTGCATCAGGAAGAGCATCCGGTGTAAAACCTGTGTCAAGCTCGTGTATGGATCGGATGGTCCGCTGTGGCGACCCCTTCCCAGGAGCAGCCAAAGACCAACAACAACTGTTAGGGTTTATTTATACCTCATTCTGCTTGGTCTGTTTATTCACTGACATATGAGGCAAGCTGTTTTATAAGTGGGAGGATTGTAGTGAGAGCAGTGGGCTGTCAGGTGTTACTGTGTGTCTGTAGAAACAGGTAGGAGGGACCCTAATTAGTAGAATTTTGAAGGTTAGGTCCGGCTCTGTATCTATCATTCTACTGTATATCTCAAAAATATATTCCTGGAGGTGTGACTTAAAAGACTCAGTCATTGTCTTTTTTATGCGTGGCGGCTTAAGTAGTAATACATGGAAGCAATTTGACTGTATACCGCCATATCTCTCGCATAGGGAATAGAGGCCATGACAGTTTTCCAGTTTTAGATGTGAAGGTGTCTGATACACAAGAAACAACTCTTGATTAGTTTGAGTTCCTTCAGAAGGAATACAGTAAAAAAAAAATTAATTCATTCCTTCAAGTTCATTCATCAGTCTCAGACACATCCTCATGTTCATCAGAGATACAAAGGCACGCTTCCAAAGCCTTAGCCACAGAAAATGTCTTTGCTCTTCTCAATTTCAAAAACGCACAGCAGAGAGAGTTCAAGTCAAAGAGAAATGATTCATAAGGCTCTGTCCTCAACTTTTTGTACTCGCCCATGTTCTCCACATTATAACTATGCTTCACAAGGTTGTACAGTACATACTACATAGAGAAAGAGAGAGCGAAAGAGAGATTTCCTGCGACCTCACAGATGCACCTGTGTGTGTATGGGTGTGAATATCTGTAGGGGAGTCCAGAATGCAATATTAATCTATCTTGCCTCTTCAAAAAATGGTCTGTGATTAAAAAGGGTTAAATGTAAATGAAATGTATGGAGGGACATGGATGGAAAAAAAATTAGAAAAAAATTCTGAGGGAAAAGGAGGGGAAAAAAGGGAGATGGGTGGGGAAATTGTGTGTGTGTGTGTGTGGGGGGGGTTATGAGGTAAATTACAAAAAAAAAGTCAAGTTTTGCGAGATCTCGCGAACATTTTCCGTCAGTTTTACCAATTTAGTTCAGCAGATGGCAGTAATGAGAAACTTGATCCATGACCGGGAAGGGGCGTGTTACCGATCCAGTCCAGGGAGTGTCAGTAATGCACCTAAAAGCTGGCTGCCAACTGCTTAAAATTAAAGGAAGAAGAAGAAGAAGAAGCAAACGGGGAAAGACAATACTCGGATTACAGTTACACGTGCGTTGTTAAACAGGTATGGAGAGAATTACTGAGTAGCTGAGCTTTACTTTCAGCTTGGCCCAAAGTATATTGAGTTAAGACATTCAGTTTGTACTCGGAGGTTGCCCTTTGCGTATTTTGGCGCTGGAAAATTGATCCGGAAGTATTAGTCACGTGGTCCCGTTTTTTTTTATTCCTTAGATTATTTTTTCTTCCAAAATTGTTTTTTTCCTTCAACGGATTTTCCCCCTCATCCTTTAGGGGATGAAATGTTCTCTGGAAAAATAAAAATCATGTATGGAGAATGGTCAGTAGAAATCACAGCCATGTTTATTAGTGAAAGTAAGAGCATTTCCACACACACAATTTGATGAAAATATCTCTCAAGATTGGGATTAAACCGGGGTCTGGCCTTAATAACATCACTGTTTAATAAGGGCTAATAAAAAAAGGCTTCAATTTGCTAGTAAGCATAAACATAGGGCTTTGAAGCGATGGAAAAAGGTCATGTGGTCTGATGAGGTCAGATTGACCCTATTCCAGAGTGATGGCTGCATCAGGGTGAGAAGGGAATGCGTGAAGTGATGCAATCATGCATAGTGCCCAGTGTATAAGCCTCTGGTGGCTTCAGTTGGTCAGGTTTAGGCTCAGTAACGTTATGTTGATGAGTCAGCTGATGACATGAATGTACTGAATGACCAGGGTATCACATCTATGGAGTTTTTCTTCTTTGATGGCACAGATTTTTCCGGGACTCAGTTTGTGAAAGAGTGGCTGTGGGAGCATGAGGAATCGTTTTCACACATGCATTGGCCACCACATTGCATGTCATTATTAAAACTAAAGGCGGCCAAACAAAATATTAGTGAACCTTTTTTTTGGTCATTGTATAACCCTTGTTTATTAACAGTTACCATTTAAGAGGAACAATGTATGAAGTGAAAAAAACATTATGTATGCTTTGTAAGATGTTAAAGAGGCCTAAAGTTTTGACATTATAAAATTGTCCATCTTATTGAGCTCTTCTAACAAGCTACTATTCTCAAACATGATATGCATTAATATAATCCCTTCTCAACAATATGCATTCACCACTTTACCTATGACACGTCTAAAATACTGTCTAATATTCATAAAGCAAAAACGATATGAAAAAAAAAAAAACGATATGGCTTAAGCTCACACATTATACATGATATAAAGAAATCAAAATCAAATTCTCATGAAATCTTAGGGTTTCTTCCCAAGCTCCTTTAGCTGTTCTGGAAATCATAGGTTTATTTCGTTTATTTCGGAAGCATCAGCCACTGCGCTGCGTTGTGATCTGTGGTTCTATGTGTCCTACACAATGCTTAATCTTTTATTTAAAAGAGGAACGAGTTTTATACACAGAGACTACTGAGATAGCGGATTAAAGTCTTGCTTGAGATGAAAAGGTTTCTAATATTATAAATGTAAAAGAGAAAGAGAGTGAGATGCTTTGCTCAGATTTATATCAGTATTTAGCATTGCTTGATAATAATAATAATAATAATAATAATAATAATAATAATGCATGTGATGTGATAGTACTGGGCTGTTTAGATAACAGACTTGTGTAACATCAGTGGGTTTTCCTGCCACACACACACACACACACACACACTCTCTCTCTCGCTCTCTCTCTCAACACCATCTCTATAGCAACCACTCTCACAAACCACTCAAAATAGAATCACAGTTGCTGGAAAAGCAGAAATTTCGACTGATTGTTCCAGCCCGAGATGCAAAAATCTATCATGTTCAGCCTTTATTTAGTTCCACAGTCAAGTGCTTGTGATGATCGTCATGCAGAATGAAAGCTCCGGGGCAAGGAGGGTCATCTTTGTTCTTGATTAATGAATGTATGTTTGATTTTTTCAACATCGGCAGTACAATTAGCTCTAAAAATACAACTGCAATAAAGATTATTATTTTGCCATCGTTTATGAAAACTGTCTGAAAGGACGCTTGGGGCTGATCTCCGAGGGCCTTTGTCATAGTGTTTCCCCCAGTAAATCCAGTACAATCAGCATTTTAGCAACGTGTGTGCGTGTGAGAGAGAGGAGACAAAAGAGAGGACAAAACTAGAGGACTGACTCAGGCGTGACAGCTGTCCATGAAGTCTAAAAACAGCAACAAGGCCACACAGGAGCAGCAGCTTGGAATGAAAAGTCTAGACTTGCCAAAACACACACACACACACACACACACACACACACACACACACACACACACACACACACACACACACACACACACGCTACTTACTCTTCTTGTGAGGACCTTCTGAGGACATAATTATTAATGACTACACATAAACATAACCCTAGCTTTATGATCAGTAACCAAGAAAACATAACCCTTGGGTTCTTAATAAAATCATACAGTTATTATGAAAAAAAAAAAAGACTTTTAGGGACCAACGATCAATTTCAGAAATCGTTATGGAGAATTTTCTCCGTCAATAACACCCAACATCCTAATACCACAAACAGCCCTAATAGCTTAATGAAGTTAAAATCTGTTAAAAATGAACCAATAGTACGAGCTATACTGTCTGAAAGGACGCTTGAGGCTGATCTCCGAGGGCCTTTGTCATAGTGTTTCCCCCACTACAGTCATTGTACAGAACGCTGTTATCACGTTAGACATGCATGCCCTTTTTTATGTGTCCCTTCATGTGAAGCACAATAATTCTGCTCATTTGGCAGTAAAATGCTTGGCAGTGTTATCGATAATAAATAATGAATTCCCACTCAGGTATCTGTTCTCTGAAATAGAAAAAGCACATTAAAAGTATTCTGCAGACTGCAGGAAATGTATACATACTCTAAAATGCTGGAACGCACACAGGGTAGGTTTGTCTGAGTGTTCGCTATGGGCTGACTGTGTGTGTGTGTGTGTGTGTGTGTGTGTGTGTGTGTTTGTGTGGTTTTGCAGAATGTTGTTAAATCCTGTGGGAGTAACCCACTTGAATTACTCTTGCCTCACTGACTCAAGCAAGCAACTGCAACATCATCTGCCCCAAAATAGGAAGCTGAAACTCTGCCCTCCTGCCACACAACCTGACTGTACTGTACCTCCCAACAACCTAAACCAGCACAGTTTTTCAAGCCTTCTCAAAATTCCTTACCGTTATTACATTTTAATCATTAACTATGACGTCTATAAATAAGATTATTGTGGTTTGTGGTGCTTCATGTTACCTATTTTGAATACAGCTATGGACTGGGGATGGATGAGACACGGCGTTGAATTGGACGTGTCCGTTCATCTTTAATCATTTTTCACTTTTTCAAAACAAGTCAGACATTTAATTCACTAACCACGCCAAGCAAAGGGAATAAAAAGCATAATTCAAGAAAACAATTGCTTTTTCCGAGCTAATATCCAATTATTGCTGCCTTTAGCAAAATAATTTACAGTACATAAATGCATGTGATGAATTGCCTACTCTTTGGAAAAAACTAGCGCTGCTTATCCTAATGCAACTGTTTTTAATTTGTTTATTGGTTCTGCTGCTGTACGTTTTTTTTTTTTTTTTGCTAGTCGGTTAGCTCCGCTGAAATACTATGTTGTGTTTTGCCAATTAATGACTCTTGCTGTAGAACTTCAAACCGCAAAGCCCTAAACTTATTCCTTCATGACCTCAAAGTCTACTCCCCTTAACAAACCTTATTATGCAACATTCACTTTTTAGTCATTTTTAGACATCCGTGTGAGTTTCCAGTGTGTGCTTATAAACAACAAAATGTGAGAAAAAAAATCCCTGCTGTTCTTTTTATTTTTTCCATTTTTATATCGGCCAGGGCTTAAACAAGCCAATTAGATTTTCCCTCTAATGTGACCTCATATAAGAACATACCTTTACATGGCTCGTTGCTCAGTTGTGCTGTTACCTGGAAGGGGCATGGCTCATTTACATAGACACTAAAATGGTGCGTTTGGAAAAGGAGTGAATCACAGAAAAAAACTCATCACCTGAGTGGTGTTTCAGCCATATTATAGTACAATATGGGACCTTTAAACTTTTTTCCTATAAGAAACATCCATGTCCTGAGACAACCTTAAACGATATCACCATACATGACTAAGTTTAATAACATAAAATCTCAAACTTTTGCCCCCACAACTTCAAGCTGTCCACCCACTACACAATCTCTCCAGTCTCAAACTTGGACCACACACATCCTCATCATCACTCACAGTATTTCTTATTCTCCAGCTCATTTACTCAACACCTTCAACAGAACATTAAATTCAGCATGCCCATGAGAGCTTGCAGTTTCTCCTTCAAATGCTGATCATTCCACATTCTATTGGTTTACTCCCAGGAGGACTGCTTCGCCTCACCTGCGGTTCACAGCTCGGACAGCTGCGGCCTCGGATTTGTGGCTAATGAAAGATCATCTGCATTCCTCACACTAGCAGAGCTTGACTGGCTAAAGGCTTCATAAAATAACAATCTGCAACAATTACCCTGAAAATCTGAGGTGGTCAAACGCTCCTGCTTCCAATTAGCCTGGCTTCTGCTGCCCTGAGAATAACTTGCGCTAGGTATGGAATACAGAGCGGTGCTCAATTTTGAATGAATCGTATTTTTCAGCTGAATCAAGTGTGTGGAAGAAATCTAGAGAGAGTTCTGCTGGCTGTAAACGTGGTCAGAATTTTAAAATGCTCGGAGGAATAAAACCACATTACTCAAGCGCTGTGTTGAATTCGTCAGCTGGAATTTTTTACAGCACTGCTGCTTTTATCGGCCCAAGCTCCAAAGTCCCTCCTAAACTGGCTACAAGCTTAAGTTAAGATCTATGAGAGTCAGGATTAATGCTAATCCGACTATTTAGACAACCTTGTTCACCCTGGAATGATCTATGACCATACGTAGGATTTTTGCATACACTAGATAGCTGATTTACTTCTTGCATACTAATTCCTTTATAATGTTAGCACATAAATCATACTCACCACACTGACATTTTATTACGATATTTTTTTTCTTTCTTTTTTTGTTGATGTTATTTTTGACATTTTGGATCAAGCAATAACCACTCCCACAAATATGCCGGGGTGAACACTGATGAACCCTTCAAGCTGTTGATATCTCTCATCATTTCCTTGTGAGTAATCCCTGCAAGATATATGTTTTTATAGAATTTACTCCAAAATGCGTGGTTCATATGTACATCAGAATGTTTGCATCTTTTCCCTCCCAGTTTTACAAGGAACTAGGTTTTAAGGACACATACTTGCAATTGAGCTTTATATAATGGTCATTATATATTCTATTGGTATAGTTTATCACTAATTTTAATTATAACAGTGGAAATGCATTGACTCGGATTATACCGTTCACTTTGTACAATATAGAAATAATGAATAATCAAAGAAATATTGACAATATACTTTTCTTTCATTTCACATATACATTTTTTGCCAGTTAATTTCTTGCTTCCCAACACCACAAGCTATTTTCTATCGGAGACTAGAAAGAGGGGAACACACTGGATGCTAATATCAGTGCTACTATTGCAACTGATTTTTTGTCTGATTTGTCTCAATTTTGACGTCATCCTTTCTCAGACTTTGTAATGTGGTCTTCCTTTTCAAAGCCACTCAAAAATATTCTTAATCGGACAAATATAGTGCTTAATTTGGTATTACCACAAGCATTAAATTTCATTTCCAGCTCAAGCATATGGGAAATGTTGTTCTGTAATTGCATACACCAATTAGTGATAATAGTTCACCAATTGCATTATTGACAATAACAATAAGCACTACAACATTCAAATAAATAGTCGGATATGAGCTTCTTGTCCTAACATGCGACACTCTTGTCTCACTAGCAATCCGTGGAAGAGATCAGGTGTCTTATTGATCACCGCTGTTCCACGCCAGCGTTGCAGGCTTGTGTTCATCTTGATAGTGTTCATAAATATCTATACAGTAAATGCAGGTACTGTACTTTTATGCCGTATTTTTAAATAATGAGCTCCATGAATTGGGTTAGTCATACTGCTTATGTATGATATATGTGTCATGACTCTTATTTCATTTTATTTATATCACACACGGCATACTCCAAAAGACATGATTTTGAGTAAGTTAGTATATGTTCTCAACTTTCTCTTAGTGTCTAAGATGCTACATGATGCACTGTAGTTTCCTCTCCTTTAAGGACACTGACTTTTCTTTCCATCTAATCAGTGGAATCTCTGTCTGCAGAGAGTGTTTCTCTCCAACACACCATCTCCGCTAGCCAGATGGATTTTATTCTGTTGCTAATGAAAGATCATCTCATTTACGCTCCCTCGTCAGACATATCTGACCTCACACAAAGGTCTTCAATAGTCCTTGGACTCGCAGCTAACAGACATGATGCAGGATTTTCAATAAGACACAAAAACATACTTTCAAAGCCACATTTTCTAGCCTTTACACATAAAGACCTTTTCATATAAATAGGAAAGGGCTCTTATTTTTCTTTGAAGCCCACAAATCTTATTTACTTTCATTAAAAAAAAATTTGCTTTTTCCTACCTGTGGCCTCCACCATGCCTTCCAGAATCACAACAATCTCCAGCTCCTCCTTAGCTAGGCTGGCTTTGGAGATCTCCCAGAACGGGCTATGCTGGTTGATCTCGTGGCAGATGATGAGCGGGGACACAAGGAAGAGGCGGTCATCGCCCGTGTCATAGCCCACGTTCATGTCAGTTTGGTTGAGGGGAATAAACTCCCCCTCCTTGGTCTGTTTGGACTTGATCAGCTTGGCTCGGATTGAAGCCTCAACGATGTGTGAGTTCCTCAGGTCTCCGACACGGAACATCAGACAGAGGCGCCCATCACGCATTGAAATGACAGCGTTGGTGGAGAACACCAATGTCTCTGCACGCTTCTTAGGCTGTGAAATCTTCACGAACATGCAGCCCACCATGAAGGCATTCACAATGGAGCCCAGCACAGACTGCACTAGCAAGAGCACAATGCCCTCTGGGCACTTGTCTGTGATCACCCGGTACCCATAACCAATAGTTGTCTCAGTTTCAATGGAGAACAAGAAGGCCGAGACGAAACCCTCCAGGTTGTTGACACACGGTGTCCATGAATTGTCGCCTATGTGCTCCAGGTCCCCTCGAGCGTAGGCAATCAGCCACCACATGAAGCCAAAGAAAAGCCACGTAACTGTGTAGACCAGCACGAAAATGAAGAGGTTGAACCGCCACTTCAGGTCCACTAGTGTGGTGAAGATGTCTGTGAGGTAGCGGTAGGTCTCGCGCACGTTGCCGTGGTGCACATTACACTTGCCATCCTTGCGTACATAGCGCTGGATCTTGCGTCTGGCTCGATCGCTGTCCTGAAGCTGTTTAGGCACATCGTCTCGTACCTGCTTGGGCAGCCGTGGCTGTCTCACTGTGATGGGGCTCTCCACATCCTGCTCCATTTGGCCTTCTGGAAGGATCTGGGCCTATAAGCAAGATATATGAAATAAGAGTCATCCTACACACTCTGCAACTTTTAGATTATATCTAATTGTACTCATATTACATAAATTCATGAAGTGAACTAGACGTTTATAGGGCTGAAATAATACACATATTAAATTCAAGATATGGACAGTACAGGACATTTGCTTCAGTCATGGTGATAGTGAATACGGTCTAGCTTTAACGAAAGCTGTTAATTAAAATCGGAAGAACAGGCAGCATATTGCTGAGGACTTGATGCAAAATATTCAAATGTCATGTATAGTATGCCTTATATACACCTTACTGTATATCAGCCATATCATTAAATAATTAACATAAAAACCACCTAGATTTTAGGTTCCCGTTTTGCCTCTGGGGGTGATCTTGCCCCCTCAGGTCATGGCTCCACAGTGTCTCTGGGGGTGCGTTCTGGTGTCTGGCACCAGGAGATACTTCGGGTGCTGTGGGTTGCGGAGTGGTGCCTTTGACTTGTTTATCCAGCATATCCCCTGGATGATTGATCAGATTGGGACCATGGGAGTTTGGAGGCCAGGTTGGTGGCCTTTGCCTATTTGTCTGCTGACCGCCATGCATGTTTTTTATAATGACCAGCATCTTCTCTATATTTTTGCCTATTTGCTCGGTATTAGCTCTTGCGTGGGATCAGACCAGTCAGACCTTGTTTGTCTGTGGGCATGGGTGAACCTAGGGTGTGATCCTCTGACCAGTTTACTGGTGTATATTGGTGATTAATGATGTTCAGGTCACCTGACGATGGTATTAATGTTATGGCTAACTGGTGTATATTTAAATATATAAAATTTGTACAGGTATAAAAAGCTAGATGAATAAGTGTATTTAAAATATAATTCAGGAAACATATGAGCAATGTGAACTTCAAAACCGAGGTACGTACCGAACTGTGACTTTTGCATACTGTAGCAGCCCTAGTATTTTAAAGACAGAGCTGTAACACTGGCAGACATTGGGTCCAGAGAACATAAATCTTGAAAGCATACATAAAAGAGTTTAAATGAGTAATTTCCTGGTCAAAGCCCGCCAGGTCTGGTCATTTATTTACAGCCACATTTTTTTCTCTCCCCTTTAAGCATTTTCTTAAACTTAATCATTGTAAAAAATTAACAATCACATTTAAGCCACTTTGTTTACTAGAGATTGGGGAAATTGATTTAGTTACATGTTGTGATTCTTTTCTACAGCAATTCATGTATCATCACGCTGACTCCAAAATCAATTATTTTGTTTAAAGCATTTTTTATAGCTTATAACTGTTTGTGTTTGAGATGGTAAGATGGTTTAGTTCTTCCTGTGTAGTAGGATCTAATTATTGGTTAAATGTTTAATATTGTTGCCCTGTGATGCATAGGCACCCCGTCCAGGGTGTACCCGGCCTCGTGCTCTAACAAGTCTCCTGGCACAGGCTCCAGGCTACCTGAGACCCGTATAAACGATTAAGTGGTACAGACGATGAATGAGTGAGTGAATGTTTAATTTTGTCTAAAAAAAATGTAATTAGGATAATACATTATTGGCTGGTCTCTGGTGATTCCCATGCCTATTGTTTACACTGATGATCAGTAGAGGGGTGGAACAGCGGGAGCTCAGACCTTGTCATCAGTGTCTCCCCAGTTCTGAGTTTTGCTAATGATCCCTGCATGACCTACTGTCACAGCAAGCTCTTCACTAAACAGCGGCACAATTATCCTGAGAGGTATTTTTCTCCTTCATGGGAGGTAGCTAAGGTCAAAGCAAGCACATTGTGCTGTAATGTAGGGCAGTGTTTCCCAACCCTGTTCACAGAGGTGTTCTCGCTCCTCTACCACACCCACTTCTATTCAGACAATCAGGTGTGCTGAGAGCTGAGGCAGCACAGACAATATGCAGGCCAAGGGTCCTCTAGGACTAATATACACTCTTGTGATGTATATAAAAAACTCTTACAATAGACAGACAGAATGACGGATAGTAAAAACAAAAATAATTAGCTAACTGTTGGGAGGTCATAATTGTTATATGCCATCCATTGTTTAGAATCCTCAAAAAAGCAATTGATAAGACTCCACCAGACAGCAACTCGAGCTCATGATTGAAATGCCAAACCTGGAGCTGTAAGGAAGCGAAGCTACCTGCTGCACCAAACCAAACCAAACCAAACCAAAAGAAATATAAGAAACTGGAGCCTCCGAGTGGCGCAGTGGTTAAAGCGCTCGCCCTATCATCCGGAGATCGCTAGTTCGAATCCCGGGTGGTGCTGTAACCTCTCGCAGCCGGAGGTCTAGAGAGAGCTGATTGGCCGAGCTCTCTCAGAGGGGAGGGATGAGAGGTACTTAGTGCTCCCACATTAATCACGGCTCTACAGCCAATCAGGGGCGTCTGTGAGCTCGCGCAACGGAGGGAGTGGATAGCGCTGTCCTCCGAGTGTGTTACGCCGCCTCCAACGGTGCGCGAGCGAGCAGTTCGAAAAGATGCGGTCGGCTGGCGTCACGTGGTTCGGAGGAAACACGTGATAGTCTTCGGCCCTCCCGGCTGAGTGGTAGTAGTAGCCTTAATGTGGGAGCCCCCTAGTGACGGGGAGGAATTGGACACGACTAAATTAGGGAGAAAATCGGGGAAAAATAAAAAAAAAAGAAATATAAGAAACTGCAAAAAGAACGATTTTAAGTAATTTTTCATGGTGCTGGATTCCTCGTTATCCTCCTCATGAAATAAAAAGAAAATTACAGTTGACGCAATTGCTCTTACTGCTCTGAACATGGTTGTAGCACTTGAAAAAAAAAAAAAACACCCAGTACTGTAGTTGCAGCACCTAAACTCAACGCTTTTGTTTCTTGAATAGGATTGACCTCTTCTTTTGAACTTCTTCTTCTTTCTTTTTTTTGACTGAAACTGAAGTGGAGATAGCTTGTATAGATGTATGGCTTTTGGTTTAACACTGTGTCCTAAGGGAAGGTCAGTCAAAGCTTACATCATTGACATGAGTCCACTTAATTCCTCCCTTTGTTCCCCATCCCCTCTCCACACCGTTGCTTTCCCACAGAGCTGTCAGAGTCGATTCTGTCCCCGCAGACACACGACCATGAGGCAAAGTGCTGCTCTCGTTCTCTATTGTGCTTACAGCGACTTTGCTGATTAGTCACACACAGAGGCGTTTCAATCCCTGACCTTGCAAGCTTATTCAGCATCATCAGTACAGAAAACGACGAATTCTGCAAAACCCTTTAAGCATCAACAGGCAGTGCATCCACAGGAGCTGGTGAGAAGCATTCCTACCTGGACAACTTGGAAAGCTACAAGATGAACACTGACATGTTTTTTTTTTTCCTATCGCCTATATTTGCAGTAACATGCAGCACAACTACAAGACCAACTAGAAAAGTAAACAGTACTAAATATACTCACTCACTCACTCACTCACTCACTCATCATTTATACCGCTTTATCCTGTGTACAGGGTCGCGGGGGGTCTGGAACCTATTCCAGGAGACTTGGGACACGAGGCAGATTAAACCCTGGATGGGGTGCCAATCCATCGCAGGGCACACACACATACTGTACACACTCACATGCTCATTCACAAACTAATTAGCCTAATTGGCATGTCTGTGGACTGTGAGAGGAAACCATAGTACCTGGGGGAAACACACCAAGCGCAGAACATGCATACTACAGAATATGCACACAGAGGCGGGAATGGAACCTGGACCCTGAAGGTTCAAACCACTAAGCCCCATAATTGTCGCCATAATAAATATAGTAACGAATAATATACTGAATGCAACATGTTTGTAGCTACATGTCTAAATGCCAAACTTCATATTTGCAACTAAGCAAAAAAACTAAAGTAAATTTTCATAATTCTCAGTAGCTGTAAAAAAAAAAAAAAAAACTTCCTGAAGAACTCTCCATGAGAAATGGTCTGACGACACAAAGGTTTAGCTATTTGCAATCAGGAAATCAGCCACTTTGCATCACCTTATTAAAACCATCCCTACAGTCAAACATGGTGGGCATCATGGTGGTGATACTTGTCTGTAACTGGGACTGGAAGATAAGGCAGTATAGATGGAAAAAAAAAATGGATACAGAAGAATAAAGTATCCTGACTGAAAACCTTCTCTAAATTGCTCAGGATCTCAGGATGGGGCGACAGTTTATATTTCAACAACCAGAATCATAATGTCAAAAAAAAAAAAAAACACAGGAGGCTTCAAAACAACTCTGTGAAAGTCCTGGAGTGGTCTCTCTGGAGAGACCTAAAAATGGCTGTGCACTGACCCTGACCATCAAACCTCGGTGAGCTTTCCTGATTCTGCCAAGAACAATGGAAGAAAGTTCCAAAATAAAATTGTGCCAAGCTTGTAGCATCATTCACAAGCCGACTACTAAGCGAAGCTTCTGAATAGATACGTAAATGGGATATTTCAGTCATTATTTTTATAAATTACCAAAGCACTCTGAACACCTGTTTTTACTTTGTCATCGTAGAGCATTGTGCGTAGAACGATGAGGAAAATGGATTTGAATCCATGGATTTGAATCCATTTTACGATCAGTGTGAAACATAAAATGTGGAAAGCTATATACTTTCTGTTGGCACTTTATGTTGGAATGAGGTTTTATACCCTCATGTATGTGGTTGTGTGCAGAGCAAAGCAGAAGGTGAGGGGTGAGATGGGAAGCTGCCAAGCTATTTGCATTGAAAACTTTTACATTATTGACTGACTGCCATGCCACAGACACATGCTTAAATAAAAAGCACAAATGTGGGTCTGACTGGTGTACTGCTACTGTAAATGTCGTTACACATAAGCAATACGATGTAACTTCTAATTGTAGTTATGCTGTTTCTTGCACCGTGAAAAAGAGCCGTGTTAAGCGCGATCACAACATCTCACACCTGGAAACCAGACAATCTAGCAAAAGAGCGAAGACTTCTGAGTTATATTACTGTAGGTGTGAGAGTCCCCTCACCCCCTTGCTGTTTTGTCGAGCTGCTCTTGTTGCTTGCAGCCGATTCTTGTCTCCTGATGTTATGTACTGTATACACACAAACCAGAACAAGCTGTACTATCATGGGATTCCTGTTAAAGTGTACTGAGACTGGAAGGATTTAAGTGTAAGAACAGAAAGATAGATATGTTATCCACGTACAGTATATTCTTTTCCTTGCGGAAAGGGGAAGCAAGAAAGATTGTGCTTTTATTATTAATCGAATTAGTCTGGGCCACTGGCTAAACACGGACAACATGCAATTCAATTAGCGACATCCATTAGGAGAAGAAACATCATCAGGAGCCGAAGTTTTTGAATATATCCAGCATATATTCCAAGTAATTCATTCATCATAGATTTTATATGAAGGTCAAAAATACACTCTGTAACAATGACTACTAATAAAATAGTGTAAGAACTGTAAGCATGTTTAAACTATTATATTACTCTAATATGCAGAACAGACTATTATATTACTGTAATACTGGTTTACACATTATAAATATTATAATGCAAATGTGATGTTTTAAAAAAAAAAATCAGCTTAGTTGTATTCAACTGAGGCAGAATACAACTGATGAAGCTTAAGGTTCTCACCTTTAAAAGACACAACCCTGCCAGTGTAACACTGCGGGGCTTTGAACACACACTCTCATAATCTGTAACCCAAAATATTAACCACTCAGTCACCATAACCAGCTTTCACCAGGTTTATTCAAATCCCAGCATCACCAAAATGCCTTAGAAATTCTTAGACATTCTATGATGAGATTCCAAACCAGTATGTGCTTGAATTTCCAGTCAAAAGTTTGGACACACCTTGCAATCCCATTGGTGTCCTTTGAACAGTTGATATTGAGACATGTGGTGGTTGAGTGTGTTAAGGCTCTGAGTTACTGATCAGAAGGTCAGCGGTTCAAGCCCCACCAGATTGCTGCTGTTTGGCCCTTGAGTAAGGCCCTTAATCCTATCTGCTCCAGGGGCCCCGTATAATGGCTGACCCTGTGCTCTCACCTCAGTGTACTAATAAGAAGCTGGGATATGTGAAGAACAAAGAATTTCACTGTGCAGTAATGTATATGCGATGAATAAATGCAGAGTTTAACTTAACAACGGCTCTAATCTGAGGTGCTTTAAATTGGTGATTATTGAGGCTGGTAACTCTAAATGAACTTCTTTTCGGCAGCAGAGGTACGTTTTGGTCTCGCTTTCCTGTGATGGTCTTAATGAGATCCAGTTTCATCTTGGTGCTTGATGGGTTTTGCAAATGTACTCGACAGTACTGTTCTTGCAAGAACTATTCCAGAACAGCTGACCTTCGTGTCTTAAAGAACAACTGACTGTTGTTGTTGTCGTTGTTAGTTAATTATTTAATGCCACATGTGTTATTTCATAGTTTTAAAATCTCTAGTGTTGTTTTAGAAAGTAGAAAATACATTGAAACCGTAGAATTTGAAGGTGATACTATAGTCTTAAACCTTATGTTCTGTTTTCAGTTATGATGCTATACTTCATGACCTTTCCTAATTTTGTGCGATCTGCCAGTAAACAATCATTTTGCACTGATACTGTCAAACAATCCCTGCAATATGCTATACATACAGTAACTTCTATTTAGGGTCTCAGAGAACCCGGCTATAAAATATAAATTGTTGTAAAAGTTTTTTAGCACATGTACATTTTATCTGGTGTCGGGGTGAAGCTGAGTCTCTCTCACTCTTTCTCACTCTCTCTCTCTCTTACACACACACACACACAAAATATTACGTCCGATATACTAGAGTTTAAATCTTTGGTACAGACCCACATAAAATGTTTAGATTTTTTTTTTCTTCTATGGCAACACTGGGGTCTTTGGGACCCCAAAAAACAAGTCAATAACAGCAATTCCAAGACACACGAGGAACTTTTCATATGCTCTGCGTCATGGCAAATTTACCAATTTGTTGGTGAAAGACGATTGTTTAAAACACACTGAAGTCATAAAGCCTCTGTCTAGTTAGTTTTTAATTGTTAGATTTTTTTAATAGCTGTCAAACAGCAGGTCAGTGTTTCGACACTTTTGAGGCCCTCCTGTAGATCTTAATGTGACCTGTGATCTTGAATACCTATGAAACTTCTATTCAATATGTTTTTGAAGGATGGTTTATTTTACAATCCATGCATGTTACATTTTCTCATGTGCCTGATGCTTTCATTCAAAGAAATTTAGAAATAAAACAGGATGCAGGTTGTGTTGCAGCCACCACAGCCCCGCTACTGTATATTATCATATTTAATGAGAACTCATACTGGTTTAATACATTTTTGGGTTAAGGGATACACTTCTAAACAAGGTTTAACCAAATAAATATAAGATTTACTCCCTCACTCATCGTCTATACTGCTTAGTCCTGTATTCAGGGTCATGGGGGGTCTGGAGCCTATCCCTGGAGACTTAGGGCACGAGGCAGGGTACACCCTGGACAGAGTGCCAATCCATCGCCGGGCACACGCACATACTACGGGCAATTTGGGAACGCCAATTAGCCTAACCTACATGTCTTTGGACTGTATGAGGACACTGGAGTACCCGGAGGAAACCCACCAAGCACGGGGAGAACATGCAGACAGAACTCCATGCACACAGAGATGGGAATCGAGCTTGGCCTGGAATCGAACCCGGACCATGGAGGTGTAAGGCGACAGTGCTAACCACTACACCACCGTGCCTCCCTATATAAGATTTAACTTGCATTAAATCAATACATCTATTAATCCATTTCCATTAAACTTTAATACTTCTGCATCCATGCAAGCATTTATTCCTGATTTACTGTGGTAATGGTGGTAATCGTGGATAAATATTTAATTCAGATTTCATTTTAAAACCAGATTTAAATTTCACTGAAGGATTCATCTTACTTTTGCATCTGAGATTATATGCAAATACACAGAGTAAAAGTTTATCAAAAAAAGTTTTTATTTTGCTAGTTTTCAGTCAGGAAATTCTTTTTTAATAATGCATAATTCCAAGAGCAACAACAGTCAAATTAAAACAACTGTTAAATTTTTAACATTGTACATCCATCATAGTTGGTAATCAGACTTAATCCCTAATTATGGTTTTAATCAAGTAAATTGATTGAAGTGGTTTATTTAGCCATGTTTAAAATGAAATGATGCAACCAGATGAAAAATAAAATCTGTTTAATTCTTGTTGGTGGCAGATTTTCTACCCGGATTTGTCGTTTGTACTTATGTGAAATATAATATGTGTATCGTACTTTAATTAGAATTGCATGCTCCTATTTATCACATTTTATTTACTTGTGCAAAGATATCCATAAGGACAGTGGAATAGTGCTCCTGTACCTCAATACTACACAAACGCACAATACGGCTTATTTTGAAGTTTTCAGATACCTGATTATCACACTTACAGTATGTGTTCTTGTTGAACATCATGTTCTAGAATTAGTCCATCTTTGCACTTTGGGTTTAGACGTGAGTGAGACTTGCAGTATATCAAATATAACAGTCGAGGCGTTGATAACGTTCAACCGTTGTGAGATGTTCATGTGCTACGCACTTGAGGTCACTACACTATGGTGAGAGTTCTGGGTGTGTGTCTAGTAGCTCCAATCGCAGAAGGTCGTATTAAGTACCCCGACAAAACCAACCACAATGAGTTCTGTACAGTTCAGGAAGCTAAGTGCCCTGACCTATCCAAATACCTAAGGGACTTTTATATTAATAAGCAATACATTTCTCTACGAGTGTATCTCTGTGCTCATATCTCATCTCGGTGCAATCATTTTTTGCAATTGTTTCATTATTGCTCTTTTCCAATATGAAAGAATTCAGTCTGGGGCAAGATTAGATAGTTATACAGGGATCAACACTGATCCAGAATTGTGATGAATTGGGGGTGTTGTGACCTTTAAATGTGTCTATTTGAACAATCCTTTAGAACAGGGACCTGTGGGTGGTTATAGTTCAGGAATCTTTAAATACCCTTTATATTATTTGCTCAGTCTATTCTGTGTAGCTCTTAGGAATTCACATTTCTGAACATTTCAAATTTCTTCCGCTTTCACAAAGCACACTGGAGAGAAGAGCAAATAGAATGGCCCTGAATGCCTAAAAAACACATGACGGCTAACATCATCAATGTTATATGACTGTGCAACATGAAGAAAAGATACAATATGTTTGCTTTTTTATTATTAGGTATATAGTGCATTATGTCAAGTGCGTATTTGTATTTAGTGTGCCACAAATTTATTCTGCGCAGTTCAGTGATGTTGCTAAAATGCAGTAACCTTTGATCTCATGGTAGTTAACACAAAACATCAAAACCCAATGTCAGCTGAAATTAAGTGTGCCATTATATTTGAACTGTACGTTGTTTGAGTCAGTATTCCATCTGTACCTCCATTACATGCATACAAAGAAATAGCCACATACATCAATCCACCTACACTCTTACTCACACACACACACACACACACACACACACAGAATCATCTCAGTAGGGGTCACACCATTTTTAAAGTCACCTGGTGTTGCAGCACTCTTCTGAAGGAGATGGACCTTTATACACACGCACGCACGCACACACGGACTACAACGATCACCTCTAAAAACAATGCTCCTTTAAAGGTCATGCCATTTCACATGGCAATCAAATTGCATTAGAGTGACACTGTTTCCTGTTGAGAGACCTTATGATCTCTATTTTGTCCTTCAGCTCAGTGCTGCAGCACCCCCTTTCCCCTTCCACATACACTAAATCATCTACTAATCACTGTGCCTTCTAGCTCAGAGACAGTCAGCACTATCTGTAGGTGGCACCTATTCCTACTCAATCAAATCCGAGCTTATTTGGCACACTGCTGCAGGAACCCCCCCCCCCAGACTCACTAACCGTGTTCTGCAGCTACTAGGTATTGAATATATCAAAATCTGGCAAAAATGATGAATATCTCATGGATCAGCACACTGTCCTAATGCGACATCTGCAGCATGACGGCTGACCGAGCTCATGTCTCCTTCCCCATCGCCTCATTTCCTTCCTACTTCTTCTAGACATCAGGCATTTCTAAAACACACAGTACATCAGGAGGAAGAGTAGAAATTCCCATATGAACATCTTTAATTGTTCAATGTTCCCAATAGAATGTAACAAGTGTCTAAGTGTGCACAAGAACAAACATGACACTTTGACAGTGTTGTGTTTAATAACTCAATAAGCAGATGAACAAGCTAGCTAATAGACAAAAAGAGTGAGATATGCCCACTTTGCTTGGATGAAAACAAATGCAAGTTCTTGAGGTTGACAGATGCTAAATGAGAAAAAAAAGTCTCATCAAAAGCAGTATTGCAATTGCCTTGTCTAAAGTTAAGTGGATTTTCTTACGACTTGCTCTGTTGCACAGCAAAGTATCACATGGGTCAGGCTGTACACTTTTGGGCTTGTGTGCCAGGTATAAATGCCACTTCAGGGACTGTATACTATTGTATCTTTGAGAACGTGTGTGAGCAGTCTGTCACAGAAGAAGGTCCTAAATTTTACAAGAATGATAACACTTTTTAGCATTTAAGGGCTTACATGCCTGTTATGTCTACTAACCCTAACCCTAACCCTAGGAATGTGAGCCTGTTTCTGTTATGGCCTGTTATGTCTAACCCTAACCCTATACTATTATTTGTGTATTCATATCTAGGCTTAGGGTTACCACAAACACTTCCATGACTAGGGGTTAAAATCTCACCTTGGTATGTTTGGGTTCTGAGTGCTTGCTCTCCACGTGCCTAGGTGCGCTAGGTTCCTCCAGGTACTGTACTCGGGTTTTGCCCCACAATCCAAAGACATGTGTATATATTTATAAGCACTTGCAAATTGTCTCTAATGTACAACTGTGTGTGTATGTGTCTGAAGATGGGGTCCTTACAGCACTAATGTTGAGAATGTAGTGAGCGATCTTGTGTATGATGTAATTGTTTAACAACATTCTATAAACCAGTCGTAATTAATAATTTTTCATTTATTTAAGAAAAAAAAAGCTTCAAATATTACAATTGCAAAATAATATTAAAAACCCATAGATATTTAAGATCCTGCTTTTTCATTCAAAATAACGTGTCATGTTCAAATCACTATGCATTATGACTGGTCAAAGGGTATTTATTATAATTCTATACAAGCAGCTCTGATGATAGTTTATGCTATAATTCCAACCACAAGCTTATATTACTGTGCTTGTTTTAATGCTTTGTATTTTCTGATGTGAAAACTTAAACAGGGATTTATATAGCATGACTCCACATGATCTAGGATTTAACAGGTATACCATAAGTAATAAAAATTCTTTCTCTAATGTTCAGTTTTTGTACTTAATTATTTATGTCATTCTTTAATTACAAAAATAAATATTGCTTGCAAATTGCTGTGTTACAAGAGGAAAAAAAAAAATCAGGACATTAACATTCAGGAGGGTAACAACACCTAATCACTGAATATTACAATTTGTAAGAAACTTGCATTGCAAATTCAATCATGTTAAAAGGTTAACTGAACAGTGCCACAGAGTTTTTTTTAAATTAACATTAATTTGCAAAAAAAAAGTGTCTTCATGCATACAAGTGCCAACGTGTAGTCACAATGGTGTGTGTGTGAGCTCCATGTACTTATGTAGAATATAGTCAGGTACTGTACAAGATGAGAGAGAACAATGTGAGGGAGAACAAGGAAGAATAAGGTGAGGGAGAACATGAGACTCGTCAAGGGAGAAGACAGCGATCAAGAACCCAGTAATGGAGAACAGTAAAAGGATGTGCTTGTTATTTTCTGTGGTTGGTCAGATCTGACTGGATCATCACAGATGTAGAAAGAGGCTGTGCGATATGTTACATTAAGACTCTGTAAGGATAGACCTGTGATTATAGAAAGTGACTGCGCTCTATTCACATTATTCATCAGTGTGATCCAGGCCTGTGCAAAAAAATGTGAGAACATCAACAAAACATTTTTTATTTTAAAGGTAATAAGAACATGTCTTGTCATTTAACATGTTTTGTTTACATCTTTCTATTGGTATACTTAAAGACGTTAATCATAACTATTTATTTGTATTTACGTGATAACTAAATCTATTTACATATGTGTATGTAGAAAACACATTTATCATTAAAACACATTGCAAATTACTTACCGGTGACTGGGGCTCGAGTTGCACAAAAGGTTCAGCAAAATAAATCTATATGTGCTCTATACAGTATGAAAAAACTATGTAGGCTCCACAATGAGGCATGGAACACTCAATAAACTCAGCATTCACTCTACCGAGACGTATAATCTATACAGTAGTGCTGAGAATGGCATAAAAATCAAAATCGCAAGATGGACCTGCGCAATTATTAATTTGCAAAAGACAGCAATTAATTTATTTCCGACATAGTCGGAAACGTAGGTGGAATTTGTCAATAATTTAAGGATTTGTTTATCTTATAAAATAATTATGAATACTGGGAAACATTCTCGTAATGAGATTATGTGTGCCATTCTTTAGTGTTAACCTACAGTAGATAAATACGTTTGAATACGAAATGGAACATTTTGAACATTATCACAATCGCAATATGTGCCAGAATAATCGCAATGTGATGTTTTTGTTCAAACACTATACAGTATCCTATACAGTATTTCAATTCTACAAACAGTCTATGCAACACTTTGATTAATGCACTCCTCCAGATTGCTGAGTAGAATGTATTTATCCACGCACACCATGATGATGTCATGATTTAATATGTTGCAGTAATTTCTTCAATTAACGAATCATTTTACTTTCCTCTAATCAAGAATATTGCTGTCATAGGCCAATCTTTTTTCCCAGTTTTCTCCCTAATTTAGTCGTGTCCGATTCCCACCCATCTAATTAGGGCAGTAGGTCAGCAACAACTACAGTATTAATCAGGGAGGGTGGTGTACAGTAGGCTTCTTCCGAAGCATGTGAAGATAGCATCTTGTTTAACTATTGCTCATGTAACATTACAGAACGGCGTCACACACATGGAGGAGAGCGCTATCCGATCCCTTCCTCTTGCTGGAGCTATTGGAACCGGTGTCGCTGTGATTGATGTGGGAGTGCGAGTGTGCCATTCCTTCCCCCTGAGAAAAAGCTCTTTACTGCTGCACCGCTCAGGAGTCCCCATACACTAATTTGAACGCATTTTTTTCTGTGTTTTAAAATAACTGACTCAACGTTTGTGCTTTATAATTATATTGACTATATACGGTAGTATGTACACAAAACAGAGTGTGCATGGCTTGGATGGGACAATAACACTGAATTTGTAAATCGTTGTTAGAGACTTCATCTGTGTGTCACTACAAGGATAATGGCTAAGCACTTATTTAAAATGACCTTTGTTGTGTTAGAGCAAAGCCTGGGTGAGTGTTGGTGGAGCTGAAAAGGGTGCGAATGAGGGGCCCCTATATGGAAAATGTCTCCCTGTATGTACAGTAATGCCTAATCCCTGGCCTGGGTGGAGCAAATGAAGTGCCCTGAATCATACAGTATCATCCTGAATCAACTGAAAACTCTATTTGTTGTAATCACATCACTAGCTCCGGCTACCTTCCACAACAAAAAATCACAGATGGAAGAGTCTGTCATAAGGATACAGCTCTGTTTACTCTCTGTCTCTGCTGAATCAATGATCAGATTCTCATACACCTACAGTATGGTTTCTGAAAGGCTCAACCACAGAGCAAAGCTTGCTACTATACATAATCTATAAAATCCATATTTTATGTACAGTACCATGTGTACATTTACCATGTACAGTACATGTGCATACAGTAAATATGCATAGAGTGGTACAGTATCGCATGGAAAGACTGTGGTTTCTAATTGGTCGATAATACAAGCCTCAAACTAGCGTCTCAGACTGTATGTTGAGCATCTGAAAGGGATCATATGGCTGAACTTCAGTCGCTCCTGACAAAGCATTTACACGGCAAGACAGTTAAATGGATGGATATTATCTGTAATATCTGTCTGCTCAGATGGCTCTACATGTCATATGGTTTGCCATCACAGTGTCTCTGTCTGTCCAATTACTGTCTCTTCAAATACAGTGGACATGGAAATCAATTTTAAAGATTGGATACAGACCTAGAACTAATCAAACCAAGACCAACATGTAACAAGTATTTAATTGAGAACTACTTGTGTTACATGCTGCCTACACTTTGTTAAATCTGAAGCACTGCCAGGGCCAATAAGCACATTTTAAATTGACAATGCTAATCTATTGATCCAGAGTCAGATCTCACACGCCTATGGAATCACTATCACAGGGTCACACACTGTCCTGAATCAGACCCATTATTAATGCATTTAGGTCCTATAGGATCCTGAGTATATTTCCTGAATATTTCAAACTGATAACAATTTGCATGAAAAATGACTAAATGGCACTTGATTAATTGAATTCATATAAATATTGACACCTCATTCGTCATTTTCATATTTAACTGAACTTTAAACATAAAAGTAATTTTAATTATATTAAACGACCCATTTACCGGCTGTAAATAGTTTGTGTTGTGAAATGAGTATTGATGGATGATCAGCGATTCTAGTCAATGATCAGTCGATGTTCTGTGCATTTTCAGCAATGGATCATAACAAACTGCCTTTTCTCAGATGCAAAAACAAAAAAAGGTATTTCAAATGACTTTAAGTATAAAAAAAAGAAAACTAAGGCACACTTTAAAATAAATGTTAATATATTTTTATCGCTCCCTTCTCTTTTGCTGCCCGCAACAGAACGCTCCTTCAAATCAATACAGCGCTAACTGTTTGCGTCTCCTTCCGCTTTGAGGGTGACGTAAGCGTTTCTTCTTCGGCGGTGTTTACTGGCGGCTTGCATCCAGAAGCGCGCTGTGTCAGGCCAAACAAATAATTGCGCAAAAACATAACGCAAGCGTTTTAATTCATTACAAGAAGCTTCGAGGCAGAAGATTTTGCCTCGATCATTTTTTGTAATCGAATTACTTGAGGAACCGTTTCAGCCCTACACCTGACAAATGCTGTGAACCAGAAACGCGTATGCGTAAATACGGCTAACGCTAACTAGCCCCTTGGCTAACTGGGAAAGAAGAGAATAGAATTTGTACTAAATATGCCATTACTTTGAAAAATAATAAATTTGATATAGCTCAGCGGGCCTGCAGTAGTTTCATATGAGTCTCAGCTGAACTTTGCAATGCACAGAATAGTTGTGGAATTTGGCCCCAATTACTTACATTGCACTTGTGTTCAGGGTGGCACATAAACTGTGCAGAGCAGTACCCCATGGTCTTAAATAGCATTAAATCCAAAAGTCTCTCTCTGTCTCTCTCTCTCTCTCTCTCTCTCACACTCATCCTCTATACCGCTTTATCCTGTGTACAGGGGCCTATCCCAGGAAACTTAGGGCACTAGACAGGGTACACTCTGGACAGAAACTGGAGTACCCAGAGGAAACCCACCAGCCACAGGGAGAAGATGCAAACGCCATGCACACAGAGGCGGGAATGACAAGGCAACAGTGCTAACCACTAAGCCACTACTCTACCAGAAAAGTTGCTAATATTCAGAAATGATTTAATCATCTGCTTAATTTAATTTTCTATTCGGAGTATGTACATTAGTTGAATATACTCCAAAATAAGTGTCTAATACAGCAGATTTTTTAAAATAATAAAGTTTGAAATTAAATAGAAAATGCAGAGGGGTAAAGCTTTTTCTCCCTTTTCTCTCAAATTTAACACAATATAAGATAAAATAAAAATAAAAACTATAAAAAAAAAGGAAAAGCATGGCAATAGACATCTGAGTTTCTGCCAATGATTTGGCACTAATGTATCACTGCATGAAGTATCCTAATTGTAACTATGCCATTAATCACTGCAAATATAGTTTCATTTTGCAATATGTTGTGACTTTAATCTCACTACTCTGCAGTTTATGAAACAGATTTTTAGATCAGCCACAGCATGTTAATTTCAGCTCAGGGAATGTACAGTGTATGGGACATGGGTCATTTCATGATTTAGAATTTTCTAGTTTAGGTGTTCAAATTATTAAAATAATGGCAATGTTTTGGTTTATTGGTGTGATCTTGGTTTGAAGGATAGACTGACGAACCCTCACTTACTACTCACTTGAAGTAAACTCATTATTCTTAAATTTTTTTCATTTGATCAAACAAAAAAATATATATATATATCCATAAAAATGCAATAACATCTAATCACTGTCTTAAGTTTATATGCTTTCTGCTCTGATATGCAATATTGTGCTCGCAGGTGACATTCTATAGTTTTTCAGTCTATTTATAGCCCATGACATGAATTTTCAGTGTGACATATTATACTTATATCAAACAATAGAGCTAGTCTTAATTAATACTGCTTCTGCAAAGTCGGGATCATGCATGACTAAGACGCACCTCTGTTAAGGTAACTACGGTGTGCGTAATCACTTTTACGCACACATGTTGAGTTTGCTTAGTTTGGTTGATAATTCCGTTACACCAACGCCTGCCTTTGTCTTGTTAAGCACCACGTTTAAGTTTCAGTTTGCCTTCGTCTTTTATTCCTAGATGGAGACATGTTTGTTTGCTTTTGTCACAATGTTCAATAAAGACGATTTCACACCAGCATCCGTATCCCACCAAATTCCCGACAGAATATGAGACCGCAAAATAGACGAAGCAGCATTCTGAAGGATCTTTCGACTCCAGGGGGTGATGATCCAGGGAGATACTGTTGTGAATGTTGTGAACCACAGGGGGTGTGGATGATGTTCAGGTCTCCCTAAAACAACTGGGTTCCCTCAAAGAAAAATTTTAATGGGGGTGGGTGCGCTGTAACCAGTGTGTCGGCACTGAACCAAACAGGATGCCTGAACACCGACAGTGGCTCTCCAACCCTGCTCAACTAAGAGGCTTAAGTGAAAACCTCTTGTATAGCTGATGTGTTGGACACTGAGAATGTCACTGCTGGGAACAGTGCCCTGCAATCCCGTCTCTCCCAATTCCTGACATAAAGAAACCGTTCCAACCCGATTAAACACTATAATTGCTTTTCATACAATCCTAAGAGGAACTTTCCTCAATATGGTGCAAAAATTCCACTTGTGAAAGTAATCAGATTCAAACGCTTACATGATAATTATTATTCTAATACTAATCACGCTCAGTTTCATTAGGATTGCCCTCTTGTTTTTTTTTTAGGTTTTTTTTTACTATCAACTGGTTTTTTTAATGGATCATTAGGGCATATTTTTTAGCCAACATGACTCCCTTAGCTGCAAAATTAGATCATTATGAGAAACTTTACTAAAGATATAACATTTACCTCAAGGTAATTTCATACACTGCTTATGAATAGTGGTGGAGATAATTTATGTCATAGTTAAAATGTGGTTAGCAATGGACAAAATAAAAATTAATTCCACCTACTTGAAGGAACACACACACACACACACACGGTTATTCTTTTACATTACTTTCTCTGCCAAATAGTAAAATCATGCTCTAAAGCAGCCTCCAGAGTCATCCACACTCACTTCTGACATTGGAGACACACCCACACACATACACACGGACACACACGGACACACACAGACACATAGCTACATGTGAGTGAGATTACACAATAAGTGAAATCAAACATACAGAAAAGGGTCATGTATTATGTCGGTGTGTAAATCATAGCTTTCACACACATTATTAATGTTGATCTGGTATAAATAGATGAAGATGATAAAAACCTTCGCCACAGGATTTATCAGCTTCTCGGCTCAGATAAACAGAATGTTCCAGATGCCCTCACGGAAAGACACTTCAGGCTAACCTGTTCTCTGGCAAGCAGTGCCATATGCGTGTGTGTGTGTGTGTGTGTGTGTGCGCGCGCGCGGGCGTGTGTGTATGTGTCTGAGTGAGCGAGTGAGGGGTACATGGCAGAAACAGAGACAGATGTGTAAACATTTACTCATGTGATTAATCAGCTCCCTCGCTGTCTCGCCACCCAGTGCACTTTCTATTTTATCTTTAATCTCTTACAGTACAGGATCTTATCTCCACTCTTTCCTCCTTTCCCTCTCTTCTCATTGTTCTTCTGCAGAAGGGACTGAATGCTGAGTCATATTCTAGTTCTAGCAGTGTCACCTCTGTTACTGCCCCCTTCCCTAATAATACTCGAAAAACTCTGTAATGCTCTGTAATCACACCGTAATAATCCCTTTAACTTCACTCAACACTGCTCCGAAGCTATCCCGTAATAGCATTTTAGAACATTGCTCTGTAACAAATCTCTGTAATTCCACTTAGTAATACTGCGCCATGAAAGCACTAATATGTACTATCTGATATCCAATAGCACTCAGTGTGTTCGGCATTCTTTCACAGCACCCTATATAACCGCTCTGCAACACCGCTTTGTGAATTGTCCGCAGAAATACTGCTTTGTCACAATGCACTGTACTGTAATTACTCTTTTAGCTAACTATAACATTGTCGCCTTTGCTGTTCTAGAGAGATACACTGATCTGCCGTAACGTTAAACCTCAGAACATCATTATTGCGTTGGTTCCTCTCGTGCTGTCGGGAGAAGCTCTGACCATAAGCGGACTTTAACGCTAGGGGGCACATATTTTATAACTGATGTCAGTACACAGTGCAACTACTGCATGGCTTTCTATGCATAGCCATACAGTAGCAGAAGATAATAATGACAGTCTTGTATAACACAACATAGTGATGAAAGGAAGTTTCTGATCACTCTGTGCTATATCACACACAGCCTGATGCAGGAGATTTGTCTTGCACACTGTCAGTTATAACGTCTGTTCAAATGAAATACCAGTTGGTTTATGTTATTGTTATGATATTGTTAAGCACATGAACTGCTTTCGTGTTAAACTAAAAACTATCAAATATGCATACTAACGTATACACACACACACACACACACACACACACACACACACACATATATAAAACAGTCTTGGGCGCCATATTATCTGTAGTACAAATTTTGCTTTATACGTTTATTATGTCTGCATTATTATGTACAAGACCATTCCCTACAAAGATACACTAAAATGTAATATTTTCATGTATTATGTCGCTTATTTATTCATTAATTTTAGTGTAGGGAATGGTCTTGTACATAATAATGCAGACATAATAAACTCATATAACAAAAATTTTACTACAGATAATATGGCGCCTAAGACTTTGCACAGTACTATATATGTACACGTGCACAAAATTGTTGGTACCCTTCGGTCAATGAAAGAAAAACTCACAATGGTCACAGAAATAACTTTAATCTGACAAAAGTAATAATAAATAAGAATTCTATGAATGTTAACCAATGAAAATCAGACATTGCTTTTCAACCATGCTTCAACGGAATTATAAAAAAAAAATGAAAACTCAAAAACTCATGGAACAGGCCTGGACAAAAATGATGGTACCCCTAACTTAATAGTTTGTTGCACAACCTTTTGAGGCAATCACTGCAATCAAACGATTCCTGTAACTGTCAATGAGACTTCTGCACCTCTCTGCAGGTATTTTGGCCCACTCCTCATGAGCAAGCTGCTCCAGTTGTCTCCGGTTTGAAGGCTGCCTTTTCCAGACAGCATGTTTCAGCTCCTTCCAAAGATGCTCAATAGGATTGAGGTCAGGGCTCATAGAAGGCCACTTTAGAATAGTCCAATGTTTTCCTCTTAGCCATTCTTGGGTGTTTTTAGCTGTGTGTTTTGGGTCATTGTCCTGTTGCAAGACCCATGACCTGCGACTGAGACCCAGCTTTCTGACACTGGCCAGCACATCTGTGCAGGGTACAATGAAATCTCAAGACTATCAAGGGATTCTAGATAGTCTTGAGATTTCATTGTACCCTGCACAGATTCAAGACACCCGTGGCAGATGCAGCAAAGCAGCCCCAGAACATAACAGAGCCTCCTCCATGTTTCACAGTAGGGACAGTGTTCTTTTCTTGATATGCTTCATTTTTCCGTCTGTGAACATTTTGTCTCATCTGTCCATAGGACATTCTCCCAGAAGCTTTGTGACTTGTCAACATGTAGTTTGGCATATTCCAGTCTGGCTTTTTTATGATTTGTTTTCAACAATGGTGTCTCGTCTCCCATGTAGTCCACTTTGGCTCAAACAACGACGGATGGTGCGATCTGACACTGATGTTCCTTGAGCATGAAGTTCACCTTGGATCTCTTTAGAAGTCTTTCTGGGCTCTTTTGTTACCATTCGGATTATCCGTCTCTTTGATTTGTCATCAATTTTCCTCCTGCGGCCACATCCAGGGAGGTTGGCGACAGTCCCATGGATCTTAAATTTCTGAATAATATGTGCAACTGTAGTCACAGGAACATCTAGCTGCTTGGAAATGGTCTTATAGCCTTTACCTTTAACATGCTTGTCTATAATTTTCTTTCGAATCTCCTGAGACAACTCTTTCCTTCGCTTCCTCTGGTCCATGTTGAGTGTGGTACATACCATGTCACCAAACAACACAGTGACTACCTGAAGCCCTATATATAGGCCCACTGACTGATTACAAGATTGTAGACATCTGTGATGCTAATTAGTGGACACACCTTGAATTAACATGTCCCTTTGGTCACATTATTTTCAGTAATTTCTAGGGGTACCATCATTTTTGTCCAGGCCTGTTCCATGAGTTTATTTTTTTTTAATAATTCCGTTGAAACATGGTTGAAAAGCAATGTCCGACTTTCATTGGTTAATATTCATAGAATTTTTTTTAATTATTACTTTTGTCAGATTAAAGTTATTTCTGTGACCATTGTGAGTTTTTCTTTCATTGACTGAAGGGTACCAACAATTTTGTCCACGTGTGTATATACAGTATACACTACTCATAATAAGTTAGGGATATTGTTATTTACATGAGTGCTTTTCCTATTTGCTCTGAATTTTAATGAAATAAGTAAAAGATCCCTTTGATATTACTATTAATGTATGAGAAGATGAGAAGAACCACCATTTTCATTAGTTTAATATCTATTACCCCAAAAACTTAGACAATAACAAGGATCGCCCCAAATAACAAAAATTGACAATGTCAGTTGCGGGTGTTTCCACCATTTGCCGCAATGACAGCTTGACAGCGATGTCTCATACTCCTCACTAGCCTCATAATGTTGTTCTGAGGCAATACGTTCCACTCTTCCACAAGTGCTACACGCAGTTCTGCCAGGTCACATTTGGGTGGGGTACGATCATCCAGTCTCTGCTTAAACTGATCCCAGACGTGCTCTATGGGGTTCAGGTCAGGGGACATTGATGGCCATACCATATGAGGCACTCCAACTTCCTGAAGTCGAGCTGTGGGGAGCATTATCATCCATGAACAGAAAGTTGGGAGTGTGCTAGCAGAATTGGGGGATGATGGGTTCTATGATGTCTCTGAGGTGAGAACGTGCAGTGACTGAGCTATCTACAATAGCCAAATCTGTTTTGTGTTGACTGGTGTTGCCTGCCCAGACTGTTGCACCTCCTCCACCAAAGCAAACCCTGGGGACCATGTTGACCTCAGCGTATCGTTCACCACGCCTTCTCCAGCAGCGGTGACCCAACACTCATCAGTGAACAGGATAGTAGACCACTGCTGCATTGTCCAGGTCACATGGTCTTGTGCCCACTGCAAACGTTCACGGCGGTGTCTTGGTGTCAGTGGAGTCACCTGCAATGGTCGTCTGGCATTCAAGCCAAAGCGGTGGAGTCGGTTGCGAATGGTTTGTCTGGAAACCCTAGTACCCCTCACATCTCGTAAACGGGCCTGTAGCTGTGTGGCAGTTGCATAACGATGTCTGAGTGCATAGGTCCTTAGGTACTGGTCATCGTTGCTGTCTGTCACTCGTGGTGCTCCACTCCTGGGTCTGTCATGAACATGCAAGTCTGCTGATGACACTTTGAGACACACCAAGTTCACGAGCAACATATGACTGCCTGCCAAAGACCTGAAGGCGCGCCATGGCCAGGTGGCGCTGCTCGTCCATTAAGTGACGTCGTGTGTTCCTGGCTGTTTGAATGATGAACTTGGAATGACTTATGACAATACCAGCTTTTTATACCCACAGAATGTTGAAATTGACACCACACTGAAAAGGGTTGTCGTTTGGTATTGGCCCCAATATAAGGCACACCTGTACACAATGAGACCATTACATGGAAAACACAAAATGAGGTGTGTCTATCACCCCAATACAATTGCCTCCCTATCCCAAAAATGACTGAAGTGAAACAAACACCGTATGAACTATCCATAGGCTGATGAGCTGAAGTCAACATGCTTTTCATGATGAAGACTGCCCCTAGTGGTCAGTGGTACCACTACACAGAAGAACACGCAGGAATTTTTGCATCTATTGCAAGCATTAACACCAGCCCTAATATATTTACAAGAAATTATTTAATTGTTCGTCCTGGAGTGTAACTCCTGAATTCAAACAAACTACACCTATGGCTCCGGCCCCTTGGAGCATGACTCCACAAGACCTCTAGTGGTGTGCTGTGCTGCCCAGCACTGGAGTGTCCATGGATCGGACTTGATCGTTATGATTGTCCTGTTGACATCTCCTTTGTTTTATGGCTTAAATTTTTTATTTATTTTTTTAAATACTTGACTAAAAAGCAACTCTATAATAATTTTTGTGGAATAATTGCTCCTGCGCTGAGGTGTGTTCCTTCCTTTTCGACCATGGCAGTGCGTGTGACTTATCATTTAAATCTAATTGGCTGCTAACTGGAAGTATTTGCTCTTCACTTGCATAGACTTGAGAAACTCTTGACTTTTCACCTCTCTCATCACCTGCTGCACGTCGCTCTTGCACCCGCAGTCCTCTGCACGGGATTTTCAGCTGTCTCCACAGAAAATAAATGGGGGCCAGGATGAAAAAGACTCTGCACTGCTGCAATGTGGATCCACCGCAATAGCTCTTTGTAACACTGCTCTGTAAGAACAGTCTAAAAGTCTACTCAGTTATTGTACCCTGAAGCATAGTATTACATCACTTCCTAACACTGCAGTGTAACAGGTAAGGAGAAGGATTTCGGATGAAATTATTTTTCCAATGTCTCAAGGCATTATTTGAATAATATTGAAATAATAAGCTCTCTGTAACTTTACATTGTTGTAGCACGGTAACCGTAATTATAAAGTAAACTAAGTTTTACTCTTACACCAACTGGGTCCTTACTGCAATACCCCACAAGCTGACTGCAGAGAGATGATTTAGTTAAACCACTAAACCACTACCTGTAGGCAGAAAGAGGGCTATATATACTGTATGGTGCTATATTAATTTTACATACGTTTAAACCAACCCCTCATTTTTTCATATATTGCTTCAGAGCCTGTCTTTCTTTTTCGTTTCATTTTTGGCATGTCTTTGGATCTCATTTTTAGTCCAGTCCCTATACCTGACCATTTTCAGAGGAATTTTGATTCACAGTGACCTACTGTATGAATCACTCGAGCATACAAACCAAAGGCATGAACCAGTGAGAAATAAGTGCAGCTGATGACAGATGATCAGGCGGGTGATTAGTATACTGATGAAGCTGAATGCTGAGTGGTTCGAACAGATGAGAGGGGAAATGAGGTTGCTGAAGAAGCTGTTACATAAATAAGCAATTTTTAAGTTATAAGTGGTGGCTCAAGTTCTGCATAGCACTGTACTGTATTCACGCAAAACTGCATGCAGGAGAATCCACAGTGTCTTGACTCTGTGAGTCATGACAATGCAGTAAACCAAGAGCAAAGCTTTCACAAGCAGCCAGTGGCGTGCATTACCACAATCATGGTCAACATGAAACGCTTATTAAACAAAACCTACAAAAACTTATACAAGCGCTATATAGGAGGTTGCTTTGTGTTTTCCCAGGCCACCACAGATGTTGATGTCTGTTTGCTGTCAATTTGTTATTAGTAAAAAGATTTATGTATGAAGTAGCTGCACAGGTCATGCTTGCATTGTGAAAAGAATAGAGACTCAATGCAATTCTACATTGTAATAACTTTCTGTTATGATCCGTATTATAATAGGTGTCATCAACATTATCATCATCGCTTAGAAATATTTCTCTGTAACCTGCTCTATAATAATTTTATGACAACTGCCTGTGTGCTCTCTAACAGTTATGTAACACCCCTCTGTCTCTACACAGCTGTGATCTCAGGGCATCAGCCTAACTCATCAAAGGAGAGAAGATGAACTGACACTTTCTCAGATGTGGATTGACAGGTCTGAATGTCCTCTTCCTGCTAAGTATAAGCAAGTAGTGGTGTAAAGGTGCACACCAGTTTCAAAAACATATATACTACAGTATGTGTGTGTGTTTCATATGTGGTTCTGCCAATTTTTCACTATCAAAACTGTGAACAGCTCAATTAAATCAAGTTTGTTTTCCGACATGTTACCTTCTGCTGGTGGGTTTCAGCAGGGTCGTTTCTGAGCAGGTGAGGCGACTGAGCTCTGGGGCCCACACATCAATCACATTATCACATCAAAAATATAACGAACAAGTTTAATCACACTGTTATCTTGAGGGAAAATGAGGGAAATTATTTCATTAAACAAGAAAATAAAGGTTATGTTATAGGCTATAAGATTACAAATAAATGTTTTATGAAAAAAAAAAAAAAGAACTAACAAGAGTCACTTGCTTAGAGGTTAGCACTGTGACCTTGCACCTCTGGGGTCAGCGGTTGAAATCTCCCATACTTGATGAATTTGATCTGGGTACTCCAGTTTCCTCCCACAGTCTGATTACTGTTTCAAATTAATTATTGGTGTGTATGTTGTGTATTGTTCAAGTCCTGCAATGAGTATCACCCCGTCCGGGATGTTCCCTGCCTTGTACCCAAAGTTCCCCTGGGATAGGCTGCACGACCCTGCAAAAGGATAAGTGGTACAGGTAACTACTATTAGGTTTAACGTTTATTACACTGGCTAAATTTTATTGAATTTAAATGCACGTTTTTTTTCATGAATTCACTCACTTGTTTAATCACATTATCAGAGGCCTGTTTGTACTTATAAGCTAATAACTAGTTCCACTCTAAGCACTGAGATATTAAGTCACTCTTATTGCTTGCTAGAATTTAATCCAAACTTTAGATCAAACCTTACAATACAAGGGCTTAATTTTTCTAATAATTGTCAGTGGAACTGTCATGAAGGTATTGTATTTTATGGCAATTTTATTAATATGGGTAAATTGTTTAACTGGAAAATTTGCCCTAAATTATTAACATTAAAAATTCATGGCATCATATTTCCTTCTGCTGTTTGACATCGACCTGAGATGCACAAGCATGTCACAATTATCAAATTAATTAAAAAGATCAGAAAAATAAAATGTGATTTTATTTTGTATATTTTGCAACACATCATGGAACGTATTTGTTGACACCAGTGTGACTTACTGTACACCAATCAGAGCACACAGTCTAAAATCAGACCGCAGTTAAACCAGATGTGTTATATACTGTAGTGTACATATATGGTGGTTTACTCTAACTACCCTTCAGATAGTGAAAAAGGTGGCTGATTGTTGGTTCTTATTAAGCACTGTGAGATGTGAGCCTACAGTGCTGGTTGCTACACAAACAATCTTTTTTTTTTAATTCTGGACAATGTTGCAATATTGTCATGCATAATCAAGCATTTCAGTATTTTTTTCCAATTTCATGTGGAATAATACACTGAAAAATAAATAAAACTTAAAATCTTCAAACACCTATTATGTATACTACTGATACAAGGTGGTATCAAAAAGTTTCAAGATTTGGTGTGTTTACAAGAAAGTACTTTATTTATTTATGTTTACAGACTATCACCTTAAAAAATGGTCTCCTTATACAGCAATACAGCACTCCCAGCGCTCCTGCCACTTCTGGAATATGTCCAGCAAGTCAAGCACCTTCTGTGATTCCCGCAGGATTTCCGTAATAGCATCAAAACGACGATCTTTGTCATTGTCGGGAAGAGGTGAAGTTGCACAGGAGCCAAATCTGGTGAGTAGTGTGGGCACGGAAGTGAGATCATTTTGGTGACTCACGCGGTCAGAAGAGCACCAGCTGCGCAGCTCCCAGGATGATGTCTTTTGGCGCACTGACTTATGAAGGTCGGTGCTCCCTGTGACTGTGCATGCAGCCTTGTGCTGCGTGTTACAAAACTGGTCTCGAAACCTTTTAAAAGCACCTCATATTAGTCACAGTTTTTTTCAAAAGCAAAAACGTTGGCTATTAACACTTCATGATTGCGGCTTCTTCGTAACTAATGAGAGCTACCTATTATGTAGCATACATACCTACTATGTATTATATCGATGAATTTTGATTATTTACTAAGAATTTAACAGGCTTACATGTTAATATAGTTGGCTTCGATGCCTGATTGAGACGGCATTATGAAACCTACAAGGCACTCGTTAAATCTACTTCTACTTCAACTAGGAAGACAGCAAGGTCATGTTCTTACTAAGGAGTTGGACCCTAAGGTTACAGCATTTGTAGATGAAAATGATTTCCTACCTGTCAGTAATAATCCATAATAATAAATACTATAGTTTGGAATAATCCTTAATAATATGATAACATCTTAGATATGTTATGTTAATCTGATTACTTAATAAATTTATGAATAAATGATTTTATAAAATGTATACAGTCAAACTTATGTTACAAAGTTCTATAACATATTTTTATGAATACATGGTTCACTGCCGTCTTTTTTGACATATCTTTATGAAACCTGGAGCTAAACACTGATCATTCAAACTATTGATTATCGAGGTAAGACACACAACAAGGATGTAATATTGCATTAGAAAAATATAAGAGCCAATTAGGTTCAATGCAAATGCCGGTCATGCAAATTTTTTGGAGGGCATATAAAATCTTTTCACAATAGGAGACCTGCCAAAATGACAGATTGCATGCGTTGGGGTACAATCCAGCACCTGGGGCCTCATTCATTTATCTGCCAAAGGGTCTGGTGTTAGTTTATTTACAAAAAAAAAAAAAGGAAAAAAATAAAAAAATATAAATCACATGATGTATGAAAGTGTGAAATGATTATTGATCTACAGTGCTCATGTAATCAATTTTCAGTAAGTGATAATTAATTAACTAAACTCTTCTATCAGGGAATAGCTGCAAGCTACCCACTGCAGCTAACTGATACTTCTGATAATTAAGCAATATCACATGAGATAGAGTGTTACTGTGCTAGATATCAGCACGATGTGATGCTGTCGTAGGCATTACGGCATAGCCCGACTGCCGAAGGCATCACAACCATAATGATATCCAGTGCAACACCATGATATTGCGTTTATACAACAGTTCCACAACCACCATTTATTATAAATAGATTATGATTTATTTAATCCATTTATTTATGGTTTATTTAACTAGCCAACATATATCCTTCTGCATCTGACGGAGGTAACTAACCGCAACTGGTGGAGATGGCGGCCGACAGTTAGTGTAATTAATGGGCTGGAAATCCTTTTAAAATCTTTATAGGTACTACTGCATATATGCAAAAGCTGAGGAGAATAAACCATGGAGGTTGTGGACAGCAGTGTAAATGTCACAAGCATCTCTTTATATTTCTGCCGCTTTAGTATCAGCTATATAAAATCCAAAAAAGCAGTAAATGGCAAGCTAGTGCGCTAGGGTGGACAATCTTTTGTTCAACACACTCAGTAGTGCCTTTGATTAAGTGATACAGAAGGATTTGTGATTCAGCCTTGTATTAATTATCTTTGTCGCTCGCTCTAGCGGAGGCAACTCAGAACAACTTCAAAGCAATTATTAAGGATACAAAGCTTTTTTTAAAAGATAACATTCTCAGATGTGTTTTCTTGCTGAAAGAAGTTTTTGTAGCTTGGATTTGCCAGGCAGCTGCTCTCTCCACAGAACTGTGGACCGTACTGACCTACTTTCACCCATGCTGATAACTAACAGTTAGTGTAATTAACAGTTATTAGAGCACCAGTGACTCAGAGTGATACATACTGTATAGTTAAACATCCCAGTGATGTTACCCTGTATTATCATCACCCGTGGAACGGCTCGTCTAATCAGATTACTCAGTCGGATCTAACTGTTGTAATACTAAACAATATCACGTGAGACGGATTGTTAATATTCAGCACCGCAGCACAAATGCTTTTTTTGCTTTTAAACAACATTACTAGAACCATTTACTGTATTTGTTTATTTAATTTGTTTTTTGCCTGTGTGCACCATTCAGACTTCAAATGAGAGTGTAAGTACCTTTTAGCTTAAAAGTTTTATTAGTAAAGCTAATTAAAACACCTATTGTAAAATAGTTTTTTTTCTCCTACCTATTCTGAACTTAAAGGGTCATAACGTCTCTAATTAGAACTCCGGTGAAGCGGAGCTATACATATAGTTAAACATCGCAGTGCTGTTATACTCTATATCAGCAGTCATGGAAGTCCTCTTGGCCAATCAAACTGTTTGGTCAGAACTAATTGTTGTATAAGAGTTATAAAAGCAGTTACAAAGCAGTGCTACAATGTTAGCTATTACCGCTCTATAATAGCTTTCCTTCTATCACCACTCTACAACATTACAGCATGTCCCGCAGAGAGGACATACTGTACAGTAGCATGCAGATGTCAGACAACTGACAGATCCAAAATGTCACCGTTGTACAAGTGAGATTTTAATATGCATCATTCTTTCAAATGTCCTCAAATTTCTCTGTCTTTCCATGGAAGAGATGATTATTCCACATTAGCAGGAGAATGCACTGAGCAGCACATGGGCAAGCAAAAGACACCATGCAAACACATGCTGCTCTCACAAGGCCTCTTGCTAACATTTCATTTCAAAGAACTTGTTTATTCCGATTCGGACAATATGCTTTGTCTTGGACGCTTAGTCACTGTGTTGTCCAAATGGATGGCATAAATGAGAAAAAGATTCACTAATATTCATGAAGCCACTGAAAAGGCACGGCCAGATGCAGTGAGAAGAGTGAATGAGCACATTTCCATAGCTGTTGTCTATGCAGAAACAGAGGCACACACTAGCACACTGAACACATGCTGTAATTGCATTACACATGCAGTCGCTCTTCTCACACTCACAGACACGCTCATACAAACAAATAAATACAGTACAAATGGCCTTCATTCCACAAGGTTCTGCCATTTCTTATGTTCATACTAATTTCAGTTATTTCATTTACCTTTTATATTAACCAGAAAAGTCCCATCGTGCATCTTTAGCAGTGTCATTCAGGCAGGAGGTATTTGAACAAATACTTATTTTAAATGGAAAAAAAATCTTGTACTGTTTAAACTCTCTCTTTCTATTTTCGAATTCTGTTTCGTGGTTGCCTGGTCAGTGAGTTCCCAGGCAAATGACTGGCACTTTCACTGACCCTTTTTGTAGGCTTGAGCTGATTTATGATGGTATCGGGCATGGCAGATAGATTCCTCTCTCACAATAGCTATTTACATTTAAATGTCAGAAACCAGCCTGCAGATTTAAAGATAATTCAGAATTCTTGCTTATTGCAGGTTTTTTTCAGGTGGAAAATGGCTTGTGTTGTATGGAGCCGATTTTGTGCCAGAAGTATTAAATAAATATAACAAGATCCAAAAGGAGGATATTAAATATCGAAATTGCAAAATGTACAAAAAAAAAGAAAAAAAGGAAGAAATAAATCTTTATTAAGACTTAATACAATTTTATTGCTTCTTTAAAACCATAAATTGCTTTATATTATAAAAGCTAAACTTAAACTGCCAAAACCTTTAATAAGATGCATTTTAGAAATAAGCTTTTTATTATTTGTATTTCCAAGATTAAAAAAAAAAAAAAATTACATATCCTTTACTGTGTAAGGCAGAACAGAAACGCCATAGGCTAACAAGCTAATAGTTTGAGAGCTGCATGGGATCATTTCTTTGCATCAATGGCATTTACAGCTTTACAATTTTAAATTCAAATATATATACATTTATAAATAATTAAAAATATAAATATAGATTTAATATACATTTAAAAAAAGAATGTATACATGTATCCCTAATAATTAATGATGGCCAGAGGTGGGTAGAGTAGCCAAAAAAAGTACTGTAAGAGTAGCTGTACTTCAAAATAATATTACTCAAGTAGAAGTAAAAAGTAGTCATCCAAAATATTACTCAAGTAAGAGTAAAAAAGTAAAGAAGGAAAGTGAAAGGACTACTCAAGTACTGAGTAACTGTTTCATCATAATGTCCGATTTTTTTTTTAGAAATCATGTAAGCAGTCAGACAAAATGATAAAATAATGTACAAATTGTGTCATTTCCAAATAATAAAATAAATGAATTCAATTTAATAAAATAAATAAATAAGAAACTCAAATTTCATAATCTCACTTTTATCACAATATAACAAATTCCCTAATCTCACTTTTATCACAATATAAAGCTTTTGAAATAAATACCTAGAACATATGTATAAGAGGTCTCACTTAACCATAAACTGTGTCTAGCAGAACAAATGTAAGAAAATTATATATATTTTATCCTCTATTAGTTTATTCGCTAATTATATATATAAACATATAAATAAACCAGCTAAACTAACCACGACATGTTTGCTTGACTGTCTACCACTGGGACAAGACCCCATTCTGTGTCGTCATTTGACTCCATATTGCGGCTGATTGGTCAAACGGAGTCATGTGATTATTGTTGCTACATCTGATTGGTGAAACATAGTCACATGGTAGATCCACTGGCTGACAAAGAATATCTCAAACACAAAGAATATCTCAAGTGTCGAATAAATGGATAGAAAAGTAACGGTTTCGAGTGTAGCCGAATGTAGCGGCGTAAGAGTAGCATTTCTTCTTCACAAATCTGCTCAAGTAAAAGTAAAAATTATGGTGTGGTAAAACTACTCATAATGGGACTATTTAAAAAAAAAAGTTACTTAAGTACTGTAAATATAATGTAGTAAATGTAACTCATTACTACCCACCTGATGTGGGTAGTATGGCAAGGAATGGCAAGGAAAAAGTCACTCAGGCTACATGAGCAAGACACCTTAAGAAGAACCAGCCTGAAAAAGTAACCCATCCTTATTTGGGACATCGGTTGGTGCCACACATATAAATCCCTTCTCTAACTGTGTGCTATATGGTCAAATAGTGCAATTATCTACCAGGAAATTCATCAAGTCCACTTTACCAGCTGTTCGGTGACGGAGACTTGGGTACAAAACTGTTTGTGACAATTTCAGTCCTAAAACTATTAGATTGAATACAGACATAAGCCATCATAGCAAAATTGTTTGTATCAATGCAGTCTAAAGCCATCTTCATGGTTTCTAAATGGAACCATCCTCAGTAGTCACACGTATCTTTAGGCAGACCATATGGGGCCATATGAATGCTAATCGCTTCCTGATAGTGCTAGACAGTACCTAACTCTACAAGCAGTTAATGGGGCAGAGCTACACACTGAGCTTACAGTGGTTTGTACAGCATGAAAAGACTCAAACGATGGCAGCAGCCACTTTCAAACTATTATTATTATTATTATTAATAATAATAGAAGAGCTCTAGGGTCTCTGTGTATTCATGCCCAGGGTTCGACATACTCAACCCGGCGATACTATGGTTGACTGCTAGAGGGTGCGCTTAGAAGATGGTATATTTCACAAAAAAAAAACATCACGAGCCTACTCTTCACGTAACTGCTAATTAGAAATGTGTTCATTGCAACCTGGAGTAAAAAAAAAAACAAAGTAATTTGATTGCCTGTTAGGTTCTGTTTAGTTATATAATTGGCTGGAGTGAAAATGGCATACTTGAAACATCATCCCCCATGTGTAAGGCTGCTGCCAGATTTAGTGCTGCAGTGAATCAGAAATCACGGCAGGCCACAGAACAGCAAAAATTACACTCCCTTACAGAGATAATGTGTAGTTCTCACGTACAGTTGCCTGTGGCCAAATGTGTGAGAACAGTCAGCAAAACGAGCAAGGGGTGTGTGTATGGTGGGGCATGATAAAGATATATTCCAGTTAGAAGTTTTATATATTTGGATTATTGTTTTATATAAATAAAATTTGATCATACAAACATTCTTAGAAAAAAAAAATAGCACCCTGAAATTTTTCTCAAGTCCCTCCAGAGGATTCTGCGTAGAATACTATTTTATAAGGGTTCAGATGAGTAGTCCCCCCTCCCCCCCCCAAAATATAAAACCGTGAGTCTGAAATTATTGTAACACAATGTTAACATGATTCAGTATTGAATGCATTGCACATACACTGTATGTCAGGGCTCAGGTCTTTTAATAACACTGAAAGAACACTAAACCCACAACTGACAAATGATTTTGTTTATTATATACATCGTTTGTGTTTTTACAGTTACAGAAGAGCCTGGTGAGCCTTAAATATAAGATCCCTGGAGAAAACTAAAAGCTTCCAGGCTGATTAATATAACCGAGCAATGAATCAATTTATTAACAATTTTCTTATTTTTAACCCTGTGCAAATTTCTTATACTTTTTTTAAACCGAGAATAAAACTGAAATAAAAAAAAACTCCCGGCAGTTTTCCCTTTTATCAGTTCTCTGGTGTTGCACAGACATTGTTATTCTAAGAAGGTAGAATGAAGGTAAAATAAAGACATGTGTGATGTCCAGCGCTGCCTTGATTGTTTTTTGGTCCTGTATTTTATAATTTCTTTATCAGTCTAATAAGATTTAGAACCGAATTTCTAAGCGAAAAGTTGCTCACATAAGACACTTTCATCATATTTTGCAATACAGTTCATCACAGTGCATTATCGTCTGAGGCTCTCTATGATTTATACATTACCATTACACATTGACATTGTAACAGATGAAATCAATACTTTTTGTTAAAACCTGTAAGGAGAGATAAACAATATATTCTCGTTGACTGACTCCTCTTTGTTGCATACTTGTAAAAGTTTTAAAGAACATTTCCTTATTCTGGGGGGCATACAGTACACAGATCGGCTATAACATTAAAACAATGAATATTATAACCACCTAGGTTGGGGTGTGGCTCCGCAAGGCCCTGGGAGTGTGCTGTGGTGACTTGCACCAGGATGTTGGCAGGGAGCTTAGGAGCTGCGGGCTGTGAGGTAGGGTCTTTGTGTATCAGACTTGCTTGTCTGGTGCCTCTCATGGCTCCTCAGTCAGATGGGGATCTGGGGAGTTTGGAGACCTGATCAGCAGTCTGGTACACTGAGTGTTCTGGTGCCTTTCTATTATGGCCAGCATAGACTTTTTTTTTTTTTGGCGATTTTGCAGCATTGGCTTTTCTGTGGGATTGGACCAGATGGGCTGGGCCTTTCGCCCCCTCGGCCATGGGTAAGCCTTGGGTGCCCATGTTCTTGTCACCAGTTTGTTGGTGTATAGTTGGTGATCACTGTTGTTCGGTTCTCTTGGTGATGGTGTTAATGTTATGAACGATGTGTGTATAGCAATATAAATTGTCAATCTAGTCAAACCACTTGCTGCTAGTTTAACAAATGAATTCAACAGGCAAACTAATGCTCTCCCATTATCATATTCAAATGTAGCTGCTTTATGGATGCCTAGCTAATAGGCCACAATTGTGCACTGTTGGTGATCTTCCATGTACACACGTGGACAAAGTTGTTGGTACCCTTCGGTCAATGAAAGAAAAACTCATAATGTTCACAGAAAGAACTTTAATCTGACAAAAGTAATAATAAATAAAAATTCTATGAATGTTAACCAATGAAAGTCAGACATTGCTTTTCAACCATGCTTCAACGGAATTATTTAAAAAAATAAACTCATGGAACAGGCCTGGACAAAAATGATGGTACCCCTAGAAAATACTGAAAATAATGTGACCAAAGGGACATGTTAATTCAAGGTGTGTCCACTAATTAGCATCACAGGTGTCTACAATCTTGTAATCAGTCAGTGGGCCTATATATAGGGCTCCAGGTAGTCACTGTGTTGTTTGGTGACATGGTGTGTATCACACTCAACTAGATGTTCCTGTGACTACAGTTGCACATATTATTCAGAAATTTAAGATCCATGGGACTGTAGCCAACCTCCCTGGACGTGGCCGCAGGAGGAAAATTGATGACAAATCAAAGAGACGGATAATCCGAATGGTAACAAAAGAGCCCAGAAAGACTTCTAAAGAGATCCAAGGTGAACTTCATGCTCAAGGAACATCAGTGTCAGATCGCACCATCCGTCGTTGTTTGAGCCAAAGTGGACTACATGGGAGACGACCAAGGAGGACACCATTGTTGAAAACAAATTATAAAAAAGCCAGACTGGAATACTACATGTTGACAAGCCACAAAGCTTCTGGGAGAATGTCCTATGGACAGATGAGACAAAAATGAAACTTTTTGCCAAGGCAAATCAGCTCTATGTTCACAGATGGAAAAATGAAGCATATCAAGAAAAGAACACTGTCCCTACTGTGAAACATGGAGGAGGCTCTGTTATGTTCTGGGGCTGCTTTGCTGCATCTGGCACAGGGTGTCTTGAATCTGTGCAGGGTACAATGAAATCTCAAGTCTATCAAGGGATTCTAGAGAGAAATGTGCTGGCCAGTGTCAGAAAGCTGGGTCTCAGTCGCAGGTCATGGGTCTTGTAACAGGACAATGACCTAAAACACACAGCTAAAAACACCCAAGAATGGCTAAGAGGAAAACATTGGACTATTCTAAAGTGGCCTTCTATGAGCCCTGACCTCAATCCTATTGAGCATCTTTGGAAGGAGCTGAAACATGCTGTCTGGAAAAGGCACCCATCAAACCGGAAACAACTGGAGCAGCTTGCTCATGAGGAGTGGGCCAAAATACCTGCAGAGAGGTGCAGAAGTCTCATTGACAGTTACAGGAATCGTTTGATTGCAGTGATTGCCTCAAAAGGTTGTGCAACAAACTATTAAGTTAGGGGTACCATCATTTTTGTCCAGGCCTGTTCCATGAGTTCATTTTTTTAAATAATTAGTTTGAAGCATGGTTGAAAAGCAATGTCTGACTTTCATTGGTTAACATTCATAGAATTCTTATTTATTATTACTTTTGTCAGATTAAAGTTATTTCTGTGACCATTGTGAGTTTTTCTTTCATTGACCGAAGGGTACCAACAATTTTGTCCACGTGTGTAATTAAATTAGAGTTATGTTTTTTGCAAATAAATCTAAGCTTCATAAAAACTGCATATTTTTTTCTGTGTTTAAAATCTATTGCTTTTGTTTAAAGACAATGTACAGTACATAATATTATAAAACCCACTTTGGACACCAGTTATGAAGAAAAATCTGGCAAAAACTACATGCAGATGACTTACAAAATCTGGATGCATGGGCAACCCAGAAAATCAGCTTAACCATGTGAGTAACTCATCTCTGAGTATGAGAATCATTCTTCAAATAAACACTCACAACTTTTGAACTTAAGCTTTAGTCACAATTTTCAAGGTAATTTTAGCTTCGTGTTAACAACTGCTCATGCTTTCCGACCAAGGTTTAAGCAAGTATGGCTATGAACGTATGGTTATTTCCCATGTAGATCATTTTGGCTGGTGGCTAAAGGCCTTGTTTTTGTTACGAGTAGAATTTTGTAATGCTTCCCATAGGCTTCTATGCGGAAGTGGTAGGAGTATCCAAACTCAATTTCAAGTAAAAGTACAAGTACTTGCCTAAAAATGTACTGTATACTCCACTACAAGTAGAAGTACCGCTTCATTTTCCTAACTCAAGTAGAAGCACTAAGTACATGCTCTTAAACATACTTTATGTAGAAAAATGCAAGTACTCTATCTGACCAAATTACTGATAAACAGCAAGTTACATATTTTAAACACATTTGAAGTTGATGCTGTTTATAAGATGAATGTTCGAGTAAAGTGGACATTTGTTTCCTGCAGAAATCTAAAATAATAAACTGTTTTAAGCCAATTTATTTAAGATTTTTAACAAAAGTTATACTAATTATTTGACTGTTCGGTTTGGACATGGCTGGACAGACAGGAGTGAACACTGCATAAGTTACAAAGTGCAGTTTTAGACACAGGACATACAGCTAGAATGGTGAATAACTTTCATCATTGGTTATGAGTTTTATGGATAAAGAACAGATCACCTGCCATAAAGACGGCCTGTCTGCCATCCTTGTACTTTTATTTCAAAGGAGCCAAGCTTTTCAGATGCTAAAAATAAATCATTGATCAACTTAGTTAAAAATTAAGAGTTTCAGCTTCTAATAGCCTGAGTGGTAGTGGTTGTCAATATGTCTTGAAATAATAATAATAAAACCCAACAGAAATGTTTCACTAAAGCAGATGAAAAAACTCAGAGATTATTAAAGTTACTGGAGCTAAAGGAAAGTTGGTCTGGATATGGTGCCATGACTTAGACAAAAATTTAGACAAGACTTGATGTTAATTAAATGAATGGTGAGCAAGATTGTTAATGGTTTTCATTACGTAAGGAACTTTAGTTAAACTAGCCAGGCAAATAAGTTAGATTACATAATTATGCATGGGCATACTGTAAGCATGGTTAAATGACACGACTCGTTATGAAAACGATGTTGTAATAGGCATGAAACACAAACTAAACCTGTAAGAGTTTAAGAGAGCTAAACCCTAGATCACTTCTAATCTTACCTTAACCAGTGCACCCATTCGAGACGCTTGAGAAAGAAGCCAGAACAATCGTCACGGAGACCAAGGGATCTGTTGTCCAGGTAACCATCAATCTGAGGGGCACTAACCAATCTGTGGTTTCATAATGACCTGCCATTTATTTTTAATCTAGGATTGGTGGAATTGTTTTGTTCCTGTACTTCCCACATGGGGGTGTAGATCAGGTCATGGTACAGTATGGTGTGAAACTCTTACGTTTAGATTAGAAAAGTGTATGAACTTTTGTGTGCTGAAAAGTCAAAGTCTCTATATAAAATGTAGTGAGTAAAAGTACAGGTTTTTCAGTGAGTAGAAGTAAAAAAAGTATCATATATGTAAAATAGTTAAGTAAAGTGCAGATACACACACACACACACACACACACACACACACACACACACACACACACACACACACACACACACAAACGTATGTATAATAACAAAGTGTACTGCTTCTATGCTTATCCATTGTGTCTCATTTAACATCATTAAATACATATGCTAAGCCTTAGAACACATATGCATGCGTATCGTTTATCATTATCCTTATCTTTATAATGCCAGAGCAGTACAGTACTTTTGATAAGAGCATAACAGCATAAATTTAATACCGGCCCAAATCTAACTATAGATCACACGGCCAAATCACTAAAAGCTTTGTATAAATAGAGCAGGAAAAAAAGCTTCTAAAATATAGCCATTGTTCTTTCCTATCCCAGTTGAATGGGATTAACATACATTTGGTCCCACATATTGATTTGGTTCAAAAGTAGCTCTGGAGAAAGCTCACATGTAGTCTCTTTGTTCTGGGTTTTCGTCCACAGACAAGATATCTATTACCTTGGTCACTTTTTGTTGCTACACATCTGACAAGAAAGAGCAAGAACTCTAATAGCACCACTGTGCAGCATGTGGTACAGGGAGAGTTGCATTATGTGATTAGTGACTCTTGGTGTTTTCCAACAGTCTTGGACCAAATAAGGTTTGGACTGCCTTTGACTGCAGAAGGATTGTTGAGTATGGTTTTATTCTGGTCTATGCTTATACATAGATAGTGGATGTATAGTATGATGTTTATTGTGTATTTGGAAGGCAAGGGAAGTTAGCCACTGTAGTGCTGTGTAACTGCTGGTATCAAGCTTTCAGTGCAGTTCAGAGAGTTTTTATTGAAGACCATTATTTTGCCCTAATGATGGGCACTGGGAGTATGACAGCTTGTTGAATGGACCAGCAGTTACATGTGCAATTTTCTCCAACTCCCATCCTGTCCAAGCCTGCACATAGCCATATCAACACTGCAGATTCCTTCATTGCGACTCACAAACCCAAACCCATCACCACACTGCAACTCTCAAAACCTAAAACCATTGCGACCCTGCAATGCCCAAATGTGCAGTCATACTGTAACTGTAGTGCAACCTTTAAATGCAAGACATTGCAACTTTTAATCAGCAAAAATGACCACTGTGACTCATTCTATATTCAATTCTAATATTCAAAACTGATTCCTGATCATTCACATTAGAATGAAAATTCAGATTGTACAATTCAGGCCATTTAAATTCTGGATAAGGAATATTAGCACCATGCTCGTCATTGCACATTCGATGAAACTCAGTCTTGGCCAATCACGACAAATATTTAAGGTCAAAGGTACATATACATGTGCCCTGGTTGCCTTGGAAACATTTCCTTGCCTCTGCAAGTCACATGTTAGCTCCAGGCGCTGCTGAACTAATATCCAATAATTTTTTATTTATTTATCTTACATTTGAAGATGAACGTGTCATTGTTCTTAGTGAAAAGCATTACAAAATGGATAGAAAACTAGTAATACCCACGTCTTTGTATAGAAATTAACCAAAAAAAACAAACAAAACTACGAGCATTTCACGACTGTACTGTACATTACCCAGATTACATTTTCACCCTTTCACTACTGATTTGCAAGGAAAAGAGAAAAGCAAATAAACACACATTATTAATAGCTCCTTATTTTTGTCGTTCCCATGGGTACTTCCTCTGACACTGTTCAGTCAATTTTTCATCTGAGCTAATTTGATCCCCTGGAAAAGAACACAATGAAAATAGTTTCCCAGCTTACTTTTCATCCCAGACGGTCCGTTCCTCTGTGCCTAAGATAAAGTAACTGATTATGATGGTAACTCTATATTTTAACCATGCAATATCATTATACTTTAAGGTGAATGTTGTCCATGAGATTATGCGGTTTCTTATTGACAGAGACAGTGATGAACATGGACAGAAGAGGTTCCATTTCCAGAAATTTCAACTAAGGTTGTAGAATAACTCCTGTGCACTGAAAGCAAATCAGGTAGGCTACCTCAGGTTTACAGTTTGTCCTAGATTTCCACCAGAAGAGACACTTCATGCACAGCACATCTCAACAATTCCATTTGCCCACTGTTCTCATATGGATCAGTGATCTCTGTTTTTTCACGCACTGATCAAGTGCATAAGTGTAATGTTCAAATATCTGTACCTACCATCAGATGGTTTAAAACTAAAGAGCCTGCAATGGGAGGTAGGTGATGGCACATGCAGTTTGATGTTTATTAACGTTAAAAAATGTGATAAAAACAGCCAAAAGCTCAGTCGATCAGCACACATCAATGCAAAACCAGAGCAAAATCCAAACCCAGAAAAACAACATATGGGAATAATGGCACGGAGAATTTATGCCATTACTTTGTGATATGGATATGGAAATTGAGTTCTTATATACTGTGTGGTGGTGATGTGCTCAGGTGTGTGTGATTTGTAATCAGATGACTGACAGCGTGACAAAATCTGTGAAGTCAAAGGCATCCATTTTTTTACACTGAGGTGTGTTCTGGGAAACGGTGTTTCTTGTTGAATTCAACAATAACCTGACAGTCCATACTCTGTGTTTGTGACTTTACATGGGACGTTTTGTGCATACTCAGCAACGGGTTATACAGTTGTTTAAATCATTTTCCCGGGCAACCCTTTCAGATTTGTCTGAGTGTAGTTCATGTCTAAGAGATTGCCAGATTTCACTTGTGTAGAAGTGTTCATGACAAGGGTTTTCTAATAGCGTCAAGACCACAGTTTGAGAACACAAACACTTGGCTGTCAATCAATTTAATTTGATTTGTATAGCGCTTTTAACAAGTGCATTATGCAATTATGGAAAATCTGACGAAATTATGAAATGTGAGAAAATATGAATGAATCAAAATGATCAGATTGTCCCTGATGAGCGAGCCGAGGGAGACAGCGGCAGGGAAAACCCCCCTGAGATGGCAATAGAAACCTTGAGAGGAACAAGACTCAACAGGGAACCCGTCCTCATTTGGGTGATAATGGATAACAGGAATTGTTTTGCAGTCATGCTGTGCGTTAGGCGGCTGGAAGTTTATTTTAACAGATGTGTTTAAGTTAATATCGAGTCTAGTTCACTATTGGAGGCTCTGGTACGAAACTGTTGGAAATTCCAGTCCTAAACTATTGAGTGATGGAAATAAGCTACAAACAAGAAAAATCTGGCAGAATAAATAGAGGAAAGATGCTGTAAAATATACAGTAATAGTACTAGTTTCAATTGTTGCATGAATTACTGCATATTTGGTTTATTTTGAATTATGGCTTCCAACCTCATTAATTTGCAATTTGTGAAATAACACTTGGTCCAGCATTTTTTTTTCGAAATATTTTTTTTTTGTGAAAAATCCACCACGCTCCTTAAGATCAGAAAACTCCGGACTACTGGTAGTTCCCAGAATATCAAAATCTACAAAAGGAGGTAGGGCATTTTCATATTTAGCTCCAAAGCTTTGGAATAGCCTTCCTGACAGTGTTCGGGGCTCAGACACAGTTTCCCAATTTAAAAGTAGACTCAAAACGCATCTCTTTAATCTGGCGTACACATACAGTAATTAATTTCTTTACCTCATACTCCAGTACATCTATCGTGAATGGCAACCACGCTAATTCTTTTCACCTGCTCTTTATTTTTCCACCCATCCCGAGGCATCTGGAGATTGTGCCAACCCTGCGAGGTTCCTGAGGCATCCAGAGAAGGACCTGCTCCAGCTGAATTTTTCTTCATGTTGGTTTGGATCTACACATGCTGCTCCTGAGCTCCCAGTGATCCAGACCCTCATCTGCCCTCTGCACCTGCTGACTCATCCCTGAGCTGAACTGGACTCTGTGTTAATTTAAATAACTTCTGTTATATCGAACTTTCATCTGCATAACACACACGATGTTCTACAATTTCTGTTATCTGTCATCACCCAGATGAGGATGGGTTCCCTGTTGAGTCTGGTTCCTCTCAAGGTTTCTTCCTATTGCCATCTCAGGGAGTTTTTCCTTGCCACTGTCGCCGTCACCCTTGGCTTGCTCATCAGGGACAATCTCATTATCTAGACACATTTTTCTTACACATATATACATTTCCATAAGTCTTCTTTTCATTTTCTTTTCATTTCTGTGAAGCTGCTTTGAGACAATGACCATTGTTAAAAGCGCTATAGAAATAAAATTGAAAAAATTGAATACTAAATCTTGGTATAGGATTTGCAGTGTGTACGTTATACCGACGTAAGCATTACTGTATGTCTCATAATATAAGTATTTTATAACGCTTATAGCGCAACACTTTTAGCTATAAAATTACTAAAATAACGGCAGCTTTTTTGTTAACTTAATTTATTCTCCAGTAACAAAATATATTCCCAGGGTTAGGAAGGTTAGGTTGTTAGCTCACATAAATACTGTAAATGTCATTTTGTCCTGAAAAATATAGATTTTCTTTTTTTAATGTAATATTTTTTTTCATTAGCTAATCTCTGAGGCTGAAATACTGATGTGTGTGATATTTGTGTTAAATCATCATTTTGAGAACTGTCTTAACCATTTTTTCTCTACAATATCCCTATCAAACACAAATACAAACCATACAACAAATAAGTGGAAGAAAGTTTAATTGCAATGGAAAAGTAATACATTACAAACACCTAATTTAATCTGTCAATTAAGTCTTATGGGTAATATGTAAAATATGTATGATTTGTGGCTAAAACATTTAATTAACATTTAATTTAAAATATTACATTTAATAAAAAATATTAATATTTTTCTTTGAAGCATATTGAAGTCTGGGTCAGGGTTTTCCTTTCCCACAGCCAGTAACATGCTATAGCTGTGAACAACATATATTATTTAATATATATGCAATTAATTAAGCTACTTTACGATTAATTTTATGAAAAATAAAAATAGTGAAAAATAAATAATCTATGACTGAAAAGAAGACATGAACACAAAGGTATTTTGAGCTACAGAAAAATAAAAAAACATTTATTTAAAATACCGTGCAGAGGTCTCGAGCCACCCATCATTTCTTTATATTTTGTTTCCAAACAGCCAGACTTTTTTTTGGTGTGTTTTTTAACATAGTCTTGAGGAACAGTTCTCCAGGCTTCCTGAATGACCTTTTTGCCTCTCTTTTTTTGGCACATTTTCCGTTCTCATTTTCAGTCCAGTCCCTGTACCTGAGCAGTTTCAGAGGAATGTTTTTGTTTGTGACCTATGACTCATTCAGCCATAAAAAAAAAATTTTTTTTTTTTTAAAGAAATCTAATTTAAGGCCATGAACCGGTGAGAAACAGACGTTGAGTGGTGAGAGATGAAAGGGGAAACAAAGTTGCTGCTGAGGTTGTTACATAAATTATAAAAAACTATACAAAAAAAAAATTAAACTATACATTAATTTTATATATTATTATTATTTTTTCATTTAATCTACAGATATAATTCAATCAATTTAATATAAAGAAATGCAGGGTGGCTCAAGACTTTTGCACAGTACTGTATGTCAGAAATATTAACAATAAAGTTCAGAAAACACTAAAAATTTGGGAGCATCTAAAAAGTGGTTCCACTGACCTGAAAGATCACGGAAAAAGCAAAGAAAATCCACTTCAGTACATGCACATTGCTTAAAACAGAACTTATTTAAATACACTGTGTCCAAAAGTATACGGACACCACACCATTACTCCTACAATATATGTTTTAGATTGATTCTCCCCTAAACTTTTATAATGCTTCTCAACTTTTCTGTAAAGGCTTCCCACTAGATTTTCCAGTGGAGCTGTGGAGATTTTCCCATTCAGCTCAAAGTACAATTGGGAGGTCAGGCATATTGGGTGAGTAAGTCCTGGTGCAATTGGTATTCCAACAAAGGAGTTTATTGGGGTTGAGGTCAGGGCATTGTACGGGCCACTCAAGTTCTTCCACTCTAATCTTGTGAAACTATATCTTAATGGAGCTTGCTTTGTGCACAGGGGCATTGTCATCCTGGAGCTGGTTTGTCATGTGCTATGTACGCTGCTTCTGAGGAAGTCTTATCCTGCCCTTTTACAACATGGTTCAATGTTTCATTGATTAAACATGCTGTGTTACTTTTTCCAATAGTAAAGGTAATTATGTTGCCAAGTGATATACACTGTATGGCCAAAGGTATGTGGACTCCTGTCCATTATAGCCATATGGGGTTTTCCGTAAAACTGTTGCCACAAAGGTGGAATCACACAATCATAAAACGTCTCTGTATGCTTTGGCATTACAATTTCCCTTCCACTGAACTAAGTGGCACAAAACATGCTCCAGTGAGACAATATCCCTGTACACAAAGTAAAATCCAGAAGTCATGGTTTGCCACGGAGTTGAAACCATGTGACCTGCATATTCCACCAAACACCTTTGGGGGTGGACTGGAGAACTGAGTGCAATTCAGGACTTCCGGTCGAGTGTTTAACCGCACAAAAACCTTTGTTTAAAAGATATATAAATCAATCAATCCCTCAAGCCGCAATCCAATCTGTAGCGTAATGCCTTCCCAGAAGAGTGGAGCTGGAACTAAATGTAGAATAGGAGACTTTTCTCCTATTCTACATTTGGGCTTAAAACAGCCCAAATGTTGTTATAGTTAAAATTCTGAATACAGAGAGTATTCAAAATTATATCTATTAATTCTTTCAGCCTAATCCTAGACTACAACCCTCAAATAGGGCTGCACGATTCGATACAAAAAAAATCACATTGTGATTATTTTGACGTTACAACTGTGATTTAAACTGCAATATGTATCTATTAAATGCACCATTTTGTATTCAATTAACCAAATCCCCTTAGAGGGAGTGCTGTTGTGCTCGGATATCATTTATACTATCTTGTATACTATGTACTATGGTGAGGAGAATAAACCATGGAGGTGGTGGACAGTCCTGAGAAGCTTATGAGCTTTACTTTATCTTTCCACTTATTCCACTTTAGAATATAAAATATCTAATGTGTCCTGGGGTTGTATCCCAAACAGTGATAAATGGTAAATTAGTGCGCGATATAGCAGGAACAATCCCTTGTAATGCACACTCCAAGTAGTGCCTGTGATCTGGGGTTAGAGGGAGATTTGAGATTTCAGCCTCGTGTTAGAAGCTTGCAGAACAACCGAGACGGTTCAGATCCAATTCAGAATGACGTTGAGGTAGTTACTAAGGAGACAAAATGTTTTTTAAGATGACATAACATTATCAGATATGTTTTGCTGCTAAAATGTTTCCTTGACTGTTTTGTGAATTTGTGTTTTTAGCAGACAGCTGCTTTCTCTTATTTTCAGACAGTTGCTGTAATTAACGACTATTATAACACAAGACACGAAGTGATACAGTACATACAGTCAAACGTCCCAGCGCTTTTGTGCTATATTATCAGAACTTGTGGAATGCCTCTCGTCCAATCAGATTAGCCGATCGGAAGTGTCGTATAATGGCTAACAGCAAATAATGGCACAAATGATACCATTAAGAGGATTTATGCCAATATTGATTTACTACCTCAAAAGTTATTTACAACAATAACAACTGCTTCAATTATCGACAAGCTCTCCATAAATTCCAAACTATGCGTATATTACTATATAAATTGCAGGCTTCAGCGATTAGATAATTGCACTGGTCCATATTTTTATGGGACTCATTGTGTAGCTCTAGGGTCAAACCACAAACCCATATCCATTCTCATCTCCATTGTACATCTCTACATCATCCGCAACCTACAGTACAGTACAGTATAGCATCAAACTAGTGTTTAATCAGCACTCCTGTGTTTGTTTGTGTTCATGTCTGTGTGTGCCATAATTATCTCAAATATTAATGACTAAGTTTATTTTATACAGTATGTTTGATCAATAGAACCTGATAGCTTTGTTCTCTTTGACCTGCAGTAGAAGAGTCTTTAACTCAGGCCTTCGGGATAAGAGATGTGGATAGAGTGGTTCAATCATAAAACCAGTTGCATCTATTTATATATAATAAAGTAGCAGCGTCAGGGCCTTGTATCTGATCTCTGCAAGAGCTTATTCTGTTTCTGTATGTCTAAATCAATAATCTCACACGGGGGGTACAAGCCGTTAGCTGATTGCCAAATTGTGATGGTGCGCTTTTTTGTTATGTCAAGTTTTTTTTTTTTGTCTCGTCTTCTTGGATATTTTTAACTTTTTATTCGCAAATCGTCACTCCTCCTGCTGGGAAATGACCAGGGTAATATTCCGCATTACGCACACACTGGTCATATCGGCTGCTCCCATCTATATTACAATCTCCTGTCTTGATTCATGTAGTCCTGCTGACCGAGACAGCTGTGCACACAACAACAGCGAGCTATGACAACCGGCGACAAAAGAAAACGCATAAGTATGTTTACATTTACATTTAGTCATTTGTCAGACGCTCTTATCCAAAGTGACTTACAAAAACGTGCAAACAGTGGAAGGCAAAGTGATTACAAAGTACATAGTAGAATATCAAAGGATTTACGACTGAAAAGACAAGAGTCTTATCTAAGATTGAATGATTACAAGAGTAACTTTGGGCAAAGCAACATTTCATAGTACAACAGGACAATCAGAGCAGCAGTCCATGTATGATATGGAAGCATTTACAGTATATACAGACACACTTACAGACACAACAGGCCCAAGAGTCACATTTCAACCATGAACGAAGTGTTTTGTATTGTAGGCTTGAAGAAGCGGAACTAAAAATGAAAATGCATTCCTGACATAATGCAAATGAGACTCTACGCAGATGATAAAGTGAAGATATAATCAATGTTAAACAGATATCATGTTGCAGGTGAGTGATAATTAACTGCATTTTTAGTTAAATCCATAATGTACTGTATAACTGCATAAGGGTCAGGGGGATGAAATATATTAACGTGAAAATTCCCTGATTAAAAATGTGTCATTTTATCAGCTTAAGTTAATCAAAGTTGTTTAATATGAGTACACACACACACACACACACACACACACACACACACACACACACACACACACACAGCAAGTCAAAATAAAATTCAGGCACATACTGTATAAACACACACACACACACACACACACACACACACACACACACACACACACACACACACACACACACACACACACACACACACACACACACACACACACAAAGAGTAAGAAAGCACACATGCATGTCTGGGATCCCTGCTATAAGATTTGTGACTACAGGTGAGAGTGTGAGGATACAGTACTTAATATATTTGCATGAGAGATGTATTTACGTTTTCATTAGAGTTTCCAAGAGAAGGCTGACAGATCATTTTTGTCTGGCATCTCTGTACTATTTAATAGAAAGGAATTCTCCTTTTCAGTAGCGAGACACTTCAACAATGATGAATATAACATTAATGACATCTCTGCTGCACTGAAATATAAATTGACCCACAATCTTGGAACTAGAGCCTCACTGAACGAATGTCGTGTTACGGATCATCACACTTCCTAACAGACTAACACACCTGTACATACAGACACAGACCTGGAAACACCTGCTCCTCTGTGTAACAGGTACTATTTAACAGGAACTGTGTGTGCGTGTTTGTGTAAGCGCGTGTTTTCACCAGTTTTAGTGTTAATTTCCTTTCCCCTCCCAAGCTGAGAGAGTGCAGAGGGGCGCCTCTCTGCGCAGTGTGCACTAATCATAAACGGAGAGTGTATCAGACAAGGAATATCAGCCATTTAATCACCTAGCTCTTTAAAACACCTTTGTTGGTCTTTATCCATCAGGGCCTAAAAAACAGTTCTGAGAAGAAAAAAAAAGCATAATTCATGCTCCACTGCTCACTCATCCAGATCTGCCTGACTCAGCAGAAACAGATTGGAAATGTCGAGCAAACGGCCACATGGAGCTGAAAACACTGCCAGATAGGCTTTCATCACGAAACAACATGCACATCACAGAGTTCAGGTGCATGTGGAGAGACATGACAACAATGCATTCATTACATGGGTAGATCTGTCACAGCTCACTTCCTTCATACGAGTAATAACACACCACTGCGATCAGGAAAACAAAAAATGTGTAATATTAGTTAATCAAGACACTGTTGATTAACTATTATGACAGGCTGTAGATTATAATGGAATGTTTCTATTATACTGTATAAAGAACATATTATCTGATGTTATTATTTAACATTAGTGTAGAAGACATGTAGTAATGTAGTATAGTAATGATTAGTCGATAGACAGCTCTCTCTCTCTCTGTCTCTCTGTCTCTCTCTCTGTCTCAGTAGGTCACCGTGTGGTTGCTGTGTTAATTATTGATTATGAAACCATTCCTAGGCTCTCTGTGGCATTCTAGTTAAGAGTTCAGAAACATTAGTTGCTGTTGCAGGAATCTGTTTGTTGCCCGGGGTTGGTCTGAACAGCAATGAACTACTGAAACGAGACCGACGAATCAACAGTGGCTGTTTTTCTGGTCAGCATACTGTAGGTATCTTGTCGCTATTAACTCTCAGCGAGTGCGGGTGTGTAATCTTATTTTTAGTATAAGACTAATCAATGTTCTGAGCATTCTATCACATTGCTGCGACTGAAGTTATTTTTACAAGCTACTATTTCAAATACTGTAGATGTCGACTGACATGCAACCGTATATGTACAGCAATAAGACATTAGTAACTTTTCCACACCCATCAGTCACCTTTAGAGAACTTGGCAAGTTTAAAAGTCCCACATGTTTCCCCTGTGTCTCGTTCACTGGACAGAAAATTCTCTCCTTCAATTGGGAACGCAATCCAGGCAGCCATCATCTCCATGGCAACACCCAGCTCAGCACGCAAAGCGGCAGATGCACAGTGTGCAGTGTGAAGTGGCGCTTTACGGCCGTAGGCTCTCCTTAATGGCTATAGTGATCCAAAACAAAGAGGATTAGTAAAACAGCATTCGGTTAAGATGGCAGTTAACTCTAATTTGAGGTGTGTTTATATTACCTGTACTTAATATGGAATATTTAACTTTTTGATTACACATCAAACAGTCACTGCTGAGTCCTACAACAAATATCTACTATAAGTCTTCTCGGATAGCACGACAGTGACAGAAGCCCAACAAGAGCTTTCTCTAAAATGTAAAGTCAACTATGTAATCCTTTCTAGCTGCTGCTCTTGTACCATCATTGGGCAGATGAATGCTCTTGGAGGAGAGCATTAACTGCCATCATTATGCAAATAGGAAGACGCTGGTGATTGGCTAGATCATGAATTTGAAACACTGCCACGGTGATCCATGACTGTGATGGGTGGAAAAGACATGCATTACTCACTCCTCTGTCAGTCAGACTGATACTAGCCAATGGTAGGCATCAGTAAGTTTATGCAGTTATTGCTGTCAGTTGTGCTTTCAATTCTGCAGTTAGTGAATTCATTGTCTTTAAGGAGCTAGCCTTCACCTTTGATAGCTGTCATATGATAGTAGAGATCTAGCTACTGCCTGGGGATTGGCAAATTAATAAATTGGAATGAACATAAATTTTTTTTCTATGTTCCTGCAGAATAAAATAAGATCTATTCCCTAATTCAATTTCTCAGACTAAATATTTTGATGTTACATAATATTCCAGGTTGCCCAAAACCCTGTGCTAATTTAAGATATTTTCCCTCTAAACTTTTTGTTTCTAATTCTTTGATGCTCTGTACGCACTGTTATTTCAGCACCGATGAATCTGTTGTGCAATTTAAAAGCCGTAATACGTGGTGGAAAACATCATGCTGCAGTGTCTCCCTTCATGACTAAGAAAATAACAATCCTGTCAACTGTGCATACAGCTATAATATGTGACTTTTCATTTTAACTCCCATTATAGCATGTCTCACAAGCACATGGGGGAGATGTTAGCAGAGCAGTTCACATTTCTCTTCATTTAATTATGAGTAGGTTATGCCCACGGGAAGCCTTTACCGAAATCTGGGCCTGTGTGCAAATCCCTTTAGAATTGGACATGGAAGTCCAGTAATAGAACAGTCTGTCTAATGTCTTGTACCTAGGGAAAAGCCAAGAAACACTGAGGAAGTTGAATAAATGGCATGGGTCCTTCAGTAAGCTTTGTGTGAAAAGGGAAACAAACAACCAGTCTAAAAACTGTGAATGACACTGCGCCTTTTTATTTGGTCATTGAGCCTTTTTGCATTAAAAAGGGTAAGAGGGGGATAGTTTTCCAACAAATTAGCAGACACTTTGACTTTCCAGTGATGTTTAAAGCACACACAGTAAAATAGTGGGAACAGAAATGGACCTCTCCATGGTGCTGAAAATATTTACATGGCTACATACACTGTTAAACACAGCTTAGATTTAACTGCTGCTTGCATTTTAAGGTATTTGAATAATAAAGCCCATTCACAACTATAATGGGTATTTTCAAAAGGCCAAGGTTTTCAAAAACATTTTTTTTTAATGATTATTGTTATTTTAAAGAAACTCAGGGATCACAGTACTGATTCTTGATGAGTAAAGTTGTGGGACAGACACACGGAAAAGTTAGATAAGGCTCTATCTCTCTGTTAATACATGATACAGTTCTACATTTTAGGAAGCATACCTCAGGCTGCAACTGCAGGAGTCACACAATAGAGAAACTGAGGAGGAGGATGATCTAAGACAGTCACGTCTGAGATGAATTAAGACACGACCCGCTCAGATTGAAGGCAGAGTGCTTTTGGAGCTCACTGTAACGCAAGCTTCTACATCACTCTTTCTCTGCTGTTCTACTTGTCATAAGTGTGACACATTTATTTACGTTTGGTTACTGCTGTAAGCTGGATCTTATTTATAGGCCAAAACCTTACTGAGTGGTCACGCAGACTAGCCCTCAGGTTATCTGAAGAAGGTTTTTAAAACTCAGGACTCCTTAAAAGGTCTTTGGATCTTTTTCACGAAAGTACTACTTACTCTCTTAAGACACATTAAGGATGACTTTAGTATGAGGATTGAAATTAGTTATATTAACATATTTTGGTCATGAAGACGTCTTCAGTAGGTCTCTGATTTGTATGGTCCTGAAGATGTTCAGCAGTCTTACCTGTACACACTGATTAGTAAGGCATGACTTAAATGTGGTGCTTCTTTGACACTGTAAAGGATCTCCAGACTCTTTTATGTTTATTCAAGCAAATGATACTTAATAAATGGATAAATGGATACTTTCAGAATGAAAACTAACTTTCTTGTCAATTTGTCCAAAGCAGTAGATGGATATGTTGCAAGTGATTCTCTCTCTCTCTCTCTCTCTCTCTCTCTCTCTCTCTCTCTCATCAAGCAACTGATTGTAAAGAACTTCTGAAGTCACCTTGCCCCTTGTCATTTTGGCTATCCGTATGCCTCATCTCTAGTTCCCTTCCTTTCCCGTGCACTCGTTTTGTCCCGAACCCGAACCGCGCGCCCTTCACCACTCTTTCCAATGAGAGACTGCCGAGTCGCCATGGAGACGGATAGAGCTCGCATCCAGAACACTGACACACACATACACGCACGCGCGCGCGCGCACACACACACACACACACGCACACATGAAACCCCAAACCCCACATTTTCACACGTGCCTCATAAGCAGGAAGGAAGAGGTAACGGTGAAGAAAAGCGAGTTTTATTATTGGTAACCTCACAGTACTTCTCATATCCGGATGATTACAGGCCACAGTGGGCCACCGCACTGTAAAAGCTGCTTTACACGAGGCCACGCAGAACACAGAGCGTCTAAGTCACAGCACAGACAACTGAACTGCTGAGATAACTAACTGATTTTGCGCCTCGACTTGGTGGCATCATCTGGAATGCAGTTTCATCGACTGAAGACAGATCTTCTCTTAATCAGACTCGACCACAGTACAAGATGTTCAGTTAACATCAGCAACAACAAAAATGTCTCGCACCCTTCATCGCATAGATTCCTAAACTCTTGCATTGTGCACTGTTGCGTCCTTGCACCTTTACAGATCACGGGCTCTGTCCGAAAGCGCGTGCACACTACCGCACTAAGGAGTATGCCACTTCAGGTGCACATCCTAGTTAGTAGGGTAGCGCGTGCGTTCGGAGGTAGCCAATGGCGACTTCTTAGATTACCGGACCCATTTTTTTTTCTTTCTTTTCTTTTTTTTTTCTTCCCGGCTCCAGTCGCCTGTGAGACGTGTCCGTCGTTATGTAATACACATCCCCCACTTGTGCTCCTAACACAGTCCGCGCAGATCATCGAGAATAGGCTGGAAAATGCGCGGAGTGAGAGATAGATGAAGAGTATAGAGAGAGAGAGAGAGAGGGGAAGGAAGGCGCTCTGTACATACCTGTCTTTAGCAAACGCCGCGCTCACTCATTTTTCTTCATCCCACTCTCCTCGGTCTGCGTGTTCCCGCGGACTCGAGTGGCGCGTAAATAAGGACAGTTCGCTAATTTCGCCGTTGCCCCTGCATCTCAGCGCAAAATCCATCTCCTCTCATCCCGTCATCTTCTCTTCCGCTGAGGCGAGAGTGAGAGAGAGAGAGAGAGATGGGGGAGGTATGATCGAGCCAAAGTATGAGAGTGAGGGAAAAGGGAGGAGGGAGAGGAGGAGGAATACAGGAGTCAGAGGAAGACTGAGTCTGGTCTTGTGTAATTAAGATAACTGTTCCTGTGATGCAATGAATATGTTATAACTGTATGTGTGTGTGTATGTGTGTGTGTTCAATCAGGTCTTGTCAAAATAGTCATGACTGTGAAGGAGCCTGGGCAATATGGATGGATTCTCAAGTTACTGATTTGAAAGTTCCACCCCAACTTGGCATCTTGTCCAGTCTGACTAAGCCTTATAAGGTGTTAAATAGGGTCAGGATTGGCTCAGTCGTTAAAGCAGTGGCGTACCATTGGGAAGCTCCCAGGTTCAAGCGCCATGACCATCAAGTTGCCCCTGATAGGCGCTTGAGCAATGACCTTAACCTTCAACTGCTCAGCTGTATAATGAGATTAAAATATAAGGCGATCTGGATAAGGGCAACCCATCCGGGGTGTACCTGGCTCCCACGATAGGCTCCAGGACCCTCTCGACCCTGTATACAGAATAAACCGGTATAGATAATGAGTGAGTGAAGTAACTAGGGCTTTGCAAATTGATAAAAAAAAACTTTTAAAAAATCATATGATTATTTTGCAGTTGTTATTGTTTGAGCCACTATCTGTAAATATTAAACATTCCATTTATCATTCAATCGTGTTTAAATGTGTCTGGGCTATCGGAAAATTATTGGACAAATGATCTCATCTATACAATGTGTAACAACATTTATTCATCAAATTTCTGACAAAATCGACCTGTAATTAATTGACTTTAGCGATTTAATAATTGCACGGGTCCATATTGTGGTTTATATTTTTATGCACATAATTGTTCAGCACTAATCAAAACAAATCTATAAAACATTTGTACTTTTTCTCCAGAAGTGTATGTTTTAAATATCTTGATATGGAACCAATGCCCCTACAATGATAAGGATAAAGATGCCTGGTGTGGGCATTTGGCAGTTCCCCGAGACTTTTTAAAAATAAAATCTGCAGATTTTCTCTCTCTGTTGAGCTACAAGTGGCACTCCTGAGCTGCCAGTAATCCAGACCCTCTCTGCCCTCTGGACCCTCTGGATGCGTGTGGTGACTGAGAACAGTTCAATGTTACCATGTAGATGGTCCTGGCCTCTGCTGATGCAGGCACCTGTTCGTTGAGGACTTGTCACTGCAGTTGCTTAATAGTTCAGGACTGAAATTTTCAACAATTTTTATACCTGAGCTATCTGTTATCACCCAAATGAGCATGGTTCCCTATTGAGTCTGGTTCCTCTCAAGGTTTGTTCCTAGTGCCATCTCAGGGAGTTTTTCTTGCCACCGTTGCCCTCGGCTTGCTCATCAGGGACAATCTGATCATTGTGATTCATACAGTACATATTTTCATCTACAATGTCTTTGGACTGTGGGGTGGAAGATGGATTACACTGAGGAAACAGACAGAGAGCAGAAAAACATGCAAACAACATGCATACAGACCCAAGACATATTTCGAACCATTAGCCCTGGAGCAGCGAGGTGATGATGCTAAGCGCTGAGCAAGTATGTACCCAAGGTATTACCTAGCTACATGAATAATAATGTCAATGGCATGTTTTCACAAGTATAGAAAGGCAAAACTGTGTGTGTGTGTGTGTGTAATAATTATTTACCCAAAAGGACAGTGCTAGCTAACAGGCAGGCCCTAACATAAACACACACACACACACACGCACACACACACACACACACACACACACACACACACACACACACACACACACACAGATTAGAGTAATTACCATTGGAACTGGCTAAATGTCATATACTAAAATAATGAAGCCACATGTATGTAACTGATCAGATTGGGAGCAGTTGACTGTCACTGAAAGGTAAGTGCTCCATGTGAACCATAGAGAGAGGGGGGGTGGGTAGGGAGCGAGAGAAAAAAAAAGAAGACAAAAATCGAAGGAGAGGGGACACAGGCTGGAAAAGAAAGCTTAAATTAAAGAGAAAAGAAGGAGGGAAGTGAGGTAAGGGTGAGTCTCCTGTGGGCTATCCTCTGGGAATCACCCTATATTGTAACAGATGAACATCTGTCACTCAGCCTTAGTTACAAAAGGGCTGACGCTTGTCAGGTTTTGTGTGTGTGTCTGTGTGCGTGTGTGTGTGCGTGTGTGTGTGTGTGTGTGTGCACATATGTCAGTGTGAGTTATTGCTCTGATTGCCTGTTTGCAGCTAAATGGAATAGAAGGTCATGTTCCTTTCCAGTTACTGGGGTAACAATTGCGATCTGGATCGATGCTCCAATTTTAAAAGGCTACAACTAAAATGAATCATGGGAACAATCATAAATTGATTATTGTAAATTGGAATCAATTATAAATGATACTTTTGATTATTACTGAAAAAGGAAGGGCCACTGTAATGTAGAAATTATTTTCATTTTTATACCAATATGTAAATAAGTGTGTTTGTGCTTTTGGTCACAAGGGATATATCACATTTAAGCAGGGTGAAAATTCACACATTTGTCCACTCAATAGCCTTATAATATGGTAGCCATACATACAGGTACATATATATATATATATATATATATATATATATATATATATATATATATATATATATATATATATATATATATATATATATATATATATAAACGATATGTAATACATATAGTATTACAGTACATGTTCTTCTGATCTGCTTTTAACCCAGATAGACCTTTCTCCTGAACATTTCCTTTATATGACCACACTATTCACAGTGTTGGTTTAACAGAGATCATATGAGTGCAACTGGTCCATAGGGTGTAAATTCAACACTCTGGGTGTTAATTCAATCCTGGGGATTTTACTGTGTGCATATTTATAGCCTTCATAAAAAGCTATAGTGCCATTATTTCCTGAACATTGATTGCAGGTTTATTTATACTGCTGCTTAATCAACTTTAATGAAATAATTGAAATTCTTTAAACTGACATCACTTTGAACATAACTAAGCCATTCAACCTCACTTTTTCACTTAACCATCAGAGTCATTTTGGACACATTTTTGGGTTCATTTCATTTGGACACTTTAAGATTGATTAATTAGTACTCAACTGGATGTTCAGGTATTGAACAAAGCCTTCCTATATGCTTAATGTGTAGGGTATATACATATAAGGATTTTGTAGAACTTTTATAATGTTACTTGACTGTCAGGAGAATCAGCAAAAGGCAAAAACAGCTGCAATAAGGATCAAGTGGAGTCAATATTCTTATCAGCACATTTCAGGACACTTTGAGTTTAATTTTTCACTTTATGATGCTGGGACATGTGAAAGCAATTAAACTGCAAATGACATGCATATATTTGTTTTTGTACTTCATGAAAAGCCAAAGAGTGTTTGTGTTTTATTAGCCAGCTTAATATAAAACACATGCCCTTGATCAGTTAAATGAGAAGGTTTTACTTTTAATATGTCAATACTCTGAAAATGCTCAAGTGTCAGGTCTGGAGACCAGTCAGGCTGATGTCTATATGGACTTCTTTGACCTGTCATGGGTTCAGGTATCTGTCTTCACCTGCTCTAGGTCAGGTACCAGTGTGCCACGGTGAACAACGGCACTCTGTCTTTTGTCCTGTCACAATCAACCCTGTCATCCAAAAGTGCTTCAGAAAGCTGGTCCTCACCCAGCTTAAAGTCTGTTTGTCTCCCCCCCTCTGGATCTCAGATTGCCTCTCACCCCAACAGGATTACATGTTCATGGCAGTCTATCCTGTTTAACCATTACTCACCTCAACAACTCCAACACTCACCCAGCATGTTCATTGAGTTGTATGTAACCGTGTCATTCTCTTCAAGCTAAGCTAAAAGCTCAAACAACTTGGCATCAACATGTTTTTGTGTTACTGGACTTTCTAACAAAGTTAGAAGGCCACAGTCTGTCAGACTTAACAAACTCACCTCTTCCAGTATAACTTTCAGCACCGGAGTCCCTCAAGGGTGAGTGTTGTCCCCTACCCTGTATTCTATACCGTCTGTTTATCCATGACTGTGGACCTGTCCATGGTCCCAGCACCATCATCAAGTTTGCAGTTGATAACACAGTGACGGGCTTGAACAGAGATGGTGATAAGATGGCATGTAGGGAGAAGATCCAGCACCTAGTTACATGATTTGAAGCCAGTGCCCTCTAACTCATTTCAGATGAGTTAGAAATCACGCTCAGGCTCCCATTTACATTTGCACATCTCTGAGTCAGTGGATCTCCAACATTCTGAGAGGCAGACCACAAGCTGTACAGGTATGCGGAAATTTCTCATCATCCCTCACCCTCAGTAACAGTGATTGATAGAAAATGAAAAACTTGGAGGAAAATGTTTGTGACCAGGCCTTATTAAATGTTTTATTCAATACCACTGCCACAGATAATCACATTGCTGCTGATATATTTTTTTTTATCATTTTAAATATTTTTATATTGATACTGCTGCTGCTACCAATCTTATCATATTGCCTGTACTATATTTTAATATCGTTCTTTTGTAATTTTTTGTTTCATTTCTAGTTTAGTTTTAGTGTAATTTAAATTTTGAAAACTTTTGATTTTATTTGTAGCATAACTTTTTCCCTCTCTTTCTCTCTCTCTATCCTGCTTAGAGAGATAAATGTACACGGTCATGGAGGTCTTGAGCCTATCCCAGGGGATTCAGGGCACTATGCAGCCTGGGTTCCAATCTATCACAGGGCACACACACACTTGCACTAACTCACATACTAAGGACAATTTGGAAATGAATATATGAATTTCAAAAGATTCACAGAATTTGAGTTTGAACCAAGTTCATTTCTGAGGACCTTGCCTCATCCATGAAATCATCCATTCTGGTTAAAAAGGCCAGACAGCGTCTCTATTTTCTGATGTGCTCCAGGACACTGGTGAATACTTACCACTGTATCACTGAGACACTGACTGAGAACATCTTCATGAACGTCATCTTTGTGTGTACAGCAACTCATGCATCTCGCAAAACCCTGCAGGGGTGGTGAAAAATGCTCAACGAATCATCGGCAGTTAGCTCGACACTACTGAAGACATTTACAAGAAAAGCTGCCTGCAAAAGTTGAAAGGCATTCTCAAATACGCCTCTCATCCTAATCATGGACTAGTTCCTCTCCTCCCATGAGGCAGTTGCTACAGGTGTCTCCGTTCTCGCACAAACAGACTGAGGAAATAGCCAATTCCCTGTAGCTGTTTAAATATTGAAAATCTGATCATGGTTCAATAACCACTGCATTACTGCACTGTGTCCTCGTTTATACAGCACCGATTTATCCATTATGCGTCTTTACACTGTGGATAACTCAAAACGCTGATTTTGCACTACTGCGCATTTCACATGCATCTATTCTGCATAAAAGTCAGATACTGTATGTTATCTTCTATATTAATATCTATTGTTACCAAATGAAAAAACAGTTGTGCATTTATTGCATTTTATTATATTTATTGTAAATATGCCACTTATTTAGTACTTCTTGTTAGATGCTTACTGCGTTTCATTGGCTTTGTACATGTAATTTGCACAATGATGATCTAATCTAATCTAATCTAATCTAATTTGAACTGTAAAATTAATTTAGAAAGCTCATAGAAATGTCTCACTCATATGACACAGAAGCACACAAACTAACAGACATGCATGCGAAAGCATCTATTAAAAGTAGCTGTGTTCGTTTACAGAAATAAGGATACAAAGTATGATGGAGAATCACGACTTAGAGTAAGAGTATTGTGTATGTTTGTGTGTTTGTGAGAGTGAGAATTGAGAGAGAGAGAGAGAGACAGAGAGAATCAGTGCAGTGACCTCTGCTGTGCCTCTCTCTGGGTGGCGTGTTTGAGTGTGTGATCAGAGTGCCATGGGGTGGGCAGACCAGATTGCAGGAACATACACTCATACATACACACATACAGTTCAGTCCTTAACTCCAGACTGGTGTGAAATTTTGCATGAGCTTTTATTGTCTGTGTATGTTTTAATTCTGGGTACTCCAATTTTCTCCTACTCGCAAATAACCATGTAACTGAAATTAATTGCTGTCTTGCCCAGGGTGCATTCTTACCCTTTGCACCTGGAAGAAATACAGTAAACATAATTGCCATATTGACTTTGCACTCCCTAGTTGTGTTTACATGGACGCTAATATTACCCTAATAATTGGAATAATAGTCCAATTAATGCAAAAATGCACCATGTCACCATCTCAATTAGAACAATCTGACCTGATCCAACACAATCACAATGAATTTTCAGTGGGAATGTGAGGGGTGATGTAATACTTTATCCATTCAACAAGTAAATATGATCAATGTAAACACTTGTCCGATAGTTTCTCTCTTGTCAGAATGAATATATCCTTCCTGCGCATGTTTGACCCATGTGAAGATAAAGACGTTTCCATTAGGGAACTTTTGCTTCCATTCTCTCCCATACCTGTGTTTACTTTCATCCAGTGGCTGAGGAAGGGGCTCTGATTGGTTCGCCATTTCATTTGTAGTAAAGCATCTCACCAATAATAGAAGGATTTTTGTAACCAATTATAACATAAAAAGCCGTATTTTTCTAGTGCTTAACCTAATCTTCCCTATCATAAAACAATTCACGACAGTCAGAACCACTTTTCTCATGTCAAAAATTAAAAATAAACCTCTCATCTGATCAGTATCCATGCAGACAGTAAATTTAGGATCTACAATTGGAATGATTTCAACCCGATTGAAGAAATATTGTCCTTTTGAATGTAATTATGGACTACTTTAATAGCAACACCTGCTTGTTCATGCAAATATCCAAGCAGATAATCACATGGAAGTAGTGTAACGCAGAAAAGCATGCACATACAGAATAGTGCGATCATATCAGTTGATTCAGCTGAGGTTCACGTAAAAAACATCGAAATGGGAAATAATGTAGTCTCACTGATTTACACACAAGTCAGTCTCTAGAGTTAAAAAAAAAAAAAAAAAAACGGGATCTAAGTGGCAAAAACTTAAATAACCACTTTTAATAACCCATAGTGAACAAACACACATGGACTAAGCATTATTGAATAATGAATGCCCTCTGTCCTTGTGTTTTTTATGTTTATTAAATGGAAATGTACAGTAAGGGCAGCACTGATGTTGTGTAATCTTAAAACACCTACATTAATCTCCATTGTTGTACATACATGCTGTATATTTTCTTTGTTTCATTCTCGTAACATAAACTCAGAATTTATGTATAAACCTAGGCTAATTTTCAGTATATCGAAAATATGTGCAGCACGTTTCAATCCTGAGGTAAGGTGTTACGGCATACCATGGGGATGGATCAGCTTGTGCTTCATTCTCGGTTGGTTTTTAAAAAAAGAACTATCTGGTAAAAATCAATTCCCCCTCTTCACACCTGAGAAGAACAAATGTCCCTGTACTTGTTTTTTTATTCCCTCATCACAGAATGGCGGGCAAGAACAGACCTGATCACACCATCCATATGCATGCACGCACACACACACACACACACACACACACACGCACACACACACACACACGTATCAATGTGGTTGTGTTAATCAAAATGTTCTCATCAAAGCACAAAGCACAACACAATAATATGACGACCTGAGGAAGCACAGTGAGTAAGAAGAGGGAGGTGAGATGATGAGGAAGGTAAAACATTACCTAAAGATAAATACTCACATTCAAAACAAGCTGATTCAGGAACGAAGGACATTAAAATGATGCATTACTGATGATTTAAAGCTTGTGCAAATATTTTAAATAAAAAATGAATGGTTTCATGTACTGTATTCTGCTGAGTCCCGTAGTCCAAAAACCAGATGAAAGAGTGTTGCAATGCGTTGCATTGACACGAATCTGAATGACCTGGAGATGTTCTGTATTAGCACATGGTATTCTACTGTATGCGAACCTACCAAACCATTATGTGTAATTTACTGGTACTGCTAAATTAAACTAATGTTCTACAAAGACTACTTGAAAAAATTATGGAGCATTAAGAATCCTGGAGTTGACTGTATTATGGTAAACATATTCACACACACATGCACACACACACATGCACACGCACCTCTCACAACTCTGACATACATTGATATGAGCAGGATATAATAATTACAGTGTCCTCTTTGGGGTTTCTTTATTGAGGCAAGAATTTTTGTCCCTTATGAGGTCAGTATGTGAACAGGATGCTGTCTCCATAAACAGAAGAACGAACACACACACACACACACACACACACACACACACACACACACACACACACACACACACACACACACACACACACACACACACACACACACACACACACACTATTATAGCTATGTCAGCACAACATGTTCTGCTGTCTTTTTTCTTGATCTTTAATTATATGCATGTATTTCAAAGGGATAATAAATTATTGTGGAATAGATAATAGATCATGTCCCATATATATACAGTGCATATGTGTGTGTGTGTGAGTGAGTGTGTGCGCGTGTGTGTGGGCATGTGCCCTTTTCCAGGACTCTGGCTGAGACAACAGCTGCTCTCTGATATGGAAGGAAGTTGGTTGTCCCTCCGTGCCAGTGTGCCACCAGGCTATGCAGAAGCATCCTGGAGACGATTATCTGAAGAAGTGAGGTGTTAAAGGTAGCAGGTGCTACAAAATGTCATTCCCTCATTACAGGGACAACATTTCATAATCTTATCTTTGAAATAACTGACAGTTGTTGTGACTTTTAACTGGTCATCCACAGATTGCAGCTTTACAAAATCACAGTTTTTATTATGATTATATAACAAACACATACAGTATAGCAATCATTCATGATTTTAAAGCCATTTACATTAAAACCATCTAGGTTCCCCATGTAACTGATCAGGCTTCTTAGGGTGTGGCTGGGTTCGCAGGACCTCTGGTGGTGTGGGTTGTGGGGCTGGGCCTCCATGGATTGGGATTGTTTGTCAGGTGGATCCCATGGATGCTCGTTCAGAGTGAGATCTGGGGAATTTGGAGTCTGGATCAACAACCTGCTGGACCCCGAGAGTGGCAGGCTGTGATGCATTGGGTGTTCTGATACCGATACTGATACTGTTAGCTCAGTGGTTAAGGGATTGGACTATGGTTTGGAAGGTCCTAGGTTCAAATCCCATGACCATCAAGGTCCTTGTTGGTCCTTTGACCCTAAAAGCTGCTAAATGTAAGTTGCTCTGGATAAGGGAGTCTGCCAAATGCCTCAATGTGAATTGGACTGGGCAGGCTGGAATTTGGTCCACCCTGACATAGATGTGACTTTGTTGCCAGTTTACTGATATATAATTGATAGTCAATGTTAATTAATACACCAGACAGCAGTGTTAATGTTATGGATGATTGGTGCAGATAAAATAAAGAAAATGTAATATTCAGGATTAAGAATAGGATTTAGAGTTTAGAATTACAGTCAAATGCATCTATAGATTTATTGTGCTACAGTCAAGTCAAATACCCCCAAAGTCCACAGAAATACAATTACTGATGTGTTTTTGTTACTGAAATCCAAATGTCCCAAAATATACCAAAATATACGTTTGGTGGAGCAGTAACTTGCATTTAGTGCTGTCACCTCTGGAATGCTAGAATCCCGGAGAGAATACTGACTTGTTGCTGAAGGATTAAAAAAAAAAAGAAAAGAAAAAAGAAAATGAACATATCAGTTGAGAGATAAAACTGACATAAATACTGTTAATAAAAATAGAACATTTTGAAGTCTTATTTGCACATTTGTGTTGGGGTCATGCAATCAACTTTATCCTAACGATTCCAACGGTCAACATTAGGTTTTTAAAATGAAGGTTTTTAATTTCAAATTGTTTGAAGTGGCTGCAGTGCCTCAATACACCTACCAGCCGGCTTCAGCATGATACAGAGAGAGAGACACATGCATACACATGCACACACACGTACTCACAGCATGTCTTATGTGTCTGAATGTTGCCTCTGGTTTATTCACAGAAAAAAGAGGTACTGTATATACTCACTAATCCATTTCCTGGGTCTACTACATCAAAGCCTATTCGCATGTTTTATAGGAACAAAAAGGTTCTGGGGAAACAAAAGGGTTCTAGTGAGCCATAGGCAGTATTACCATGTAAGGAATGAGGAAGCTCTATGAGGGGGTTGTTTTTATAGTCTTAAGACATAGAACAAAGAGAGGGATGTAAAGATAGAGGCATGGGAATGATTGCTCAATTTCGGGAAACCCTAAAACAGCCTAATGCCAATGATGTCCCATCATCCATAAGAGTATAAAATTAACATCGCTCCAACGCTTTTGATAACCAAAAATTCCGTGCTAGGGTGTCTGGGACTTTGCTAATGGCACCAATCAATGGATTTCTCCTTTGCTTGCTGAATAGTAATCTCCTTTGAGAGCACAAAATTGAATGTCCTCCCTTGTCTCAACCTCACCCCACCCTGCCCTATCTCTTCAGGCTGATGGGTTTATTTCTGGCATTTCCTTGTAGTTCGGTGTGATCCAACATGGCCTTGACAGAAAAGATCCATGGAGTCAGACTGGATGATAGTGGCTGTGAAAGGCAGAGCTCAGGGAGGTGAATGTTTGACACAGGTCATTTGAAAGGCCAGAGAGCAATTAAGCTCACGTCAAACCCAAGCTGCTGACACAGCACATCCCACATAATGTCATGCGCCATGCTTTACTGCTACATTACCGAAATGATTAAGTTACTTCAGATGATTGAGATGTGGTGAAACAGTTGCCTTGATTAATGTATGCAGTTTCTAATTTAGTTGTACGTCTCTTTAAAGAATATGAAATGTGAAAATCTGACTTTGCTGTTTTCCTGTGTAGTTATGTGATACTATTTTTAAAACAGTTGCTGCAGATAAACTATGAGGAAGAAAAGAGTTACACTTGTGCAATGTATTAGACCGGCTCTTATTAGACTCCCATTAGTCTTAGACTCTACAAAAATAGAGTCTTAGACTCTACTGTATATTTGTGTGTGTGTGTGTGTGTGTGTGTGTATATATATATATATATATATATATATATATATATATATATATATATATACACTCACCTAAAAGATTATTAGGAACACCTGTTTAATTTCTCATTAAAGCAATTATCTAATCAACCAATCACATGGCAGTTGCTTCAATGCATTTAGGGGTGTGGTCCTGGTCAAGACAATCTCCTGAACTCCAAACTGAATGTCAGAATGGGAAAGAAAGGCATGGTTGTTGGTGCCAGACGGGCCGGTCTGAGTATTTTACAATCTGCTCAGTTACTGGCATTTTCACGCACACCCATTTCTAGGGTTTACAAAGAATGGTGTGAAAAGGGAAAAACATCCAGTATGCGGCAGTCCTGTGGGCGAAAACGCCTTGTTGATGCTAGAGGTCAGAGGAGAATGGGCCGACTGATTCAAGCCGATAGAAGAGCAACTGTGACTGAAATAACCACTCGTTACAACCGAGGTATGCAGCAAAGCATTTGTGAAGCCACAACACGCACAACCTTGAGGCGGATGGGCTACAACAGCAGAAGACCCCACAAGGTACCACTCATCTCCACTACAAATAGGAAAAAGAGGCTACAATTTGCACAAGCTCACCAAAATTGGACAGTTGAAGACTGGAAAAATGTTGCCTGGTCTGATGAGTCTCGATTTCTGTTGAGACATTCAAATGGTAGAGTGAGAATTTGGCGTAAACAGAATGAGACCATGGATCCATCATGCCTTGTTACCACTGTGCAGGCTGGTGGTGGTGTAATGGTGTGGGGGATCTTTTCTTGGCACACTTTAGGCCCCTTAGTGCCAATTGGGCATCGTTTAAATGCCACGGCCTACCTGAGCATTGTTTCTGACCATGTCCATCCCTTTATGACCACCATGTACACATCCTCTGATGACTACTTCCAGCAGGATAATGCACCATGTCACAAAGCTCGAATCATTTCAAATTAGTTTCTTGAACATGACAATGAGTTCACTGCACTAAAATGGCCCCCACAGTCACCAGATCTCAACCCAATAGAGCATCTTTGAGAGGTGGTGGAACGGGAGCTTCGTGCCCTGGATGTGCCTCCCACAAATCTCCATCAACTGCAAGATGCTATCCTATCAATATGGGCCAACGTTTCTAAAGAATGCTTTCAGCACCTTGCTGAATCAATGCCACTTAGAATTAAGGCAGTTCTTTATTCAGCTTCTGAATCAGATGCAACTTAGAAGTAATATTACTTTTCTCCTTAATATGGCTGACTAATCAAGCTTAAAAGTTTCATATTTTTACAATTTTACATTTGACTAATCAAGCTTAAGTTTCAAAACTATTGTTTATATTTGATATCAATAGCCATTTAATAACATTTTATAAAATTTCTTTTTTGAGCTGCGATGTATTCCATATTCACTGTATGTACTATGCAGCTCAGATGCAGTGCTGAGAAAATCATACAGTATGTGCCTTTAATTTTCTCTTAATAATGATTGAGTGCTAGATCCCTGTACCATTACACACAGCTAGTCTTGATGTTAAGAGTAAACCTTCATTTCCAACCCTAAACCTAGTAAATAAATAAATAAAAACAGTTTGTACAGTATCTTTATTTGTATTAATATTAAACGCATTAGTAGATTATATTATTACCAACCTCTGTTTTCTCTCATGCAGTGACAAATAGCCTGCAATTTCCTCCTGATGAAGTGTGTAAACAATCACATGAGCCACAAATCAATAAATAGTTGCTCATGCTGTAATACACACATTAGCAAGCTTATAAAAGTGAACGCCAACATCAATTGACAGTTATAAAAGCTGCTGTGCAAATTTGTCCCAATAGAAACAGACCGTAGGCAGTCGTATTTCATTCATCCAGCCGTCTCTGGACCGCAGACCGGCAGGAGTCTGTGTTCAGTCCTGGCCAGACAAATGTTTTGAAGATGGGAAGCTCATTAAAAGTTTCAGACTGTTTTCACTCCTACGATGAACAGGATTCCTAATAAGATACTGTAGCTCTTTGATTTGTGGCTGTATAGGTGTGTTTGGCTCTGTTATTTTTTTCCTGGCCATTATTATAAATACCCACAAATAAGTGAACAGGTCAGGAGAATATTTCCAACTGAAACATATTCGTGCTCAAGATATCATGATGAAATTCCTTTTTCTGTGATTTTCCGCTGACTGCTTCGTGCAGTTTTTCCCCCACAACATATTTTATGTACAAAGGCTGGACAGAAACTGTTGCTCTGCATGAGCAAATTATTTTCTCAGGCAATATTATGTATTGAAATTTTGCCTCTCATTTTTAGCTTTTCCCTTTGTGTCAGTGCTTGTTCTGCAAGTTTAGTAAATAATAAAACAGGAAATTTTGTTCTATTCAAGAATACCCATAATTCAAACCAAATAATTGGATTCTTTTTTTATTCAGCAGAAGCATTATGAGAGTTTGGTTTTGAATATAATGGAGAGTTTCTGTTGGTTCTTGTCAGAATGAGGGGACTAGCAGATGCAAATGCAGTTTAGCATTTTTTATCATGAAGAAAGAGGCAGTCAAATCCAAAACAGAATTCATATACATATATAGAAAAAACAAGCAAAAATGGGGTAAAGACAGAAATTGAGAAACGTGAGCAGCAAAGTCTAAACACCGGAATATAAAACACATGTGTTGGGTGGAAAATTTATTAATTCATGTATCATGATTTTTTTATGTGTCAAAATTCATGTATTCATCCACAAGGGCTCCAAAATGAAAAAAAAAATAAATATATAAATTATAAAATGTATGTATATTAGCATAGATGTTGTGTAGTGGTTGGCCTGTCCAGGGTCCCGTCTCTGTGTGCCTGGAGTTTGCATGTTCTCCCCGTGCTTGGTGGGTTTCCGCCGAGTACTCCGGTTTAATCCCACAGTCCAAAGACATGCAGAACAGGCTAACTGGCGTTCCCAAATTGCCCATAATGTATGAATCAGTGTGTGAGTGCGTGTATGTTCGAGTGCCATGCGATGGCATCCTGTCCAGGGTGTTCCCCGCCTCGTGCCCTAAGTCTCCTGGAATAGGATCCAGGTGCCCGTGTTACTGCACAGGATAATGTGGTATATGATGAATGAGTAAGATACAGTATATATTAGCTGAAGTACCTGTCATTGAAAAGAGTTTGTAAAAAGAGTTAAAAGCCCACATACATTTCTGTAAGGTACAGCTTATTAATAAGGTCCAGTATGTTATGTCTTGTTTGCGCTAAATTGTACTTCTTTCGTCGTCCCTGTTCGGTGATCAGAGAGTGGATTACAGATGAGAAACTGAAAAAGCAGATTGGATAAAGATTTTTTTTTTAAACGACTCTGTGCTGTTATTTCAGCAATGAAAATATTCCCAGTAACCCCAGTAAAAATATTCAGTTTTGATTTCATAATTAAAATCTGTTGGTGCAGGTGTTTGTTTAGATTAAGTGAGTTGCTTATTAGTGTCTTATTTTAAAGTAGATTATTAACTGTTCATAACATCGATTTTTTTTTATTTAACGTTTTGATTTCACTTATGGTGCAGGTTAAACTTCAGGCAGATATCTACAGTAAATACTGCAACAGGTTCATTCAATTCTGTCCAGCAGTCAGAATAAAAAAAAAAAAAAAAAAATCAGGATATAAAAAAAAAAATCAGGATATTTCCAGAATCGCAGTACAGTACAAATCAAATCAACACCTAGTGATAACATTGTATCAGGAAGTCCTTGGTGGTTCACATCCCTATCAGAAACAGAACTGAGGCTTGGTATTGTCAAATAGAACCACTTCACAGTTAACGGTTTTGGAGGATTGTTTTTGTTTGTTAAGCCACACAGTGAACTATGAATCATTCAAGCAAAAAACTATCATCTAACTTACTGTAAGCCACGAGGCAGCGAGATAGAGGTGCAGGCGGACTATCAGGTCAGTGATAAGTATACGGACATCTTTAGGCAACCTGTCACAGTAAAACATTTGATTCTTTTATTATATTCATAATTAAGTTATAGTTCATTTAATATGAAGAAAGATGTTTGAACAGTAAAAAGGTGCACTGTGTACTGTTGTACTGTAGTTTGTACACAACATGCTATACTGTAATAACAAATCTGTCTCCACAGCCATTCTGTACTCAGTTTTTGAATTTGATCCTTTTCCCAGTTTTCTGTATGAATAAAATACACTGAACTACAAGCTTCTTTCCCTTGTCATGTTCACTGGCAAAGTAATATGAAAAGAAACAGTTCACACATTGGATTTGTTGAGCTAGCAAAAATAAAACATCTTACAATTTGGGAACTGTCTACACCGCTCAGTTGTGTTTTACTGCACTACTCCACTGGCAAAATGACAGTTCAGCAGAAGCTACATATGTAACGTGAATGGTACTGTACAGGGACCCTGGGATTTTGGAAGTTACAGTATATGCTATGTACAGGGTCTAAGATGTGGAATATCTGACACTCATGCTGGTACATGCTTTCTCCCATTTCTGCAGAAATCGCGTCTTACATTGTTTCATTTCCTCTTTTTTTCTCTCTTGACTCTCTCTACGCTTTCGCAATAATCATAGCTTTATTTGAACTACTATTAATATTACTAAGAAGATGTTATGTTAAGTGCTGCTATGAGGCATTGAGCCATTTACAGGAGATGTGTGCTATGAACTCTACCAGGAGAAGCATGATTTAAAAAAAGAGGCATTGTATTTAAATGGAGTTGTTATTCCATCTAAAATGATGGTTTATATGAGTTCAGATCCGTGTGATTTTGTGGAAGGGCACGGCTAAGAGCACGGCAGACACTTTTCATCTTCCTCCAATTAGCGCTCGTGTGGAGGCTGACATTCACACTGACAGATTCAGGATCGATTGCAAAATCCAGGTTAAGTGTACAAGCAATACTTACAGTATGCATTAATTAGTATTTGTTATGCGTCTTTTGACAACACTTGATCTGCACTGGAAACGACATAAACTAATTATAAACGTGGCATGGTGTAGGCTGCGCTGATACAGTAGATAAATAACCAGGAAAGTACATGTCTGGGGAAGTCCTGTGTCTCCTCCTCCACTCTTCATAAGTATGAGTCAAGCCGCATGAATTAAAACATGACATAAATGACAACTTTTTTTTGTTGTTGTTGTTCTAGTTCTATTTTGAGGATGAGCTCTAAATGGCCACGTATTAAAAATGAGGTCAGTTTCTCATAAATATGCCTGACAGACCACTTGGCTTTAGAGTCCCTTGCTTGTCCTATCTAACCAAAGTGATCTCATTTATTTTTCACAGGAATTCTAATGAGTGCCATATTATTTTGCATTCCATACTGTAGGTCACAAAAGCCTATTACAGTACGTACAAGTAAGTACTAATACCACTAAATACAAAAACACTGAACATTACCTACTGTATACTACTGTATGTGTGTCAACTGTGTTGGGAATGCATGGTCACATAATGGTTAGCACTGTGGCCTTGCACCTGGAGCTTCAAGGGTTTGAGTCCTGCGTTTGGGTCTGTGTGTTTGCATGCATGTTCGCCCTGCTTGATGAGTTGCCTCCTATAGTCCAAAGACATGCACATTAGGCTGATTGGCATTGCCAAATTGCCCGCCTGTAGTTTGTGAGTGAGTGTGCCAGTGTGTGCATGCTTGTGTGATGGATTGGCATGCCATCCAGGTTGTTTCCCAACTATTGCCCTGCGTCTCTTGGGTCCTGAATAGGATAAGAGATATAATGAATAAGTGAGAGAGTGAGTGCAATACAGAATTTAGATACTTCATAAATAAATAATGAACCTGCTGTTCTAGAAAAATGATATATTTTTTAGAATATTGCATTATTATTCCTATCCTATATTCAAAATCGTTGAAGTTTTGTTTTTCTTCAATAGCACGGCCATTTGCATGTTTTCATTTTTGTAGTTTCTCAGTAATATGACAAGCTTGTTTTCTTTTGTCTTATTAAAAAATATCTGCTGTAAAGTAAGAGAGAACAGGCGTCATCCTTTCCCCAAGTTTTCTTGTCTTTGTGTTCCACATTTTCCAGTATTCACCTCACCGCAGTTCCATGTCAGACACATGATGTTCATTGTGTTCACCTGCACCTTGTTTAATCTAATTATACTATCTTGTTAAAGTCCACAGTTCTGCAAAATGCATCTGGTCTGTTTTATCCCGGTTTAAACGGTTGTGTTTCCTGACCTATGACATTTCTTGCCTTGGTATTTCGGTATTACTTTTAGCAATTGCGTTAGTATTTTCTTTGTAGCATAGCCACTGCCATAATGTTTGTGTTTCTTTTTGGAGTTTATGTTGGTTCTTTATTCTTTATTATGATTTTGACTATGGTAAAGAGTCTGCATATATACAGTGTACATACATATATATATATATATATATATATATATATATATATATATATATATATATATATATATGTACTATATACTGTATATATAGAACATTTTGAAAGATATTAGAAAATGTATAATAGAAGACTTTTCTAGCTATGACCTTTTCATTTATAGAAAAAAAAAATCAGCTTTGTAAGTAATACAGCTTGTTGTCAGGTCACATCACCATTATGCCATCCTGTCATTGATTACCGTACCATAACAGCACACAGTCATTTTACATTTTAATTGCAGGGACAGAGGAAATATGTTCCTAAAGTGATCTAGCTGGGTGAAGTAAAGCAAAATGGATTAGTATCCAGTAAAGTTTGTAAAGTCTTTTGTATTGTGTACCGTATAACAGCATTTAATGAGTCACACAAATGTGACACAATTTGATACAAAGTCATGAAGTCCCAGTGCTAAAAACACAGAGGAGACGTAGTGTCTGTGTACGTAACTCTAGTCTGTGTAAAACCTTGAAACAACTACTCTGAGGTCAGAGACACACAGTGTCAGTGCTGTTTAACTGTAACCACAGAGCAGATGCTTCAGATTCTTCTATTTCTGTCTGTCAGCAAGTATGAAAGTCGCGGTATACACCAGCTTGTGAGTCAAAATGGTTAGACAATAATAAACGCATCGCGCTGTGACAAAAATAAGAGATCCACAGCACGAGTGGCTACAAAGGAGGGTAAAGGGTCTGAAGTCCATTACAACCGTGTGTTTTACATCTTAAACATTCCACTAATCAACATGGAGGTTTCTATTTATCTAGTTATTTATTTATTTATTTATTTTCCTGAAACTTTTCACTGTAGTCTTTGGGTAACTGGATCTGAATTCTTGTAAATTTGTCATGAAGATATTATAAAATGGTTTATGTTATAAAATAAACATCTGCATGGAATAGAATAAGAATTTCCCTGCTGTATAACAATTAAGAGTGTAAAAATTTGACGATATAAGAACTTGCCGAAGAGCTGGGAAAAAAAAATCTTACTCAGAGTATGGCGGCACTTGGCTTAGTCTGCCTGCCTCCAGGGCCCAGGGTTCGATTTCCGCCTCGGGGTCTTTGTGCATTGAGTTTGCATGTTCTCCTTGTGCGTGTTGGGTTTCTTCCCAAATTTCCTGTAGTGTGAAAGCATGTGTGAATGTTCACCGGAGGTCCTACCACGATTGTACAAATGGGAATAAATACAAAGGTCTACATTGACCTCCACAGTCCCTAGTTGGACTACAGAGGTTCCTAGATGGGTGAATGGAATCAGCATATGATGCCATTTGGAATAAAACATGTTGATTGGTTGATTTCTGAAAAATGTAATTTAAATTGGATGTGCTGGGAGCTAAGAAAACACTAAATTGTGCAGGATAGTGGGTCCTCAAGCACCAGGGTTAAGAACCACTGTGATGCACATGATTCCCTGCAATCTATTGCCTTGCCAATCAAGATGTATTTGCCCAGTCTTCCTGGGATCTACCACACCCCTAAATAGTGAGTGAAAGAAAAGTAATTATTGCTATAAATTTTAGTATTAGTTATTTTATAATTACATTACATCACAAACACACAAAACTTGATATCAGATAGAACTAATGTATAATGATTTCTAATTCTTGAAAGAATATATATTCAACTATAAATGAATGATTGATCTATTATGTCAATCTTTATTATTATTATTATTATTATTATTATTATTATTATTATTATTATTATTATTATTATTAAATTATGAGTTAAAAGGAGTGGCTTTTTTTTTATAACTGATTGGTGGTGGACTCAACTTTCAACCTCACTATCCCATGATCAAGCATCAAACCAAATATCATATTTAACCATACAAAAATAAATCTAAATGAATCTAATAGATTTTAAATCAACTGTATATAGACCCATATTTTTCTGTGAAAAAAAAAAATCACAGTTTTTGTTGTGCATTTTACTCCACCAGCAATGCAGCAATGATGTACTGAGGGATAATTAGCAATGCATGGGCCTCATGGTCCCCCTCACTGCCCTTTCCACATTTCTAGGAGCTTTCTTGCCCTGTAGGCATGTACATGACTGGCAACCTAGATCCACTAGCTAGCTGGAGGTGTTTTTATGTATAAATTCATGTATAAATTTGCTATCCTCATTATTGTATACATATCAGAGTTCATTGGCATATTATACAGTGATGCTTATATGTTAATACATTATATGGTGCATTACATTATGCCACAAAGGCATTTATATTTTCATAACTCATGCACAAAAAAGTCCAAAGTGCATTATTTAATATCTATTCCATTATGTTAACAGTACAATTACATTTGCATCTTATATAATACAAATGTTCCTTTTATGATCCATATTTATACTACAGATTGAAAAAGTATTTGCCCCTTCCTGTTTTTTTGTTTTTGTTTTGTTTTTTGCTGTCAATTGCACAAAGATAATCAGAGTAAATACAAAAGGCATGACGATTTCATTTCATCGAAACATAAGGCAACAGCACAATGTACATAATCATGACGATACTTACAATGAACACTAATTGAGAAAATATGAAACGTGCCGATTTGGGTATTCCAGAAACTGCTGATCTATACAGAATAGTACGGAAAACAAAAAACATCCAGTGAGTGGCAGTTCATGTTTTACGAGGAAAGTCAGAGGAGGATAATGTGATTAGCTGTCAGAGAATCCTTGAGCTGGATGTATCCTTGAGTATTACAGAAGACTACATCAAGTTCTACTCTAGCACTACAGTGGGCACCGGCTTACAGAAACTGGACTTGGAACATCGTCAGATGTCAAATGTAAAAGCCTCAGATTCCTGCTGTTGGCTTAAGACCCAGAAAATCATTTTAAATACACATACACTTTATATGTTTTTTTGACATTTAATCTCGTTAACATGTAAAATATTGAAGGCCTTAAGAAAATGAACAAGGTGGCAAATCATTGCAGATTTTTAGTTTATCTTAAAGGTCTGGGTTCAAATAGTGTTCACAGGATAAAAGAATCTTCAGTTCAGCATTGGGGAAGCTGATCCATTACATCTAATGAAGTAACTCGGCTGCACTCAGATAGACTGCATCTCTAATTTCTATGCAAAGGTTCTGGGGGAAAAGGAAGATATATAGTCGAAGAGACAACAGTGTGTGTGTGTGTGTGTCTGTGTGTGTGTGTGTGTGTGTGTGTGTGTGTGTGTGTGTGTGTGTGTGTGTGTGCGCGTGTGTTTCTCCTCGGTTAGCGTTCCACTTGATCTACTAGAAGGTTATGAGTTCAAATCGTAGAACTGCCATAGAGCTTCAAACCCTGTTCAAGCTCTGTGCTTATATTCCCCAATAGGAGACAATTTAAGAATTTCAAAATTATTAATTGTAGTCACCTAAGGCACTTTATGAGAGGAATGATGTGCCCAAAGAGTAAACTGTTGTAATTAAGCTTTTGACAGTATTTAGAATCTGGAGCAAAATGGCTCACTATATCAAGCATCTCAGTTTCAGGCGTTACATATCGAGGGATACATACAGTATCACGCTTTGGCTGGATGATCATTAATGTGCTTTTGTGGCTGTGTTCTTCACTATTATTCCAGGGTGATATGGACTACTCATTTTCTCAGTCGAGGTAGATTTTACCGCAGACACTTTGGGTTAAAGGGTTGGAAAAAATGAGTAATGTAGAAGTGCGTGTGTGGGAGTGGGGTTCATGTTGATGTTAACCGAACTGAAGTGCTGTCATGTCCCTTCAGACGGCTAGGCGCAGGGCACAGATGAAGCACCTTGAGCAGTAGGGTGTATAACACAATAAACAAAGCCCCAGTGACCAGTCAAACTCACCTAAGCTGTGCGGGGTCGCTTACTGCTGTGACATAGCATCGGCAAAACCACACACACACACACACACACACACACACACACACACACACACACACACACACACACACACACACACACACACACACACACACACACACACACACACACACACACACAGAGGCCTATCAAAGCCAACCAGCTCTACAGGACACACAGCAACATGCTACTTGCTGTGAAAAATCTGTAGCTCTCTCTCTCTCTCTCTCTCTCTCTCTCTCTCTCTCTCTCTCTCTCTCTCTCTTTTCCTCTCTCGCTCTGTATACTTCATGAACTGTTTGATTACTGCAAAACCCTGGGAATATTGAAAAAGTCTTCTAGTACTCCCAGCACAGGCATGATATTGATGTCACTCTAATATGATAAGTACAGTATGACTGAAATAACATGCAAGATGTACCAGCTCTCTGCTGTATTATTGGAGTGGTTCAAATACATTAACATTGGCAAACGTTCTGTATTTGAGTGATGTATCGAGCAGTCATACCCATATCTTTGTAAATTAAATGAATAGGAGTGTAATCGAATCTGGTTGTTTGAGTAGCCCTGGAGGTTGGAATATGCAGGTGGATTTCAACCACGGTGCATGCCTTGATCTTCTGTATCCCGGGTCATCCACGGTTTTACTCGACCATATAATCATGTGGCAGCCGGACTGTGGATGTTCTCATCAACTAGTTTACCAAAACTAGATAGGTGAAAAAAAGAAAAAGAAAAAAAAAAAAAAAACTGGTGGTTTTCTAAACTTCTGACCCTTTTCGGTGCCCACAGTAACCTCAGGTACTTATCTTTGACTAACAGAAGTGCATCCCAATGTGAGCTTCTGCTGCTGTAGTCTGTCTTTCTAACTGTTCAAAATGCATTCTTAAATTTTGATTCTCATCATGGTTGTAAGTAATGGTTACTTCAGTTACCGCAACCTTCCTCTCAGCTTAACCCATTCTGGCCCCTTTCCTCTGCCCTCCACCCACAGGACTGCTGCTCACTGGATGTTTTTTTTTTCTCTCTTGCACCATTCTGTGTAAACTCTACAGACTGAAAAGGATATCTAAAGTTTTTAAACGTTGTATCTGAATAATGATCCAATGATAATGATGCATCACATGACTTGGCAAGGTTCATCTGGTTGTATGACATTCCGTAAGATTGACAAGTGTCATATACAGTAGCCCTGTGAATGACTAAAAACTTTGCTGATGTTCAACATGAATTAACTAAAGTTCGTAAACCTGTATTTGCATAATTTTATAGATTTAGCTGCTGCCACCTGTATGTCTGATTGGATAATTGCATGAATGCAGTGGAGGCCAAAATACTATTCATTTAAAGTAAACACTGCCATAACTTAACTTAAGAGGAAAGGTTCAAAGACACTTTTATACCCATCATGACAAGTGACATCTATAGAACCATTCATAAACATTTATTACTAACTAGTAACTAGTGACAGCTGGCAGATTTCTCCGTACGCATATACTTATAAGTCTTTAAAATGTTAATGTAGTTGTGTCAGTTGAACACTGTTCATACAGTAAGTAATGTGTTAGCTGCTGTTCTCTGTGTTCAGTTCAACTGTATTCATGTACTGTAGCGCTTTTAACAGTAGACATGGCCACAAAGCATGGTTGTCATGGCATGTCCACTGGGACTTTCCATCAAATATTTACAAATTTTAAACTACTGTGAATATATAATTCTTTCAAATATAAAGAATAACAATATGACAATTTAAAGAGCATCGGCAAAAGTATGAGCTATTATTTTGTTATACTGTACAGTATGTGGCAAGTTTTCCACCTCATCCAAATATAAAGACTGGCCATATGGGGCATTGTTTGAATTTCTCTTTTTTCCATTCATGCTTTATGATGCCCACATTCAGAATTTGCATAAAAGCAGGTAGATGGAAAGCCCACAATAGGGCCATTGTCCTGTGAGTTGCCATGGTGAGTGTACTGTATGGGGCTGTCTCTGACGAACAGAGCGTGAACTCCAGGTGGCCTCATGCACCATTTTTTTTTACCCATGCCGCCAAGCCAACGTCACCCTCACCTGCCTCCTATAATACAGTAAATAAACACACACAACACACACACACACACACACACACACACACACACACACACACACACACACACACACACACACACACACACACACACACTAACTACCTAGCTACATACTAGTAATGCAAACAAGGCAAGAATACAAATCGCTGCACAAACAGGGATGAAATGTGCAGCATTTGTTTTACTTTAATAAAACATAGGGTCGAAAACAAGATTTTTATAGCAGTAGATAACAGCAACCCACACCAGACACAGATCACTGGGATGTGTACTTTATCACAATGCCAATACAGAAGCAGCTACAGAAAATAAAGGCTAGAATAATAACAGACTGAAATGTGTCACAGTTTATTCTCTCACTGGCAGAATTTGGTCATTCGATAGCACTATAGATATGCACAGCATACTCTAAATGTAAACAAGGATTGTGTTCACACACAATGGATAAAAGGGTAAAATGAGAAGTATCAGGCTGTTTAGAGCAGTAGTTCCCAGAGCTGAGGAGCATAGCCAGGTGTAGCTGCAATTTATTTTATATTCATTCAAATATATGCAGTATATACACTATATCGCCAAAGGTGTGTGGATACCTGTCCATCATCCCCATATGTGCTTTTTGAACACCCTTCCTGGTCACTGAATATATTTCTGGACATTCAGCCACGGGAGCATTCTTGAGATGAGCCATTGATGCCTTGCAAGTGATGTATTCAAGTGGCTCTGTGCAGGCCGCTTGCGTTTTTTCACTCTGACCATGGACAACCACATCTTTAGGGAACTTTTCCCATAACAACATTATCACAGTTGCACATGTGAAGGGGTGGGATAGTTTAGGCAGCAATGGATGGTCAGTTCTCAAAGCTGATGTGTTGGAAGCAAGTGAAATACTGTAGATCTGGATGACTTTAACAAAGGAAAATGTCATCAGGCAAGACGACTAGGAAAGAGAAACTCCCAAGTGGCAGGTCTTGTAGGATATTTCCAGTATGAGTTAATTAGTACCTACCTAAAGTGGTCCTAGGAACCACAGCTGGGTGCCCAAGGCTTATTGGTTCTGTGTAGTGAGCAAAGTCTAGTCTGTTTGCGGTGATCCCACAAATGACCTGCAACAGAACAAATTGCTGGAAAAATTACTGCTTTCTAAAGAAAAGTGTCAGACCCCTGGCCAACACATCAGGGACACAAAGATCAGACCACAAGCCTGAAACCGTGGAAGAAGGGAGCTCAGTCTAATGAATCATGTTTTCTTTTATATCATGTGAATGGTCCGGTGAATGTGTGTCATTTATCTAGGGAAGAGATGCCCAGGGTGCAATACAGGAGGGAGGCAAACTGGCAGAGATTGTGTGATGCTCTGAGACATATTTTTCTGGGAATTTGCGAGTCCTGGCATTTTTGTTTTACTTTGTTTGACTCCCATAATTCCCAGATGTCAATCTAAATTGAAGTCTCTGTGGTTTATGCTGGATAAAACAAGTTCAAGCCACGGAGGCCCCACCTCAAACCTTACAGGACTTAAAGGACCTGCTGCTAATATCATCATGCACAGCACATCACAGGACTTGTGTAGTCCATACTTCAGTCGATCTGTGCTGTACTCTCCTGAACAATACCGGATGTTTTCCAAAAATATGAAATAACGTTATATGGTATTAGGTAATTATGTAACAACAACAACAACAAAAAAGAGTCAGTTGTTATTTTAAGACATGAAGGTCAGGTGTTCTGGAATAGTTCTTGCAAGAACGGTATTGTAAAGTGCATTTGCTAAACCCATTAAGCACCATGATGCAACTAGTTCTCATTAAAACCATCACAGCAAAGAAAGACCAAAACTTACCTCGGCTGCAGAGAAGATGTTCATTTAGGGTTACCAGCCTCAAAAAACACCAATTAACAAACAGCACCTCAGATTAGAGCTGTTACAAAGGCTTTACAGAGCAGACAGATTCCAATATCAACTGGTTAAAAAAGATTATTGCATATTTTGTATGCATATATATATATATATGGGATATATATATATATATATATATATATATATATATATATATATATATATATATATATATATATATACACAGTATTGTGCAAAAGTCTTATTATCTGTAGTACAAATTTTGTTATATAAGTTTATTATGTCTGCATCATTATGTACAAATTCCCTACAAAGATACACATTTATTCTGTAAATAAGAATATTTACATGTCTGTAAAGAAAGACATATTACATGACAGACCTGTTTTCAGATGGGGGGGGGGGGGGGGGGGGAATCAATAATGTAGACCCCTGGGTTTTGCATGAAAATAGAAAGAAGCGATAGGTTTTACTGAGGTTTTACTGATAGGTTTTACTGAGCATGCTGGAGAATATGAGTTCTTTTGGTAACTTTGTCCCAGGGTTTTGCATGAAAATAGAAAGGAGCGAATTTGAGCTATAAAACAGACGATCAGGCTTGTATTTGAGCTGAGAGAAAATAGAAGACTATATATATATATATTGTCTTCTCTGGTCGTCTAAGACTTTCGTTGCTAATCTCAACAGTGCATTCTTTTTAAGAGTGTACCAAAATGGAGTTTTTCCTTCTGCTACTGATTCTGCTATCTCACTGATAGGCTCTTGTTATTTAGCCTAATGATGGCCTCCTTTACTTGCATTAAAACCTCTCTGGACCGCATATCAAACATTTCCATCAAAAGCTACCAAATCCCAATTCAACACTTGGAATTAACTCTCATCACAAGTAACTTTCATCACATTAATTTATCAGGAAATATCAAGGAAACAGTCAACAACTGGCCATATAGGTGCTGCTCCCTTTTCTCCTCATCCATAGCTCTTCTTCCCTATCCTCACAACTTTGGCCTACAGCTTTGTTGTCGTTCTCCATTCAAGGTCAGCTATGCCCAAATCCCACATTCTCCTGGTGTTTCAGTTGATTGGTAGCCTGGTCTACAGTCTGCATTGCATTGCACTTATGACCACTGCAAACGTCCTGGTCAGGTAATTCGCTCAGCTCAAATACAAGCCTGATCTTCTGTTTTATAGCTCAAACTGGTGGATTTCAGTGGGAGCTTCAAGGCATTTCTTCCAAACAGTGCTGAATAGGAACAAAAGCTCAGCCATTTACAAATTCAGGAAGTATATGGTATATGGAACTGGTAAAACCAAACGTCTCGGGTTACTTGGCTGTAACCCTGTTCCCTGATAAAGCGGGAACGAGATGCTGCGTGAAAACGCTATGGGAACATCTCTTTGTTGCCCGGTTGTGAAGCTTGTGCATGTCAAACCTGCAGAATACCTTCGGCTTATAACCTGTGCAGGCATGACGTCACCGAACAAGGTGCACCTGCAGGTTATAAATAGGAGTGAACCGGAAACATCCTCAGGTCAATTTTGTCTGAAGGACGTCCAGGCATGCCAGCAGTGCGGCATCGGAACGCAGCATCTCGTTCCCGCTTTATCAGGGAACAGGGTTACAGCCAAGTAACCCGAGACGTTCCCTTTCAAAAGCTACACTCGATGCTGCGTGAAAACGCTATGGGAACGAGAATACCAACGCCGCCGCACTGCAAGTGTCTGGACCCCCAGGTTGTGTAGCGTGTGCGCACAAGCCGAGGAGGTCTCAGACCTAGCTCTGGGATGCTGACTCAAGGATCCGCGAACCTGGAGTAGCATTGACATCCAGACTATAAAATCTAACAAACGTGTGTGGAGAGGACCAGCCCGCCGCATCACACACCTGCTGCAGGGGTACGCCTCTTGCCAAGGCAATTGATGAGGCAATACCCCTGGTTGAGTGAGCCCTGATTCCCAGAGGCGAAGTGTGACCACGCGCCTCATAGGCTAGGGCAATGGCATCTCTCACCCAGTGTGACAGAGTCTGTCTAGTGGCAGCCGCCCCCCGGTTGCGACCCCCATGGCAAATAAAGAGCTGCTCTGATTTACGCCACTGGCTAGTGCGGTGGACGTAGATCCGAAGAGCACGTACTGGACACAGTAAGTGAAGTCTTTCCTGCTCCGGAGCTGTGAAAGGCGGAGGACAGAAGGCTTCGAGAACAACTGGGTGCATGGTCGAGAATGGAACCTTGGGAAGATAGTTCGGGTGAGGATGCAGAATAGCTTTGACTAGCCCAGGGGCAAAGTCTAGGCAGGATGGGGAGACTGACAGAGCCTGCAGATCCCCAATCCTCTTCAATGAAGTAATAGCCATCAGAAAAACCATCTTAAGAGACAGAAGCTTGACAGGCGCTGACTCTAGTGGTTCGAACGGGGTGTCAGCCAGGCCTTCGAGTACGATAGTTAAGTCCCATGAAGGGACCGTCGCTCTAGTGGGCGGCTTCAACCGTTTAGCTCCACGAATAAAACGGGCAACTAAATGGTGCTTGCCCACAGAAACCCCGTCGTTCAGAGCGTGACAGGCCGAAATAGCGGCTACGTACGTTCTGAGCGTACTAGGGCATAAGCCCGAGGACAACTTTTCTTGCAGAAACTCCAGCACTGAAACAATCTGGCAGTGAACTGGGTCTATGTGTCTTGTCATGCACCAATTTTCAAACACACTCCATTTGAGGGCATAAGTTCTCCTAGTGGAGGGAGCCCTGGCACTTAAAATGGTTTCAATTACGCTGGCTGAAAGCCCAGCCTGTCTCAGTTGGTCCCGTTCAGGGGCCAAACGTGAAGGTTCCAGAGCTCGGGCCGGGGATGAAGTATTGTCCCCTGCGCCTGAGACAGAAGATCCCTCCTCACTGGAATCACCCAGGGTGAACCGTCGAGGAGAGATATTAGATCCGAGAACCACACTCTGGTCGGCCAATGTGGCGCTATCAATAAGAGGCGCAACCCTTGTTGACGGACCCTCGCCAGGACTCCCGGGAGCAGAACTATAGGCGGAAACGCATAAAGGCGTAACCTGGGCCACATGTGGGCCATTGCGTCCAGACCCAGGGGAGCTGGAGGAGTCAGAGAGTAGTAAAGGGGGCATTGTGCTGTCTCTTGTGAGGCAAAGAGGTCCACCTCTGCTACGTAAAATCTTTCCCAGATTTGACTGACTATTTCGGGGTGGAGCTTCCATTCCCCCTGTTCTACAGCTTGTCTGGATAGCAAGTCTGCTCCTACATTCATGTGCCCTGGAATGTAAATCGCCCTGAGGGACAGGAACTTGTCCTGTGCCCAAAGCAGAACCTGGTGCGCTAGCTTGTTCAAGCGGCGCGAGCGCAGTCCACCCTGGTGATTTATGTACGAGACTACCGCAGTGCTGTCCACCCACACTAGGACATGGTAGCCTCTCAACTGCTGGAGGAAGTGTTTCAGGGCCAGAAACAGAGCCATCATTTCGAGGCAATTGATGTGCCACGCGAGAAGATGACCTCTCCAGCTCCCTTGTGCTGGACGGCCATCCAAGACCGCACCCCAGCCCATGAGGGAAGCGTCTGTCGTTAGCATCTTGCGACGACAAGACGGACCTAGAGTGGGACCCAAAGTCAGAAACCGGGGTCTGAACCACATAGAAAGGGTACGAAGCCCCAGGCGCCTCTGGGGGTTGGCCCTTGAATGAAACCCCCTGGCTCTTAGCCACAGCTGAAACGCTCTCATGTGCAGAAGGCCCAAAGGTATCACCGTGGACGCAGCCGCCATGAGGCCTAAAGATTTCTGAAAGTGATGAACAGTGACCTTCTGGCCTAGCTTGATTTCCTTCAGGGTGTTGAGAATGGATTCGACACGAGCAGGAGACAACTGTGCCCGCATCGTGACCGAATCCCATGTGACACCCAAATATGTTGTCCTCTGAACAGGAAGGAGAACGCTTTTCGTGGCGTTGAGTCTCAATCCTAAAGAATGAAGATGGGCTAGGACGACATCCCGATGTCGAAGCGCTAGCTCCTGAGACCGGGCCAGAATCAGCCAGTCGTCTATGTAATTCAAAATACGGATGCCCTGGAGTCGTAAAGGAGCCAGAGCTGCATCCATGCATTTTGTATATGTGCGGGGTGACAGAGCTAGGCCAAATGGAAGGACCCGAAACTGGTAAGCCTCGCCCCCAAAGGCGAACCTCAGGAACTTCCTGTGCTGTGGCAATATTTCTATATGGAAATATGCGTCCTTGAGATCGATTGTCACAAACCAATCCTCTAGTTGAATTTGAGAAACAATCATTTTGACAGTCAACATTTTGAATCTGGATTTCCTGAGATAGCGGTTCAAGCCGCGAAGATCCAAGATCGGACGCAACCCCCCCCCTCTCTTGGGCACCAAAAAGTACCGACTGTAGTAGCCCGACTCTCTGTCTGGAAGGGGAACATGTTCTATGGCCCCTTTGCCCAGCAGAGTCTTTAACTCCTGGGCCAGCAGATGTGCTCGGTCCGGTTTCACGGAAGTGGAGACCATGCCGTTGAAACGCGGAGGACGATGTGCAAACTGGATCCTGTAGGCTGTGCCTACAGTCTTTTCTACCCAAGGAGATATGCCTGGCAGTAATTTCCACGCTGCCAGCTTCTCCGAAAGGGGCACGAGCTTTGACACTTCGGCTGGATGGGGGGGTGTTAGGTGTTGGGTATCCTGAAGTATGGCAGGAGATACCCAAACACCCAACTCTTCGTTGGAGACCGGCGCTCCCCGAAACACCAGTGGTGGCGGGGATTGAACACCGGCCTCCAGGGAGTGCCAGGGAGGAGGCCCTGCTTTGTGATGAAAATCCAGGCGCCCCTCCCTGGGGGGGGGGGCACCCCCACAGCCCCAGGCGCACGAACCTCAGGGCTTCTTCTTCGAAGAGAGGAAGCTCCTCAGATCTGGTCTTTTTGAGGCAGATTTCTGGGAAGGGCGGCGAGCCCCACCCCAGTCTTTACGAGGGGGTGTGCGGCTGGTCACGCTCTCCTTCTGGACCTCACGCCTTATAGGGGCCAGACCTGGCCGGGGCCGGGTGGCCGACGGTCCCGGTTCTTGAGCACGGCGGGGAAGGAACCTCCCAAAAGCCTGTTCATATAGCTTCGCCTCCCGAAACCTAGTGGTGACGGAATTAACAGCGTCGCCGAAAAGGCCGGAAGGCGAGACGGGGGCATCAAGGAGGACAGCACGATCCTTATCCTTGATGCTCGAGAGGTTCAGCCACAGATGCCTCTCCGTGGATACCATGGCAGCCATAGAACGGCCCACAGCACGGGCCGTCTGCTTGGTTGCACGGAGAGACAGGTCTGTGGCTCGGCGCAGCTCTGCGAACGCCTTGTCATCAATAACCCCGCCGGTGCTCAGGTCCTTCAGCAGGTCAGCTTGGTAAGCCTGCAAAACCGCCATGGTGTGCAGTGAAGCGCCAGCCTGTCCTGCTGCCTGAAAAGCTGCACGGCTTGGAGGGGAGGGTAGACTTTTTCAGGGAGGATGATGTCCCAGGAGAGAGATAGCCCGCAAGCGTCTCTTCTATCTGGGGCATCATCATATAACCACGTGCTTTCGCATCAACGATATTCGAATAAGTCGAAGTCGATGGCACAAAAACACGCGATGAATACAGCTTGCTCCATGAAAGGGTTAATTCATCATGGAGGTCACCAAAGAAGGGGAGAGAGAGAGACGTTGAGGCTCCTCCCCCCGGCCACCCGACAGAAACCTGTCGTCTAATCTCGAACGCTTAGGGGAATCTCGCTGCTGCGGCCAGTCGATATGCAATCGCTCGACCGCACGCGTTATAACCTCTAATAAATCCTCATAAGCTCTGTGAGCACTGGAGGGGCGTTGTGAGGAGGCTACTTCCATGGAAGCGAGAGAGGAAGATTCTTCTGCTCCTTCACAAGAAGCACCGGAGCGCGCTTGCGAAGTGGAAGCTAAAACTTCCTGATCCGGAGAGAGCGCGAGAGAAAGGGGGAATTCCGTCTCGTGCGCGTCTGCCAGATCAGCACGCGAGCCCCAGGAATGCGCCGCCGGTTTCTCTTTAAAGAAAGCGAGCCGCGCACGAAGCACCTTAATAGGGAGAAGATCACAGTACTCACATTCTCCCTGAAGCCCGAGGCGAGCATGTTCTTCCCCCAAGCACTCGAGACAAAACTCGTGAAGATCGCCCTCCGAAAGAGATCTATCACACGGAGGCACGCATCTCTTAAGCAACTCCGCCATATCGGTGAGTTAATGCTGTTATTTTTTTTATTTTGCTTTTGTTACGGCTTGCATGCACGCGCAAACACAAAGCGGTCCTGAAGACAAAAAGATCTGAGGATGTTTCCGGTTCACTCCTATTTATAACCTGCAGGTGCACCTTGTTCGGTGACGTCATGCCTGCACAGGTTATAAGCCGAAGGTATTCGGCGGGTTTGACATGCACAAGCTTCACAACCGGGCAACAAAGAGATGTTCCCATAGCGTTTTCACGCAGCATCGAGTGTAGCTTTTGAAAGGGAACCTTAAATTTCCTTAAAGGAATTATTTTCTGATGTGGCACCTTGTAGGTTTAAATGCTGGCGGTTGAGTTTTGTTTAAACCTTTGGAAAATAACGTAGACTTTAGCCAATCTTGGTCAGACTGTTTCTCACCATGGACTAACTCCTTTCCCATCTTGCCTTCTTAGCAAGCTTCAGGTAGACTCTGCTGTCTGAAGGAGGGTGATTACAACAGCCATGTACAGTAGATGTGTAGGGCATGCCTGGGTTGGATCTTATTTCTCTAAGCATTTGTCTTCTACTGATTAGAATGCGCTTCAAAATTTCTGTGAAAAGGAAAGAAGATTTTAGGTAATACTTAAGTCATGGCCTTGTAGAGTTAGCTCTGGGTTTTAGCAGTATTCAGAAGTTATGCAAAAGTTACACAGTTTTCTGAGGGGTCTTAATGTATTTTGATAAATAAAATATTGTAATTATACATGATTGAATGATGAGCCTAATATTTATCAGTGGTATTGCAAGACGTGAAAGGGGACCACAAGTGCTAATAATTTTTTTTTTGAAAAGGCTTAGATTAGGGACTTTCCACCTGAAGAAGGAGATGAAGAAAAACAAGATGATGGTGATGGCCTGAATCTGGACTACGTTTCACACACTCATTAATCCGACCACAGAAAAGCTTTGCCAAGAGACGGCATTGGTCTCCATTGAATGTTTGATATTGGTTTGCGTTCAGGGGAGTTACGGTAAGACGTAAGGCATTTCAATATGATGGCAAGAGTGACCCAGACCCTTCGGGCACATGACTGTTAATCAACTATTTCACTCCACTAAACGACTAATCAGATTACAAACCATTCTAATAATAATTAAAATAATAATAATAATAATAGTGAACTATTAATAATAGTGAAGCTGTGATATGTCTTTAAAACAAGCATGGCTAACCGCTGTTACATAATTGTTGATCTAGTTTGATTTATGAACAGGTTCAAACACAGATGAACTCAGTCACCACATGTTCTCATACACAAATGGAGTCTGTTGCACATTTTGTCCATTAATAACAGGTGAACAGAGGGAAAGGCCGAGATAAAAAGAAACAGGGGCAGAATGAACATAATAAATCATGTTGAATATGGAATCAAATCAATTCATTTCCACATAGATTTTTTGATCATGATGACAGTAACCAGTATGGATGAGAACACACTGAAAAGATCTTAGAAGAAGAATAAAAAAAATGATAATAACAAGAACAAAGAAAATATGAAGCAAATAATTACTGACATTCACTTCACTGTCAGAGACTCTGGGAAGCTGGGTCTCAATTTGTTCTCAAGGCTTAGTTGTGTCTTTTGTAATTTAACAAGACAAAATAGGCAGGCTTTGTGATCAATTGTGAATTCTCATACAAAGTATCTTTTACTTTGTTTGCATTACCGGATGGGAGTCAGTATATGCACCATTCTTTCTATTCCTAAGAATTAATCAGTTTTTTGTATTTTGTACATATGTATGGGGAAATCAGCACACCATAACTATATAAAACTCATATTAAAAATGGCTGCAAGAACTTGCATAAAACATTGCACATAGATTACTGACTGCATCATGTCACTCCAAATAAAATGAAACACATGTCTGACACATCAGGCATTAAACGTAAATGCATTCAGCTGTTGCAGTGATGTAACAAACCAGAGGATGTATTCGTAAATTACCTTAAAAGTGTGTGTGCATGCTTTTGATTTTGAACAAAAGTGCTGAAGTACAAGCTTTTGTAAAAGTATTGAGATATGCATGCACATCATCAGAGGTGACTGATGGGCTAGACACATAGCTGTGTTTTTTTATTTTGCTTTATTATTCTAAGATTTTATATTAAACTACACTAAAGCACTGGCATTAGCCTGCATTAAAGTACACAAGAAAAAAGAGACACATATCAACTAGTTCTTCCTCAGAGACAAGTGCTCATTCTCACATTCACACACATACACATACACACACGCACACATGTCTGCACATGGCTGGGCAGCAGGAGAGTGTAATGGAAAATGCCACTTAGTAGAAGAGCTCAAGAGAAGCAGAGTACAGAAAGACTACCATCTGCCAATCAGACACCTCAGTTACCACCTTCAGGCACACTGTACACTCTACATAATCCTCGTACGCACACAACTCATATGTACCTGCGAATACAACTCCACACATTTTACACACTCACTCTCTAATTATGTGACACACTCCTCACACACAGGCACACACATGCCTCATACATAATCTATGTACTAATGATTTGGTGCCCTCTGCTGGATCATCATACAGAATTGAAATCAGTTGTATTGCTACATGTCTTGCCCACAGAGTGAACAAGTGCACCAGAGAGAAAGAGCATGTTTGTTTTAATGGCAATGTAGTCACCCAGTGTATTTGCACTGTTTCCTCGCACCTCTAGGGTTGGGAGTTTGAATTATGACGCTGGTTTGTGTGCATGGAGTTTGCCATACTTGGTTGGTTTCCACTGGGTACTCTGGTTTCCGCCGGAGTCCAAAGACATGTACGTAGGCTGACTGGCATTTCCAAATTACCTGCTGTGCATGGGATCTCAGCAATGAAAACTTCCCCCTATAGCAGTTATTGTTTGCATGACATTATAGGTTGTTGCAAACAACTATTGGATGTGATGATGATTAATGAAGAAGAAGACACATATACAGTGGATGACCTTGTATTAATGACTATGACTATGTTAGACAGGCCTGCAAAAAAAAAAAAATGGGTTACTTGGCAAATCAAAAAGGATTTTTTTTTTTCTGGGTGCAGGGATTTTAAATCAGCAGAAGCTTGTGACAAAACTGTAGATTGTGGTGGGGTGGCATGACATTAATAACAACATTGCCTCAAACAAAATTAAGTTGAGATTCTATCACACAAATTACATTAAGTTGCTACTGTACAGGGAGGTTTAGAGCCACATTTCTAACCAAATTACATCTTAAACACCATGAAAAAGACCTGAATCTTCCTAAAAATAATGGGCATTTGAAAAGGTACTTAAAAAATTTCCTTTGCTTTTCTCATCACGTGAAATACTTGTTTCCCATTTAACTTCTGATATGCATACATACATACATACATACATACATACATACATACATACATACATGCATACCTTGTACATCTCACAAACCTCCTGTCCTCCTTTAGTATGTATAACTTGCATTACAGTAAAAATTATACTGTGTGTCATTGAGCCACGTGTACACACATTGCTCAGTGGTTTAAACTAGCTCAATCTGGCAACCCGAGCATGAACCATCCAGTTTGCTGCTCAGCCTCCACTGAAAAGCATGCATGGGGCACAGAGAGTCTGCGCCCCAATGGTCCTCTACTAGAGTTTGTTGCAGTTACCATTTCTAACCACTAGGTTCTATAATAACTCTATAGAAGCTCTGTATTAGTGTTTAAAGTCTCAAGCTGTGAATAGGGAAATAACTGCACCAAGCTGGCAACCCACTGACATCACCAAACTGTTGCATTCTGCTTTCCCAGGTTTACAGTATACACAGCTTTATTTATTTATTTATTGGTTGTTTTGAGGAGTTCTCCCTTTAGACTCACTTTCAGGAGGTGAAATGAATGCTCACTTCATAAAACTGTCTAAATAAATATAGTGCATAAAATGTCTAAAACAATTTTTTTCCCCAAAACCCAGGGCTCAGATCAAGATTAGACATTCAGAGTTATTACTTGTTTAAACAGTCAATCTATCTGGATACACCTGGGCACCAAGAAACACCTGTCAGGGACGTGTTACAATATGTTTGATTACAGGAAATTGCTTCAGAATTAAACCAAAGGTTGTTTATTTAAATTTTTTTAATAATTAAAACCAGTAAAGTAAGCAATGTAATCAAACAGAAACTACTGGGGCTTCACCAGATGTCCATTATGGACGTAACTGTAAAAAAAAACATTGTTTGGAAAGAATAGATTGATGGCTCAGTAGTAAGCTCCCTGTCTGCAATATGGAAAGCCTGGGTTTGATTCACAGCCAATGTCCCATACCCAGGTTCTGGATGCAGGTCCGAAACCTGGATAGACATTGGAGGGTTGTGTCAGGAAGGGCATCCGGTGTAAAACCTGTGCCAAGTTGAAATGTGTGGATTGGTCCACTGTGGCGACCCCATAACAGGAGCAGCCGAAAGAGCAACAACATTCAGAATGAATAGATAATATATTCTATATAAATGCAAATGCATGTATGAATACATGGCACACTATTCTTTTTTATTTTTTTTTAAAGAAAGCTTGCAACAGGAGATCTAGTCTCTAGATCCACTAGACAAAATGGGACACAGCATTTTTTATGCTTATGTATAATTAAAAAAAAATGTTTATCAACCTCACAAGACAAATAAAGATTACATACATGTTAATGAACTGCTCTGTGCAATGATTTTACATCATCCTTAGTAATTTCCACAATTACTAAATTGGGCTTAAATCCAAATACATCTATTTTGGATAACCAAATGGAAACAAATTCAGATGGCATTGCATTAAAACCGTACTAACCGCTGAAACCGAAATTATTACAGATAACCAACCTGCTATAACGTGTCACCAGAGCAGCAGTGACTTTTACCAAAATCAGGGTTGACAAGAAAAGATTTTTAAAAAAATTACTAAAGTTTGGTAAAATAGCACAATGTTATACATTTTAAGCCAGTTACTGATTACTGTGTAAAAACCAGGGCTGGGATTTAGACATGGTCTGTGTATTCTTTGTTACCTCAAATTCCTGGCCTCCTCAGTGGAGGGAGACAGTCAAAGCACAGACACTGCATTAAGGGCAAATTCAAAGGCATCTCAGCAGTGCAACATGTCCCTGTATCGAATAATCAAATCACCTTCAGGCAGCTGACGCCACACAGGAGCGTAACTGCCCTTGATTGAATAAATACAGCCAGATATTGATGTAGACTTCAATGGCATTGTCTGCATCTAGAGTCTGCCCTGATATCTCACATACATGTATACATGTGCACATGTATACACCCACACGGATTGAGTTTCTGTCACAGGAAAAGGTTTGTGTGTGTGTGTGTGTGTTTCAAAAGGACAGAGTTGTTTTACATTATAAATGAGGCCAAGGATACACACACACACACACACACACACACACACACACACACACACACACACACACACACACACACACACACACATGCATACAGAGGGCAACTCTATCCTGATGAGACAGCTGAACTAATAACCACATTTACTTTTCCTTCATAAATTCTTTGGCTTTATTACCACACAAAACCCGTCAGTCAGCCAGATGGGTTTATCACTGCTGGCTTGGTTGAATTCACAGTGATTTAATTAACCACAGCTTAAGGTTTTTAATAACGACAAAATCCATTTACTGCTCACATTTAAGCTGTGATACAGGCTGCATTAAGGCCATTGAAAGGTGCTAGGTGAACTTGATTGATGCTTTTGTCTTCTAACGCTACTAAAAGGGGTGTCATTTTCTTTAATAGAACTGGCGGAACAGTGTGCACTTATTTAGTTTCAATTTTAAAATCTTTTTGATAGCTTAATATATTTATAGAAGTAAAAAAGACACTCTAATCCTAGGCAAGAACAAAAAACCTGCTGTGTCTTGCAGAGAATGGGAGTGAGCATTTGGTAATGTAGATATGATTTTTCATGTCTGCTGTATGAAAAACATTAAGTTATAAAGCAGAACAGAAAATTGTAAAATAGGCAAATATTTTTTTTACTTTGTACAGTGCTGTCCTTACAGTAGAATTTGGATTCACCATGTACCTAGATATTGAAAAAAAACTAATATTATCTAGAAAGCAATATAGTGACAGATACACAAAGCATAAAAAGAGCACTGCACTTATGTGAAAGTACTGTTACTTCAGTGAAATTTTACTGAAGTACAAGTAAAGTTACCGTTATAAAAATCTACTCAAGTAAAAGTAAAAAGTAGCTCATAAAAAATTTACTCAGAGTAAACATTACTGAGTAACTTTTTTTTTTTTTTTTTTTAACAGCGGGGTGGGATGAGGCATTCTAGTGTAGTTCAAAAAAGATGAGCAGATATAAATCTCAAACTAGTTGTTTTTAACTGAAGGAATATTATTGCATAATAAAGCTGTTGTCTTTCTTGTGCTTGAAAATCAGTGGACACTTAAATATGGCGTTACGTCCCAGTCTAGGGTTGGGCCGTACAGCAAAAGAATGGTTCAGGGTTCTATTTTAAACTGTATGGAAATGGTGGTATATGGCAGAAAGAAATAGATCCAGTCATTAATTGATGAAATAATGAGGTTTGTATTGCTTTACAAAAAAATACACACACACACACAACAGGAGGAGGATCAGATTCAGGGTGGACCCAGGCCAGAATAATAAACTAAATGGTATTTATATTTAGTAGCTAGATTACCTGCAAAAAACACACACACACATATACACACAAACAAAAATACATGTACCTTCCCTGACTCCCTAAACCAAAAACAGTGAATAAATTCCCTCTTCCCAAAATAAATGGCAGCCACGCCCCTACTACTGGTGAGTGCACAAACATACAGTAAAATTATCTACAAATATATACAAAAACGAACCAAAGAAATAATCAAAGTCAATGGGAAGCAAAAAGTCACAACCAAATACCAAAACGCCAAAATCACAATATTTCCTCTTTCCTGCGTCTCTCTCCGGTTTATATATGGTCGCGCTGGTTGCGAAGTCAGAAAATCTGGAGTGGAGTCTGGAGCGGCGCGCGACCAGGTTACGATACACACGCGCAACGAAGCATTTATACAAAGCATAATATTTTTTGCATTTTCATTCATTTGTTTTACTCAGTAGAGCATAAAATGTAGCGAATTACAAGACTTCAAACAAAACATACTTAAGTAAAAGTAAAATGACAGATTTTAAAAACTACTTTAAAAAGTAGAAGTACACAAAAAACTACTCAATTACAGTAACGCGAGTAATGTAATTCATTACTTTCCACCTCTGAAATAAGTTAAATGTGGAAAAACTTGCAGTTCCTTTCAGTGCGAAAACGTGCAGTTCCTTTAATGACCACTAGGTCCAGAAGTGAGTCAAACCCCATAGACCTCATGGTAAGTTAACCAAATTTTCAACAGAAATAAATTTATGCATCTTGGTAAAAAAAAAAAAAAAAAAAAATGTTTTGGTCTCCATAGCTAGAGTTGACAACTGTATGGGGGGGATTTTTATGTAATTTAAATGTAGGTTAAAATTATGTTAAGATATAAAATTATGCACAATTAGGAGCTTTCTGCTAGGCATCTCTTTAGCTAACCAGCTAACTGAAATCGTTGTAGTTTAAATTACCACAATAGGAGTTGAACACGGACGATGTGTAGGGTATGAATTACTTAGTTCAATCAAATGAAAAGTATTTTAAGCATATAAATTAACATTAGCCATTTCAAGCTAAAGCTAAGCTAGCTAGCTTGTGCTAACTGAGGTAACTATGAATGTTTTAACCAACAGCCAGGCTTTGTTTGTTATGCCCATTTATGGATTAACCGTGATCATTTTAATTCATACCCCCTTTTCACATTTTATATACATTTTCATAACTTTCTTTTGAATGTGTAAAGCTGCAATGAAAATTGTTAAAAGTGCTTTACAAATCCCAAGATGGCGAGGACCAGAGTTCCCACAGTTGAACTTCACAACTGCTCTTCAAATAACCTATATGTATGTCACAGACGGTTTGTCAAGTTCTTTATATGCTTGTGCCATCCTTTTCTTGACACAGTGACACCTAAATGAAACACTTATTGATTGTTTTCAGTCAAAGATTTTAAGCCTAAAGAACGTGATGTCAAAGGATTATTTTTAAGTATCATTGCCAATGCCATGCTCGTAACTTGAGTTGCTAGTAATGATTATGTGCAAGTATAGCAACTGTCAAGTTTCAAAGTCAGAAAAGAATAATTACAAGCAAGCATGAGGGCAAAATATGCCCTGAGTGAAAGGAAAGGAATTGCTAGGATTAGAAACATTTAACAAACCCCTCCTAAGTACTCATCAACTCATCATTAAAAGGAGCAATTTGTCATTTTTAAAGCTGTGCTGCTTTGCCAAGCAACTGAGTGTCAGTCAGCAGAGACGACACCAGCTGTGTGAAATGCTTTTACTAAAAGAACTGCCAGATTGCAAACAGATCCGAAACTGCAGACAATACACAAGATCAAGGAACAGGCACTTCATCAGGCAGAGATCAAACAGAATTACAGAGAGAGCAAGGCAGAATCAGAAACTGGAGAAACAATCCAAAATCTAAGAGCAATTATAAGCTAAGACTTGATCAGCTTCATGTACAAAGCTGAAGAAAAATCTTGCACTGAATCAGAGTGATGAGTGCATTTATATAAGGTCTAGAGATAACACTGAGTCCAGATAATACCAGATTCTGGATATTTCACTCCAAAACGTTCACGTGTGTAGTCATGTTTATAAACCACAAAGCTACCACAGCTGGCTGGGCCTTGGGCCTTCGACCTTGTTCAGATGTATAATGAGATAAATGATGCTCTGGGTATGGGCTTCTGGCAGATAATAAATGTAAGTGAGTCGTAGTGTTTGAAATCTAGTTAAATGCTGATTTTTGCATTGACCTGACACTGATAGCAAATGATAGCAACTTCAACTGTTCATCTACATACAGTACAGTACAGTATGTATAATTTCATCTGGAAGTTTAGATCTTTTACATTTTCTTACAAAAAAGATTTTAAGTGGGGATTTGGCTATTAGACCTTTGGTAGGGATGAATCACACACACACACACACACACACACACACACACACACACACACACACACACACACACACACACACACATACACACACACATATGCATATACGCAAAACTAAGATATTAAGAGATCAATTTTATGCCAAAGTTGTAAATAGCAGTTTCCATGAAATTACAATTGCTTTAATTATTATAGAAGTATTTCTTAATTCCAGGTTTAGAATCAGTCTTAACGCTAACATGCTGTAATATAATAATGGTGGCACAGTGGTTTAGTGGTTAGCACTGAGGTGAGAATCAAACCCCAACCTGGAGGTGTTTGATTCTCGCCTCAAGTCTATGCTGTGCGTGGGGATTGCATGTTCTCATCATGCTTGGTGGGTTTCCTCCGGGTACTCTGGTTTCCTCCCACAGTCTTAAGATAAGCCTAATTGGGGTTCCCAAATTGCCTGTAGTGTGTAAACAAGATGGCAACCCGGCCCCTTAGGTAACTGCCACAGAAACAACGCATACAAAATCCTTTGTAATCCTTATATCTGTACCAAATTATAAGTATTTGCTCAATTCTGCATGGAATAATCACAAGATGTGTGTGTGTACATTTATTTCCAATTGTTTATTACAGTTTTTTACAATCGCTATGACAGTTTTTTCAATACATTTAACAAGTTTCCTAAACTCTTAACACAGTTAGCACAACATCCGCCTTTGTAGGCTATACAATTAACACATTTCTTGTTGCTTTGATACAAAATGCATACAATTAACAACAATTTAAAATGCTTGAACTTCTTTTACACACAAGCTCAACCAAGACCAAAACAATGTAATTTTACAGTCACATTTACAAATGCTTTCACACTGTATGTCAGAACAGATAACATCATGTTCTAAACAAAACTTATATATGCTAAAGTCAAAGTGAACAGCTGTTCATATTGTGAATTGAAACATAAATATATTGCCTGTATTTTATTCCATTGCCAATGAGAAATAGCTTATTGCAGCTATGCAAATACAGTATATAAATCACAGCTGATTCCCATCTAGGAACCACACTTAGGTGTTGAGGTTTTTCCAATGACATGATCGTATGTTCTAAAAGAGGACTCAAGAAAGAAAGAAAGAAAGAAAATTAAGTTAAGAGTTTAGGAAACTTGTTAAATGTATTGTAAAAAACTGTAAGATATTATAGGACTTGACTATAAATATGTTTTCTGTACTGTAAATTTGACAATACTTCTTTTTTTTTTATCAGTAATCCATGTAAAAAGTGGAATTCAGAAATATAAGACACACACACCTGCTATGTTATGCTCGATTAGGGAAGAAAGCTAAAGATTTGCACAAGTGTAGTTACAGTTTTTTACAATCGCTATGACAGTTTTTTCAATACATTTAACAAGTTTCCTAAACTCTTAACGCACCAACACACCTAAAATACACAATTGGCAAAACGGTTAATTTCATGCTCAAAATCACACATTGTAAACTAAACCCCAAAACTCATTTTCAAAATACAATAATAAACTAACACAATACACTATGTCTAACAAAACACTGCAAACATGTTTTAAAATCAAATAATTATTCAAAACACTAACACATGTTCTCTTCCAACAGGAACATTTAGTCAATCATAACACAATGACAAAAAACACATTGTTGTGCCCTTATATTTGAAGCCTCTCTATATTTTTGTTTTGTTGGGTTTAGTAAATGCATGCATTTAGTTTCCTTTGCTGCAGAAATTCAATACAAAAAATGAATGACCATCTTAGAATAGCTTTATAAAATGTACAGTTTATGTAAAAAAAAAAAATACAGACACAGGATTGCTGCAGTACAGACTGCATTTGCAAAAGGACATTACTGCAAGATATACAAACACAAAAAGCACCGGAATTATAATAAAAAAACAAAAACAAAATAATCTTCTATCCTGCCCGGTCTTCTGCATTTGGCCACATGCTCTCATCCACATCACACCTGATATCTTCTCTGGCATGGCATCGTGGGAAGAATCTTTTGGCATGCCTTATCCACTCCTGGCAGTGTTCATCCAGGAGGGACATTTGGTGGACATGTGGACATGTGGACTATGGTCAAAAACCTTCCATCTCCAGGCTGAGAAAAACTCCTCAATAGGGTTGAGGAAAGGGGAGTAAGGGGGAAGGAAATGGGACATCATCCTTGGATGGGTGTCAAACCAGGCTGTGACTGCACGGGAATGGTGGAATGCCACAGTGTCCCATGTGATAACATATATTGGCAAGTGGTCTCCCACCTGTCCCCTTTCTAACTCTCTGGCACCAGTATTTCGTGCAGGTCTTCTAAAAACAGGAGAAGGTAGTCGGTGTTGTAGGGGCCAATCTGACATTTATGCAGGAGTGCACCGTTGTTGGAGATTGTGGCGCACGTGGTGATGCTGGCTCCTCTCTGGCCCGGCACGGTAACTGTGCCCCTTTGGCCTATTATGTTTCTCCCACAGCGACGCCTTTTTGCAAAGTTGAAGCCAGCCTCGTCAACATAGATAATTTCCTGTGGGACTTGATTGGCTTCCAACTCCATAAGTCTCTGAAAGTAATTAGACACAGTGTATGTAAATGCTGTGCTGTACTGTATACCTACTGTATGTACTAATGTACTCCAGGTTTATAAAGTAGTTTACTGCAAAACACACTATGTATAGTACAGTAATGACTGTATTGCAGGCATTTCTTTCTTGAGTCCTCTTTTAGAACATACGATCATGTCATTGGAAAAACCTCAACACCTAAGTGTGGTTCCTAGATGGGAATCAGCTGTGATTTATATACTGTATTTGCATAGCTGCAATAAGCTATTTCTCATTGGCAATGGAATAAAACACAGGCAATATATTTATGTTTCAATTCACAATATGAACAGCTGTTCACTTTGACTTTAGCATATATAAGTTTTGTTTAGAACATGATGTTATCTGTTCTGACATACAGTGTGAAAGCATTTGTAAATTTGAATGTAAAATTACATTGTTTTGGTCTTGGTTGAGCTTGTGTGTAAAAGAAGTTCAAGCATTTTAAATTGTTGTTAACTGTATGCATTTTGTATCAAAGCAACAAGAAATGTGTTAATTGTATAGCCTACAAAGGCGGAAGTTGTGCTAACTGTGTTAAGAGTTTAGGAAACTTGTTAAATGTATTGAAAAAACTGTCATAGCGATTGTAAAAAACTGTAATATTGTATAAAATAACACATACTCTAGTACACTCGCTCACCTAAAATCTTTATCACTGAGCCACCACAATTAACCCTGCAAGAACACAGCAACTACAGTAGCTTGCATTAATTTAACCACCACTTCCACCACTGAAATAACACCACTAAAAAATCACAGTGAATGAACGTAAACTGACCTAGTTGTGGTGAATCAGTGGTTAAGGTTTCACATCACAGAAAACAAGATTAAGTGTTTAAATCCCACTACCACTGAACTACTGTACCTTGATTGCTTCCTTAAGCCAGACTCTTCAGCTCAGTCATACCCTGTGCTGAACAAACCTACTGTAATGCGCTATGTGTCTTTTATACTATGTAATATAATATATAAAAGTTATTTAATGTAAACATAATGTAGTTTGTTGTAAATTTTACAGTACTTTATTGAAAGTTACAGGAGAATAAATAAATGCACACAGATGTGTTTAGTGAAAGAAAGACAACGTTATTTGCAATTTTTTTTCCTGATTAGAGAAATAAGAGCCGGTCTGTAGCATTGTTCCACACGACTACCTGTATGGAATGGGTTTTAGTTTAATAACAAACTAACATGATGATGTTAGAGCAGCACCGTGGTGGCAGGAGACAAATTACAAAGTCTAATCTTCTGACCTCTGCATATGGCAGAAGGTCACAGTGCTACATGAGGAACTGGTTTAAAATAGGGGTCATATTTTCTGTAGTTGGGTAAACAATAAGAGATTTGTCTTCTGCAGCAGAAACGATGAGGGAAAACTGATTTATTCAGTTATACTACAGATCGTGCTTTTCAGGGGCATGTTTGAACCTGTGTCTGTGATTTTAACCTATGCTATGTTGGACTTGAGGTAATAGATTAAATGCTTATAGCGTGTCACTGAAAGAAGCTGTTTATGAGATGAGGACAGAGGTGTGATCTCTGACGGAGCTGTTTAATTAGAAAACGGATGCAGGAGCTTTAGCCCTTTTCACAGACTGGTACCGAATGCTAAGGTGCCAAGTCCAACCTAGTTTATACTTTAACCCTTTTATGTGTGCTTTGTTGTGCTGAAGTGGGGCGGCAGGGAGAGAAACAACAGTCCCCTCAAGGATAGGAATATCTTTTGATATCGGAGGAATTCTTTTAACTGATCAAAATCTAAACAAAATCTGTACTTATTAATTAGCCGCATAATATGTATGCCAGTGCAAGATAAACAGGACAATAAGACAGATGTCTTATTGTGTATGTCTGTTTTATAAGTTTGTTTGAAGTAAAAAAATCCAAGCTTCCCTGCTGATATGCTGAGTATTGGAGAAAGACAAATTATTGAGAAAACCTGCCTCACAGGTTACCCCGTTTTGCTTTTGCGCTAAGAAAGGACAATAGAGAACCAAGGACATTGTAAAATTCGTCCAGGGAGGTGAACGCCTCCTGGTTTCACATTACTAGCAGTGGCAGTCTAGCCAAAATCATACCCACAGCGAAGAGACGACCGAAAGACCTTGAAAGTAAGTACAAATTCATTCGTATTATGTCTAAAATTTGCAGCCAAATGTGAGTCTTTATTTATCATTTATTTAATTATTTTACAAAAAAGCCACATTTTTTATTAATAGCAAAAACATTCTGTTTCATTACGGATGTTTAAAACACTTTAGCAATTTTAAATGTGCAGTGAGTGCTATCATTATTGTTATTATACTGTACCTTATAAAAGGATTTGAGTTTTACATATTCTCTTTGATTATTGAAACAATCAGTTGCAGTTATTGCATAAATTAAGTTTTTTGTTTGTAAGAAAATAATTTAATGCAAAGCAATTAACTGTATCTGTGTAAAAATATAAATCATTTCTCAACTTCTTTAGCATTGGAAAGGCTTTACCTGACTTTTATCTGAATATTAGCTGTGCAGGATGAATGGAGAGGTCGAGCGGCGTGCCGTGTCTAAAGATGGCCACAACAACATCCGTATCGATAACGTCGATGGCATGGTGAAGCTCTACCTGCATGACCTCTGGACCACAGTGGTGGACATGAAGTGGCGCTACAAACTTACCCTTTTTGTGTCCACCTTTCTCACAACCTGGTTTTTCTTTGGCATGCTTTTCTACCTGATTGCGATGGCACATAATGACCTTGATGCCGCTCAGGCATCAAACCACACACCATGTGTGATGAATGTGGCCACATTAACCGGAGCATACTTATTCTCCCTAGAGTCGCAGACTACCATCGGCTATGGTTTCCGCCACATCTCAGAGGAGTGCCCACTTGCCATCTTAACACTGGTGTTACAGCTGGTGCTCACAGGCCTGGCTGAGATCTTCGTAACTGGCGCCTTCCTGGCCAAGCTGGCACGGCCCAAGAAGCGCTCCGAGACAGTCAAATTTAGCAAGTTAGCACTTGTTTCTAAGCATAAGGGCCAGTTGTGTGTGATGGTACGTGTGGCCAATATGCGTAGGAGTCCACTCGTTCAGGGTCAGCTCTCAGGCAAGCTGCTTTATCCCTATGTCACTGAAGAGGGTGAGAAGATCCAGCTCCACCAGGAGTCTGTGGACTTCCAGTTCGACTCCAACGAGCAGTGTCCCTTCCTTGTTCTGCCTCTTATCTTCTACCATGTGCTGAATGAAAGCAGTCCTCTGGCCAGCCTCACTGTTGAGACCTTGAAGGTGAGAAACTTTGAGCTTGTGGTGACCCTGAACGCCATTATGGAGTCCACAGCTTCCACCTGCCAAAGCCGTACTTCCTATGTTCCTCAAGAATTCCGCTGGGGTTATGAGTTTAAGCCTGTACTTTTTGGTACTCATGGAGGCAAGTTGGTCACAGACTTTAACTATTTTGATGAGATTCAGATCATTAATGACACCTTGCTTCTTCAGGAGTCAAGGAATGAGAAGCTCATGTTAGAGAAAGAGTATCGTAAAGAATCAGAAGAAGAGAGCGCTGATAATAATAAAAGAACATAGGGCTGAGTTTCCTCACTGTTACAGTAGATGATAGAGCGGACATTACGATGAACACTCTCTTTCCCAGTTAAGACAATCTTAACTCACATACTTTCGGAAAACTCACGCCATGTCATGTACCAAGACAGCATATGAAGTTAAAGCACATTAATTATATACATAAGTTCCACATGGCCAAGGAGGCATTCAGTGTAAGACAGTATAATAATTAGCTTTAACATAAAACTCTTTATGAAAGTCAACCCAAGCCCTCTTTATCATAGAGATCATAGTGAATTCAAAGTACACAGGTAATTATCTATTTGTCATATTACATGTCATGACAGAATAGTGCATAGAGTATGGCTGAGCCAAAATGATGGGTTTTTAAACTAAAAAACACACAATATCAATAAAGGGGTGTTTTAAAATTGAAGTATGCATATCTTAATAATATGAGCAGGTGGTTGGTTATTTGTATATTGTACAAATTATGGCTGAAGCACTTTTACTAAAATTTTTAGACTATATTGCTGGGATTATAATCATTCTTTTCGAACACACACGCACACACACACACACACACACACACACACACACACACACACACACACACAGGTCCTATTGGTATCATCAATCTATATAATCTATATAATCTATCTATCTATATGTATACATAAACAAATTGTTTCCATATTATGGAATACATTTACAAAATGTATGAGGCAAACATTAGTAATTAATCATTTAACTACAATGAACACCTCTGCTATAATAAATCAGTATGTGATGCAAATAAAATTCATGTAACAAATTTTTTAATTTTTTAAATATTATTTATAATTTAGTAAAGAAGGAAACACGAATACTGTGTTTACATACATATTTCACATATCTGTACTTTACTTTTACTCCAGTCCAAAACTAAGTGCAACAAATATTTATACTTTCTATTTAACTACATTTCTGCATGATGTTGTATCCATTATGCATAATTGCATGATTTGTCTTCTCTCTGTGAAAAGTCTATTTATGTAGCAGGTGTTTGACATTGAAAGTGGAGACGGTACAGCTAGCAATGAAACAGTGCAGAGAGAGAGAGAGAGAGAGAGAGAGCGAGAGAGAGAGACTCTTTTACTATGACTTAAAGGCTACTGTAAAGTAATACGAACTCAGTTCTTATGATACTTAAGTACATTCTAAGGTGAGTACTGTACTTTTGCACTTTTACTCAAGTAGAATTGTAAAAGAGGACTTTTACTTTTACACGAGTAATATACTGTATAACCTGGAGTATCTCTTCTTTTACTCGACTACAGGGTTTGTGTACTTTTCCCACCAGTGCAATTTATTATAATACAATACACAATTCTTTACACATAAAAAAAGAAGTTTGGTTTAAAATAGTTTATTAAATTTACTCAGTAGAAAATCATATAATTTATGAAAGTATGTTTTCCTCCATTTGTCAGCAATCTCAGAGCATCAGTCCAGTTGTTCAATCATTAGACAAATACAGATGCTTTTTTTCCCTTTAAATGTCTGTAAATGCTACTAAAACTGAGACGGGTCTGAATGCCAAACCAGACCAGCTTTCACAAACAATTCAATTTACATCAGCACACATGGCTTACATTTGTAAACAATCATATATAGAGCTTAAAGTTCAAAGGCCACAGCTGTTCACTTACTTTTGCTAATTTTGGTCCATTTGTCCCCACCCGCCTAAAAACTATCATATAAATGTCTGTATTCAGCTGGCTGAGATCAACTCGTAGTGTTTAAATGCATAAGTTATATATCTATCATATAAAATGAAATATAACACTGAATTGTATACTTCGATCTGACAAACGCACAGCGTTCGCGACTCAGAAAATAATAATAACACATAAACTGGTATTTGGTAAACCTCCACCAAATGTGTGAAGAACTTCAAAAAGGCGCTGATTTAGAAAAATCCACCTCTGTCTAAAAATGTCTGAGGTCATTAAAAACACTTGAAGAAAGTTTCCCTTTCCAGTTTTACTTTTTTTTTTTTTTTTACAAAATCATTTTCAAGGTTCTTTCCTTTATGGAGTAAACAATCACGTGAATGTCCCTTCTTTACTCTCTATAATGCCATATGAACTACTATGTAGTATAATACTGATAAATATGGCAGTTTATATCCAAAGCAGTAATACTTTATACTTTCTTCATCTTTCCTTCACCTTGTTCCCTGACTAATACTCAACATGTTCTATTTTTCCTCACTTTCCTACTTTCACACCTTAACCACCTTTTATTTTATTTACATCCTACTAACGCTCTCTGATATGTTTGTTCAAATTAAGGTAGTTTAACACTTAAAACATATAGAATATATCATAACTGTTCATGCACCTACAATTTTTATCTTTGGTGAATTAAAAGCCCTTTTTTACATGAATGCAACTTGCTAAATTGTCCTCTTTCACATTCTCTTAGTGACCTGTTCCTGCCCTCGCAGTCTTGAACATGTCCAGAGGCAATCTTGTGCCCATAAGAATTGTTGCATGCTTCCAGACAGCATGTACAAGTTACTTGACCTTGAATTTTTTTTAACTTGCATTGTAGCCAAATTGTGCAGGACCTGTTGTTTGCATTGTCATTTTGCATTTCTTGGATAATCTGCTGTAATTTAGACTCACTGGTCTAAATTTAATTAAGAACTGGTATTGGTTACAACATCCCACGGTTATTTTCCCTTGTACTCCTCCTGTGTAGATAATTACACCACCATATCAAGTTCCCTGGCTCAACACGAAGCTATTATTTTCAGCCTCTTGGGGGAGCTCCAGTTCAACTTAGGAGAGATGCTGTTATTTTCCTGTCTACACTGAGACACCTAGTAATAGGTGCCAAGGTGAGGAGGCATGTGGGTGGCTGGATGTCGTGGACTGGGGTAGATGCCGGCTCCGGGTGAGTTCCAGTACGGGTTGGGGGCACCGAAGAAGCCGGAGGACGTGACAGGCAGCGCCTGGGGGTGAGGTGACACAAAGTTCATTTTCTGCGTATAGCTCACATAGGGCAGATCAGAAGGGTATTTGTACATAGCTGACTCAGGAGGATGGGGCTGCGTGGCCTGGTTAATGCCGTGGAAGTCAAACTTGTAGGCATAGCGCTTGCCGTGCACTTTGGTCATGATGTTTTTGTCGTAGTAGTAGCGCAGAGCACGGCTCAGCTTGTCGTAGTTCATGTTGGGCTTGCTCTTACGCTCTCCCCAGCGCCGAGCCACCTCATCAGGGTCGGTCATCTTGAACTCGCCGTTCGTGCCCTCCCATGTGATGCAGCCCGAGTTTGCGCTGTCTGAGAGCAGCTCCAGCAGGAACTGCCACAGCTGGATCTGGCCCGAGCCTGCGGAAAGGATCACACACCACTTAGAATAAAACGGAATGTTGAAGGATCCTCCAGATTAAAGTTGACTTTCAAAAATGTTAAAAATGTGGAAGCTAGAGAACATCAGCTCAAGGTAAATCATATAATAACATATGCAAGTTGTAATGAGTCAAAAATATTTCTAAACTAATTAAATAAAAACTGTTCCTTATATGGGACTCAGACAAATGGTATGTACCACAATATTCCCGCTGGACTGAAAATGAGAGACAAAAATATGCCAAAAATGAAAGTCATTTATGAAGCTTGGAGAATTATTCCTTGAGCCTACAGTAAAAATAGAAAAAGGTCTGACTCTTTTAACAAACACAAGGCAGGGTCTTAGGAAAAAAGGGGGGGGGGGGGTTTATAAGGGATGTGGCAGTGCCCAGCTGGTATGCGGGCACAGGCTGTGTAAGGGGCAGAGTAAGCCCGAGTGGACAGCGGCTCCTGCATCTCCATGAGCACTCCTCCAACCGGCCCCTCACAGCTCTCCATTGGGTGCGGCCTCGGGCGAGAGTCTCTTCTGACGTTTGGCAGCTGGGTGGCTTTCCCCAGTGGCAGAGTGGGCCTGTGTGGGCAGCAGCTCCTGCGAGCTTCCAACCGGCTCCTTCCAGCTCTCATTGGCGCAGCGCCAGGCGGGTATCTCCTGGACACTCCTTGTCTGGGTGGCTGCCCCGGCTGGGACCGGTAGCATGCATCTCGCATTCCACTCTTCACACTTTTTTGCATCCCCACGCGACTCAGCTTTGTAGTTTTTCCAGGTCCAGGCAGACATAAGGTTAGGGTTAGTTTTAGACCAACAGACAGACAGCCGGACAACTCCGAGATACACTCCATGCCATCTTTTATAGCACGGGAAGAAGCCCGAGATCCATTAGCGGGGATTATTTACCAGCCAGTGCCCATTCCCGTTAACCCCCCCCCCCCCCCCCCCCCCCTTCACGCCTGCTGAAGGGGAGGCCACTTACCTAGTGAGCCTACGGAGTGAGTGAGGAGAGATAACAGATTTTGAAGAAAAAAGATAAAGCATGATGGAGCGTGAGATTTGCCCGCAAATGCTTGTGGTATTGTTACAATTCAAACTGTCAATGTCCTCACAATAGTTCTTTTCCTTTCTGCTACTTTTGGAGAAACAAGCTGCACCTTTAAGATGACATCTACTGTATGGTAGGGATAGAAACTTTATTGACAGTACAATTCAAATGTTACCTGGGTTTGCCAGCCTGATGCTTGTTGGTCCCAAAACCTGATATGGATCTGACATACGAAGTTCAGTTAGTGCTATGATTGCAAATGACTTATTACAATATATAATAGTGGCATAATAGAAAAAGGTAAATATTTATTTGTACTACAGTAATATATTGAGAAATGACACAGTACATTGCCTATAACCTGTTCCAGCTCTACACGAAAGTGAAAAATAAGCAAGTAATAAGTCTCACCAAGCTGTGGTCTCTGCTCCTCTGTTTTGGTTACAATGGCTGATGAGGACTGTGAAACTAACACATACATATACAGAGAAATGTCACAATGCTTCCAACACCGTGTAACTAATTACTGAGACTAATATTAGTGTTCCCTAATTACTTTTTTTTTTTACCTTTATTGGATGACGCTGACTGGGGTGGCCATGCCGATCGTCTCGCAGCTTCATAAGCCAAATCTAGAGGAAAATGAAAATGACTGAATTAACGAAAATTACAACATGCAGTAACAGTTAACCCTACAGCAGGGTGTGTGTGTATAATGTGCACTTTATCAGAATCTGCCTGTAGCTATCAGTGTGTGTATGCGTGTGGGTGGATGCAAGCTGAAGGCTGGTTCGGTTCCTATGGTTAACCTCACGGAGTAAAGTAAGGAGCAGGGGAGAACTTGCCACACTTTACATCAAGGTGAAATACAGCTGCATGATCAAAACATGATGCACTCAGAGCTGCTAATATTTTCTCCTCTTGGTTAGAGCATGCATGATGGAGAGAAGCAGAACTGACCTGGTCTTGCAGGGACTCTGGGAGTGTCAGGCGGATAGACAGGAGTGTTGGGGAAGATGAAGCTTGCACCTCCTGCACAAGACCGTTCTAATTACATCATGTTATACATCATGCGTAACACATCTGCACAATATACAGCTGAGTGTAAAGGTTTACATTTTAGAAAAGGTTTTTGAGTGAAAAAACAAAACAAAAAAGAAAATACATTTAATGGGGTCCAAAAGTCACAATATATAGTATAGTGACAGATTCCCACAATAGCATGACTCGGACAGTTCCGCCAGCCGCAAAGCAAATTACAGCTATGAATAATGCTCATTTTAACAGTACTTTAAATAGTACTCATGTATTATTGTTTCTATTATACTAAATGCATATATACTGTACAAGGAGTTGTGTAATGTACACACACTGGTTACTTTAAGCTTCATTATAAAATATGTTTGATATTGTGAATGTTGGAATTCTATAAAGAAAAATATGGTAAACTTTCGGTAAGGAGATTGTAGTAACTGCTTTATAAGAGTCATGTGTAAAGCGGTTTCTTGAGGTTTTTCAGAGAAGGGAAGTCTTTAGGAAAGAGCAGTTTGCACCTTGAAGAATTCCAATAAAATGGCAAGCTGCATTTCCTGTCTTAATATTTACTTAAAGCACGCAGTCGGTAAGCAATAGGTAAATGCTACCTATAAGTGAAAAAAATATATATTTTCTTCAGACGTTCCACTGCTTAAAATTTGCCTAAATTTCCAGGGGGCCTGGAGCCTTTCCCAGGGAACTAGGCTACACTCATCACAAGGCACAAACACACATTCAATCATACACTATGGGCAATTCAGAAACCTACACCGGACGTCTTGGGGTTATGAGCATCCGGAGAAAGCCCACCAAGCACAGGGAGAACATGGAAACTATACACATACAGACTGGAGATGAGATGGAAATGAGATGAGAACTCCCAACACTGGAGGGACAAGGTGACAGTGCTGAGCTCTAAGCTACTCTGGTGTTTTTTTCATAGCCCATATGACACAAAGGTGTCACAAACTGTTTAAATGTTCTGGAAAGTTCTTTAGTCAGCTTTATTGGCTTTTAGTATATAAACAACATGAACATCCTGGTGTAGTCATGTGACAATCTGTCAATTGTGTGTCTGAGTAGCACATGTGACAGAACTTGCTCATTAAAAAAAAGCTTGTTTTAACATCTCAGATTTTATATTTAACACTAAAACAAATTAAGAAAATATTATATATTGGCACATATCACATGGGACATCTATCCCTAAATTTGTTCAAAAGGTGTCCCATGTGGTCTATTTAGTCTGTGTTATATCATTCATAAATCATAAGTCAAAAAGTGTAACTGTCTGCTTTGGGTTATTGATAAGCTATCAACTCCCATCAATCCTGATTAAATCTTGATCCATCCCTTACTTAAACTCAAGCTGCAAAAATCTGTGCCGGCAACACAGCATAGGTCATCACTCACTCACTCACTCAGTCATCGTCTATACCGCCTTATCCTGTATTCAGGGTCGTGGGGGGCCTGGAGCCTATCCCAGGAGACTTAGGGCACTCACACACTACGGGCAATTCTGGGGAATGACAGTTGGCTTAATCTGCATGTCTTTGGACTGTGGGGGGAAATCGGAGAAAAACCACCAAGCACGGGGAGACATGGAATGGACCCGGATCATGGCGGTGCAGGGCGACAGTGCCAACCACTACACCACCGCGCCGCCCAGCACAGGTCAATGACAATAAAAAAATATAACGTGAAGGCGTCAGACATCAAACTGGGTTTTTGGATTTGGGTTTTCGAACATGTCAGGTTGAACAAAAAAGTTTACGTCACTCTATAAGTTTACGTTATAGCCCTCTATAACACCAAAACTACAGATTAAGCTTATTTAGAACTGAAGATGCTTTTGAATTGCATTGAAGTAATTTCACTGCTGAACATTCAATTCGAACAGTGAATTTATTTCTCTATTAACATCCCGAAACACTACTTAATCAAGTTCAGTATTGTAAAAGAACATCTGTAAAACACAAAACATCTTGGCTTTATTACATTGATTTTCTGCAAAGGGTATGTAAACTTTTGCACTCAGCTGTTTTTGTTTTTTTCTTTAGCTAACTTGATATTAGTGTTATCAATCTAAACTGGCAAAGCATTTCAAGTGCAAGGGAGATAAATATATAGAGATAATTACAGCACAACATGCACCCGAAGGCCCCAAAACAGGCAGAGGCTGTAAGCGAAGTGTTTGATAAACCCACTAGAATGTTTCATCTGGCCAGTGTGGAGATTTTGGCCACCAGGGAAGACGAAGTTGTAAAGAAAAACTATAATTCCATGGACATTCACTTCACATAGTTAAAAAAAAAAAAAAAAAGTGTGTAAACCTCTGCCCTCCTGAAGCTGAATGGTGCCACCTGCTGGCCAAAACCTCAAAATATTGGCTCCTGATCTTCAGTGAGGCCAATAACTATATATGCTGTTATGCACATACAGAGCACCTGTCCAGTTGCCAAGTGATGCATGAACCTTCTTACCTGTGTTACGTGCATGCATTAACCGTGGCGAGTTTTGCAAGGCTTTGTCAACATCGTCTGAAGTCAAATGGGGAAGTGGAGCTGAGGAAGAAATACATTCTTTTGAAAGAAGGGAATGGCAAAATACAAAATTTATATTAAAAAAAACGCAAAAAAGATTGTGGAGTGCTAATGAGAGGGAGGGAACCAGAAAGAGGAAAAGGCAGAAAGACAGAGTGACAGGAAGAAAGTAGGGAGAGGGGCAGAGGAGCAGGAAATGGGAAGTTGAATCAAGAGCTCCTGGTGTAAGTACGGCGCATGCATCATCGTGAGAGAGCTGCGGAATGCCAAATCAAACATTCAGTTAATCAGTAACGTTAATAACATGCAGCGTTCACTTTTATTAAATATATTTAGTGTCTGTACGTATTTATGTGTTCTTGTTGTTGGTGGTGTTTGCTGAGAATGTGGTTTGTAGCCAGAAGCAAAACGGAGAATGCTGGGATTGAAAAAGGCATTTCTCCCTCTTTACCCATCACTCTCTCCACTTCTCTTAAAATACAGAGACAGTGAATGTCAGGGTGGTACTCTCTCTCTCTCTCTCTCTCTTCCCCTTTCACTCTGAAAGGTTTATGTGTGTGTGTGTGTTTCTGTGCAACTCTTTCAACATATTTCTGACTGAATTGCTGTCAGTCTTTGTGAATTCCACCTTAATACAGAATACTGCATTAAACTCACATTGCAAATGCTGACAACTTTTCTTTCTTTCTTTCATTTTTTCCTTTTTTTAAAAAATAAAATACATTCTTGAGGTGTGCAAAATGTGGATAATCTGTTAGAAAGCACACGCTACAACGGGAGCAAATTAATAATACACACACTGAAAATCAGATTCAAAGTGACTGATATAAATAGGATCTGTGTGTGGTCTTACATGTGTAAGCATGTGTGTTTGAGTGTGTGTGCGTGTGTGTCCACGTGTGTGAGTCACTCACTCTCCCGTAGGTAGTGGAGATGAGACAGTAGGATGTCAGCGTTGTAGCTGGGCGTGAGTCGCTGAAAGTCATCTTTGCTCATCTTGCACAGCTCCTTGCCATCAATGCTGTGAAAGAGCGAGACGTCCACCTCCAGCAGGCCGTACTCCCTTACAGCCCATTCCAACCACTGACGCACATGATCCGGCGTCCATAGAGTTGGGTCTACAATCACACACACACACACACACACAAAATCACTTTCCTTGTTTACTGGTTTTAATTAATGATGTATATATTAGCTATAAACACTAAAATATTTTTTATTTATTTAATTCAGTGAGCTCTGTATACTGGACATGGTCATGACGGATTCGGAAACAATCCCAGAAACATTCGCCATAAGGCGGAAAGACACCCCAGATGGGATGCCTGTCCATCACTGGGCACCCTCACACTGTCATTCACAAGCAGGGTCAATTTAGCACTGCCACTACATTCAGGTAACATAATCTAAACCAAAGAACCCAAAGGAAACTCATATGAACACTGGAAGAACCCTACACTCCCCTACACTTCTCTATATTTTACCACCCTACCCTACACTCCACTATACTACTGTACATTATACTACACTCCACTCCACTACCCTACACCACCCTACCCCATACTCCACTATACTACTGTAGATTATACTAAACACCACTACCCTCCATTACCCTCCACTCCACTCCACTATAATACACTATACTACAATCCACTACCTTACACTCCACAACACTGGACTCCACGATACTTTTAACATTAGTCATTGTTGTGACACAGCTTTACAGAATAAAAAAACTATCAAAATAAGTTTTAAAAAAAGTGATTAAGTATTATGAGTTTGTTCCATAAAAGCAAGCCGGGAGCGTTAAACACCGTTAACTTAAACACCTTTTCCGTTATACTGTACTTTCAGCCATACAATATGACCACAAATCAATCCTTGCTACATCCTTTTGCTATAGCAGGGCTAGATTTGTGGTCATACTACGACATAGCTATAAAAGCTATAGGAAGGATATAGCAGGGATTTATTTGTGGTCATATAGTCATATAGGAATTTCCATCAAAAGCTTTCAGAGAAAACCCATCCCCAGTAGACTACACTACATGTGCAAAAGTTAGTAATACGGTCAGTAAGAGGGTCATTAGTGATCAGTGACTGCATGTTTTTTTTTTTTTTTTTGGTTTTGTTTCATTTTAGTTAAATAAATATTAATATTAAAATATTTTTAAAAAACTTAATTTGTTGTTCATCTGAGGTTGCAGTTGCCTAACACTAAAACTGGCTACGATAAGATGATGTTTATTATGCTTTTGCACAAAAACACATTTAAAAAATGGTGTACTAACTTTTGAACATGACTCCACAACATAGTTTATTAACATATATTATTTGACCTCATTATTATCATTTAGAAGTATGGAATATTCTAATAAGAGCCTCAGATTTGTATCCTATGCCTCTAAGCCTAAGTATACTAACTTAATAATCCTTAACTCTTAACATGAAGTTATGTTTTTACGACTGCAAAACACTGGTGTCACCCTATATAAAAAATACATTTTAATATAAACATGACTATATCATTCTTCCTTAAGATTCTAATCTGTATTCTGTTCTGATTAAGCATCTCTTGCTACGTGTGAAACCTGGTGAATCTCGTACAAAGCACGGAGAGGGAGTTCACACTGCTCCTGTCCAGAAAGTTTAAAAATTTATTAAACCTTCTTAACCTTTCTAAGTCTCACTTGCTGACCCCCCTTTTACGACTGGGAGCGCACAAATCCGTTCAGCTCTGTGCACTTAGGGATGTGCTTCCTGCTGCTGCATTCCTTCGTCCCCTGTGTCCCTTGCGTCCATTGTCCCTCCGCAGAGTGAAAACAGGATGCACTAAACATGCTGCCTCACTGTGCCTGTCAGCTTTAGCTGAGGAGGAAGTTGCATTTGGATTTTTGGGGACAGAGTGTGTTGCTCAACCTAAGAAAGTCTGGCATATGCCCGCATGTGAACACACACACACACACACACACACACACACACACACACACACACACACACACACACACACACACACACACACACACACACAAAAACCTCTCTCTATTGGCAAAGTTCAGTGGTCCCCACCCTCTGACCCAAGAAAGAAGTCTAGGCAAGCCTAACACAACACACACCAACGTCAGCAAAAGTAAATAAAGTCAGGAATGGAAATATGTAGAGTTGTAGAGGTTAATGGACGCAAATGTGTGTGTGTGTGTGTGTGTGTGTGTGTGTGTGTGTGTGTGTGTGTGTGTGAGGGCGTTTTCACATTGACCACGATTGATTTCTTAGGAACCCCCACCCACCACTACATTGTTTTTCTTGTGTATTTACACTCTCCAATACAGCAGGTGGCAGTATGCACCACCCTGCTGTGTGAGAACACAAGAGAAAAAGAGAATGAGGAACTTAACTTTTATGCTATGCCTAATAATAAATCAATTGTCAAGAGCAACGTTCTACTCTATCAGCTATAGCTGTGTCAGAGAATGAGACTGGTGTGTGCTATGAGCACACGGAAATTTCAGAGGAGACAGACGGCAGTGATGACGTTGTGTCTAAACATTGATCTACTTCCGTGCTCAGATATGATTGCTTTCCATAACTGATGCGATCCATGCTCAAGTGCGCTGTACTGTGCCTGAGGCTACCTCTTCATCGGCCGTGGTTCCGGAGCCTGGAACGATAGTGTTCTTACTGACCAAAATAAACTTGACTTTGTGTGTTTGTGGGTCGACTTTGTGCTCAGAAACGATCCTAGGGCAATAAACACCCGGAAAGAGAGAAAGGGAAGAGAGAGAGAGAGAGAGAGACCTGCAGGTACAATGACTCTACGCTCGTTGGTCGTCATATTGGGAGGGGCAGCATGTTTGTCCTCCATGTAGCTGCTGTAGGTCATAGGAGCACCATCGCCTCCGCTTGCCATCTTTCCTTTTCCCACACCGCAGTCATCTGGAGAGCTCCTGTACACACACACACACACACACACATACACACAAAGAAAAATATTATGAGATACAGACATAATCTCAGCATTTGATCAAATAATTCTCTTCTGTATTACAGATAGACTGAAAGAATTGCAGGCAGACAGACAGAAATCTATAAAAGCGAAGTAAATCATCTGTGATCTCTGCTGCGGGTTACGGTTCTGAAGGCCAGAAAATGAAGACTGAAGGAGCTTCACATAATAAATATATAGGCTTTCTGGTTCCAGGATCCACTGCTGCTTTTCATTATGAGCTAAACATCTTGTGAGTGAATGTTTGCGCCTGCATGACCACCACTTCCTGTTTGGTCAGCGAACTTGTGGCATTTGCAACCGAAATGTGGCCACATTTGCTTCATTTTTACGATGTTGGCATCAGATGTGGCTGTTTAGAGCGTTTGATGAATAAACATGGGTTTTTGGTTTGCAAATGACTTACAAACATTTTTCTTACAAACATGCAGTCAGTGATTCCTACGCTGGGACGTGTCATATTCTGGGAATGGACGGAGATATCCCGAACAGTTTTAGAAAATTTAACGACCACAGAGGCTTCACACATTTTGAAAGTGGAAAGACTTCCCTGACTTCCAGCTGGAGGGCAGTCCAATTTTATAAACCTGATATTATGACAAAGTTAGAAGAACAACTTAATATGGGTATTTAATGAGATTATCTTTATCAGTTGGAACTTTTTAATATTAATTAAAATGTTTAATTTTGGACATATTAGCAAGAGTGAGACTATTTGGCATTGATGACTTGAGATAGATACATAATGTGCCTAAATTATTCAAAATACAGTTAATGGGTTCAACCGATAAAGGATAAGACTGGCACTTAGCAGTCTCACTGTCTCCGAGAGGACATTTGTATTCATTGGCGTATCTTTGAGGTGCAGTCTGGCCCAAGCCTGAGGCAGCAGATGTGCAGGATCACTGCTGGAATTTCCCATCAGGCTCAGAACAGATTGCCAAGGACACGAACAGCCTGCAGCCCTTCTTACTATCCCGTTCATGTGTTAGCCACCTATTGGCTTGCTGAGGAACGGCTAGGCTCACAGTGAGCTTTCAATCACGTTATACAGATTGTAGAAACCCTGGATCTGTTCATACATTCACAAATTGCATGAGACATACACTCTCTTTCACTCTCCACTGACTAAAATCCTGCATCTTATCTCATCCTAACTCTCTTTTTGTCCTCCTCTGAAGCCAATCCCGAAGCGGTCCTCAGTTTCACGTGCACACTCGTAAACATGTGACTGCAGACTCCATCAAGAGCCACTGTGTTTTTTTTTCTTCAGAAAACACCAACAACACCATTTTGTTCTCATTTGTCTATGACGTTTGACTAATTGAGCATGGCAGGCTCTTTATACGCAGAGAAAATTATCTCAAATCTGCATGGTAGAAAAAGCTCAGAAATGTCTCCCAGTTGGACAAGAGGATGGTAACCATATTGTATTTTATGTCCTAGGATCAGTTCCCAACTTTTTAGAGTTGAGCAGGTTGGGCAGAAGATCACATGGTGTCACCCATCCAAGAATTTCTGTCAGACTGTGAAGAGTGGCCATAACACCATGTGGTGGCTTTGTTCTTTTTTCGATAAAGGCCTGAAGAACAGCAGTGATTAAGTGCACAGCAATAAGAGGAGAAAAATAAAAACACAAGCGGAAAAGTCTTTCTAATATCTATCGGTTCAAATGACACTTCTAAGGAAAATTTTCTCACACATAGGTTATTCTTTAGTGGTTCCTCAAGCAAAAAAACTAAATCGCATTTGGGGTAAAATGTTTGGAGCTAAGGTTACCTTTAGTTTACCTTAAATAAACCTGATTGTTCCTCAAGTTTACTTTAGATCATACTTTAGTTGGCATGCTCGTAGTCATATGAACAGTACACTATCTTTAACTAAACTTTAATAGTTACAGAATTAACTATCTAAAGACCAGGGGTGAAAATAGTTTTTAAAGTCTTTCTGGTAGCTACTATCAAGCTAAAAGATGAATAAACCATGCAGGTGGTGGACAGCCTTGTACAGTATAGCTCATAAGTTTCTCTTTATATTCCCCTTTGGAATAGCCTCCGTTAACAACCTGTTCTAGGGTTGAATCCAAAATATTGTGAAATGGAAAGCTAATGTGCTACGTATATACGTACAGTAGGTGTAGAAGACCTTGTTCAAGGGTTACAGAGAGATTTGGGACTCAGCCTCGTGTTAGAAGCTAGTTAGCATAGTAGCTCGCATCACCAAAAACAAACCAAAGCAGTGAGTCATTAACCAGTCAGCGCACTGGTTGAAACTAGCGCTAACGCTAACCATCAGCACTGAAGGAGGCAATTTGGATCTACTTAGAAGCAATTACTAAGGAGACAACGTGTTGTTTAAAATCACATAAAATTAGCAGATGTCTTCGAAATGGCGACACTGAATGGGTTTGAATGTGGGTTTTTGCAGGCAGCTGCTCTCCACTCTTTCCAGTACTGCGTATCACCTCTGCCTCTACAGTACCGAATTATATCGGCCTACTTTCACTCATGCCAAAGACTGAATGTTAACTCGCTAGCAGGTACTGTAGTTACTGTACTAACCAAATATTCTTGTGTTCCACCATACTGAGAAATGTAGTGACGACCAGAAGAGTGGGATTTTCAAGGAGTCGCCTCATAGAAACGGTGAACAGGATATAATTTAAATAGAATGCAGGAATCAGTACCTCCCTTTCTTGTAGCTCTTCTTATTGCTTTTCGGGATGACATTCTCAATAACAGATTCTCTATCATAAGGGGCATCTTCCTATTAATCCTCCTGCACAGAATCACTATATGTCATAACCATCTACTATAGATTGTTTATAATCTCATAAACATATAATAGTTCAGCTTAACCACAAGGAAACACTTCGAAATAATTATTTAAAGCAACATGTAATATTAAGAATCTAACAGACCCCCACCCTGAAGAAGGCTTTTTAACTTTTTGAGGAAGAAGGTGTAGCTTGGCATATCTTTGAGTGTCTTCTAATACTCAACAAAGGGGTTTTTTTTAATTATTATTTACAAAATGTAACATATTCAGGCAATATAGAACTGCTCCATTTTTCCTGGTCTTTGTGATTTGATGACTTGTGATGGATAGAAGTTTTATTGCTTATAGGATGCTCTCTCTCTCTTTTTCTCTTGCTATCTGTTTCTGTACTGGATGAAAGTGTGGGTCCATCTGCCTGTTGTTCAATACGTCTTCACTTCCAAATCTTTTCCGTCTGTATCTCTATGGTGTGGACATAATGAGTTATAAATATTTCTAATGTGGCAGCCCATAAGGTTAAGTTAGGGCTTAATAAAAACAGCTGTTTTGAGTTTGAAATCCGTCTGCAGCATGACGTGTCACTGTGTGTGTGTGTGTGTGTGTGTGTGTGTGTGTGTGTCTATATGTCTGTATATGTGTACCCTGGTGGATTTAGAGCCTTGTGTGAATTTGGCTCGTGTGCCTCTAACAGCTACTGATGGATGAATTTCAAGCCACAAAACCCAAACAACCGTTTCTTTGCCACACACCGCCCTCCATTTCTGCACCAGTGGCAGGCTTCTCAAGTATCAGTTTTAGGCAAGACTGGCAGAGTTAGTTTTATTGCTATTAACCAAGCATACAAACTCACTCAAACTTCTCAAAGCTAAGGCTAAAGACGCCCAATGAGCAGAAATGTATCCAGCAACCAAAAGAGTGGAAGATTTTACATTGTACATTGTACAAAAGTTCACGCTAAAAACCCTTTAGCACTGGTTGAACAAGAATGGTTTATATCAGTTAAACACTACGTATATACTGTAAGCCCACTGTAGTGCTCACCTAGAGCCATTCACCTGACCCACTCTTCCACCTCCGCCTCCTCCTCCTCCTGTGGTTCCTGCTCCTCCTCCATTGTTGCACTCCATCTTGATGGTGACGCGGCCAGGCGGAGACGCAAGCCAGTCCTGCTGTGCTGCTCGGGGACTCAGCTTACTCTGGCCATACTCACTTACCGCTGATGCTGTCATGTCCGGCTTGGCCTGCTGGGCCACGCTGTAGACACACTCAAACAGGGACTGATCCTCACTCACCACAGAGAGCGCCTCCTATAGATATAAAAGTGAGTAGAGAGATCTAGTATAAATAAAAATGACTGTACAATACAGTATATACAAATTAATATTGCTATAATCGAGAGGTGTGTAGAGGGGACAGAAATCAAATTACAGCAGTAGTGCTGTAAGTTACACAATTATTCCGAGAATCAATTAAGTTAAAAAGAATTTGGCAAACAGACTAAAGAACATTTTAAAAGGTCTGATCTACTGTAGCATTTATAAGGTTCTCAGTTTTCCTTCTTAAAGGTTAGTGATACTAAAGGCTAAGTAGGAAAACTACTGGCTTTATGATCAAACCACTTTAAGACCAAGATCTGTTATTGATCTTGAAGAAGATCAATAACAGCTTGGCATATCTTTGAGTGTCTTCTAATACTCAACAAAGTTTTTTTTTAAAATATATAATTATTTACAAAATGTAACATTTTCAGGCAATATACAGTAGAACTCCTCCATTTTTAAGAACCTTTAGGAATTCTTTTTTTCTTTTCCTTTATGTGTAAAATGTTACTGTTTGCATTAGAAATATACATTTACTACCCGCTACTTTAATAGAGGCAAAAATATTTAAGTTTCCAGACGGGCTGGTTTGAGTATTTTAGAAACTGCTGATCTGGTACTTTCACACACAGTAGTCTCTAGAGTTTAAGGCAGCATGTTGATGAAATCAGAGCAAAATGGCCAGACTGGTTTAGGCTTTAATAGAAACAACTGTTCACAATAAGCTTACATTACCCCTACTAACATCTCTTTACAACTGAACTGAGCAGAAAAGCACGTCAACATGCACAACGTGTCAAACCTTGAGGCAGAACGGCTTCAAGAAATGTTCACACTCCTACTGTATCAGCCAAGGACAAGAAACTGAGGTTCACAGAAACTGGACATAAATATTGTGATCATGTTAAAGTAGTGCTAGATTAGTGAAATGTGTGGTCTTTTGTGAAGATGTTCCAGGCAATTGTGTGCCAAATAAACAAAAGCCTCTTTAGTGAGTAGAACATCCACATGATTATTTGAAAATGCAATCCTACAGCACATGTGGCATGGTGGCTTAGCGGTTAGCATTGTCACCTTGCACCCCCTGAAAGACTCCCTGAGCTGTCGTTTGCTAGCTAATGACATGATCCAGGATTTTAATCAAAGCAATGTAAACAAAAGCCGTCCTAACTGAAAATGCAAACAACAGTCAACATTTATACTCAACAACTCATTTTTTGAAGAAAAATGCAAGCTACTCATGATTTTTTCATCTAGTAATGACATCTGTAGTAAGTTACCCAGCTATACTGTAGAAGTGCAAAAGTGTGTTTTGCATGTGTTGTCAGTGGAATTAGTTTTAAAAGGTGTGACTGGCTAATCATATGAATATATTTCCAGTGTTTACTGAGGCCATGGAGGCAATAAATTATACTTATACTAAAATTTAGCTAGTTAGTTGACAGCTTTTCGTCATTAAATCACATACTTACTCACTCACTTATCATCAATACTACTTTATCCTGTAAAAACAGGGTCATGAGAGCCTCTCTCAGGAGACGAGGTCAGGTACATCGTGGACGGGGTGCCAATCCATTGCAGGGCACACACATGCACTCACACACTACAGGCAATTTGGAAACACCAATTAGCCTAGCCTGTATGTCTTTGGACTGTGAGAGGAAACTGAAGAACCTGGTGGAAACCCACCAAGCGCAGGAAGAACATGCAAACTCCATGACCATAGACCTGAAGCTAGATCGAACCCAGGCCCTGGAGGTGCGAGGTGACGGTACTAGACTCCACTACACAACTGTGTGAAGCAGAACAGGATGTGTCTTTTCTATACAGCTGTCAAGAGCTTCAGATGCAAGAGTGATCAAAAAGCTAGACTGTGATGTCCCAAACCCTGAATCACCTAATCGTAAGTAAAAAAAAAGGTAAGGAGCAAGTCCAGGATTGGCTGATTACGTGAAAATGGCTACTATGATTTGCGGAGACTGTGTGATTTAAAATGATAGAATTTTCGTCCATTTATGAACATGGGAATGGACGGGTTTAAAATTGTACTGCAGCATACCACTAGAGGGCCTCGGAGATATTTTGTCTTTAATTATGACTCCCTATTTTTTTGTCCACTCATATATGTGGTCGTATTGACCATTTGATAAGACTTTCAAGTGCACTTTATTCACCTATTTAAGTAAATGTACTTTTATGGTCTCAATAAAGCACTAACACCAATTCCCCGAAATGAAAGCTTCTCAAAAGGTGGCACCAAGTCTGTGCTATAATTCAAACAGGCCTGTGATCAGTGACAGGAAGAGAACGCCGTGGTGGGGACGTGATTAAAGAGCGCTCAAACAGTTAGTTCTTGGTTCACGGCTCAGATGTGAAGGTCATTACTGAAGTGTTGGGCCGGAGAGAAGAGCTGCATCAGCTTGCACTCACAGAAACCACAACCACCCATTTCCAAAAGGCCCTGTTACTACACACTCAACAAACACCAAACACACACATACTGTACACACACTCACTAACTCAATGCTCTACATCCAGCCTTACACTTTTTTTTTTTTTTTTTACTCTAATGGAACAACTCATCAGGGCAGCCACTACTGGAAACAACCATAAAGCCTGTCCTGAATATAGTAGGATGGTTATAAGCAGACAAAATTGCAGAATAAAGTGCAATAAATAACTTAAAATGTCCATGGAATAAAAACACAGATTTTAAATTGGAAACAGCATTTTCCCCCATGTTATCACCTATCCTTATTCCAAAGAAATGATAGCTTTCTAGTGGAATAAAACACTAGAAAGCTGAGTTTTTTTTCCCTACTACCAGCCATTTAACCAATTTTTAGCATGATATTTTAGCATGAAACAGGTTTTTTTTATTTGTCATTTAACATCGGTTAAATAATTTAAAAAGCAAAGCATGTTTTCTTATGTTCTTTTTTTTTCTTTCTTTTTCTTTTTTTACATCCAACCCTCCACATTTACACATTACATGGCCTGGCCTAAATCAACATCATGAAATTTCCTTTGATAGAAACATCACCACTCCTTTAACATAACACATGAACCAATGTTACACAGCTCAAAAAGTAAATAAAAGATGGACAAGACTGAACAATGTAGACACTCGTATCTTCTGAGTGACTTTAAAGGCATGACTAAGGAATGACTAACACAGAACCGAATGAAGCTAAGGCATTTAGTTCCAGGATTCAATCCTGTACATTTGATCCACACATGCCAACTCTGACCCTAAGCTCATATGTGCTCATAAAATTGTGTTTAATGTGGTGATTTGGTGTTGCAGGTTTGCTTTCTAAACGCAGTGAGCTTGGAAGCTCATTCATGCTGAAAGCAGCAGCAGTCAGGAAGTATTCTGCTGGCCTTTCCTGCATCAGCGCTCCAGATAGTGAGGATAATGGAAAGGAGGAAAAGCCTATCCATCCACATTCTAGCTGTGATATGGACATGGAGAGCGAGAGAGAGAGTGAGAGAGAGAGGTGGAGGTTGATGACGCATTGCCATTAACACTGTAGGCTTAGGAGACCATTAACCTCTGAAAAAGGTCAGCAAAGCACCTGTGCCCTTACATTTCCCCAAATCAGCAACTCTCAGACACTGTTGTTTTTATAGCCACTCCCTCAGTCTAGCACTCACCCACTTACACTTCATTCTTTCTCATTCACTTAGTCACTTTTTCGCTCTTTACTAACTCAATTACTCAATTATTATTCTTTCCAAGTCACTCACTCGCCCACCCATTCAATCACTTTCTCACTCTTCATTCTTTCTCACTCAGCTCAGTCATTCACTTAAATACTGCTCAACCACTCTTATTTTATTCTGTCCCGCTTACAACCAACCAACCAACCAACCAACCAACCAACCAACCAACCAACCAACCAACCAATCAATCAATCATCATTCTTTCACAATCACTTACTCCAATATTCACCCTTCATACTTTACTCATTTATGATTCTTTCTCAAACACTCCTCATATTATTTTACACTATCCTACTAACCCACTTGCTCTTTATTTTTCCCACTCACTCACTCACTTATTCTTTAACACACTCTCTCGTTTACTTACTTGTTCTTTCTCATGCACTCAAGTCATTTTCATTTCTTATTCACTCCTTCACTCCCTTCCACCCTTACTCCCAACCTCCCTCCTTCACTTCACTTTCTCTTACTGAAACACCTCTTCTTCTCCTTAATCACTGACAGTCTTACTTCTCTTTTCCTCATTAGCTCACTCGTTTATCTACTTTCCCTCACACTTAATTTCCCTAACCTCTCACGCACCCCTCATACTCTCTCTCATTGACATTGACTCCTGGACTCTCACTCCATCAACAGACACAGAGTGAAGAAAGAAAATTACTAATGTGTTAAATAATAGCTGAAATTATGCTTTTTTTTTTTTGTCCAAAAGCTCAGGCTGGTACAGTATGTCGTATTCCTCATTTGCTGCATTAATATTTCACCACATGCAGCATAACCATTATCACCTGAATTTACCAAACATCATGAAGAATTAATAAAAGGAAACACGTTTTGATCAAAGGGGTTCAAATCATTTGCTTTTGTTGTCTCATCTCATCCTACAAATATTTAAACAGATCCATCGTTACAGGCTCAGCAAAAATCTACAGCAGTAGTCATACGGGGGAAAACGGTAGTACAACTCTCGACTCTTGTCAGCAGAATATTTTAGAGAGAACCATGAATTACTGCATAGTCCAAAGATTTCCACTGCAGTTAACAGTGTAAAAATGTGTCGAAAATCTCTTAGTGCTCTGCCAGGGATAATATGGGTTCAATTTTCATTGAAGACTAAAACAATTCTACATAAATAGACTTAAAATTTATGCAGATGTTAATTTCTTTTTAAATAATAAAAAGCAATTGAAGGACTATAATGCTGAATTAAAATAAGTCAATATCAGGTAACAGTTATTAAGAGGTGATTAAAAGGTGACAAAATGTTTAAACTGGGTGTTTGTACCAGGCATTAATAACTACATTTAATACACCTTTTTTAATGAAAGAAATTATATGGCAAAATTTTTTAAAGACTACACCTACTTTTAAACTGTACAAGGGACATTCAAGTCAAACCAGGACCTACGAATGTGCAGAATAACAGTTATGAAAGTAAAAACTACCTTTATTTCTTTTTATAATCCCCTGCTACACTATCCCAGCATTCCATTAGTGCTTGCATACCATCAAGGTAGAAAGATTTCTCAGTACTCTGGAGCCATGATCTTCCACGACTTCCTGCTTCATGTGTGGAATGCAGGCCTCCCAGGAACTCCAATAATGACCAAAACATGCAGAACTTTTTTGGCTATAACCCTACACCGAGTTCCATGTAATGTGCTAGTGGTCTTGGTAAATGATTGCAATCACATTTCCCACAGTCACTTATGCAAACTTGCAGCAAGTTATCTGTCAATTTTCAAGGATCAGGTGTTGCACTTGCTGAATGTTCACAGGATTTTTTTTACTGCTGCTAAGAATCCGATCACCATATTGTGCTCGAAGACTCCTGTCAATGTCAATACGTTCATCCACGATAAATTTAATTAAAGTTCCGGTTTGACTTAAATGTACAGTGTATATAGTCTTGAATTAAAAGTAAATCCAGTGCATTCACTTCTAAGTAATTAGGAAATCCCAAACAGTTTCTGGTGGATCACGTGTAACTATGACCAACTATCATATTTAAAAAACTAAACTAAGTCAACGTATCAAAGTGTTACCCTTTTGTCTTGAACTCACACATCCCATAAATTGTACTGAATACGTTCTCGTACGATAACCTGTAACTAAATCCAGCCTGTCTTGTGTAGAGACTGTTATGAGTCATGCAGCAAGGCAGTAAGCAAAGACCCCTGATGAGTTTACCAGAAAAACATTTGCGCAAGACAGCATAGAAAACACTGTACTTACTCACTTCTGCCTAAACAATTAGTCCAGCACAGTTTCCCAAATCATTAAACACTGTCCACATTGCAAACATTTTTTCTTCCTACTCTGCAGCTCTAAATCATAAATATGTCCACCCATCACATGACTATCATGTTTTATGTAATAAATAATTAGATTTTTAAGATTTTTAAGACAGCTTTGTATGTAGGGAAAAATTGTACATTTAACAACCAGCTTTGTATTTCTGTATTTACTTGTATGTAAAAGTAATGAGCTTTTAATTGTAATAATTGCATATCTGTAATAAGAAATGTTTAACGCCAATTCTGCACTTTCTATAAATAACTAAATATTTAATAACTTTTCCAAATTGTTATGCTCATAGTTGCCTCATGTCACACAGGCACATTACTGCCATAAATCATAAGGTGAATATAGGGTGTAACACTTCAAATTCTAGGTACACAGCACAATTTTAGGTACACAGCACAAGTTCAGCAATATATGTTGGGTTGATAACTACCATAAAGGTACATTCATATGTTAACTGCTTGAATTGAATAATACAGACATACAGTAATGTAGATAAGTAACATGTAACAATTTGTACATGATAACATCATATCAGTAAAATGCTTCCATAACTATTCATTATACAAAGGGGAGTGTAACAAAGGGGCAAATTTCAAATTAAAGGTTGGCAGTCGTCATTTAAATTATTAACATGAATTCATTCATTCATCTCAGGTTGAATTTAGCACAGTAAACACAAGACTTATATTTGGAAATAATTATACTGTGTAATTGCACTATACATATAATTGTTTTATTGCATTGTCATTTATCCATAACTATGAGCCACAGAGTGTGTATTCTGAATGTAGTTCTGTCTTAAAGGAATGTTATTGACATAAACAATCACAGTATTGCAAGATATACAGTATACAGTATGCTGCTTAAGTGTAATGTTATACTGTAAAATACTTTATGCAAAATGGCACTTAAAAATAAGGTACTAATAAAGCCTTCATTACATCTTGCAAAATTAACAAAATAGTCTGGATATAGTCAATTTAACACTATGGTAGTTCAGTAAAATTGCCTTTGACAGCCAACACCATACAGATAAACACCATCATTCAATCGATCTAAATTTTAAATAACAATAGTGCTTTAAAATAAGGTAAAACAACTTAAAGTAAGTGGTAATACTCTGGTAAAATATTCAGACATTTTTTATATGATTAAAAGATTTCGACCAATTTCGTCCTTCGTTTATTTGTATACTCGATATTTAAGTCTCAGGCGTGGAAAATCCTGAGACTTAAATTAACAGAAAAATTGCATTTCAAGTTTTGACCCATCTGGCGATAAGTTTTCAGTATACATTGTTGTTGTCGGTCTTTTGTCATTAGGCTGATGGTTGTTCTAAACTGCGCAGACAGTCAGAATAGGAAAAAGGAAATTTACAAAGCAGCAAAAAGGAAATCTCGTTGCAGTGCCATGGCAAGAAGGGTGTTACCCCCCCCGCTGAAATCTGTTCGTTGAACAACAAAAGCGATTTTAAAATTGCCTCTTTCCTTAAAGTCACAAAATCTTAAAACTTACCTTGATAGTGCTCGCCATTGTAGCACAGGACTATATAGTCCTGTTTCTTTTTTTTTTATAAACGAATTTCAGTTGCAATGTGTATGTGTAAGGTTTTTTTTTTTTCTGGCGATGAGTGTGTTAAGTTGAGGTTCCACTGAGCAGTGTTTGGAGCGGATGAGATTGTGCTAACGCTGGAAGTGAAGTCAACCAATAGCAGGAAGAGCTTTCTATTGGTTCTGGCCGACGCAGCTCGAAGAAACAGGATATTTGGGAGAGGAGAGATAAGACGGCCTGAAACAATGTTGGTATCCTGTATACCATGCGTGTGGTTACTTGAAGAGACAGAGCAAAACCTAAGTTCACTTTACCTCCAGTGGGGCGTCCTCGAAAAGACTTGTCCCTGATAGTGTGTGTGTCTATTAGATGTTACAATTTCGCTCTCGGATGTAGTTTTTCCAGTAGTTACGCACAATACTTTCACAATGTATAAATATGGCAAACATGATAGCAACAAAGGTTGGACTGGGAAACTGGGATATGAAGAAAAGATCCTGGTTACGTATATTGGCGTCAAAATATCTAAATTTGTTCTGAGATCTGATGGCGTATCACACATTGAAATGCCTGTATGGTTAAAGATAATGGAAGGTTATAAATCTGTACAAAACTGAAGAAGAGGATGCTGTAGAGCAAGGAGTATTGGATAAACTAAATGAGCAAAAGAAAAAATAGAAAAATGAAAAATAATATTAGCAAAAAGAATAAATATTTGATATAAAGAAAAATATTTATATAAAATATTCATTAAACATCAAATATCCCATGAAGTACCATAAAAAGAATGTAGACTTCACTATAGTTACCTTGAAGTAGTTATAACAGTGAAAATTCTTGTTTTACAATATACTGTATATTACACTGTTTGAAATGGAAAAAATAGCCTCAATGATAGAAATACCTGTTACAGGCACGGTGCAGATGTCATAATTATATAGTGAGCATTTGTCAGGATTGCAGACAGAGAGGTGGAGAAACAGTGTAGTAATACAGGGAGGGAGAGAGACATTTTATACACATATATTATTCTTACAAATAAAAACCATTCAGATTCGTACTGAACGTGAACGACTCGATCAAACCCCAATCTGCTTAATACACTTAATTACTAATGAAATATAGCTGACATTTGCCAGCAACACACACAAAAACAAAAACCATCTCATCTGTATGGGTGTATTGTATTGATGTTACAATTGTGTGTGTGTGTGTGTGTGTGTGTGTGAGCATGTGCTCAGCGGTGTGTTGATGTTCGTGTACACAGTGGTGCGTTACTGGGCTGCAGATGGTATTGTGTAATGACGGTTGCTTTGAGGAAGTTACGAGTTACAAGAGGAGTTTAAAATGTTTTGTAAGCAGTTGGTGACAAAAACATTTTATTTGGTTTAAACTGGCTTCAGAAGGACAAATATAAGCCCTAATGAAACAATAATGAATAATTTCTTAGTAATTATCATGAATGCATGAATGCATGAAATTTTGGTAATACCTTTTTTTTTCTTTTTAAACAACCAATGCTCTGAAGAGATTTCATAAAAAGAATTTCAACATATTTGATAGTTAGGAACAAGGCAACAGGAGTTTATTGCAAGAGTGTTCATTCTGCAACAGCGTGAGGGCAATAGGATGCAAAACAAGGATACAAAGTCTCCACAGTTTGACACAGGTCAACGCAAACATAATTTTTTTTTTTTATGAAACTCTTATTCAAAATTTCTTGTACAACTATATAAAAGGTTTAAATAACAACTACAATATAACTTAATACTACAATAATACAACTTTATCTATTCACTGTAGAACAAAGGTAATTACTATATTACTATTGTATATTACCACTACTATTACTATAGCTGATTACTATATTTATCTATATTTACTTATTACTATATTTAGTTTTCCATATAGTTCAATAAAGGCTAAAGTCCAGTAACATAGTATAAAAATGTTGTCATTTTACCCCCTATAACCATGATACAACATGCACTTTTGCTTTCATAAATAATGACATCTGCATAATCATTCATCAGCTATAATTACTGACAACCGATCAAGTATAGATGGGAATCACTAGTAACCTCCCGATACAATACTATCACAATATCATTATATAGTATAACTTATAAAAAATATCACAATTTTATAAATGATATAACATTTCCCGGTATTTTGTTACAATTTTAAACCTTGATCATTAATTAAATGTAGCCTGTGCTTTGTAATGTTAGTTTTCTCACCTAAAAACCAAGAGCAGCTTTTAATCAATACAAACCTACTTCAAATACACGAGCAGTACGTATCTCTGTCATCCGCCATAACTATTATATATAAACAAAATGTGAATTATTCAAGTTTTATTCATGTGTAAATAGTTCAGAGTGTGCCACCTGTAGGATTACATAGTAACATCAATGTTTTATCACCTCAAACACTCTCAAAACTCAACTTGACAGTGAGCGTGCAGGTTGTGCGGCTATTCAGTGCGCTTTGTAGTGGTGATAGTGTTGTGTAGTTGGCTGATCAGTGTATATTAATAAGTGCTTTAAATAAAGTTAGAAAAAAGGTTATAAGGAGCCCTATGAGTCACTACACGCGCTGAAAAGTGCTAAAGAAATAACCGATGCACAGAAACTGCCTGGCCAAAAAATCAGAGGAGCCTGCATCAAGCAAATCATGAGTGAGTGTGATTAGAGATGCTTAAACACTTGGTGCATCGTAAAAAACGAACATTAGAAAACACCTTTGTTTTCTCTTACTTTGAAAGTTAGAGCATTTCCACATGCACAATGAGATGAATATGAGTAAACAGCTGTGTGTCCACTTTTTAGTGTGGGATAATCTAAAAAAAGAAAAAGTTAAATTTGCTAAAGAGTGTAAAGATTGTACTTTTGTATGTAATGGAAATATGTCTTGTGGTCTGATGAGCCCTGATTTTCCCTATTCCAGAGCGACGAGTGCGTCAGGGTAAAAAGGAAAATGTATGAAGCGATACACCCATCATGCATAGTGCCCATTGTACAAGCATTCGGAGGCAGTGTTATGATCTGGTGTTACTTCTATTGGCCAGGTCTAGGCTCAGCTAAGTTATGCATCAATGAACTAAAGTCAGCTGTTACCTGAGTATACTAAATGACCAGGTTATCACATCAGTGGAGTTTTTTTTCCTAATGGCATGGACATATTCAAATTGTGAAAATTGGACCTGGGAGCATGAGGAACCAGTTTCAAGCATCAACTAGCCATCATCACATTGCAGGTCATAATCAAAGCTGTCGAATAAAATATTAGTGTGCAACTTGCTTTTGGCTTAGCTGTTTTATCTGAGGGCAGCTCATAAAGAATGAAAAGAGCTTCCAAAGAACATAGAGATTTAATATGAAATATGAAAGAGACCTGGTGGAGCGTGGTGCCTTTGCCAGGAAGATTAGGGCATGGGTACACACATAGTGGCACACCCAAGCATACACTATGGGCAACACTATGGGCAACCAGCCTACAATGAATGTTTTGGGACTGTGGGGGAGACCAGCGTGCCCAGAGGAAACCCACAGGGAGAATGTGCAAACTAAACACACACACACACACACACACACACACACACACACACACACACACACACACACACACACACACACACACACACACACACACACACCGACAAGAGGCAAGATTCAAAAATCCAACCCTGGATGTACAAGGTGACAAATCTAACACACTGAGCCACCAGGGCGTCTAAAATGATAAGTGGCGTGTTAAAAAATTCAATGTTGAAAACAGATTTTTTAGAGACATTGAAAAGAGAAGTATGTGTTTATTCTTTGCTTCCAGTTCGAAACAGATGTCACATATGCTCAGAGTCCATGGCTCTAGTCAAAACAATGCGAAAGAAAACATAACCATTACTTACGTTTTGTCTTATGTATAGTTATGCACTACTTATAAATAGGTTTGAAAGGCATTAAATGGAAAATGTCGTTGGAGTTTAGTCATGTTAGTTGCTTATCTGGACTTTGGCTAATTTTAATAGTTATTATATTTTAAATATATTCTAATGAATTAACTGAAGTTTTTGCAATATAGGATTATGGGCTGTTTGAGTTTAGTTGTGCACTATGTGAGAGATTATATGTTGTTTAATATGAAAGGGACATAATTCCCTCTATTTATACGCCTCATCTGTTTGTCTACATTTGTCTATTTCTCTTTTTCTCTCTCTCACTTTCTCGAGTGATGTTTGATTTTTATGGCATCCTGCAGGATGTCTGTGGGAAGTCACCTTTGCTCTTTCTCTAAGTGAGCCGAGAGGCTGAGTTGTGTGTGTGTGTATGTGCGCTGCAGTGGAAATGCTCTTCAATGGGGGTGGAGGGGGAGGGTGGGGGGCTGGGAAACAGGGCAGGGCCCTTCCACAGGAATGTCCTGTACGGCGCACTCACAAACGCACGCACGAATGCACACACACACACACACACCTTTATCGTCACTATAAAACACATTTCAAATTTTCTTAACTTCCATAGTTTTTTTCATAGCTTTCATTTTTCATTTACAACCATTCCTTAGTTCATTTGGCTCAGAAAGCATGTAATCAAGCGATTTACATTAACACACTCTCAAATTCTTGTCCCTTCGTGTACTGATGGTGAGTCAGGGAAAGCGCCCAAAGAGCATCCAAAGCATTTGGTGATCACAGATTCTCTGCTCACAGCACCGCCTACAGGCGCACACCATTACTACAAAAGGGTCAACTGGGTATGGAAAAAGCAAAGGCAAATCTCTACGCCCTGACGGTGGTCCATGAGGCCCTGAGGATATCAGATTATTATCATCTCTGTTTGAGGCCTTTTATAGTGATACTTACTGCATTAGTGAAGCAGATTTAAGAGCTCATTTATACCCATTTAATGACATTAGCCTTAATATAGGCACATTCATGGTGCATGACACTAGCATCAAATCTGAGCCAATGTTTACAATATACTTCACTTATTTGGAAGCTGTGTAGGGAAATAAGGTTGCTGCATTCATTTAACAAGCCCAGATGTACTTGGTAAATAGCAGTGGCAAACCTGCCTTTTAGTTTTAAGGCTTCTGTAAATTTTACGCTGCTAAGAGTGCCATTTAAAATAGATTAGACCCCGGTGTCTACACTACCCATTACGTAGTCTTAATACACAACCACCCTAAAAAAAATAAGTCTGGTTTCAACATAGATGCAAAAATGGCCGATAACTGAAAGGGTTTAACGTGACCATTAGTAAATTCCATCCAGTCTGGACATCAACGGATACTACACAGCCAGATGACTATCCCTCATTATTAAATTACCTTAGTTAATTAATGACCTACCGCTATGACTGATGTAGAAATGAAGTACCACTTCCTGATGGGTCCCAAAAGCAAGTTCCAGTAAAGACAAATAAAGATAATTGTCTAACTAGGCGATTGTAACACTATATTGGCTAATTTTATATTCTTTTTTTTTTTATAATGAGAACTGTGCTTCTATGTCCATGTCATTGGGAGCTAGGTGAATAGAAACATGTGTAAAATCAGGCTGGTGTAAGAGTTGTCCCCTGGAGGGTACTTTACACTCTTGAACTTGGACGTTTTTGGACCTTTCGTTTTTTAGGGGCTTCTTTTTCTTCTGTTTCACTCATAGTTGCTCCAATGTAGTTTGATAATGTGTACTATTTAAACTCCTGTTTTCATAGTGTTTGGTTAAGTAGCTTTCTTACTCATGGTTAATTTATATGTATAATAACCGGTACTTTGCACCTCACTCTCGAAACATGCAAGAACGGAGCAGATGGCCTCTGCCCGAGTCATCTTGGGGGGGGGTAATATTGACAGAGCTGGCCTGCAGCATGGCCACACGGGGGAGATGTAGTGTACATGGTTCTACATGGTGCCATGAGGATGAGCCGGCAGCATACAGCGAGTTAGGAAGCCCAAATGGATGAGCCAGCAATTCACCGTAAGTCTTTCCAAACAGAGTTCAGGAGCAAAGGGGAAAGGGAAGGTCATCATACAGCGCTCATACAAGGGGCAGACAGCAGAAAGCACAAAGGTCTACATGATGAAAAGTATCCTCATACTGTGCACCAGTGAAGAGAGTTTGGTGGCAATGTGTTCCTTTACCACTTAGCTTCCAGGATGCATGTTTCCTCCACCGCCAGGCTTCAAAAATATGGTCCTTGCAGTGCACCCAGCTTTGGTGATATCATCTGCACTCTAGCATCAAAAGCATCATGCTGGTGTGCTCTATAGTCTATACTTGAAAACTGGCAATATTCCACAACCTGGCTTTGAGGACGTCAACTCTCACCTCATAGCCCAGTTCGGACACTGTGCTCAAGTCCTGTTCTATCACAGCCCCCATGCCTTGACTTAACATGAAGCTGCTCCTTACTGATGCTACTCTCTCCTCCTGCCTATCACTCAGGGACTCATCATGGACTACAGTACATGCATGCTCTTCTCCATGGCTCACCACCTGCTCTTCTACATTTACCTGATGAAGCTGCTCAAACTGGAGCAGGAGAGCGGCATGAAAAGATTTTATATAGACGGAGCAAGATACTTAATCCCTCTGCTTGTGGTGCCTTGTGATCGGGCTTACACTGTCAGTATAGAAGACAAATCAACGGGTCTTATTCTTTAAAACCTGATGGGAATCTTTTGCATAGCTTTAAACCTCTCACAGAGCTCTGTTCAATCTATCACCCGAAAATGGAAAGAGTATAAAACAACTACAAGCCTACCGAGACATGGCCGTCCATCTAAACTGACAGGAGAGTATTGTTTGTGACAAGCCATGTGGGGCACACAACAAACATACAGAAGGAAGTACTCTGGTCAGATTTTTATCCGTTTGGCCTAAATGTTAAACATGGAAAGCTAACACTGTTCATGGTGGTGGCAGCATCATGTTGTGGGGATGCTTTTCTTCAGCAGGGACAGTGAAGCTGGTCAGACTTGATGGGAAGATCAAGCCAAATAAAGGGCTATGTTAGAAGTAGACCTGTTGGAGTCAAAGACTTGAAATTGGGGAACGACCTTAAACATACAGCCGGAGCTACAATGGAATGGTTTAGATCAAGTCAAAGTCCAGACCTAAATCCAATTACAAATCTGTGGCAAGACTTGAAAGGTGCTGTCCACAAATTATACTTTTGTAAAGCACTGTAAATATTTAATATCTTTGGCCACCACTGGATGCTCTGTCTTGCCTTTACTATGTAACAGAATGCCAGCTGAGTTAAGTGACATTTATGCTTACAGACACTGGCATATCCGGGCCTTATAACAAGCCTAAAAGACACTTTGCCAAATCCAAAATGTAAGTAATCATTTTTTTTTTTTTTTTTTTCCTGAGTGAGTGGGATTTCACTGTAATTTCCTAATTATACTGATGATTAATCGTGTTCACATGGACTTTGGTCTCCTAAAGTTATACCCAGTGGATCAGCTACTGTAGTTTCACTAAAGCTACCCAGACTATACAGAAAAAAACTATTGGATAAGATTTTTTCAGCCCGAATGAAAGACAGATTATTAAATACATAAATAAAATTGAACTATCTTTTACAGCTATGTAATTTTTGGATGTCTTAGTTCCCTGGGTGAACAGCCCCTGGTAGTAACACACAACTATTCCATCAAGATACGACAGTGTGTGATAATGGTTTGAAAAATATGTGCTTAATTTACAATTATTATAGTCAAATGGTATCACTTGTTAATTTGAAATAAACTGTACTTTTTACTCTGTTCTGCAACTCCTACTTGCTTTTCCCTTAGCCAAGATTCCATACAGTACATTAATATGGAGTAACTAAACACACACACACACACACACACACACACACACACACACACACACACACACACACACACACAGACACACACACACACACACACACATTCTGTCACTACAGCTACAGGACTGATGAATAGTGACTAAAAGAATTTTTTGATTCGTGTGTAAAGGAGGAAGTGGTCTTGCCTACAGTAAGTTGCATGAGTGTGAATGTGCTTGGCTCCTTTTCTGAAACTCAATCTAGTAAACCTTGGGGAAACCCACTGGCACCCTTACCACTGCTCTCTTTCTATCAGCAGCACGTGAGGTTACTGGGCCACGCTACTCAAAAACACACAAAAGCACACACTCAATCACCGAAACACACACATAGACATTCATATAAATGGTTCTTTGTTGCTACAGGAAATCATGGCTGAAGGTATGCTGTGCCAGATGCCCTGAGGAGAGGAGAGAATTCCTGTATTCTCACGTTAAACGGAGGAGAGAGAGAGAGAGAGATTTAATATGAGATGTACAGCAGGACTGCAGACAGAAAATCACCCCGGTGTAGTTGAAACGGTCTGAAACGGTAGCAGTTCGGCCCTTTCGGTTTCTCGTTCCTATGCAGATGTGTGTTTGCAGTGTTTATGTGGAGATTTCATAAAAGCAACTCACTCCTCTGGTATTTTTCGGAAGTGGAAATTTTCAGGCAACTCACAATTAGCAGTTGTAGCTAAATTTAAATACAGTGCAATTTTAGGCACTGTAGCAACAAGAGTCTCAGAGAACTCTGACAACATAAGTGAGGAAAATGTTCATACCCCTGATATGCCTTTTTTATTTCACTGACACAGTGTTTGTACATTGATTGTTTTAATGGCTAGGTGCTTACTAGCTAAATAATTAGCTCAGTCCTTAGCTAGCGTCCATGCTCAGGAGTCACCTGATCAATGAGCATACACGTTTGTATTCTCAGTTTTAATGCATCAAACACTGATCAGAAGCAATAAACCTTAGTTGACCATTATTTAAATTAATTAACAATCCCAACTTAATTGGCTGAATGTATTCAGAAACAGCAAATATAGGTTTAAAAAAAAGAAAAGGTGATGTTCTATTTTGATTGCATCAAACATGAGCAAGTCCTGAACTATCACTGTTTAACAGCTCACAATTATACACAATTACACTTGAAACCTTTCATGCACTTAATATCGTTAGGTCCCCCGCTGCTCTATGCTGCATTATTTCAGGCACATTAGGAGCGAGAAACATCGACAACACTGTACTGATGCCCAGGATCGAAAAACTTCATATTCTTACTACAAGCTTTCAGACACTGCATACACTGTCTCTGTGTACTTGTACAGTATGTGTATCTGTGTGTTGGATGCAACAGCCTACTTCATCCTCACAGTGGAAACAAACAGTCACTCTAGAGTACGAGTTTTATACACCATGGAATACAGACAAATACATATACAGACTTTAACTGGTAAAGTTAAAGTAAAGAACTCTTCACAAAGCCAAACAAGTCTCCACAAGAACATAAACCGATGCCATAAGAACAATATCACATGGGAGATTAGAGGAGAGTGCAAGAATGAAGAGGAGACAACTGAAGAAGAAGAAAGGAATGAAGAGGAGATGAGAGAAAAGCAGAGTGAAGGAACGAAGAGGAGAGGAGCAAAAAGAAAAGGAATGAAAAAGAAAAGGAATGAATAGGAGATGGGAGGAATGGGAAGAGGAGGAACGACGAGGAAAGGAATGGATCAGAGGCGAGAGGAATGAAGATGAGTGGAAAGGAGAAAAGGACAGCCATTACCTCAGAGAACGTCTACCCTCTTGCCACGGCGAGCTCATCTGTGCTGGCCTGCTTGCCGCCACTCTGCACATGCAAGCGTGTGTGCGTGTGTGAGCCAGCGTCTCTGTCACAGCTTGGCAGAGGCCCTACTGGAGAACTCCTGGATAACAAATGTCTGGGAGTTCGGCAGGTTTTCTGCACATGCTGTTCACAGTGAATGTGACCAGACCACAAGTCTGTCCCCTTGACACACAAGCACACACACAAATAAAGAGAGGAAAAAGGCCAGAAAGAAGAAAGCCATGGTCTGATCCCAGCGCAAATAACATTCCTGAATGCCAGATTTCTTGGATCGGGCGCATCAACCTTCTGGCATGCTTCTTTAGTTGGAGTGTGGACAGGGATAAAGTTTAGCTGCTGGGTGTGTGTTTATGAGTGTTTGTACGAATTCATGTGAATTTTCTAAGATTTTCAACATTTTCACTCTTTGAACTCTGAGCCTGAGGCCCACGTGCAACACCCCACTTCTGCCCAAGCAGGAAATAAGTGCTGGTTTCTTTTCAGCATGAAAGCATGTCACCCATCTCCCCGGCAGCTGCCCAGTGGTGATGTCTGAAAGTAGTAGGAATTGGTGGGATGCATTGACTCAGCTGCTTTGATGGGAATAACTGACAGGTAACTCTACAATCGCTAACCTAATAGTTTAATATTAGTTAACGAAAGCTATTGGCTGTTACTTATAAGCATAACCTTATAGTGGCGTTAATCTATTTCATTGGGAAGACAATGAGTGTGGACAGTGGGGACAGTGTTGCTGCATTGTGTTTCAGGTTAATCCTGAGCTCGGGTTTCTGTGTGGAGTTTTATATGTTTCATCCGTGTGACACATGAATCATTGAGGCAAAAAACAATAATGAGGGTGGCTCAAGACTTTTGTATAGTACTGTATATGATATTTAATCTGACCACCAGCTTTCAAGCGCATGAAGCATGTGGCTAGAAAAGTGAACCATACCAGGTTTTCTGTGACTCATTGGCTGAAACTAGCTAACTATATGAGCTAAATGATTAACTATAATTTAAAGCACAGATGAAATATGTGGTGAAGAACTGGTTTGCATTGTTGCCATGAACCTCCAGGGCCCTGGAGCTTGGATTTTCGCTGGGTACACTTCACGATTTCCTCCCACGGTCCAAAATCATGCAGTTTAGGTTAATTGCTGTTTCCAAATTGCTCGTAGTGTGTGAATGAGCTTGTGAGTGTGTTTGTGCCCTGCAATGGATTGGCATCCCATCCAGTGTGTACTGTCAGTGTGTACTCAGTGTGTACGCCTTCTGCGCTAAGTCTCCTGGGATAGGCTCCAGGCCCCCTGCGACCCTGTACACAGGATAAAGCGGTATAGACGATAAGCTACAGTGCTGAGGTACGACTATGCTGTATCAGCTGCAGTTCTCAGAGGTCATCCTGATCTCTGTCAAAACCTGACAAACACAAGTGCAAGCCAGACTTTATTGTAGCCCAAAACCCTAACCATAAGTATACCAGGAAAAGAGATTTCATGCTGGTAATAGGGAAAATGCACACAGAGATGAAGATGAGCTAGATATAGCTGAGTTTTGAGACGGATTGGGAATTACAAAAAGCACTTATTCAGCTGTGGCCCACAGTCAACTCAGACTTCTGTTGCAGTGAAGGAAGTATACTTCATGAACAAAACAGCTTGGCTGAAGGTTAAGTAAAATAACATTCAGTTGCATACAAGCACACTGTCACACCTGACCCTGCACACACACACACACACACACACACACACACACACACACACACACACACACACACACACACACACACACACGCGCGCGCGCTGAATTGTACTCTTTCGCACATCTGTTGTACTCCTCTGCCTTACACTGCATAGTGCGAGATAATGTGTGTTCAAGAGGACGAAATCTGGAGTTGTCATCATTTTTTAAAAACAGATGATTCAGATGATTCTGCATATGTATATACAGTTGCAGTCAGCAGTTTACATGCACTCATCATGTACATGAGTGTCATGGCAATATTGGGTTTGCAATTAATTTTTGAGCTGATCTTTTTGTTCGGGGTATAATAATTGGCCAACATACATCTTTAATGAAATTTCAAAAAATTTTTAGGTTTCCCAAAAATCCACACAGGGTCAAAAATATATATACAGCACACCTAATATTTGGTTGAATGTCCCTTAGCAAGTGTCACCATTAACAGAGGCTTTTGGAAGCCATCAACAAGATTCTGGCTGATTTTCTGGAGTTTGCTTGGTAGCATTGTTAATGTTGAATGAAATTTTCAGTAAGTTTGTGTCTTCAATAGCTTACATTCTACTTCTACTTTATCTATTTCACAACCAGCTTTAATGTGTGTTTGTGGAACACTGTCCTGTTGGAACATCTAGTTTTGTCCAACTATCAACTGTCTAGCTGATGATTTGAGGTCATGCTGAATAATAATGCTACCACCACCATGCTTAACAGTTGGTATTATGTTTTTGGAGTTGAACGCCTCACCTTTACTCCTCCAAACACAAGGCTTTTTCTTTGTCATGTGGCCAGCTGCATCTATTTTGGAGCATGGACCTCTTACATGGATTGTTGTTTTTGACAGGGGAACTGGTGCTCCAGCAGCTTCCAGGTCATGGCAGGCCTGTGTCTTGGTGGTTCATGGGTTGTTCTTAACTATCCGAAACACTTTCCTCTCAGCTGAATAACAGTAACTTATACTTACACACAATAACTGATCTTGGAATCTGCAGTTGTTAAGAAATGGCTCCAAAACGCATTCCTGACTCGAATAAATCTATCATCCTCTTTCTCAGATATGCACTGAGCTCCATGGACTTTCCCATTGTGCAGTGTGTTGGTCAATCCAGTGAGTACTGTCAAACTAATCCATTTTATATTAAAAAAAAAAAGACATTTCATGAATTATGACTTATGGTTCCCTACCCAAACTCTGTCAAATTAGTATTCTAACTATGTGTATGTATATTTAATCAGTGACCCTGTGTCATTTTCAGAAAACCTAAAAACATGTGTGTGTGTTTGTGATTGTGAGTAAGGATACCTTATGACTGGCTGGATATGGCTCTGGTTCTGTTCCAGTCTGGACCATTTCCTCTGGAGGACATTGAAGATCTCACAACCTCTACCTGGGAAATCAAACACAGAGACACAGCAAAGTCAGAATGTTCAATAATCATGTAGTTGACACAGAGACATTTGTACTTCTAATGATTCCATGCAGCAGGTCAAAAACTACAACGCAACCACCAGTATGTGAGGACCCTCCAGGTCCTAAATGAACTTGTATAGACGCATACATAAGTTGGATGGGATTTATGTTCAGATAGTCTGTTCGACACTCATCATGGCCAAGATGTGCTGATCTTTATTAGCAGTGTACATATTGTAAGACATATAGAGGGATGTGACTGTAGAAACAACATGGACCTGTGTGCAATCTGGAAACAGCATGATCCATTACGTTTCAGCTGAGATGAACAATACTGTGCTGGTTAGATCTGAAAAGCTCATTGTTAAGCACTGTTTAAAAAGTCTGGTCCTCCATCAGGTTTATATATATATATATAAAAAAAATTTAATGCACAGAACTGTATATGCATTGATGTGTGGATAGCAAATGAGCATGTAATGACTGTTGGAGAGATTTAAAAAGTTGTGGCCTGCTAAGCGCGCAATATACATCAGACTGTCTGTGGCAGAGCGTCTGGATCTGAAAGCCCAAACAGTGTTTATTTTTACCCAAAGTGTGTTTACTTTTGTTTATTATTTATATTAGCTGCAGTGCCAGTATGTTGGGAGAGAGTGAATGCTTCATCAGCATCTTCATCTGGCAAGGATGTATGATGGAAATGAGGCTTACTGTGTGCATGTTTGTGTATGTGCGGGGTGCAGAGTGAGATGGGACAGAGACATGAGACTTTTGTAAAACTGTTTTGTCATTGATCTTCTCTCCACTAAATGGTAGAAACATTAAAATAGGCAGGGCTTTACCATCAGCCAGATGATGTCAGACAGCATTTATTTCTCAGTGGACATTCTGTGGTGTCTCTTTTTACCGTCTCGACCTCATTTTAGTCTCCTATCTGTCCCGTTTCTCGCTGTTGACGTTATCACAATAAAGTGCACAGAGCATAAAAATAACACAAAGAGAATTCCAGAAGGCTCACAAACCTCATGGAGCGTTCCTGAACACCCACAGGACACAGCCGCTGGAGGACGCAGTGCACACATTTACAGGCAGCGACGTCACTGAACCTTTGCATTTGAATCCATTCGTATAGTAATATTAATGATGAGGCATTTTTGGACAAGCGTAAATGTTCCCTTCCGATTATAAATGCTTAACCGTGGTATCGCTTCTTTTTGTCTTGTCTTTTTTTACCCACAGAAGCTGAGACGGTTGGCCAGCTCTACTGTGGAATAACATGCAGCTTCATTTTCGTAGAACCTGTTCATGATTGACATGCTAACCTCAGTACACAGGCACTGTTAGCTGAGGCCTACAGCAGGATTCATTTGGTGTAAAGTGGAAGCGCTAATGCTAATGTACTAAATTAAGAGTTGTGCTAATATTTAGCACTTGCACAACTTTGACTCAATTATTCAATTTTATTTGCATCTTTCCTTTCACAGTGGACGTTGTCACAAAGCAGCTTTACTAAAAAAAAAAAAAAAAAAAAAAATCCTGATATATTTTTTTCACTTTTCACAAGATTCATAACTTTTTTTTTTTTTTCCACTGCGCCACTCGGAGGCCTGATTCATAACTTTTTTTTTTTTTTTGATTTTTCCCCGATTTTCTCCCTAATTTAGTCGTGTCCAATTCCTCCCCGTCACTAGGGGGCTCCCACATTAAGGCTACTACTACCACTCAGCCGGGAGGGCCGAAGACTATCATGTGTTTCCTCCGAACCACGTGACGCCAGCCGACCGCATCTTTTCGAACTGCTCGCTCGCGCACCGTTGGGGGCGGAGTAACACACTCGGAGGACAGCGCTATCCGCTCCCTCCGTTGCGCAAACTCACAGACGCCCCTGACTGGCTGTAGAGCCGTGATTAATGTGGGAGCACTAAATACCTCTCATCCCTCCCCTCTGAGAGAGCTCGGCCAATCAGCTCTCTTTAGAGCTCCGGCTGCGAGAGGTTACAGCACCACCCGGGATTCGAACTAGCGATCTCCGAATGATAGAGCGAGCGCTTTAACAACTGCGCCACTCGGAGGCCCCCGATTCATAACTTTTATCAATTTGTCCCTAGTGAACAAGCTGGTGGCGACCTCATTTGTGTGACCAATCCTCATTTGAGTGATACAAGATAGTATTACAGTACCTTAAATCAATGTTGCTCTCATCGACTACCGAAGTGAAAGTGAAAATATTAGAGGAGGAACTGAAAATGCATTGTGATCTGTAATTTTTGTATTGTTTACAAGAGGTTACCCACATACAGATCCTTATATCTACGTTCCTGACTCCATTACCAGCGAATGGAGTGTGGGGTCAACTCGCTGCTGCTCCTCATGCTGCTCCAATGTTTCGTCAGCCTTTAATTCTGCCTGTCATATGCACTGCCTTCTGTTACATTCAGTGAGGAATGCCAGTGACCTGCCCACAGTATGACATAAAAGTCAGCAATGACTCTGCCTACTGTTACACAGTGATAAACACCATGACTAAAACTGAATTTCTGTTTTATATATCAAGATAATGTTTCTCATGATCTTCAACATTGTTTTAATTAACAAAACTAAATTTACTGTCGATAACTCCTTACAAAATCACCAACAAAGCATACTGTAATAAGACTTAACCAACATACAGGACTATTGATACCTAATAGGATATTTTTACCTTTACATGAAATAAAATAATCTTATTTATCTTAATGTCTTAACTTGCTGTGAGTGTTCATATACAGACATAATGCATACAGTAGATTTAAGTTTCCATCTATTAATGGCACTTTTTATGTTATAACTGAAAGTAAGCTATAAGTGTAACTCAGTACTGGACTGGTACTTAAATTAATGGTAAAGTGCTATATAGCATATTTCCAAAAATGACATCATAAACTCTCTACTCTAGTGTAAATGGTTTAATGAACATGGCATTATTCATGCGGGTATCAGAGAACAGTGTGTGTATTTGCATGTGTGTGGGCATTTGGATAAGTAATGTGCATGGTGAAATCACGGTATTTAAAAAATAAGCTAAATGAGGTTAAATGTTTGCATGCTTGCTGCTTATATGGCATGTAGTTTTATAGTTGATAGTGAGAACATTAGCATAGTTAGTGTGTTATTAAACTCTGTGTGAGGGCGAATACAACAACGTAATTCTACAATTCTTTATAATATCATAGGACAGGTTACTTTTCAAAGGAACATTAGAAGCAGATAACATGTGTAAAGGTCTATGTTTTAAAAATCTGTGCACATCTTAAAAATCTTTCATTAGTTATATAAAAAAAAAAAATGCTGCCATAGCATTTTGATTACATGAGGCCAAATGAGCACCAAACCTCATTTTGTACCATTTAGTACTAATTTAAGGACATTTTTATTAAACAACCCACCCACATGCCCATAAAATGCCAGACCTTAAAAAAAATTACTAATGCAATGGAAAGAATTTCCCATATGCTACCTAATCACTTGCATTTTTCCTATTCTATTCATTTATAGCTAGATTTAGCTGTAACATGGCCTGTGTGTGTGTGTACACGTGTGCATTTTCAAGTGTGTGGTCTTATCAGACTGCTTTAATAATCCTTAAAGAATTACCCCACTTAGCAAATTAGGTACATATGGTTGCGTGGAACTCCATGGTTTGAATTTCACTCTCTACAGCTATTTTAGTATATGAGCACTCTTCACCATTGAATGCTGTACTTGTATGTGTGGTTAGCTTGTGGTATATCATCTAATTCTGTACTGATATATATCGCTACATCATAATGGTTCCCCTCATAGCACGTATAGTTTAATGATATATATTAATATTATATATATATATATATATATATATATATATATATGAGTATATGAGTATATATATATATATATATATATATTGCTAGGGAGGGATGCATACATACATACATACTAACACAGAGTTCGTCTGAGCACCTCAACTGTAAAGTGTCCGATAACAAATTCATCTCAAATTCAACAATCACAGCAGTAATAGTGGATTTTATTTTTAATTTTCTGTATGTGACCTGCCCTATCACCTCCAGGGTCCAGCTTCGATTCCCGGCCAGTATCAATTCCTGTCTCCGTGTGCATGCAGTTTGAATGTTCTCCTCCTGCATGGTCGGTTTCTGCAAGGTAGGCTATTTGGTATCCCAAAATTGCCCGTAGCGTGTGAATGAGTGTGTCAGTGCGGGTATGTGTGTGCCCTGCAATGGATTGGTAGCCTGTCCAGGGTGTACCCCACCTCGTGCCATAGGTCTACTGGGATAGGGTCCTGAATACAGGATAAAGCGGTATAGACGATGAGTGAGTGAGTGACCTGCACTAGTATTTCATCGAGTCTCTAGAGATTTCTTTAACAGCGGCTAAGAATTTCGGCTTGTCTGTCATGTTTTTTAATGCTTTTATGCAGTAGCAGTAGTATTGAAACAGGAAGTCATGAGGTAAGTTCGGGTTAGGTTTAGTAAATGTAACACATAATGTTTGGTTGCCTATCATAGTAGCCTTGACATCCCTTACTGTTGCATTGGTCTTTTGTGATGATTTTGTAGCCTCATACAGCACCTTCTTTTTTTTTTCAGGTGAACTCGTTTTTTGTAATATTTTGCTGTATAATAAATTCCTTTGTGAATTCCAGTCTGGCTTTTTATTATTACTGCTGTAGAGTAGTTTACATCTTGTGTAGTAGAAACCTTATATTTCTGCCCTTGTGAGTTGGGAGACCTTCACCCTGACCGTTTGGTGGTAGTTGGCGTTGTCACTGAAAGTTGTTTAAGGCATGTTCTTCTCAGTTTTCACCTCATTTATGTAATCAACTGCTGTTGTTTTCCTTGGCTGACATGTTCAATGTCTGGTTGATAGCCAATTAGTGGCTTCTTTCTATTTCAGTACATTTCAAGTGTATTGGCAGTATAGATTTTCTTCAGAACTTCAAAATGGCTTGCATTTCTCCCATAGACAGCTTTCTGGATCTTTTTAACAACAAATTCAGTATTCACAGGCAGAATTTACAGTAGGACTTAAAGCAAAATTCTAAGCAACAATTCAGAGCTATTAATTATTTTAAACAATTAATATGAAAGAGCATACGTGGGGAGTAACAAAAACATGTCAGTTGCGTGTTCCAGTATTTTTGACCACTTAAAATGGATGGGTTCAAGCTGAATGTGTTCCACGTTGTTTAACACATGTAAAATTAAATATTAGGGAAAAACTGCTACACTTTTTTCCTAAAAGACATATTCATTGCTAAATTAAAAGTTGGGTTTGAAATGATGTCTGTCATGTACGATCACTGTCAGTCATCACAGACGAAATCTGCGACTTTTGGCTTTTTGGATAAAATTTTTTCTACAAATGCTCTAATTACTTACATTTTTAGGGAGATATATTTGTATAAATATCTCTCACCAAAAATGTAAGTAAATCTTGACAAACAAATGGTAAAATATAGTACATTTTAGTTTTTTGTTAAAATTAAACTGGAATCCACCTATAAAATTATAGGTTAATCATCTCATAACTGATTTATGTGAATCTTACATGACTTGTGCCCCCCCCCCCCCTCCCCACGCCCCCAAATCAGAATATTCTATCCAGTTGTGATGTTTAAGCTAGCAATTGCACACGTCTATAACTACAGGCTTCTGTGTTCAAACCACATGTCCATCCTCAGGGCTCATTGCTTTGAATCGACCTACCAAACATCAGAGAGTGAAAATGTGAGTCACCTGGTAGGTAATAATGTGCTGTGCCATTACATACTTAGAATAAAAAAGACACCATTGTGTTTGTTGGACGCAGATAAACTGAATGTAGTGTTAGGAAAATGGCAGAGATTCACAAGACTTTCCCACAGCATGGAGAAAAAAGCTGTAGCCGCACTGATTTTTATTACTAGTACTAATAGCAGTATAGTACTCACTAATTGTATGATCAATTTAATTACAATTAAAGTGTATATTGTCCCTGCATGGGTATATTTCATACTATGTTTAAATGAACCTACTGTGATCTAAATTTGAATTGTAAAAAATATTTTAAATGCATTAGCAACTCAGTATTTTTTTTTTAATAAATAAATAAATAAGTAAATAATTACTATGTTGACATCTAAAAATACACTGCAGGTAAAACACTAACAGATTTACATATGCAACGAATACTTTTGTCAAATGCTTTGCACACCTGCAAGTGCACACGTTCTGAGCATAATAACAGAGTTTAGTCTCATGGCAAGATTCAATAAATAACATGATTACTGCTCATCTGACTCCACCAAACACATTCATTGGATATTTCAAGAACCAAATTATTCAGTCTTTCCAAATGTTAGCCACAACCCTCCCTTATTTCAAGTGAAAACACTTGAAAAGAAAGAAGGGAGGTCCCAGCAGCCCAAGTGCCTGCACACAGTCATGCCATGTGAGAGAGAAAGCAAAATCAAGCACGAATCAAGCTTACTGCAAGGTTCGTCATCCCATTTCACAGCAGATCTGTGACCAGGGCCTAATAAAGTCTCCAGGAAAGACAGTTTGATGACCAAGTGGATTCATTTATGGATGAAAAGGCTGCACTGTTGCACAAAACGCTCACCCCTGACTGTCATTCAGACCCTGACACACTCAGACTACAAAGCAGTATCGCTCTAACCAACCAAAGTGGAGCAAAATAAATTGCAAAAATTGACTTGAACTTGGAACAAAATCATCTCAAACTTTAAAACGGACTAATATAACATAAACTCGAATAGTAGCACGGATCTCAAAACTTTAGGATTCAAGTAATTTGATCTACAGCAATTCAATTATTATCACAGATCAAATCAAGCTACGGTACGAATCAATTCAAACTTTAACACAGAATAACTAATGTGAGTCCAAATCAACTCAAAGTTTAACACAGACTGACTCACTCAAAATTTTGTCGGCGCACATCAGCTCAAACTATATCACAGACTAATTCAATCTTTAGATTGAACTTTTATATAGTCCACATCAATCTTTAGTAGAACTGAACTCAAACTTTAAAAGAAACAAACAAAAAATTGAGTGCAAATCATCTCTAAGCGAGTCTGACTCAAACTGGTCCATATATCAAGTTAAACTTTAATCTTAGATTTCTCAATCCAACTTAAATCTTCGCTACTTTAGAGATCTCCTGCACATTAAGAAAAAATTAACTGGGGTATGAAGTGAATATTCAGAGAAGCGTTACAAGACGCGTTTTTATCCATGTCCTCACCTTCGCTGTTTCAGTTTGTCCTATATACAGTAAATACCAACATGGACCTAAATCTAATCTTCTTATACACTGCAACTTTGTCTTGGGACCTTTTCTGTCCACGTTCGCGGGACACATGATGTGGATGGCTTGTTAACCTCTTCATCTCTATGCAAAGTTAAAATATCCTCTATATGTAATTATATCGATCAGACATAACATTAAAAACATTAACCTTATAATCACCCAGTTTTGGGATGTCACTTATCGCAGCTCTGGCCACTCTGAGCATGCCTGCACAGGAGCTCTCGGGGTGTGCTGTAGTGTCTGGCACCAGGACATTGGCAGTAGATCCTTTGGGTTGCAGGGTCTGACCTCTGAACTTGCTTGTGCAGCGCATCCCATGAGTGCTTGATCAGATTGGAAGTATAATTGGAAGTGTATTTGAGAAGTTAAGGCCACTAAACACATAAACACAACTTAATCACCTTTCCATGAAAATTCTAATTGCCTGTTAACTTATCCCTGAAAAAAATTAAAGTGGTTAATAATAATAATAATAATAATAATAATAATAATAATAATAAACTAGGTATTTATAAAGGTAATAATAAACTAGGCTGATTCAAAAACTGTATCGCCACAATTAAATGATTTATTACATTTATAATAGAAATGCACCAGATGCTCAGCCACTGACCGGAAAAGACTATTTTTCATCTTAATCAGCCATGGCCAATCAGCCTTGGACATAACCGGTTCTGGGCCAGGGCGCACAAGCTTCTGAGTGGTGCAACAGAAATGCATTTTTAGGCGTTACGTAATGAAAAGTTAATGTTAAAAAGCTTTTTTTGTGGGGGGAGAGGGGCTTTTTCTCCAAACTCTGCGAGCGAACTGATCATGAAAACCAGTCATTAAACATGCTCACGCCAGTCTCAAAACCCCACGTACAATACCACTTTGGAGACATTTAAGACAGTAAAAAATGTAATAACTCTACAGATTGCACACTCTAAACTATTCACACACTGGCATCCCATGTGGTAGGAATGAATTACTTCCTAAATTTATTCAGAAATAATAATTATGGTGGTTAACATAGATCCATGCTGTTCAGAAAAAAATTTAGCTTTTCGTTTAATTTAATTTATGTTAAATGCCAAAAACTTCTATTTGAAGTTATTTTGTATTGTTTAAATGCTGGCCTTTTTTTTATGATAAAACTAATGCTACAAGAGAGCTGTTGTACAACTTAGATTTATTACAACAGCACCCATGTAATATTACTTTTCTAATTTCTAAAGTTTTTCATAACAAAGGTTCATGGTTTTAAAATCGTAACAAAATTAAGTAATTGAATCAGGTAATTGAATCAGGATATTTATAAAATCATGATACTTACAGAATCACAATATCGATTGAATCGACACCTAGGTATCGTGATAATATCATATCGGGTGGTGACTTGTGATTCCCGTCCCTACTATTTAGACCGATTAGACAGATTAGAGAGCTTTGTTGCCACTATATTAATATAAACTTATACAGTATAATGAAATATTATTCTTCAATAAAATAAAACACCAGATTTTATATATATATATTTCAAAATCAGAAAACAGAATGCAAATTCTGACATTTGCACAAACAAACATTCCAGCCAGCCTAAGATAAAGTTTCTTGTGAAACTATAGACCGGTCTGGCTACACAGTACTGGAATGAAGGGAGAGCAGCTGCCTGCCAAAACTCGTATTCACAGCCAGTCACAGAATCACTTTCAGCAAGAAAACACAACTGCTAACTTTAAAGAGCTCTTTGTCTCCTTTGGAATTGCTTCTAAGTTCAAGCTTCTGTCAATGCGCTGACAGGTTCATCACTCGCCTCACTGCTGATAACACAAGCTACAACACTACCTAGCTTCTAACACAAAGCTGAATCCCAGATCCCTCTCTAACTACTGACTTGGACTCAGAGGAGGAGATTTACAGGACTGTTGTCATTATATTCATATAAACTCATATAGCTTAATGAAATATGATTCTTCAATGAAATAAAACACCAGATAATATATATATTGCAAAATCAGAAGAAATTCTGAAATTTGCATAAACAAACAAACAAATACATTTTAGTTATAAAGCACTAAAAGAGGTACAAAGTGCTGTACTATTTAGACAGATTTAGACCGTCCCTACTATTTAGACAGATTAGACAGATTAGAGAGCTTTGTTGCCACTATATTAATATAAATTTATACAGTATAATGAAATATTATTCTTCAATAAATAAATTTAATGTGGAGCAATCAGAAGCAAACACATTACAAGAGATGATATGTGGGTAAAGGAGTCACTGCCTCTGTTTTGTTTTTGTGTTTCTATGATAAAATCCGGCAAATACATAAACCGGAAAAATAGAAAAGATAATCTCCTCTCCGGCTCCTCGGGGAGCTTTTTAGGCAAACCTCCCATATGCAAATTGTTAAAACAGCACAAGGGCAGCCGCAGGAAATAGGGTCTATTGAAATAAAGTCTGGGGTCAATGGAAATAAATGCACTAAGGGGATCAGATTGAAGAAGCTGTAGGCCATTCATGCCAGGTTCTTTTGTTTTTTTTATGAATGGTGCAGTCTGAGAGCACCACACATGTGTGTTCACCTTGCTAATGCCTCAACCAGTCCATCTGCTTTAATGTCTCAATACACCCTCTAGAGTAATATTGTGCTATGGTCAACTAGACTGTCCTCTACCCTTACCAAAGCATGGAAGACTCACATTCCCTGGACTCAGGTGGCTCTAAAGAATGGCCCTTTATATACCTCAAAAGCAGGATTAACTCAGTTTTAATCGGTGAGTATCTAGACCAACCCTTGGACACCGTCTGCCAGAAGATGTCCATTTTGTCAAAGAATAGGCAGCTGCAGTGCAACTAACAACTTTGTTCTTATTACCATTGTTATCCGCTTACATGTGTAACTGCTTCAGGCACTTTTTTTTTTTTTACCTTGCCTGATGAAATGTATGCATGGCGATATTGGTCATCTGTTTGTTATGCGTGCTCTGGCTTCGGTGTTATTCATTGTCAGCCAGCCTAAGATAAAGTTTTTTGTGAAACTATAGACCGGTCTGGCGGTACACAGTATTGGAAAGAAGGGAGAGCAGCTGCCTGCCAAAACTCGTATTCACAACCAGCCACAGAATCACTTTAAACATCTGCTAACTTTAAACAGTCTCCTTTGGAATTTCTTCTAAATTCAAGCTTCTGTCAACGCGCTGAAAGGTTCATCACTCGCCTCACTGCTTTCTTTATTTATAACGCAAGCTACAACACTAACTAGATTCTAACACAGATCCCTCCCTAACCACCGAACAAGGGCCATAGGACTCAGTAGCGGAGATTTACAGGAATGTCCACCAATTCCTCCAGAATTTGACCATCAAATACTGTGATAGTGCTCTGATTGTGCGCTGTCTTTTCCTGGACAGTAAGTCAGAATCAAGAGCAATACGTTGTGATGAAATACAATTTACTGAGACCTCCATTCACTGAAACGCCAAGATTCTCTGAACTAATGAGTCACTACCTTCATCACCTACGGTAGGTAAGTCTGCTTGATATACTGTAAGTACACCATCTCTCTTTCACACACACACACACACACACACACACACACACACACACACACACACACACACACACACACACACACACACACACACACACCTCCACAGAAGCTGGTCTCAAACGTCTTGGCACCTCTCGGAGTGTGGGAGCACAGTCCCTCTCCAGGAAATCTAAAATTAGTTTTTACGGCCTATAATAGAAGATTTACAGCACAATGTAATTTGCAGCCTCCATGTGCACTAACTGTGACAGAGAACAAAACACACAGCTATGGGTTGAAGCTCATCAGGGCATTGAAGCAAACACTTATAGTAGGTATGGAAAAAGGACACGTCTCACTTAGCATCCATACACACACACACACACAAAAACACACACTAAATCACACACACCTCACCTCATACTCAGTATTTAGAGACATTCATATAAGTGAGTGTGCAAGTGCAACTACACATGCCATTACACATGATCACACACGTACACACATGGTTTCAATTAGACCAATAGTCTGACTCTGTGCCAAGTCTCGGGTTTACCGCTTCATTCCTTCCCTCTGGTTCAGGCTTTCTGGACACTCTGAATGGGTCCAGCATCATTCCTGTGTTTTATACGGTAGCTGTTAGCATTCTAACATATCAGGGTGTTGTCAGTACAAGGGCATTGACTTGACACAATCGGGTTATTAACAAACCCACACTTAACACTTTGAAATACAACCAATTATGTAGGGACTAAGCAGGAGCAACAACAACGAAATCTTCAATAGTCAAACCGTGTAATTCTTACACGGAATCATATTTCAAAGAGAAAAGTTAATAATAATAAAAATAATAATAATAGTATAGATTTTTAGATTTCATTTTATTCATAGCAAATTTCCACCCACTAGTAAGGTCTCAGCTATCATACAACAGCTACCATTAAGACTATCACAGGCTTCCTCTAAGTGAACCAGTGAGTGAAGGATGAAGTGAAGGGGAAGAGTAACACATTCCGAGGAAAGCGCTATCCACCCAGTTCCACATGCATGAGTTCACAGATGCCCATGGCTGGTGTCACTGAGATCGGGATAAGACAGGTTAAGACCACCTTTACATGTGATAGTACATTTTGTATGAGAAGGTATCAATATATGAATTTTATAAAAACCAAAAATGTGTGTCCTAAAACTGCTATTATAGAGAAACAAATCTGCATGCATGTCTTGCATGACAATCAAACAGAGGATGTCAGGCTGAGACTAACCAGGATAAATGGCTCATAATGACTACGGTTTTACTTTTTGTTTAAAAAAATTATAATTACTTAAATGCTATTAAATAAATCAGATACAGTACATCTGAAAGAAAAGCGCAGTGCATATTACTAGTGGCTACATTACACAGGCTATGTTTACATTAAAAGCCACATTATTTAGTTCCAATTTTTTGTCACATCAGATTTACATGTCATGATGGTTTACATTCATAATAACTATAATGTGGACGCGTCTGTGCACATTGATGCATATTTGCTTGTGCAATTGTGGTAAAATTTGTTATAGTTTACGACCACTTATTTATTTCAAACAATGGATGCAATTTTACAAAAATATGCTTGGGATTTTGCTCTGGAGGATGACAAGAGATGAAAGTGCTGACTGATGATATCAGCGCCATACACATGTGATGAGGCAAAAGGTTCCATGAAATCCAAATTTCATCTAGAGATGTTCCAAAAATCTGACCGGTCTCAGTCAAGTCACATGACCACATATTGGATATCCCATCTAGGACCATATATGAAAGATTCCTTTGTTCAGGATGTCCTACAAAAAACAGATCTAATCAAATCTCAAATTAGTCAGTTAATAAAAAAGAATAAATAAAAACTTTTTAAATGAGCAAAGTATTGATATACGAGTACTGTAGTATGTATACACTTTCTCTGCCGAGCATCACATGATGATAACTGGGCCAATGGTTTCTCTCTCTCTCTCGCTGTGTGTAATTGTCTCCCATGCGCAGTCTCTGTGTGCGTTCTTTTCAAAGGTAAAGTGCAGGGTAATTAGTTTTAGTTTTTCTTTATATTTTCTATTAATTATTTTTATATGAATATTTTTGGGCTGTGAAACAAATCATCTAAGTGTTCTGATATACCAGCACCCTTCCAAAAACGAATTATGCTTGTGATCCAAGGTGTAACTATATATACAGGGTGAACACATTTTATAAGTGGTCAGAAACGTGTAAATAACTCATGAAAGAATAAAGTTACGTTAAAACCAAGCACACCATTGTTTTTCTTGTGAAATTCCCAATAAGTCTGATGTGTCACATGACCCTCTTCCTATTGAAAAAACAAAAGTTGGATCCAAAATGGCCGACTTCAAAATGGCCACCATGGTCACCGCCCATCTTGAAAAGTTTGCCCCCTCACATATACTAATGTGCCACAAACAGGACGTTAATATCACCAACCATTCCCATTTTATTAAGGTGTATCCATATAAATGACCCACCCTGTATATTATTTCTACATTGTAAAGCAATGCTGAAGGCATCCAAAATATGCAATAATTTTTGAACAGTTAATGTTGAGATGTAGCTGCTACTCATGATCTGTAAAGTTTTCATAACGGTTCTAATCTGAGGTGCTATTTGTTAATTGGTGTTTTTTTTACTTTGTTTTGGTCTTGCTTTCCTCCATGAGCGCCAGTTTCATCATGGTGCTTGATGGGTTTTGCAAATACACTTGACAATACTGTTCTTGCAAGAAGTATTTCAGAACAGCTGACCTCCGTGGCTTAAAATAACAACTGACTGTTGTTGTTGTTGTTACATAACTACTTAATTCCATATGTGTTATTTCATAGTTTTGAAATCCCCAATATTGTTGTAAACTGTAGAAAATAAATCTCTAAACAAAAAAAAAAAAAGAAATTTGCAAGTGATCCCAAACGATATATATATATATATATATATATATATATATATATATATATATATATATATATATATATATATAGATAGATAGATAGATAGATAGATAGATAGATAACAAATATATTAATAGATTTTCACACATTTATGTGAAAGCAATAAAAAGAAGGGAAAAAAGAAAGCACAAAAGTATTAGGGCAGCTTTCATTTCCAGTTTTTTAATCATACAGAAAATCTGTGGATAAAAAGAGAATTGCCATATGTGAGAGAATTATTGATGTCTCAAAGAGAAAATGTGAAAGGGAAATGGAGAGAATATGTCTTTCATCATCCTCCCTTCTTCTTTAGCTAAGCCAGATCTGAGAGAATTGTTCAGCCAAAAGCTAATCGAAAAGTCGTGAAAAGAGAAAGGACAAGAGGATAATGTTGGCAACACTGTGTGATCTGTCCTTTGCTTTTAAATTTACCTTTTGTGCTGATCCAGGACAATCTTTACATACTAGCTGTTAATTTCTTTGTTTGATACTGCTAAAATATATATATATATACAGAAATACAATGGTGTTACACATCTTTGAGTCAGTTGACTCTCAGCTTCTATATACATGGTGACAAACTATAAAAGTGACCAGGATATACATGCACAATTCATATAATAATGACAATGTGCTTTTACAGAACTCAATAACAATCATTTATCATTTAGGGCTTTTACAAATCTTCAACATTCTAAGTAAAACAGCAAATCAATGTTTTTTTTATTTTTATACAAACATTAATACTGTCTCTTTCGAAATGTTGAGATGTTACTTCAAGTTAGAAGTATCAATATATTTTCCAAAGAAATAAAAAATCTGAAAAAGTCACATAAAATATATTTTTTCTGTGTGGTGGAGCAACAGGCGGCATTAAGATCCCTTTTTTTTCTCATGGTATGCAATGAAGCAATCAAAAGCAATGCTACTTAAAGTCACAGAGTTATCTAGTTGTAGAGATGGCTTAATCGGGTTAAGTTCAACACATTTTTTTCAATATTATATAGTGACGCAATACATGCTCTATTCAAAAGTTTAGCACAATGTCTGCAGCTGAAAATCTGACAAACATCAAAGAAAAATGAAGGTTTATTTTAACAGGAAAAGGACACAACATTTTTTTGTGATTAAATAGGTTTGCTCATAAATATGTTTTCTTCAATTTTTCTGTATTCAACTATTTTAGAAGAATAAGGAAAACACTAATAAAATGAAAGAAATTAACATTATGATAAAATACATGGTATCATGCCATTTTCTCAACCAGATTCATAAAGCAACCAACCAGACAGTTTCCCAGAATATAAAAGTAAAAGCTATTAATGGCATTAAATTAAAATGTTTTAATCTATAAACACATCAACATTCAATACTTATATTTGTCGCATAACCAATTGTCGCCACTCAAGCTTTTATCACACTACATTTAAGATGATGAAAATTTTTATTTAATGTGTCCAAACAATTGACTGGTGATATTAAGTGTTTCTCTAACCAAATACACTCACTGTATTAGGAGATTTAATATTGTCTTTGTTAAATGCCATAGTATTCCCCCCCTGAATGTTTATGCCATTAAATTCATACTGTGCATGCCATTGGAAGATAGTCTGAAAGAAATATTCAAATAGTGGGTTTAAACAGGCAGAGTCCAGTTTTGAACCAGTCTAGCTAAGAGAGTAGGCTCAGGGAAAAAACTCCACATAGGCAGCTTGGATAGACAGGAGACTTGTTATTTCATCTAGAGTCATGATATTTTAAGTACAATAATATTTTCAAAATCTCCAACATTTGTTCAAGATGGGAAGAAAAAGCAGAGGAAGGCTGTTTGAAGGTCAGACAGTTGTTACTGAAAATACTGAATTGTAACATCACTTTGGTCTCAGCAAAAGAACATCTCTTGGTTGACTTTCAGCTCAATGGCAGTTAGAAAGGGTGAAGAATTACCAGTGCTGACAAATGGGGGTCTAATATGGCTTCTGTTCCCTTGTTCATACACAAAAACCTATTAATTTTTGGGGGGTTTTCAAAACGCTAAATATTTAGTTGTTAAATAATTTCATTGGTAAATAATATGCTTAATTAATTTTTTTTTTTAAACTACACACTCCTGTACACCTGCACCTTCATGCAGTTATCGTACGGGAGCAGCACAATGTAGAAATAATGATACAGGTCAAGAGCTTTTGGTAATGTTCAAATCAAACATCATAATGTAAAAAAATGTGATCAGAAACTGCTGACTTCCTGAGTTTCATACACAAAAATTACACAAAATTATGAACAACAATTCTCTGATTGGAAACAAGAAAAACTTTTTACAACAGTGGTGAGCAGAAAAGCTTCTCAGGATACACAATCATATCAAACCATATGGTGGATGAGCCACAACTGGTTTTTGACTAGTTTAAGCTAACATGAAATCTATAATATGTTAAATTAAAAAAGCATCTCAGAACACAATATGACGAACGCTGAGGTGTATTGGGTAGAACAGCAGAAGACTATGCTGCATTCACAGACTTACCCAATATTTAACATACTAATGTATATAAATCATTTTTCCCCATCTTTCAGTGTTCAATTTTGGGAGGTCTGTGCCCATGATAGCATCAGATTCCTATTCTTGGCTGACAGGAGTAGAACATGATATTGTCTTCTACAGTTTTAGCCCATAGACCTCAAGGTTCGACATGTGTGTTCTGACATGCTTTTCTTATTTAAGTTACTATAGATTTCCTGTCAGCACTAACCAGTCTGGTCTTTCTCCTCTGATCTTTTTCACCAATAAGGTGTTTCAGCATGCACATCCTCTACTTTCTTCTCTCTCTCTCTCTCTCTCTCTCTCTCTTATTTTTTTCACCATCCTATCTAGATACGGTTCATTCATTTATTCATTCATTCATTCATCGTCTATACTGCTTATTCTGTGTACAGGTTCACCGGGGCCTGCAGCCGATCCCAGGAGACTAAGGGCACAAGGCATTAAGGGCACAAGGAAACTGAGGCCTGGAGCCCATACCAGGAGACTAAGGGCACAAGTCAATTTTAAGACCTGAGGCAGGAATCGAACCATTGATCCTGGAGATGTGAGGCCACAGTGCTTCCTGTTGTGTGTGAAAATCATAGCTGATCAGAAGTTTTTTTAAATACTCATACCAGTCAATATAGTTGTTCATCTAGATGAACAACTATATTATGGTTCAAGTCACTAACATTATATTTTTTGACATGAATGTTAACCAAAGTTCTTGACACGTGTTTGCATAATTTCATGCATTGTGTTGCTGCCACGTAATTGCCTAATTGGATAACTCCAATTATTAGAAGGAGTGTGTGTATTTGTATTAAACTGACTGTATAATGTGTGTCTTAATTTGTTTGCCATACAACAAAAGTACAGTCAACCCTGACAGAAATGTAGTCTCAAACTTCGCATAAAAAGTTATATTACATGACACACATTGCATCAAACAGGATCTGAATGGATACTCATTCACCCATCACTTATCCAAGAATTTTTCTGGCATGAGGAGGGGTGCCAATCCTTACACGGACATACACACACACTTACATCCTTAATTCACACACTACGGGCAATTTCGGGATGCCAATTAGCATAATGGATTAGTGGTAAGCACTGTCGCCTTGCACCTCCAGGGTCCAGGATTTTTACGGTGTGCAAGGGGTTTGCATGTTCAGTCCGTGCCGGTTTTCTCCGGGTACTCCGGTTTTCTCCCACAGTCCAATAACATGCAGATTAGGCTAACTGATGTTCCCAAATTGCATGTAAGGTGTGAATGTTGACCAGAGGTTCTACCAAACGGGAATACATATAATGGTCAATATTGGCCTCCACAGTCCCTAGTCGAACTACATCCTAGATTAAGTTAAGCCTTAAGTTAGGTTAAGCCTTTATTTGTCACATATGCATTACTGCATAGTGAAATTCTTTCTTTGCATATCCCAGTGTAACTGGGGTTAGAGCACAGGGTCAGCCATAATACAGCGCCTCTGGAGCAGATAGGGTTAAGGCCCTTGCTCAAGGGCCCAACAGCAGCAACCTGGCTGAGCTGCTCGAGCCACCGATCTTCCGATCAGTAACTCAGTGCCTTAGCAGTCAGCACACACTGAGCCACCACTGCTGGATGGATGGACGGTAAGAACACGCGCACAGACCCAAGGAGGGAATCGAACCCAGACCCTGGAGGTGCGAGGCGACAGTGCTAACCACTAAACACTGGTTTATTTTACTGCTGTTCCAAGAAAAGCTTAGAAAATAAATAAATAAATAAATGAAACATTAGCAAAAACTGAAAAGATGGCTTTGTCGTCTAGACCGTTTTACAGCCCTTAAAGTTAAAAGGAATCAACTTCAGGCTCGAAAACGAAGTTTTGGCCACAGAGAGTGGAAATACCAGATGGTTTTCTCTTCTTGAGAAAAGCTGTTGTTGTTTTGATTCTTTTTCTCGTGACAGCAGCACTGTGGCTCTGTCCTGCTGTAAGTCAGCACAATAACACCACCAGGTGTAGAACTGCGAGAAACGTTCAGCTACGGAAAAGGTGTTTTCATCCAGGAAACTTTTATTATTAGTATTGTTTTTTACAGTAACACTTTGACACGGAACACTTGTACACGAACAACTTCTGAGAGTGTTTAACAAACACTCGTGTTTGACATGTTGCCCCTATCGACAACTCCGACAAGTTGTCTTTTGACCTCAGCTTCACCCTAATCTGGACACCAAGGTCAAGTCCCGAACCGCACCTAAACAGCGTCTCAAAATAGCACACAACGCTCCGTCCCAAACGGGTCTGCTGCTCCAGAAGAAAGAAAGAAAGAAAGAGAAAGTACGCGTTGTCTCATATAGTCAAAATAGCGAGGCGGCGCTGACGTAGACCGCGAAGGTTTAGTTCATTAGTATCAGTGCTAGTACACTCCGCTCCGTGTAGTACTGTACAGTACAGTGTGTGTGTGTGTGTGTGTGTGTGTGGATTGGGACGCAGTTCACAGCTCCCGTCTCGCGCGGACCTTTCCTTTCATAAAGTCGCGTGCCGTGTCATGCTGACTTACCGTTAGGAGAGAAACCAGTCCAGCGGTGTGTGTGAAAACTCCCTCCTCTTGCGCCAGTGCTGATGGTCTAACATTAATGCTGCTTGTGAAGAGAAGGCAAAACAACAACAACAACTACAAAAAAAAAAAAAAAAAGCTTCCAGGCGTCAGAGTGAGCTCAAAAGCTGAACGCCAGCAAGTTTTACTAAACACTCCTGCAGGTCGAGAGAGAGACAGAGAGAGAGAGAGAGAGAGAGAAAGGGGATGAATTCATGCTCTCTTAGGGTATGTTCTCACTGTAGGCAAAAGTGCCCCAAATCAGAAGTTTGTATTGTTGTTGGTTGAGTTGTTTGATTTTTTTTTTTTTGTATGTAACTCAGATCTATTTTTTGTACATGAAATCTGATCTTTCAATTAAAGTATTATTTCTACAGCGCTTCAAACAACGGTCCTTGTCGCAAAGCTGCTTTACAGAATGAAACATTTATGGAAATAAATCAGAAAATTCCGGCACAGTGATTAAGTGGTTAGTGCCATCAGGGTCTGGGTTCAATTCCCTCTTCAGGTCAGTGTGCGTGGAGTTTACATGTTCTTCCCATCCCTGGTGGGTTTCCGCCGGGTGCTCCGGTTTCCTCCCACAGAAATGTGTGTGTATGTGTGTGTGTGTGTGCCCTGTGATGGACTGATACCCCGTCCAGGGTGTACCCCGCTTAGTTCCCTAGGTCTCCTGGATAGGTTCCTGTCCCTCCCCCCAAAATCCCCCCTATACATGATAAGGTGGTGTAGACTATGAGTGATTGAGTGAGTAAATTAGAACATGTATGAAAAAAAAAGTAATATACAACCAGTAATTCACGCATGGAACCATGGTACAAGCCCATTTAGTTTCTTATTGGTCAAAAGTATCAATGACTTTTAAACTCAGTGTGAAATTTCACTGCAAGCCAATACAGTGTGGATAAGATAAGGGTTATTGGCTCATATCTTCTGGTTTTAGTTCTGACTGCTGCATTCTGGAGGTTGTTTATGCACTCAGTAGAACATAGTAGAGCTTTTCAATTCTGATTTGGACCACTTCCAGACTGGTCTGGGTTTTTTTTTTTTTTGTGTGTGTGTGTGATCTGACTAACGAACCGGCTAATTAGAACCAAACAAGTGGCTGAATAATGTCGCCTTTTAACAGCAAGCTTGAACTGATTATGTAACACATTGTTCCTTTGTGTATGCAGGTCAGTTTAGGAGCATGATCCCTTTAGACTCATGTCACATACAGTACAAGTCACATTTTTAACAGCCTAACCAAAAAAATCAGTCAGGGGCACTTTGGTGTGAACGTAGCCTTACCAATATTCTTTTCTGAATACCCTTTTGGCTGTAACTGAAATAAGGTAATAAATATTGATCCTAGTATCAGCATGTATGGTATACAACAACCATCATGTTCAAAACCATTCATAGTAATATAGAATAGTAATTAAAATATATAAGCCTATTATGGCACCCGACATTCCCTGTACAGCACATTCAATAAGTTTGTATTAAAAGGGATATTAAAAAATATATATATATTTACTTGCAGCTCCTTCATATTTGTAGATTAAGGAAACATCAAAATAAAAAAGAAGAAAAAAAAAGAAAATAGAACAAAATGAGGAGGATTTGGAAATTCACACACTATATACACCTATATCATACACCTGTCATCAATGAAGTGATTCTGATTAGCCTCAAATAAAATTCAGTTGTTTTTGTAGGAGTTTGTTTTCAGCTTCTTAACTTTATTTAACTGCTGAAGTCAACAAAAGCTTATGAAGAACTTATGAACTTACTTATACTCATTATTAAGAGCTATATCTCAGGAAAATTAATGTTCAAAACATTATATACACCATGGAACGCCACGAAGGCCATCAATAAGTGGAGAAAATGGGGCACCACAGTTATGGTAACAAGGACAGGACATACCTTTAAATGTCTTTAAAAGGACAAAAAAAAAAACATCCATGCCCACTGAATTAAAACAATATGGCAAAACATGTTATGTGACTAGAACTCTTTGGTCATAATTTTAAAAGATAAACAACACAGCTTATCACCCAACAACTACCAGACACAATGTAAAGCATGATGGTGGTGGTAGTATAATGGTACGGGGCTGCTTTTTATTAACTAGGACTGGGGCTCTCAGGATAGAGAGAATCATATATAACTCCATATAACAATATACTTTTACACAAAACCTGCAGGCCACAAAACCTTTCAGACTCTGAAAATTCAAAGCACTAAGGAAAGAAAAAAACAATATCAATATTTTACCAAGGCCCAGTCAGAGCACTAATTAAATTTTTATCAAAACCTGTGGAATTGCGTGAAAAGGGGTTGTGCACAGGAGCAAAATTCTTGTAAAATTCTTACCCAAAAAAGAGCAAATGCCTTTTTATAAGCAAAAGGTCCTTAAACAAAGTATAAGTTAAATAGTGTGCACATTTTTGCAACCAAATTACTGCACTTCTTTCTATTATTTATTTCATTTTTCCATACAACATGTCTATAGAGGCATTGTCAAAGCAGGAATTGTGATGAAATTTCTTGTGAATAAAGGCATAAAACCTATTGATCTCTCCAGAAGGACTATAAACTGATGAGACTCTTAGGTGCAGTAAGGCATTCGAATGGTACAGTCCTTTTAAAGAAGATGATTCCAGCCAAGGTGGAACCTGAAGTTCAGCCCTACTTTCTACTTGTCTACAATCTACTGCTATTTTATATAGCAGGTTAAAATTATACACCATTTCTAGTGGCAAACTTATTTTGGCTACACTCTTTAGAATAGTACTATGTGGTTTAGGACATAGCCCTGGTCTGCAATGAGCTATTAAAAAAGCCAATTCAAATATTACATTTTTGACATTCCCTTAAACCGTTACTTTGGTCAACTTTTTTTTTTCCAAGAATTTTTTCTTGTTACAAGCCACATCATTTTCAGAAGGTGCCTGACTATCTGGTGTAAAATTAGCCCCTTCGCTTGGGGAACAATATGGTGAAGTTACAGGACAGGACACACTCTCCTAGTGTTGAGCTTAGTGGAGGGTGTAGCTCTCAGCGCTGTCACTGAGGGGTGTTTTCTATGAAAGCCAAGTTATTTTAGCTCCAGACGTGTTTACATTTCTGTGGTCTAGTCTCGAACTTTCCCTCTTTCTCTCTCTTTTTTTTTCTTCGTTTACAGTGCACAGCAGCAGGAGAGCGGCAGCGCAGTCCCTGCTGCATCAGACATTCCTCTGGTCTGCCAGAGGCAGAAAGATACAATATAAAAGAAGCACACAGGGGAAAAGCAAGTGTGTGAGAAAGAGAGAGAGATAGAGAGAGAGAGCGAGATGTCAGCAAAAACGCATAGTATGCTCCCAACCACCCAGCAGTGAGTATACACACTCATACATATACACACACACGTATATGTCTCAGCTTCGCTCCACAGAACTCTCTGAAGGGATGCACACTCTGTTAAACTTTCAGTGATGTACACTTTTTAATAGTGATGTATCGCTGAATGTGACATTTTTCAGTCATGCAGGTTATGTTGAATAAATAAAAGATGTAAGAGATATGCGTTTTTAATCCTGAGTCACCGCTCACCAGATGGGAATTCATCAACTCAGTTCGGAGATGAATACATTTGCAGTTGAGGCTCACCAGTTAAGACAACCTAATCTATATCCAGCACATCTGTAACATATTATTATGGACAAGGTTTTTGACCCATTTGCCTTTACTAAGAAAAAGAACAGAAAACCCGTTGACAGATATTTTATCATTGATATGTGAGAGCAGATTTTGAAGTGTTGAAAAACATATAGAACACTATTCTGTAAAACAGTTTTCAAGCTATTAAATAAATATATAAAGTAAAAATATATAAGGAAAAGGACATATGAATAAATATTGTATTAAAGCCATTCATATGTAACACTGTCAACTTTGCATTCATACCTTTTCCTTTTTGTCCTAAATGTTTAATTTAGAGTGCCAGTGAAAATGATTGAAAATGTAATTTACTGATTAAGGCATTTTGTAAAATGAATACGTTATTATTATTATTATTATTATTATTATTATTATTATTGCTATTATTATAATTAATTCGTTTATCTTCTATACCGCTTATCCTGTGTACAGGGTCTCTGGGGGCCTGCCAATCCATTACAGTACATATACACTCTTTCACACACTTGGGTTTAGGTTAGTTTAATCTGCAAGTCTTTGAACTGTGGGAGGAAACTGGAGTACCCAGAGGAAACCCCCAAGCATGGGGAGAACAAAATCCATGAACACAGACCCGAGGTGGGAATCAAACCCAGACCCTGGAGGTGCAAGTCGACAGTGCTAACCACTATGCCATAATAATAATAATAATAATAATAATAATAATAATAATAATATTGAATTATTATTTTATTAATGTGTTCGTTTGTTTCAAAAAGCAACCAACTCAGTAAGCAAATTTCCATGGATGGGTTGCGTCAAGAACGGCATCCAGCTTAAAACCTGTGCCAAGATGTATGTGGATCAGATGGGCTTCTGTGGCGAACCCTTGATGGGAGAAGCAGAAAGAATAACATAATACCAACATATAATAATAATAATTACATATTATTACATCATTTTTATGTTTCATTAAATGAATAACACGTACAGCAGTTACACATAGTAACCCAGTTCGATCCAAAGCTCGAGTTATTATCTTCATGGCGTTCTCCCTGTATGTTCTCCCTGCATACAAAAGGTGTGTTCCGAGTTTCTAAGTAAATGGGCATTGGTGACTCGGTGGAAGGTTTCTCGTCTGTCCTGATGAAGGCCCTGGTTTGATTCGCACCTAACGCCCAAACCTCAGCCACTGTGCCATGATGCAGCGCCGGTTCCAAGCCCGGATAAAATGGGATGGTTGTATCAGGAAGGTCTGACAGGAGCAGCCGAAAGATAAACAACAAAACCGGTTTTCTAATTAAATGTTGAGTTAAAAGGTGTTCTGGGTGTGTGTTTGTGTGTGTGCATTGTATTAGTGTTTCATAAAACTTTAACTAATGATTTTTAAAAAAACATATATATGATTAAATATTATCATTATTGTGGGACGAGTATTTTGAGAATGTGTGTCAGTGAGAGCTTGAATGACAGTCTGAACAGCAGCACTATATTAAAGAAGCTGTTCTATATATCATTGTCTCTATAGAGACCCCAGGCTAGTCCTGTGGGACAGATTAAATGTACGACCAAAGAGACAAAACAAGCTACTAGAGGTGCTGCAGCTGCATGGCTAGGACAAGACAACATGACTACATGGCCGAGAAGATAACTTCAGCCAACACACACATACACGCACACACACTTTCTCTTACCCTGTCATTCTAATAAGTGATTATTCCCTCAGCTTCAGGCTGAGACTGATGCTGTACTTAACACACTTAATGCATCTATTAGGATTAATCCTTAATTCCAAAATAAACAAAAAGTCAGTGCTGCAATTTATGGCTAAGACACAGATCTAGGTGTTTTCTTTCATATGCACAGTGGCTACAGTACAGATAATACTGTAATATTTCAAAGTCCACAAGCTATTTTAACCCACTCTGAACTGATGCTCTAGAAACAGATAACGGTTGTTGGTTTTCCAGAACTGATGATACTTTTATTGTAAGGGCTTTAGCAATGCATGATCGCGGTCTAAAAGGAATCATTGTCATGCAACTTTATGAGGCCTATCATAACCTATTTTTTTCGTTTGAAATCTGCAGTGCATCATCGTTTTCACACCATACGGGCTGTCAACACTTAAACAAGGCTGCCTTCTACTTCAACAAAAGAGCACAATGTAGTACCGCATAGAAAAATACGGCAACTCATTTTTCTACATTTCGTTTCTTTCATGGCTGGCGCCTGTCTGTTAGAGCCCTGTCAGCATGCAATTATTCACACACACACACACACACACACACACACACACACACACACACACACACACACACGCACACACGCACACACACACACACACACACACACACACGGTCCAACATCTGGTCTGCTAAATTACAAAATTCTGTCACACGTGTCTCAGAATTCAGCTACTTAGAAATCCTCAAGCTTCTGGCATCCAGTGTATTGAGTGTTCAAGGAGGTGGCGTATTTGTGTGTGTGTGTGCGTGCGTGCGTGTGTGTGTGTGTGCGCGTGTGTGTGTGTCGGAGCAGAGGAGGGATCAGGAGAAAAGGTGCAACGTAGAGTCTAGACAGAAAAGATTGAGGAGAAGTCTGGAAGCTATTGCGCTTTTTTAGTACTCTGCGCGCACGTGTGTGTGTGTGCTTGAAGAGGCCTCTCTCCATCGAGGGATCACATTTCTCTGCCTAATTACACGTGAAAAATGGCCACATTATATTTTCACTTTTTTTCTCCAGCACCACAGTGTGGGGAGTTTCTCCAAATACACCGTCTTAAGGGTGTTAAAGTTTTTGTTTCTTTAGAATTGAGCTTGTTTTTTTGTTTTTTGTTTTTAGTTCAAATGCCTGATAATACCTACACCGCCATGAACAGTTTATATGTCCCTGTAACTACTTTTATTACAGAGAATTAGTAGATACAATTTTATTGGAAACAAACTGATGTAGGAAATATGAATAACAGATAAAAGATTATAAAATAATTAAAAAATATAAAAATTAGGCACTATATTGTAAATAATAATAATAATAATAATAATAATAATAATAATAGTAGTAGTAGTAGTAGTTAATGGCTAACACTGTCGCCTTGCACCTCCAGGGTCCAGGTTCAATTTCTGGCCTGGAGTTTCCTCCGGGTACTCCGGTTTCCTCCCACAGTCCAAAGACCTACAGATTAAGCTAATTGGCGTTTTCCAAATTGCCTGTAGGGTGTGAATGAGTATGTGAGTGTGTGTATGTGTGTGTGCCCTGCGATGGATTGGCACCCTGTCCATGATGTACTCTGCCTCATGCCCTAAGTCTTCTGGGATAGCTACAGGCCCCCCACGACTCAGAATACAGGATAAAGCGGTATAGACGATGAGTGAGAGTGAGTGAGTAAGTAGTTAATGGTTAGGGTTATCCTTGCACTTCCAGGTTCCGGGTTCGATTTCCACCTTGGGTCCGTGTGCATGGAGTTTGCATATTTTCCACATGCTTAATGGATTTCCTCCCACAGTCCAAAGACATGCAGGTTAGGCTAATTAGCATTCCCAAATTGCCCATAGTGTGTGAAAGAGTGTGTGAATGTTGACCAGAGATCGTAAAAATGGGAACAAACTCACTGGTTCCCAATAGGCCTACAACGGTCCCTAGTTGGACTACAGAGGTTCCTTGATGAATGGCTGGAGTAGTAGAAGTTGTAATGAAATGTAAACACAGGAGTAGGCCAGCAGATGGCGCCACACTGCCACAAAATAAATATAGACACTCAACAACAGTTCATCCACCCTGCTTCCCAACAGATCAGAGTTTTTACGCTTATTCATACACACGAGATAACCTTTAGTTGTATTATTATTATTATTATTATTATTATTATTATTATTATTGCTGCTGTTTTGTTATTGTTGTTATTAGTAGAATCAATTGACAACAATCATTATAATATTTAATCATTATCATCATCTTCAGGTGGCTGCAATGTGTTTATAATAATATACATAACAAAGTATTTACAATAAAACATTTTTTTCCCCCAAAGAGACTCTTTCTTACCATCACTAGTAGTGTACTTATCACAATTCGAAGTAACAGAAACCTGGGTCTGTATGTAATTGTGATGAATAAATAAGCATAATGCAGGTACAGGGAAGAAAAAGCACTATTTCTGCACTCTCAGAGTCTCAGATCCACCTGCAGCGCAGGATGGGAAAACGATTGTCCAGACTGAAGCAAAAAAACAAGGCTCATGGGAAATGACATAAGCTTTTCTGCTAGCCTGAAATCAAGGACTTCAGTGGGTTATGCAGAACAATATTTTTTTTCTTTTCCATCCCAGAGGATGTGATTATATCAGATGGACCAGAATGAGCCGTGCAGCTCGGTGCTCTTGACCTCCGCTCAGTGCTTGGATTGGATTGTCGGTCTCTCGGGATAAAAGCCTCAGACCAATGAACAAATCATCACTGTGTTCGATGTAAATGCTGTTGCACTGAGTTTCACAGGGTTACTGATCCAGAATCAGTCCATGCATGGCAGAAGTAGTACTAATATGGAAGGCGAAATCTGAGCATGATTTATATGAGTTTGGGGTTTTATAAGTGCATTATGAGGTAGTATGCGGAAGGAGGAGGATTTTATTTGTTTTATTTTTTAATACGCTGTGTTTGTTCTGCTCCTGATATTTGGACTCTGTTGCACAATACCAGATGAGCCCCCCTCCCTTTGTTTGTGTGTGTGTATATATTGTTGTTTACTAAGACTTTTTACATGCAGCATTTGTTATATGTCTGCGCAATGTGTGTTTGTAGCAAGCTTGTGTGTATCGTGCAGTGCTGATGTACAACTGATGTATAGATGGGGATGTCTGCAAATGTACAGAGTGTGCATGTGCAATATTTGTGTGTGCATCTACATAGAGTGTGTGGGTGTGTTTGTATGTCTAGAGAGAGAGAGAGAGAGAGAGAGAGAGACTTTTTATCTTCCCTCACACATATTGGACAGCAGAAGGCCATGAGTTGCTAAGCAACAGTCAATGTGATGGAAAAACAAAACCATAATATGAAAAGTGCTGTATTCTGCAGACGTGAAAAGAATACTTACCCCTAGGCCATTCCAAATTGCAGTTCATAAAGATTAATATCGTTTCAGAGACTTTATATATTTACAAAAAATCATCCTGGAAAAGAAAGAATAGCAGAAATCTATTTAAATTTTTTAAGTGGAAGCCAATTTCAGTGGAAGCGTATTATAAAACTCTATACCAGATTTTTATGCTCAGAGGTATCTGCTACGTTTAGTGAGTTTAATCAAGCATTTTAAAACGTCCTGTGGCCCCCAGGCTCCATTAAGCCCACATTAAGCACAATACAAATCCCTGAGGTCGAAGGCTCCTTCTTTAAAACAGTTCTGCCGACATGTTCGCATTCAGTGATATGTTGTAAAAGAATGCTTTGGTCTGTTGGCTCAGTAATAGAGTCAGTGTGCTTGTACTTCTATACTTCTACATAAAGAAGCATGCTACACAGCACTGAAGAGAGTTTATATAACTGTGCTGCTTTTTTTGTCATCTGTCCATAATGACGTTATTTCAGAAACTTGTAATAATAATAATAATAATGTCTGCAGAAGTTCAACCTCTCTTCCATGTGGAATGAACTAGGCCACACAAGCAAAACAAACCAGTTATGAAGGCATCCAACAGCTACAATAGCAGAACAAGCAAACAGATTATCATACCGCATCGCTCGTCACATGGGGAAATAAGGACTGCATCCCTCAATACATTTACAGCATTTTGTAGGCGCCCCTTATTCACAGCGACTTACATTTTATCTCATTATACATTTGGGAATTGAGGGTTAATGGCCTTGCTCAACTTCCCAACAGTGGCAGCTGTAGAATAGCAAGTGAACTTTCGATCAGTAGGCCAATACCTTACCCCAGTAAGGAACCATCCTGAGGTCAAAAAGTCTGCTACTGGAACAAACTCAGCAACTGAGGATATCCCTCACAGAGTCCCTCAAAATCACCTGAAAGGAGTCCAGAGCATAATGGTCCATGGATGAGTACAATGAGAGAAAAAGCATAATTTAAAGCTTTGTTAAATCCAACATCAGTCACCAGAGGCAAGTAGTACAACATCTGGCATGAAAAAAAACCCCAACATTAAGACCTAATATGACTGCAAACCTGGCAATTACCAGAGGAGCCATCATGAAAACCAAGACACTCATATAAACTAAAATTCAAATGATAAAAGATAAAGTATCTCAACAACTAGGCACCAGAGCTATAAGTCAAGAAAACAATGATTCAGAAAAAACACAGACAAATGAGCAGAATGATGAAGACAAAAACCAACCGATTGAACAAGAACAAAGAAATGCTCGGTATATTGATGATGAAAATGGCCAAGAAAGACCTCCGATATGAAAAATCAGACATGATAGGCACACTGAAGAAGCCTTGGAAATAATAATAGAGCAATCATAAACACAACGTTTGGATTTTTTTGGCATGTACTTTCCCACTGCTTCTGTGGTCAGTGACACCCTAAAAATCCAGAAGAACAAAGATGAGAGACCAAAGCAGCCAGAATGGAAAAAAAAAAAAAATTTAAAAAGAAAACCCAAAAGATACATGGATAAATCGTAACGTTCTCTGAAATCAATAAAGAAAACAATGTGAGGGAAAGGAAAATAAAAGCTTTGATGAGAAAATACATCAAAGGCAAGAACAACATTGCACCACTCATGAAAAAACTTAAACAAGATCTGCAAACTAATCCGAAGAGGATTAAAACAAAGAGACAGTTCTTACCCCAGAACAAAGTGTATAAACAAATGGATAATTTATCAAATTTATATAAATTTATAAAGAAAACTACAAAAAATTCCATCGATGATTAGGAAGAAAAATATCAAAATCTCTAAAACACATGAAAAAGAAGCTGTTGAAAATTTCTGGGCCAACATCTGGAAGAAGGAAAACCTCCATTACAAAAATGCATGAGCGGATAAAGCAAATAGGGAACGAATACCAACAAACAAATGAACAAGAGCGGCCAGAAATATCCACAGAAGAGGCAACAACAGCAATTCAGAAATCAAGGAACTGGCAGGCGCCAGGAAATGATGGCATAACAAATTTCTGGCTAAAACATCTGCCAAACATTACATAACGACCTGACCTATGCCTACAATAAGTGCTTGCAAAGCCGAATACGATAAATGGCTAATAACTGGTACCTTTTCAAATATAACGGAGCCAGTCACCCCAAAAACTACTGCCAAATCACATGTCTCCTTACAATGCACAACCTGGTAGAATAACAAGGCTGCAGAAAAGGTAGCTATGGATGCAAAAACCAGCTGCTTATAAACAAAGACCATTATGGAGGAATCCAAACCCAGAGAAAAAAGAACCTCACAACAGGTCAGGGAAGGCATTAGACTCTGTTCCTCACAGATGGATAATAAAATGCCTAGAAATCTACAGTCTCTCACCTGTCGTGATATAATTCAGAACGAACATGATGCAATGAAAACAGCCTTCAAATTCAACCACAAACTCTAACATCCAAACAATTTTCCGAGGGGACTGTCTCAACGTTTCTTTCCTACATTGCCTTTGCTCTATTATACTCTCTTTTAAACAAAAGTGGCTATGTTTACAAGACAGACATCACGGTCATTAACCATCTGTTCCACATGCATGACCTGAAAACGTATGCCAAAAAATGAGCAGAAAGGCCTACTTTCAGTACCAATGTTAAAGCAATGTTAGCTATGACATCAGAATGAAGAACGACCTTGACAAATGTGCCAAATCTACTTTTAAAAGAGGCAAAATAATAAAAACAAGAACAAGAAGGGACATACTTTTGGAGTGAATGAAACTGATGGAATGCAGCATGCCAAGATAAAAGAGAGAATTAGAGATGGTACTACAAATGCAAATACGACTGGTGCTTAAATCAGCACTGAATTCCACCAACCGAACAGATGCAATCAACATGCTTACGGTCACAGTCATTAATTGCAGTTTTAATATTTACTGGAAAATGAACACCAAAAGAAGATGTCACATTCAGAAAACAGCTCAACATGAGCCAGCCATTAACTATCCATGAAGAACAAAACTGAAAGCTAAATATCAAGCCCTAGAACAGCTAAAGAATAGATTTAAAGAAAAACTCCTACATGGCCAGTACCCCAAACAAGTCAATGACAACAATGTCGATCAAACCCAAATCAAGTGATGGCTAAAAACAGCTGGCTTAAAATATGAACCTGAAGGTTTATCATCGCTGCTTAAAATTAGTGTATTAATGCCAACTATTATTTGAACAAGATCTTGAAAGATGGCACAGACCCAATCAGCAATAAAGAACAAGAAACATACAGGATAAAGCGGTATAGACGGTGAGTGAGTGAGTGAGTGAGTGAGTGAGTGAGTGAGTGAGTGAGGGCCTTAAGGCAGTCAGGATTAGCCCTGGACACATGATGTGAATGGTCTACTGAAATTTACTAAGCAGAGGAGATGAAAATTCACATAAATCTTTGTTTTGTTTTTATTTTAAATCTCTCTCCTGACAGGACTCCTTCTTGAGATTTAATCAGTGTTTAGTTGTTCCCTGGGTGCATACATGTAGGTGTTGGTGCTGGATAATTGCAGTCATGTCATTTATAACACTGCTATTGTTATAGCACGAAATTATTATTAAAGAATTATTGGTGACTCATAGACAAATCTGATCTAAGTGCTCACATCAGAACAATTGCATCCAAGGTTCTTATTACAGAGTTATCCGGTGTAGCTGTAAGGTACAAAACTCTTATTAAAAGTACAATCAACTATCCAAAGAACATTAAGTAGTAAACAGTTCACAGATATAAACAAAAAGCGCTTCCGGGGCCTTGAGTGCCTCAGTGGTAAAGTGCTCGCCATATCATCCGGAGATCGCGAGATCGATTCCCGGGTGATGCTGTAACCTCTCACAGCCAGAGGTCTAGAGAGAGTTGATTGGCCGAGCTCTCTTGACGGATGAGAGGTACTTAGTGCTCCCACATTAATCCCGGCTCTACAGCCAATCAGGGGCGCCCGTGAGCTCACGCAAACGGAAGGAGTAGACAGCGCTGTCCTCCGAGTGTGTTACTCCGCCCCCATCGTTGCATGAGTGAGCAGTTAGAAAAGATGTGGTAGGCTGGCGTCACGTGGTTCAGAGGAAACACATGATAGTCTTCGTCCCTCACGACTGAGTGGTAGTAATGTGGGTGCCCTCTAGTGAAGGGGAGGAATTGGACACGAGTAAATTCGGTAAAAACGCTTCCAAATTCGGGGGTGAACATAGTCAGTAGAAGGCTTGGGGCACAGAACAGACCAGGGGTGCAAAGTAATGAATTACATTACCTTGTGTTACTCTAACCTGAATAGGACTTTGTGCACTTGTTCTTTTTAAAATAGTTTTGTACACTTGCTTTGAGGCTTGTACCATATTTTTTTTTTAAATCATGTGACCGACCACAAATGAGGCCTTGGGTAATGTGGTATTCCTCACTGTTTTATTCTGAGTGTCATTACCTGGGTAAAAGCGTGTGAAACAGCTGGTACTTTGGTTTTTGTGGGTAGTTTGGCTCATGAACAACTGGAGCTAGCATTTAAGTGGAAAAAATGTGTCTGAAATGTTTGAATGTTTGATTGTGTGTTTAACTGTGCTTTTACACTGATTATCTGCATACTGTTACCTTGCTTTTGCTAAAACTTGGTTAAGTCATTTAAATATGATTAAGTCTATCTAGTTAATCTAATGATTATAATAAACATTTTATTATACTCTAACAGAAGTTAAATACTTGATGCGACAGCACTGACCTACCTTGGCAAAGTTTTTCAGAATCATACCAGAAAAAAAAAAAAAAACAGCATCCAACTCACTAACAGAAAGGCAGCGATTTCCTCACAACATAGTGCGACAAATGTTATTTACAATTTCGTCTAAACTCTTACTTTTGACAAAAATCTAATAACTATTATTTAGCAGTAATTATTCTTTCAATTTTTGTCTAATTCTAGAGCGATATCTGATAGACAGCACAATGGATCAGAGCAAAAGGGCTCACATGCCAAATAACAGTCCACTTTAATTATTATTACAGTAGACTGTTATTTGGCTGAGACAACCATTCCAAGAACTGAGAATCCGCTTTAGCATTGGAGTAGAGAAAAACAAATGTATCCTCACCTTTACCTATGGGTTCTGTAGATCAGGTTGTATGTACAATTGCATCCTTAACGCCATGTGAGAGGGTGTTCTTCTAAGAAGTCCGGTGAGGTGCCTCATTCCAACCACTAGCAAAGATTTTTTTTTTTTGTCACCATCACGACCCTTCCAGTAACATATGCACTGCTGAGTCACAGTATCCCTATCACTGAAGCACTGAACCATTTACCACAAATGGCACCATTTTATTTATATTTCAGTTTATCGTTTTTTTTTTTTTTTATGTAAAAATTTCTGTGTATCATTTATTTTTTTGTAGTTTAAATTATCCTTACTGACACAAATTTATTAGTGTTATTAGTGACGAATTAGTCCTACCTATTGTTGGTGTTGATACCCAGATAAGATTTTTTTATAATTTTTATCCCTTAAAATAATTTTATTTTATTTATTTATTTATTTTAATTCATGAAGTTTAAAAAAAAAAACATCTAGTCTCTTAGGGTGTTTGGAGTAGTAGTGTTGAATGATGAAATGGATAAATACAGTGCAGCTGCATATTACTGTATGTACATAATGTAGCTATATGATGTCATATGCGCTACTGTATTAATCAGAACATAGAGAAATACAGAAGAGTATAGAATATAAAGAATTACCATTCAGGTTGTCAGGGTATAGAAGCAAATTCTGCGTTTGACGTATCTCATAAGTGGTGATTCATTTGAGAGCATGGATATCCCTGTGTTCAATTTTGTTAGCAATAACCTAGCCAGGAAACTATGATGAGTAGATACAAAAACTGTATATATACAAAGCTTTGCTACGCATCACAGTTTTATATATACAAATTAGACCATCTGCTTGCTCACAGAAGTATAAAAAACAATCTGACTCAGTAATAATTGCTCAAAGTAATTCCAAAAGACCTTTGGTGTGTGTGTGTGTGACAATGAATTGTACACCCTAGCATACTACCTTTGCATTTAACACTATTAGTATTCAATCCTAGAACCCAGAAGTTACCTTAGCTAATGTTTAATAAATATTTAATATTTTATTTGATTTATTTTATATTTAATCAATATTTTAATCATTTAATAAACTTATGAGATTGCCTATATAGTACCAGAAAAGAAATTAAGATTAAGGCTTTGCCTTTATGCCCATGACAGCATAGCTGTACTGCTCTAACCCCACAAGTGTGCTAGTGGAAAAAAACTTTATGTTAAGCTAAAATGGCTGTTGCATGGAGGTTTGCTTGTTTAGCCAGAGTTTTCTTCACTAAGCAGTAGTTCATGTTACTCAGACTTCATGGTATAAAAAGGATAGAAACTATTTCCTCTTTGGCTGTTCATAAAATCACCATTGCATATACATACAATATATATATATATATATATATATACATATATACAATGCATATACATATACATTACATATTTTAAACACTTACTGCAATAAAATTAATCCATTACCCTGCTAAAAGCATCTAGCAGCACCATGTAATAAAATGGTCCGAGGAGGAGCAGTGGGTGTCATTACCAGAGGGAGGTAACACAAACCTGGATAATGTGTTGTGTCTTTAGTACTCTGGTGCCATGACACATCATCCACACCAATAGTTGACCCAGAGGGGCCCCTGCAGAGGTGGAACTACAAATGGCTTACTATTATTTTTAACACGTTGGCTGGAATATTATTTTCAGTAACACAGACACGCTTTCAAAGCGGTTGTAACACCACTTAACAGTATAAAGCCCATCATTGCAATAGCTTTCCCACACCACTCTGCTCTGTTGTCACCACACTGAGTTTCTATTGTAGTGTGTATTCATGGTTTAATATATTTATTATCTTATGTATTTTCTGTCTTTTTGTACTTATTGTCTTGCACTTTTCTCAACAGTGTATTGCATATTCTTGTTTACTGTGTCGCACCATGATTTTAGAGAAACGACACTTTATTCCAGTTTATACAGGGTGCATGTGGGAATGACAATAAAACCCTATTCTAGATGACTTGGTTTTAGTTTTTCATTTAAAAAATGTTTTGCATTGTAATGACCCTTTAAAAAGAAATCATGCTATAATATGGTCCTGATGCCAGGTGTTGAATTTAAGCTTAAAAAAAAACCCCCACTGTGTTTAATTTCATTAAAATCTAAATGTATAATGTGGCTGACAGACTATTAAACCAAGTAGAGACAAGTCAGAGCACTGATTCTTGACTTTACGCAAATCATTTCTGGTATTAAAATGTTAAGAAAGCCTCACGTTTTGAGACAAAGGACTTTATAGTGTTAGTTTTGTTACCTGGGGAATATGCAATGTGTGTTTGTTGGGGGGGGGGGGGGGGGTGTTCATGTGTAAATAGTGGTCTGCACAAACAATGGCGGGTAGATAGACAAGGCAGCAGCACAAGTGTTGAGGGGTGACCTCATTCACACTGCATATTGAATGGATAGGGGTGCTAAAGTGACACAGATGTGCTAAACATCGGGGAGGGCAAGTAGGAGGCCCCCTGTTGTTTCTCACAAAAAGGTTGAGTGCTAACACACACTATTCACATAAGCAAATGCATGCACACACACACACACACACACACACACACACACACACACACACACACACACACACACACACACACACACACACACACACACAGAGGTGAAAAACTGGTTAATCTCTTACAAATGCTCTTCCTTAGTGCTAAAGTGCAAAACTTTGTTTAAATACAGATACTAAATCTTAGATGAACGTCTCCACACAGAAAAATTCACCATATCAGCTTTTGTTAACAATTGGTATTGTATTGTATGGTCAATGTGTAATATGTATTGTTGAGTGATGGTCCAAGACTTCCTATATTTATTATAACCACACTAGAATGTTTCATCGTGTATATAACTCTGCTTGCCTGTGTTCACCACGGAAAATTCCACTTCCTAGTTCAAAACTGTTACTACACTCATGTTAACAGTACCATCAGCAGACATGACAAACAATGCTTTTCCAGAATTATTGAATATATAAGAAGATGAAAGGAAGGGATTGCAATTTTACTGGAAGGACCATAACTGGGAATGTAAATCAGGTCAGCTAGCCAAAGTGCTATAAAGGGAGGGTGGTTACTTTGGGATTTATTTCTGCGAGCGGAGCATGAATACAGATCATTTGACCATAATGTAATTTACTGAATATTAAATTCTCATTTATAGAGTAATATTGTATGAACCCACATGGGAGAAGTAGAAACCTAGAGAAACATAGAGAGTTTTATTCTCCTTTTTTTTCCAAATAATACAAAACCTTTGATATTGTGCAAAACATGCACCTTGTTTGGATGGTTGAGAATATGTCTTCTTTCAGTATAAGAAGCCTCAATGCTAGACATTTTTAAACATCATATTTATTAATTATTTAATTTTAAATGTACTCTTTGTTTTGTTTATTACTGACTTAGTTTCTTAGTATTTAAAAAAAAAACATTTTTAATGATTGTCAATCTGTTACCTAACAATGTTAGATTAGTTATACTTCACATTCTTTCCCACCTTCTCTGATTGGCTATAAGAATTTAGTCACAGCTATGATTGGTTAGAACTTCCCTGAGAGTGAAATGCGAGCCAATCCTAAAGTACAAGGTGGGTTTTAAACATGTTCCCTTAGCACACTTTAGTACAGTTTGGCTAAGATAAGATAAAAATAAATCTTTATTAACCAAGAAGGGGTGGCAAGGTGGCTTAGTGGATAGCACTGTTGCCTTGCACCTCCAGGGTCCGGGTTCAATTCACGCTTCGGATCTGTGTGCATGGAGTTTGCATGTTCTGGGTGTGTTTGGTGGGCTTCTTCCAGGTACTCGGGTTTCATCCCACAGTCCAAAGACATACAGGTTAGGCTAACTGGCGTTCCCAAATTGCCTGTAGTGTGTGAATGAGCTTGTGAGTGTATGTGTATAAGTATATGCTCTGTGATAAATTTCTTGACAAATTGAGTATGTTATAGCTAACACCAAGTAAGGAGGATAAAATGTAATCATTATTCAATTTCAAGTGGTCAATGAAGTGAGAGAAGAACTATTACAAACTACAGCTGAAATGGAATTTATGTGTCATAATGTTTCTGGATAGTTTATAGACTGAGGGTCCTGAATGATACATTGTTTTTATTGCTCCTGATGAAACCATGGAAATGTTGCTCTTCTGGTCAGATCTCACGGCAAGAGGTGGAGTCACAAGGCGCCGTGGCCCCGCCCACATTCTCCTGTAAAGAGCCGAGAGAGGCGCGCGCTGCCCCATTCAGCAGCAGCTCTAGGTCTGTGTGTGTGTGTGTGTGTGTCTGTGTCTGTGTGTTATTATATCACAGCTCGCTTTGGTGAGTCACTTCGGTGATTATCCACGGGATTACTATCAACACATACCCTGCGAAGGACTAACTCTACGGAGGAACCGCGGTTGTGAGAGCTTATGATTGGATACAGGAGACCGTTGATTCAACAGGTTAGTGGGCTTGTGTTCCTGATCGTCTGCATTTGGAGCGATTACAGCATGTCTGACCCCGCATCGCCTTTAAAATAAGCAATTCAGAATAGTAATGTATTGAATTATGATCTTAGTTTATAAATAGGTTTTGACTTGTGTAAATAAATAAATAAAAAAAAACAGTTGAGTTGTAGATGCATGTTATACATTGAAATTGCATGGTGGATCTCGATCGGAATGTGGAAGCAGCATAATTCTGGTGGTCGTTCATCTTATTTTCTGAGAGTCCACCCAGCCGGCCGACGGCTATGCGATGAGTCACTTCTTAGCAATGAGGATTACCCCGAAAAGCAAACAAATAGACGAAAAGTATCAAATACGGGTGAATAGAAATATGACGTGTTTCCGAGAATACACGCAGAATGAACCAGCTCGCGCGTCTTCGCGATGAGGAAATTACTAGACTTTACCATTTGTCTTGGTTATTTTGCAGATCGCAATGTGTGACCTCAGCATGGACCAAGTGACACCTCTGTCATCGGGCTACCGACGCCTAAAGGTAAAGACCACATGCTTTTTGATTGTTTATTTTGTTTTTGTTTGTTTTACCCCAATATGTCGGAAAATCTGTGTTAGTTAGGATCGTGGACTTTACTGATGCTTACTTGCCTCTGCCTGAGTTCTTCTTTTAAAATAATGAAGATTATTAATTAAGTAATGAAATCACATCTCTGATCATGTTAATCTGGTTTGAATGATACTCATCAGAAAGACTGATCAGACTACTTGAAACATTGTATAACCATGCAGAATAAAGTGCAGATTCGGATCAGTGAGCTTGCTGGCTGAGAAAGTGGGGCTAATCTAATCTAAAAGGAACAGGACAGGTTCTAATCTCATTCTGAAGAGCAGCGCTGCGGCGTCCTGGTTGGACGTTCTGCCCACGCGCAGGCTGCCTGACACGGAACAGGAAGACCAAATATGGTCATGTGGTAGCGCCGTCTGTTCGGGCTTGTGTAATAATGTGTGTGTGTGTGTAGAAAGGGAGTGCCCTCCGGGTTTTTTCCTCTTTTATGTTATATGTGCCCGCCTTAACCTACGTGGCTTTCAACAGACATTATGAAGTTTAATGATTCATTGTGTGTTTTTTATGAACGTAATTAGCGGGCTTGTCATTCAGCTGGCTGTTAACACTTCTAAATTTACAGCTTACCCTATGTAGTTTGTCATTTAATGTGGCATAGTGAAACTCACCATGTTGATACAATGATGCAATTGTTTATTTTTATTTATTTATTCACAGAGGCAGGTAGCTTTGGAGCTGTTTGAAGACCCCATGTCGCTGTTCTCCGGGTTTTACCCCTCAGTGGAAGAGGAGCAGGCAGCTCAGGAGGTCCCATCAGGGTTGGAGTGTGCTCCACAAGGTAGAACACCAAAACAGTCCATGAGATATACCTCAGTTATGATTTCCATCCCCAATAAACTGTACACAATATTTAAGCACACCAAAAAGGTCAATGTCAAAAAGTACAATCCTGAGAGCAATAAACATGAAAAAACATGACATCAGCAGCGTTATAACATTAAGCTATAACATTATAGCTGTACTTTGATTGTCTAATATGGAGTTGCTTATTCATATCTTAATCCCATTGTTTTCCAGACCTGGGACCATGCTCCGTGCCACTGTTGACTCCCTGCAGCAAAGCAGTGATGAGCCAGGCTTTGAAAGATAGCTTTAATGGTTTCAGCAAAGTCCAGCTGATCTGGGGTATCTCTAACAGTGAGTCACTCTTGGCTTCCTAAACTACTTAGGCATGAGAGTTCATTTAATGAAATGAATTCTAACCTCATTCAACCGTAACACTATTTGTTCATCTTCTAGACCCACGGAAATGGAACAAGCAGCACGTCCAACAGTGGTTGCACTGGGCAGCTGGCGAGTTCAGCCTCACCAATGTGAACTTCTTCAAGTTTGATATGACCGGCCAGGAGCTGTGTGACCTGGGGAAAGAAGGCTTCTTGGATTTGGCTCCAGATTTTGTGGGCGATATTCTTTGGGAGCACCTAGAACAGATGATGAGAGGTAAAGCCTTTTCTTTTTCATGTATTAATGAGGTCTTTACCTAAAGAAGGCAATTTAATCATAATCATAATAATAATAATAATAGCAGAGCACCATTTATAACATTCCTCTTGGGTAAACCAAACTCTAACCAAACATATTTGTGTCTGAAGGTTTCTGTGTGGAGGACACACAGTACACACTGCAGGCATCGGACAGCACTAGTAGCCTCTTAAGGGAGCTGTTTGAGGCCCCAGATAGTCCCGCCAATCTGATCTCTGAGCCAGACTTCTCCATGTTCCCTAAACCTCAACTGAGTACGGTGAATGTCAGATACATCAGCCAGGATTTCCCAAATGGCAAAGCACAGCCATGCCTTAACACACACTGTGAGTATAACATGTTTTCCATAAATTATGTTAATGTTTAACCTTTACGATGGCCATAATGACAATTGGTGTCTTGTGTGTTGTGTCCTGCAGTCTCATCCAGTGAGCAGACTTCTATTGAGAGCGTGGACAGTGTGGAGGGAACTGAGCGTGTCCTGCATTCATGGGGCAGTCAGTCATCCCTGGCCGACGCCCAGCGTGTGCCATCTTATGACAGTTTTGATGATGAGTACAACGCAGTGCCTCTGAGCCTGGGCAAGCAAGGGCTGTCTTTCAAAGACTATGTACAGGAGAGGAACGAGCCTCTGGAGCAGGGCAAGCCGGTCATCCCCGCCGCCGTGCTTGCTGGATTCACTGGTGTGTAGTGCATTAATCTCTTTTGTTCGCTTTTGTATATTTTTTTAACCAGGTAATTAGTTCAACTTATTTACTTAGTTAAGCTGTTCATGTGTTAACCTTTATAGGAAGTGGTCCTATCCAGCTGTGGCAGTTTCTGCTGGAGCTTCTGACAGATACAACCTGCCAGAGCATCATCAGCTGGACCGGAGATGGCTGGGAGTTCAAACTCACTGACCCTGATGAGGTAAGCGAGTTAGCATAATTGTTTTCAGTTATTCAGATTAAAATGTGTGTCTAGTGATCATTAGTTAAGGTGACTAGACTTAGTTGGACTTAGACTTTGTTTATCCTAAAAGTATTCTATTCTAACAATCTAAAATGAAGAATTGTAAAGAAAATACATAAAGTCTCATAAGTCTCATGTCTGTCTGCAGGTGGCGCGTCGCTGGGGCCGCCGCAAGAACAAGCCCAAGATGAACTACGAAAAGCTAAGCCGTGGACTGCGCTACTACTACGACAAGAACATCATCCACAAAACAGCTGGCAAGCGCTACGTCTACCGCTTTGTCTGTGACCTGCAGAACCTCCTGGGCTACGCCGCTGAAGAGTTGCACGGCATGCTGGGAGTGCAGCCTGACACTGAGGACTGAACCAACAAATGCCTCTAGTTAGGGGTGTGTTTGACGGAGAAGGGGAAGTGTCCCCTGATGTCCACTGTTACAGTCGGGCCCTTTAAAGGTCTGCGTCCTGAGCGACGGCAGTCTCGCTGCTGCACCTGCTGAAGCCTCTGCATTGGCTACACCAGAAAGGGGCAATTTTCTGTGTTTTCGTCTGGAGCAGGACACAGCTCTGGATGTTTACAACTGCCACACTTGAGTGAGACAGATCTTCTGAAAGCAAGCTGACATCTGGTCCAAAAAAAAAAAAGATTCTCATGCTCTATAAGCTACACAGATATGAAATTCTCTTTAAAATGTTGTACTTTCATTCTATCAGCGGAACTATGTGTTGAGGGTTTGTCAGGAGGGTGTTTAGACTAAAAGAGAACTGTACAGAGAAGCTTTTACAAAATATTTTTATGTTGCCAGAGAGAACAGGGTGCCTGCGAAGCACGCCGTATTGAGACTGTTGTTATATAACAAATGCTGTTGCCTTTACTGATTTGCTAAGTGCTTCAAACCCTAGGCTTGCACGCTTCCTCTCTTAATAGAGAGCCATGCAGCATATCAGCCAAGTACAAATCTGTAGGTCACTGTATGTGTGTTTTTTCTTTTCTTTACTTTAGTCTTATGCAGATCTGTATTTTCAATACACCAAGATTGTAAGTGAAATACAAAATAGAATTTATTTATGTTTTGATTGCAGCTGCTGTGCTGAGCACATTTTGTATCTGAGTAATTAATTATTTTTGCAAGGGCCAAAGTGCACTCCAGTGTCAGTGTTTTCAATTTCATTAAAAGAGTTTAATCTAGCATTAAGGTAAATATCATAATGATAAACAACACACACCTTTAAAACTTGTCTGCACAACTTTATAGCAGATTTTGGAACAGAAAGAGGACTTTTCCTCCATTTTCGTCATGATTAAACTCTATTGTACCTTCTATTGTTAACATGGATTGTTTAATATACGTACATTGTATTTATCTTTTTACACGTCCAAATTTATTTAGCTCTATTTATTTAAACTAAAGCCATACGGGCACTCAGAGGATTCTACAAATGGTGATCGTTATATTTTTTTTATGTGTTGGGTTCTCTCATGTACATAGTATTTTGATAACTGTAATTGTGGTGGATCTATTTAATTGCTGCTCTTGGCATTACTGGATATACGCGACTCTGGAGAAGAGACCGCTATGAGGGCTCATACAAGGCTAGATTTAAAAAGTCTATATATTTAAGTGACACTGTCATGGAGGGGATCATGTCCCAACTTACACAGAACCTACAGTATATACAACCTTTGTACAAAAGCTCTGTGTGAAAACAATGAAGTTGTGTTGCTTGTTTTGTTAAACTGCTTCAAATTTTACAAAAATTATTCATGTCTTATATGTTTATAAAATTATTTTTCTACATAAATCCTTTGTGGGATGTTGTTTTGCAGTATTTTATGTATGTGTACTTTTTGTACAATGTTATGAAAGCTTATAGGAACAGTGTGAACGAAAGAAAGGAACAGCAATATGGAGCCACCAGCTCCATAACAACAAGAGAGGTCTTTTCCCTTATAGGAAACGCACAAATTGATGCTGGAGCTAACCGTTTGATGACTGTGTATGAATGTAGGAAAAAAAATAGTGTATAGACAGAGAGATAGATGTAGTTACATTTATGCACTAGATAGAGCTGAACCAACAACCAACCACAATGAGCCAAGGCTTTAATGACACACCCTGGAGCGTTGGAGATTTACAGAGATGTCATTTTATACTGAACAGAGTAGTAACTGGAATTAAAGTGTTTAAACTGTACTCTGATTTTGAGCTAAAGCCTAACATTGCTGAAGAAATGAAAAGATCACTTGCGCTCAGATTACTTAATAGCGCATACTTTGACAGCTAGAACACATGTATCACTCTGGTGACACTTTTGTGCTGTTGTGAAATAAATGTTTTCCAAATGACTTTACGTGTGGCTCCTGTTCTGAACTATCAAAGTTTTAATATCACACCATGTCATACACAGCCAGTTTTTTTTTTAGATTGTTTTAACTTTTTTGTGCATTAATCTACATAAAATAATCCGTAATCACATCAAGTTTGCTTTGAATAGAAATTATTTAGAACGTCACGCTATTCTTAGATCTGAACAATAGTGTAAGACTATTTTTTTATATTTGAATGCTCCCAGGAGCACAGTAGGCCAGAACACCAAGACTTTCTACAGCTGGACTGTAACAGGACTAGACAGGCTTTGGACTAAGGTGTGACCAAACCAATGGCCACTCTAACAGAGCTTTAACAGAAGTCCTCTGAAGAGACTGGAAATAATAATGCTAGAATGCTAGAACTAAAAAATGCTATATCAAACAGCATAGAAGGATGCCAGACTTGAGTAAATGACTTATACTTTCATAGACATTGTATAAGTCTCTTTCAGACATGCACTCCCTTGCATTAATGTAAAACCCTCTCCATATTTTGGCTTTATGCATCAATTTATGTATTTTTTTGGGGGGAAAAAAAGTTGCAATCTTAATGCATCAGACCTAGTAAAGGATTATGCTGGTCTCCAGGAGTGTGATACATCACATGTCTGAAGGGATTTATAGGAGAGAATGTCTCTTGTTTATTGAGCGTGTAGAAAAAGTTGATTGTGTAAAGTACTGAATAAAGGATCTGAATTCAAATGGATGGATGGATTTTTCAATTATTAAACAAACTCTAAAAATCTGTTTTTGTTCTGTCATTGGTGGATTCTTAATTTGACCTATAACACAGTAAAGGGTGCAATAACAGCCAACACTCAAACAATAACCCGAGATTGCAGGTGTACCAGGTGCCATGGAGCTTTGTGTCCCCACACCATCCAGGAGATTTCAAAGGAAAGCTAAATATAAACTAATAAAATATGTATGTAGATTTACATCTGGCAGTTTCCCATAGACTGGATTCCTGACTAAAGCATTTGCTAATCAGCACCCAAACAACAATGGGTCTCACACTTACATAAGACAATATTCAACACCTCCTCACACACACATGCACGAACATGATAGGAAAGGGTGTTAGGGAACTCTTTACACAAGCACGCATGCGGTGACTGATCGGTGCTCCAGGAGTTTTGGTGTGTGTGTGTGTGTCTCAATGCTGGAAGAAAACACCTGATGTAATCCCAACAATAAATAAATTACAATAAATATTGTATAAAAGTACAATAAATCCGATCTGTCACATAAAATAATTTTATTGTATAATGACTACTCAAAATATATTTACATTTTGTACCATGCATGTATAAAGCAGAAGGTTTACTAGCAAGCAACACTATCCACTAGATACAAATATTTCAGATTTTCTTATCATATCATTTTATACTGTACTTTCTGTAGATAATCAAAATAAAGACAAAAACAGTATTGGTTACTGGAGAAAAATCTCTTATTTTGAATATTAGCCGTTTGACTTTAACGAATTGTTTCCTATTAAACTAGCTAATATTAGGCAAGCGTTATATATCATGAATAAACTCAATCACTAAAGCTATCTAACATTAGTTAGACATTATTGGTCCAAACAGCAATCACTTTTGACGGTGATTGATAGTTTTGACAGTGGACAAGTTCAAATCTGCATGAGACAAAATCGACAGCAAACTAGCCAACACTGAGCTATCCTTAGCCGCTCCCTGGAAAGCTAATGGGCTGGCTAATGAGCAGGTGCAGACTGGGCATTGGGAATTTCCCAGTCGGGCTGGTCTTGTGAATGCGTTTTTTAATCCTGCCAACCCAGACATTATATAGCCAATAGAGATCTTGTGTGTGATGTCAAACCTGAGTCAGCCTCTATTTTGTCTCTCAATATGTCTCTGCTTTTACAATGTCTGACAGTCATTGTGTTTGGGAAGATAGTTTTACCAGTTTCCCACTGACAAAAAGAAAAGAGATTTGTGGCTAGAAATTACGGGAGACAAAGCTAATCCTACAATGTAAATCCTAATGCTCGAAGTAATTAAACGTATTGAGTACTGTTAACTTAAATAATTACAATTAGTTCAAATTCAAAGACCTTGATGAGTATTTAGACCTTTTTGGTATTTATGAGTTTGTAGAAATGACACTTTTCAAGTTAGCTGAACAAATTTGATATTTTAAGTAATTGTAAGTACTTAAGTAACAGTAACTGTCACCTTAAAGCATCACCAACTTAAAATCTTTCCGACTAGTGATTTTGTATCTGACGTCATCAGGGCAATAGGGCAGTGGTGCCTCAGTGGTAGGTGTTTCGCCTGCCATGCGAGGTTCGATTCCCAACAACTGGATTTAGTGTCTGTCCCAAACCCAGATAAAATGGGAGGTTTATGCCAGGAAGGGCATCTGGCGTAAAACCTGTGTCAAGCTTGTGTGTTGACCGGATTGTCTCCTGTGGTGACCCATTGCCGGGACCAACAATTTATTTGATTTGCAACAACTAAAAAATATATATAATTGCTATTACTATTAAATAGTATGAATTAGGCTACTCAATAATGCAAGTACAGAACGATTAGTATGAATGAGTAGAATAAAAACTCATAGTTTCAAATTGGAAACATCATTACTTGATTACCTCAAACCTTCTGAGTTTGGCCAACTTATTCGGGGTTTACAGTGTAGTCACAGATGATCCCCTGTTGGTGATCACGGGTGCTTTTGTAGTGACCATTTTATCTTAAAATGAATGCTTGATAACTTTATCACGATACATTTCCAATATGCATGATGTACTTGTGTTTTGTTTGCTTATTTAAAGTGCATGCAGGGGGTTAAATTGGGCTTTTGTTATGTTTCAATTAGCGTTAATAGGCTTCAATGCTATTCAGTTAGCCTTTTTACATTTCTCAGGTTAAATGCCTGCTTCCTCAAAGCTTAAATTAGGTAGATTTACTCCAGTCAACGTTTTAATCCCACCGGTTTTTATAACATGCGCTAAAAAATAAGTCAGAAGCCAGCCTCACTCTCCTCTAAAGCGCAGTAAAAGAACAGCTGGAGCTTGATAAAAATCAGTACAATCAATGACTGTGTATTTCTGTTTTATCTGTGGGATGTGTGATGGCCAGACAAAATGGAGAATGTTTTGTTTGTGGGTCACGTGAACAAATGAGCTTTATATATACAGGAGATCAGGTTATCTTTGCTAGAGCGACATGGCTGGTGCAACCTTTAATAGTTAATATCCAAACAAACAGGTGACAAATATGGAGGATGAACGAGCAGTAACTGGTACAGCTTCAATTAGAGATGCACTACTGAATGTTGTTACATGACTGTGATGTAAATTGGAGCACAACACGTATTAAATGATCAGGTTGGTCTGCTTTATTAATTTATGCATTGTTGTGTAACCAGAAATAGAATAGGTGACAAGTGATCTATGTATTTCATTACGTCAAGGCTTGTTTATGTCAAGGTTAAACTATCCATCATGACTTGATGAAAACAATAATATTTAATGCCAGGACAGACAGTCCAAATTATGTCGGTTTTATGCATCAGATGAACCTGGAAAAAGTTTTACAGGGATGTATATGGAGACAAAAGTGTGATGACCAGCCAGTGCCACTGAACAATGAGAGTAAAAGTAAATGAAGCATAGATACGAACTATATGCCCTTACACTCCTACCACTTGAATACAACTAATTCCTCAAATATTTTTGCTTTCTGTCCACTCCTTGCAACTCCTGGGTCCGGGTTTGATTCCAGACCCTGAATACCTGAAGCGGTATAGAAGATGAGTGAGTGAGTGTCCACACATACTGGGAGGAAAAAGTTTGTTTTACTTATTATTGTAACACTAAAAATACATATTAACCTACTGTTTTTTTGTTTGTTTGTTTGTTGTAAAATCACCCATGTTTTGGGTTCCTCTTGTACCCTGTGCTGGCTCTGGACTTTCGGGCATGGCTCGACAGGGCCTCTGTGTGTATGCTGTGCTGTCTGGCACCCAGACAATGGCAACAGATCTCTTTGGTGCTGAACTGGATAGGTTGGCCTATGGTCTCATGTGTGCATGTAGCAGAGTACATCCAATAAAGAACCATATCTCAAATGAACACACATCAACATCTTGATTTTATCTTCTTCTTTTCTCAGGATAGACACACATGCCAGTGTCTGACTTTTGCCTGAATTATTGCTTGTTGTATCTACACTTCGATACACTTACCCGCTGGGACCAAACAACCGGGAGAGACGGACAAACACACATGCACGCATAATGTCTGAAGATCTCAGTTTATTAACAGCAAAGAGCGCTTATTTAAGTTTTTGGCCATGTGCCTTGTGTCACGTATATCCTGCACATCGAAAGAACCAGTCATTAACATGTAAATCATAGAGAGACCTAGAGGCAGATGATAGGAAATACATTAGCATTTTCTGATTAAACAAAAAGGGTTCCAGCAGACATGAGCTGTTTGGATGTATATTGATTTGGATACGGGCTATAAAAAGTGTTACCACATAACGAGTCAGGAAGCGCAATGAGGGAGTTATCTTAAGAGGAAACCTTCTCATCATATAAAACCTTACATTCCCTAATGCATGTTTGACAGGAGTTCATGTACAGACATTTCTCTGATGACGTAACTATCTGTGCTCAAAATACGATTTGTTTCCGGGAGTACAGTTGTTTACTGGAATTCCATTAATCAGACATGCTTTACATGAACCAGTTTTCCTTACCATCAAAAGTCTTAAAAAAAACACACACACACACAAGGAATGAATGTGCATCACACATTAATGTCAGTTATCACGCAACAATACTGAATGCTCTGTTCTTTACAGATTAATTTCAGATTAGAATCTATCTGTATCTTAGATTATGCTTCGATTATACAAGACTCTAAGCTCTTTGAAAGATAACGTGAAATCAAAGAGTTGATTTGATGCCTGATATAAATCTGATCTTGGACTCTGTGTTAACATGCCGGTTATTTGGTTACATTACTTGATCATGCTATGTTTGTATGGATACTAATGTTTCTTTCCACACCATTGTATGACTTAATCAGTTACATCCTTCATTTTAATTAATTGTGTCAATTACGTACTGCCATCAAGTGCAGTTTTATGTTGAAGCTTTATATTTATCAGCTGGTATGGATTGCTGATTGCATACTGTGGATTGCAGTTCTGTTGTAAATATGCACAATTTCATGTTTGTGTTATAGTGAAGATCATTCAGTTCATCTGAATCACAGCAACGCCTCCAGAGCTGCTTCATTACTGCAGGCACAAAATGTTCAACGATAGCAAGCGGTCACATCTCACACCAACCCTCTTTCTGAGAAGGTGCAAACGAGAATCCTGTGAGTTACATTCACTGCTTCGAAGCCTCCCCTAACCTAAGTGTCCTTCAGTCAGATTATATTTTATACTGTGGAGGAATCCTTTCTAGAAAATATTCCAATTAACTGCTGTATGTCTTAAACTCAAGGCTGTGTATTGAGTAAGTATCTTATGTTGTTTCCATTTTATCCGTATGATTAACAGGATTTCAATCTGGTTTATAAGCTGTGTTCCAGCCACAGGTCCTTTTAGTGCTACTGATTGTAAAAAACAGTAAAATAAAACAACAATTACTCATGACTAATATACTGTGTACCACGCTATTAACTTTCCACAATAACATAAAAGAGATCAAACCGGTTGCTTCAGTGCCATCTGTATTCATCTGTTAGTAATATTCTAAGCATTAGACAAGACCATGTTAATCTAATTGCATTACACTATTATCACCAGCAAGTAACAATAGACAAAATGATGACTTGTGAGTCATCTGTTTGGCTGTAAATGCTAACTTTCCATTTTCCACATAAATCAAACAAATAAATGTCTCAAGGACAAATAGAAATTGCAATATTTCTAATATTTCAAATGGATTTCAGAAACTGATAGATAGGTCTGTTACCATGACGACTTATGATGCAGGTTTACTTTCAACTTGGACTTGACCATTGTCAAAATGTGTGTGTCCTTGAATGAAGTTATGGAGAATGGTTTGATTTCACCCCCAAAGACAATCGTAATGGCATAAGTTCTACATGTCTAACTAATATTATTTTCTTTTGCCCATATATTCAATGCATTTATTTATAGCTTGCATAGACTCCATTGTTTAATTATGAATTTACAAGCATTCAGAAAAAAAAAACAATATGTTGAGAATTCACATCTGTGAGGCCATTAAAAAAATATTATTATTAAGGATAATTAAAAAACAAACAAACAGGAAGACTTGACTTTTGAGCAACGGGAAAAAGATCATGCGGTCTGATGAGTCCAGATTTCTTCTACACCAGAGTAATGCTTCCATTAAAAGTAAGTGGGAATGCACCCATAATGCATAGTGCTGAGTGAAAAAGACTCTAGAAGCAGCTTCAGTTGGTCAGATCTAGCCTCAGCAATGTTATAGTATGTGGCAATAAAACAAAGTCAGCTGAAGACCTGAATGTTGAATGACATCAATGGATTTCTTTCTTCACTGATGGAACAGACATTCAAATTGTGAAATAGTGGTTCTTGGAGCATGAAGAATAATTGGCCTGACTTTAAAGCTATTGAAAGTCTTCTGGAGAAGACTTTATGGAGTGGTTTAACTCTTATGTCGTTGTCAATGCAAGATCACGAATGCAACTCTGGACAAAGAATAACTCTGATATTGACTTTGCATAGAGATGTAAAAACTAATTCAAAAGGGAGTCCAACAAAATATTACAGTGTGGCTAGGCAGTGTGTAAACACAATATACCCGGCAGGGTTTTTTTTTTTTTTTCATTTGGAACTGGGATGAACTTGACTGGAACTTGACTGATATGGTTTGTATGATAGTGGATTTAAATGCATCACACAATGCATCTCATCTGGTTCTGATGTTGCTGCTGGTTCATAGAACTAGAGCTATATATTTACCTAATATAATATAGGAATTACAGTTAATAAAATTTGGTGTTAAAATTGAAATCCATTTTGAAGGTTGTCTGAGATATATTCAAACACGCATGCCTTCAAGGCACATTTTTATATCAGATTTAACAGTCTATTTATTTAGTATGTGGAATTCTACAGGTCAGGGCTAAAGCGTGTGAATGCCACTCTTTAGCAACAAACCCCGGGCCCGTACTCAAACTGCAAGCTGTTTCTTGAGAAAATGCCAACGGCGAAAACATGAACGTCACGGCAGTATCTCCTCCTCCTGAGCAAGCCATAAAATATGCAGACCTGGACTACAGCCAGACTGAGTCAGCGTCTCGCATATACACACAATGCCAAGCGAGAAGGCCCTGACAGAACGTTTAAAGCAGAACTCTTAATGAGCGCCCAAATAAAAACCACATGAAAAAAGTTATAAAGTGCTTACAGATCTCTGAGCGTGGGATAAAGACAAAACACCAACGCGAATGGTGTAGTTTTATAGCGATTAATCTAAAACCCTACCCGACTTAAGTGACCTTGTAGCAATGAGTAATGACATCATAAAGGTTTAGCATTTAGAAGGAGTAATACCGACTTAGTGCTCTGTTATTCAACGCTGATAAGTCTCACCTGAATGACACATAAATACTTTGCATACCGTTTGTCTATTAACAAGAATACTATCTTGTTTTAAATCACAGTAGTTGTGCACTAATGACACGGTGGTTTCAGACCTGTAGATACTGAAAACTATCAGTGATAACTTTTCTTTTGTTTATCGTCATGACCACTTTATACTGGTTAGGGTTGGGGTGGAAGTCTTGGCATGAGACTGGAACATCATGAATGGAAAACCAGTTCAATTAGGCATTTACACATTCACTGCAGCTACAGTAAGTGGCATGTTTTTGAAAGGTGGAAGGAAATGTACATCGATACAGACAGAATATATAGACAGTAACTAAAGCACAGAGACTCCAGCAATGTGCAGCAGGAACAATTCTGCTGCTCCAACATGCCACACAGCGATAATTAAAAATATAAAAAATATGATTCTGTTTGATCTACAACCATTTTCTGCCTTGCCTTTTAATGATAAGGTATTAGATCTTGGAAAATGAAAATGAAAATGAGATTTACTCCGACTTTGAACAACGCCAAGTCCCGGATTTGACGCGTTTTATGACGTGCGGATTGAAAAGATATTTCTTTTACTTCGATTTAATTGGCAGGAAACGTTCCTGTACGTAATTACACCGTGAAATCGACCTGACCTTTGATGTCAAGTTGTCATGGAAACTAGTTAAGGATGTTCATTAGGACGCTAAAACAAGTTACATGGACTTCTTCTTCAGCCAAAGCATTAGCACACATCTAACAGATCCCTCTAGGCATCTACTGGAAACTGTAGATCGTGATATGACTGGCTATAATATATATTTTTTAAAACATCCCAGTGAATTATGGGAAATGTACACAGAATACCTAGACATATAAAATGAAACAGTAAATACAGTATGAACGGAAAAAGAAGAAATAATTTTTCCCAAACTAGAGCCATGCTGACATCACAGTACAGTTGGTACTTGTTAAAGTATGTGCCAAAACAAAGTCTGAAGTGAACCGGCTCTTACTGGAGGCCCAGCCTTTCTGAGGCATTCTGAAGCCTGCCTCGCCCACGCAGGCATTAACTTGTGGGAGGCCTCATATGATACACCTGATCAAAGCAGATTGCTCTGTTTGTTTAACATGGCAGCGCTCCAGCTGTTCTCAAGGCTGAGCAAGACAAAGGAGCGAATGTTTAACCAAGCCCAACAGCAATTTTCTCAGCCTTCATTTACGGTAAGAGTGCCCGCCTTTATCAGGAACAGGAGGGAAGAGGGTGAGCTTCCTGGAGATATCTTGTTGGCATATCAAGATGATATTGACATATAAAGGCTATATGAAATGTAATATGTCTCTGAAGTATGTCGCAATCTGGATATATTTAGTATACATTAGTATTGTAAATTTAAATAATACACAAAAAGGGGAACAAACAAGCAAACACAAAAGCATACTGCATGTGATTTGGTAGCCGTACAAAATGATATGCTTTAAACAGCTGCACAGGTATACAATTTGAACTTTTAAAGCTTTTTCCCAATTTATATGCGAAATAGTTTATTATGGTCTGTTCGTCTTTGGGGGTGATAATTGTGAACTGTTGTAGTAGTCTCTGCTGAAACAGAGGAAAACCCTTCAGGATCCCGTTATTTCCGTACACACCCACCGCAAGCACTTTTTTTTTTTTTTTTAAGTTAAAATTCCAAAACTATGCAAAGCTGTTTATGTCTCAAACTGATATTATTCATTCATCCTCTATACTGCTTATCTTATGCAGGGTCACAGGAAATTCACATGGCAGCATACACACACACACGCACACACACACACGCACACACACACACACACACACACCACACACACACGCACGCACGCACGCACGCACGCACGCACACACACACACACACACACACACACACACACACACACACACACACAATCTAACATATGATACGAGCAATTTGGGAGCACCAGTTAGCCTAATCTGCATGTCTTTGGACTGTGGGAGGAAACCTTAACTCAATTTTGATATTATAAATTATTCTAAAATTGCATCAAACAACATCTACTTACTTTAATAAAATACTACAGTATAAGAAAAATATCATCATCATCATCATCATCATCATCTATACCGTTTTATCCTGTATTCAGGGTCATGGGGGGCCTGGAGCCTATCCCAGGAATCTTTAGGCAGGAGGCGAGGTACACCCTGGACAGGGTGCCAATCACATACATTTCACACATATATTGTGCCAATCACATACATTCCACACATATATTCTATATTCGAGTAGAATATGAAAGTAGTATCTAGTAGTGTGTCAAAACATTTGTCCAAGATAGCTTTGTAATAAACACTTGTCACCGGTGAGCAGCTTGTCTGTTTTATTAAACCAAAATTGTTTTATCATTAAGACTCATTATTGCTCTAGGCCATTTTTTGAACATACATGAGCCAAAAATAACCCCTGAAGCTCACAGCATTAGAACTAACACTTCCTTTTTTCTAAAGCCAAACCTGATTAAGAAAGAAGAAAAAAATTCCACCACCACAAACTACAGCGCCCAACTAAAGAACGTTTGCGTAAATGTAGACACATCTGTTTCTCCCTTGAAAGCAAAGAGTGTATGTCACATGCAACCGAGCTCATTTATGAACATGTTCTGTGCGTTATGACGCACATGTAGCTGTTGACTCAATCTGAAACCAAGCCATAAATATAACCGCTCAATTCTCGCTCCCTGTCTGAAAAGATATGAAAAAACACACGTAATCGGACTCCTTCATTGTCGTCTAGGTTAATATTCAACAGATAAGATAACCGGGGATGTTAATGCGGCTTGGCGGTATATTCCAGACAAGTAAGCACACACCTGCGTTAATGGTTACACAGTGACTGTTATTCAACTGTGACACACACCATGAGCCATCAGATTACACATCTGCGTACACATTAATGTTTGTTGATATTTATACTGTAAGTGTGATCTTTAAAACTGTACAGACTTTAAGGACTAAATACACCACTATTTAGGACTAAACTACTACTACTGGAGATTGTAACTATTCATTTAAATAATTTATGAGCAGTGCTGCTATTCTGAGATCATGTGTGTGTATATAGTTCTAGAAAGTACTGCGTAAGCAGAAACACCACTCGACTGAAGCGTTTACCAATTAAGGGCAGAGTTGCAGAGAAAAGGGGCAGGTTTATACTGCGATTGCATCACAGCTGGGACTTTCCCTCCATCACAGCACGCACATTTATGCATCACCACAAAACACACTCGCATTGTTTACAGCGACAAGCCTCGGCTATCTGATTTATGGGTCAAACGTTTCTTAAGACTAAAAGCCTATATAAATAGCATTTTTATGCACTTCATTTACATTCATAGTAAGTCAGCCAGTCTTATAAACAAAACCAAACCAAAAAACAGAAACACAAATAACAACTATTGGTCTCCAAATTGAACGAGTTCATAAAACACAATCACTTTGCACGGTGCTGGGTTTGAATAAGTCCCATTATACATACGATTCCAAAAACAAACAGATCCCTTTATTCATCTTACACAGTTACTGTGTTTTTCCTGGAACACATGGGTCAAGCCAGGTACCTCAGCCAGGATGGGACACGAACCATAGCATTGCTTTTGATTTTGGAAAACTGTGTGCACATGGGGGGAAGAGGGAAATCTCCACATAGTAGCCCAGGATTGAATCCAGGATAAATCTGCAGTATTGACATGTGTTCTATGTAGGCATCATAATATGCCGTGTTCGATACTTTTTAATCGATTGCAATATTACGTGTTTTCCAATAATTGTGAAGTTTCCTGATTTCATAAACATTGCGTTACTTTAAGAGAGCGCTGACTTGGCAAGAGTACCAGGTTCCTCTTCTTGCAAGGAGAACCAGCCCAAACTGCTTAGCACCGAGCCCTCCCAGTTCATCTCAGGCAATGGAATAGGCATGCGTCAGGGTGTGTGCACACACACACACACACACACACACACACACACACACACACACACACAAAGTGCGAACACAGAATGTTCCTGCAAACTGTGTGATGAATGTACTTTCACTGTTAGAGTTCATTCAGCATCCGAGGCCTCACTACTTACTGTATTTCTCCATTATAAACATATACAGTACACACGGTAGTGAGTTCATTCTGTATATGTCCTCTATATCTACCATATTAGCAGATTAACTTCCCATGTAGGTACAATTTGTAGCTATTAAAACATTCTGACTAATCAGACCAATCAGGGGAAAACGCTATCGCATGCTTCCGCTGAGACTGATGCCAGACGACCACGTCTTTTCAAACAGCTGCTCACTCACCGTTAGGGCGAAGTAACACACTCTGAGAAAAACACTATATACCCACCCCCCATTTGCATGCGTGAACGCAACATGTTTTGATTACATTGCTGTATTGATGTGGGAGTGCAGACATGCCAGCACTCTTTTCCTGGAAGCACAACCAATTTTGGAATCGTTATGATTCACAAAGCCCCAGATAATTGGACTACGGCTTGTCTGTTGTGCCACTCAGAAGACAGTCCTTTAGTTTATCCATGACTACAAAGGGACCACCAAAGAATCACAACATATTGTATACTTTTTAAGCTTTGGATCATTCTTTGCAAATCAGCAATGCACATGATGCTGACATGAGTATCAGATAATGCCAGTATTACGGCTATGACGAGTTAACCGAAAAACAGTTAACTGCACTTTAGCACAGTTCTAAACACTAATAAATGGCTGTAGATGTGAAAGAGAAGCTTTAGTCTAACTCCATAACCACTAAGGCGGAACAACAGTATTAATGCCTAAGAACATGAACACAGGGCTTATATTTGGGGTTGTATCTACGACCAGATTCTGTGATTCTACCTATAGTACAATGCACCTATAGTTTAGATTATTTGCTTATTGTATAGATTTATGCCTGATTTAAGAAGGAAGCAATTCAAATGAATCATAGTATCATTATAAAACAATCATAAACTCGGATACTTTATATCGCGGTTGACAAAAAAAAAAAAAAAAAAAAGGAACAATCATAAATCGACCATAGATTCCATGATATAGTCAAATATTAAGGTTGCTTTAAGAATCCAAATTCTTTCACATCCAATGTATACCCAATTTATCCAAGATATTTTCCATGTTCCTAGACCAAGAAATTAAAATAATTATAACAGGAATTAACATTACATGGATGAACAAATTTAGCATGGATTAAACCAATAAACTTTAATCAGTGTCTGTACTGTATAAAAACCCTTTGGTTACTTCTACAAATATCACAACTAGATTGTATTTCACAATCACACACACACAGACACACACTCACACACAAATTATACAGTAGTTTATACATATAGTAGGTCATATTTTCTATATATACAATAAATCTCCTATAGAAATGGGCTTATGTGTGTGTGTGTGTGTGTGTGTGTGTGTGTGGGTGGGTGTATGTACTGTATGTACCAAGTAATTTCAGTTCAGTAATTTGATTGAACAAGAGACTTTCTAAGAATGCTGATACATATCGTGACCAGCATTGACTTTTTCAAGCATTTGTGCTACATTGTGTTTTCTGTGGCTTTGCTCCCTACAGCCAAAAAAAAAAAAACAATGGTACATATTCTGACTTCATTGTCTATAGCACTGTTGTACCTAATATGAACATGACTGAGGTTAAATGTGGCACTCAAATCTGCATACAATTTTTTTTTTTACTTTTTTTTTTTTATCAAAACAATTCTATTATATATATATATTGCACCTCCAGGGTTTGCATGTTCTCCCTGTACTTGGTGGGTTTCCTCTGGATACTCAGGCTTCTTCCCACAGTCCAAATACATGCAGATAAGGCTAATTGGGTTTCACAAATTGCCGTCAGTGTGTGAATGATGGCATGAACATGAACCCTTAAGTAACTGCCAGAGAAATGACAGATATATCTCCAGGGTGGGGGTAAATGTAAATAACATTAGTTCACTTTCTATGTTAAATCCAACTGAAAATAAAAATTCTACAGGGAAGGTGAGGGCTACATCACATGCATCCTCAGAAACGTGAGTTTTCTGAACTGCAGCACATATGCACATTAGGGCTTGGGAACAAAGCGTAGATAGACATGATTGAGCTCCGCCCTGAGCTCCCAGCTGCAGATACAATATCAGTAGCAGGCTTGGAAATCGCGACCTCCAGATGATAGACCTATTCCGGACACAGGCTGATCAATTGGTGCATCTCTAATAATCAGAGAACAGACCCATAAGACAAAGACACAGAATCAGTTTCGAACATTTTGTTGTGAGCAGCAGTTGAATAACCACAAAGTTCTCAAATTGTAAAGTTCCCAGTTTAATGCGACATGCCTAACGATTGTGCAATGTCCATAGATGACAAAATCGCTTACAAAATGTTCTTAAACTAGTTTTGGGGAACTCACACTGACCTCAAAAAAACTAAAGAGAACGCACTCTCAAAATCCATTATGTTATGTCACATGTTATGCAATTTACATGTCTGTGATATTCCTGTGACTGTAGAAAGCTCATGAATCATTTATAAAAGTTTTACTGCCATATGCACAGTAAAGAAACGTGTTCCCCGCATACAATGAAATTCTTTCTTTACTTTCCCCCAATGAATGCCACTAAAAGGTCTAAATAAACATATATATTAGAATAATAAATATTAGTATAAAAAGAATAGGTATGAAAAAGGATATTTATCAAACATAGAATTAAAAGCAAACCAAGATGAAAATATAAAAATATATGAAATGAGAATAACAAATATTTCAGAATATATACAGTACACTGTAAACAGTCCACTTAGTGTACAAATTATGCGAGTGTATGGAAAAGTCCACAATACGTTAAACAAACAAACAAAAATAATGCAGTGCATGTGCAAGGCTGCAATGGTTTGTTCAAATTGTGCAAATGATTTTGCAAATGATTGTTCCAGTGATTGTTCATGATTATTATTGTGCAGTTTATTGCGCAAAGTCCCCAACGAATGTCTTAAGATCTGTCTCAACAGTCAGATTCAGTTGGAAACACAAAAGCACTTTTGGCAATTTCCCATTTCTCTGTGTGCACACCCTCAAAAGTCGTATCTCACCAGATTAGACCAGTAGACCCCTGATATTTGCGCTTGCACATGCATGGTTGAGGCCATTTAATTTTGCTTGGGCGAAGGCAACCATCATCAACCACTGAGTCTGTTAAAAACACTATTTATATAGTATATTAAAACATATTAATTAATCAATCAATTAATAAAAAAATTATAATTGTCAGACAGGGAGCGAAATATGATGTTTATATCATATCTTCTCTCTAAATGCAACACAGAACCGGTTTTTATGATAAAATCGAGTGTTAAAATGGTAATGGTTTGGTGTTGTGAAGATTAAACCAAAATAAAGTACATCACATCATATCTTTTTTTTCTTCACTCTAATAAAGCAACCAACAGAACTCATATACAAATTTTGATATATAGAAATATTTTAGAATAAAATAAGGAAAGCAATAAACTGGTGATAGATGTGTGCATCAACCCTAACTAATACTGCTATGGCATCGTTTCGCTTATTAAAATATTTTGTCTTTTTGGTTAAGAGTCCTTAATTTATCATATCTTGGTTCGACAATTCTATTCCAGAAATTTTCCATCTATCAAATTGCATTATCTCTCATGATCACATTTCACAGCCTATTGATCGACATTGGACCTGGGTCAAACCAAATCACTAATAATTTTTTTATGAAATCATTCCCTTGTCGACCTTTTTTGAGCATTTGAGCATTGGGTTCTCATTCAGCTGTCCAACAGAGGTCTGCAAGTTTTGTACCATTGGTATTTGAAGCTATCTATGACTTTTCTTTTTTAATTAGAGCCGTAATATGGTGTTCACTGGACAATAAGATACAGATAAGCAAAAACAAATCATCTTTCGGAAATATGTCCCAAACGGATCTTTGATCTTAATGGACCCCAAAAGATATTTTGCCACTAAAAAAGCTTCAATCTAACCAGCCTACCCGATGGATGTCTTCTTCTTGACATCATTGTGATCCTCTTCTTCATTTGTTGATGATAACCTTGATATTAGATAAGGTCAAGATGACATCAGAAACAGCTGAACTTTAGGTTCATTAGAATCAATAGGCGCAGGTGTGTGATGATTTTGTGCATGCCATTTGTGTATGTGCACGATTATGAATGTTTTTTTTAAAACTCTTTTATTAAACTTTTTATTCTTCCTGTGTAATTTCTGCTTTGTCACTTTTTTGTTGGTATACAGATCACATTTAATTTGCAATTTGAACAGATGTGTTTTATGTTGGTTTAATCTACACATCACTAAAACCTACAATTTGAACAGACGTGTGTACACCTTTTATATCCGTTGTACAGCTGATCCCAGAAGGTAATCTCAAAATGACTCATATTTTTATTACATTCCTCATCGAGGAGGAAATGAATTTTTTCAGAACACACAAGACCCCTTTAGGTTTCTAAATGTGCTCTGTAATGCAACTGGAATTCACCTCAGATGCAGAAGCAAAGTAAAATATAATATTTTGCGCCACCTGCTGTTCAGGAAAAACATGACAAAGATCCACACAAAAAGTCCATAATGTCCAGTGATCACAATGTGTTTAATGGTCATAAAAATACATTACAAATAGAAAAGGCATTGCACATGTCTGAGGAGCTTCCTCTATGTGTAGAGGTTGCTGTGTGCATCATTAACTCTGGTTAATTTCTGCAGTATTTCCATATTTGGGCTTGTTTCCAGCTAGAGAAAAAAAAGAGTGAAAGATCATCATCATCATCATCATCATCATGATTTTGATTGTAAACATAAACAGATAATAGTAGATGAATTATACAAAAATAAGGTAGAAAATAAGACTTCACCTTCACCCGTGTGATAAGATTCGAAAGGGCAGGTTTATAGGTCTCCATGGTGACTGAGTCTGGGTGGATGACATCACTGAAGCACTGGAAGAGCACAGCTGGTGAGTGCTGAACCTGACACTGATTGAGCACTACAGCACAAAACATAAACACACATTCATGTCAGTGAATCTCTGATGAAGAAATAATAAATAACGTATGACAGGAAATTATAGTGTATAATGATAATAATTATGATTAAACAAATATTAAATAATATAACCAAATGTGACATTCAGCTGCTCTTAACAATCCTAAAAGTAAAGACTTTCAGGTTTTGAACAACAGGGTGTCTGAGATTGCAGTTGAGTAAAACTTAATGTTGTCTTTTATTTTTTACAATGTATCCTACATGTTCACCTAGATGCTTCATGCATATTTGCAGATAACGTTTCGTTTTTTTTAATAGATTGATTTCACCGTGCAAAGTTAATAATGTTGTCTTCCTACAATTTTTGATTGTGAAATTTTAAAAATCAAATGTGAAAAATCTAAATATTTACTTTCAAAAAGTACACAAAACACTTTTTAAGTTGACGATATGCAAAATGATGGTTACATGATTCTGGTTCAGTTTTTAGTGTAAACACTAAACAGAAATCATTCTACCAAGTATTACTCACATCAAAAATTATTATATTATCACACGTTCCATAAATATACAGTGAGAACCAAAAATACTGGACCCTATTAGAAAGCTGTGTTTATTTTTTTGAAGTTTCTTTCCATATTAGAAATAAACAATTGGTTATGGAATGTTAACTTAAAAAGGAAATGTTCAATATTTCAAATATTTAATATTCAGGATTTTGAGGCCCCCATTTAAATGTAAACAAATCGGTGATATTGGTATTGTTTAAAAATGTAACACTATCTATTCTTATGATGCATGTGGTCAGGTGACACTACCATGCATTTGATCTAAACGGATCATAAGATCAACCAGCTCGAGTGTGCACTCGTCATTATAGCAAAAAAGGGGAAGAACCAAAATACTAAGAAAAATAGAAAGAAATTCTACTTTTAAGTCAAGTTGCAGTCAATAAAATAACTGGAAAGGAACTTTGTAATAATTAGAAAAAGTACAAAATTCATTTTTACTAGAGCTCTCTTACTTTTAGACCTTAATCCATATGTCACTTATAGGATATTATGGCACTCTACTTTATTAATCAGCATATGTAAAGCAAACTGGATGCTATCAGTTGTGATGGTGTTGATGCTTGTTGCAGTTTTTTGCAATTGATCAGCTTATTGAGAGGTACAATTGTCCATCTCTGAGTATAACAAAAATCTGCGCTATTGTGTGTTTTTCTTGTGAGCTGTACCGGCAGCAGGCAGGCCTGTGACGATGTTGGGCTGCTCTAGCAGAGGGCAGGGCAGACTATCTGTAAAAGTGCTGGTCCTTAGTGCACGCAGGATCGGAGCAGAACTGCCATTCACGTAATGTGGAGTTTTGTACTCAGCAAGTGGACAATCTGACAACACCGTCACAGTCAGTCCTCTGCTCTGCATGCTGCCCAAAACCTACAGACAGAACAATAATGTTTGGTGACCAACTGCACGTACATACATGACTACTTAAAAGATTGAATACGCCTGCTCACAGGGTTTTCAGCATCTTTACAATTTTTTTAATACTATTTATAAGTAACTATTCCCATGAGGGTCATTCAAATCAAACCAGGGCTTTTGACAACACAGAATAACAGAATACTGTTAAGATGGTAAGACCTCCCTTTATTTTTCTATTCAATCCCCTGCTATACTAATGTATCCTGGTGTTTCACTGGTGCACAGAAACCATCAAGATAGAAAGATTTCTCAGTATGCCGGAGTCATTTTTGTGGCCCTGCTTTATGCCTGAAATGCTGGCCTCCCAGGAACTCCTTTAATGTCCCAAACATGTTGAAGTCACATGATGCAAGGTCAAGGCTGTATCGGGAATGTGACAATTACTCCCAGCCGAGTTCCTGTAATGTGCAATTGATGTTGGTGAATGATTGTCTGTACAGTTCCACAAGCTGGTGACAAAGTTATCCGTCAGTTTTCAAGGACCAGGTGTTCCACTCGCTGAATGTTCATGGGAACGAACGTACTGGGCTTCGGGCCATGTCGGCTGGTTTCGTCATTAATCTTTTTAATACGTTTGCACTAATCAAATGTTTTATTGCGGCTAAGATTCTCATCACCCTACTGTGATTGAAGGCTTCTGTTCAAGTCAATCAGTTTCACTCCTTTACAAGAAATTTCACTTCCTTTACAAGAAATTAGTTGCGGTTTAACTTGAACATGCGTATGTTTATACAAAGTGTACCTTTTCAGCCCACTGGAACAGCTGATCTTCAGCAACATAGCAGGTACACTGGCAGATAATAACCTGTGGCAAATAGGAAAAATCTAAAACTTTTCAAAACACTCAACAAACATATGCAGTTCTGAACCTGTGTGTGTGTGTGTGTGTGTGTGTGTGTGTGTGTGTGTGTGTGTGTGTGTGTGTGTGTGTTTGTGCTCACAGATGGACAGCTCTTCTGCTGGTAGAAGACACAGCCAGGTTCTCCAGGGAGGGGAGCTTTATCTGGGCGAGTGGAACCACGACTCCTTTCGTTCCACAGAGACACCCACCCAACCTGCGTCCAGTCCTCAGAATTAAGAACGTATGCGGAAACAAAACCTGGTCCCAAAGGCACAGCAATGAATAGATACATAGCACAAAAACAATGGAACACAAAATCTCTTGCTGCTGTCTGTTATCAGCTGAGGTGCTGATTGTGGAGAATGGTTAAAAAAAATATATTGATTGACTTTAACTGTGGTATGCTATTAACAAATATGTATTCTATATGAAAAACTGAATATGACTTTATGGGGGATCACCTGCAGCATTTGGTCCCACTGCTATTATCAGATCCGAGCATTGGAGCTTTTCAGAACTGTCTCCTGCTTTTGAAACCTCTGGACACCACCTGATTTGAACCTCTCTGCATAACACAAAAGAATAATTTCTCATATTAGTGTCTGCATCCCACGTAACTACTCCTGCAGTATACAGCATTACTCACACTGCACTGCTCACTAATTTAGCATGCCCCTTTTTCTTCTGAGACATTTAATCATTTTGAATAAATAATTATTCTACATGACTAGAGACTGTAATTCAATTCATTATAGTTTTATTTATATAGCACTTTTAACAATGGTCACTCTCGCAAAGCAACCTTACAGAATAAAAAAAAAACTCCATGAGACAGCAATAGGTAGAAACCTTCAGGGGAACCAGATTCAACAGGGAACCCCTCCTCATTTGGGTGATGTCTTGAACAAACAAAGATGATGCTTGCTTAATTGCTAGAGTGTAAAAAAAAGACAGATTTCTCAACCTACTCAAAACCACAAAAATGCTAAAAAAAATGCCAATAGTGTGCAAAGCTTCATGAATAAAAAAAAAAGTGTTTTTCTTCTATGCATTCAAACCACCAAGAATACTGAGAATCTCCTGAATAGTTTCTTATAAGCGTTCACATATAAGCCAAGGCTTTCCACAGACACCAAGTGACACTATAATGTAGTGTTTGACATAAATACACATCATGTAGACATTGTTCCTTTAGCCTTGGCAACTACAATACTAATTACACTAACAGTCATAGTGCCCTCATGCAAACCTTCCTGACGCAAACCTCCCATTTTATCCAGGCTTGGGACTAATGGGAATTGGGCATTGGGTGAGAGATGAACTCGGGCCTTCCACATGGCAGGCGAGAAACTCCCCAACACTAAAACTTCCTCTCGTGTGATATTACTGAATTAGACACTGTAGAGAGTCTGCCCTGAGCCATCACTGCACACCTTGTGCAGGTTCAACCAGATGACCATTGGTCATCTCCAAACACCTCAGGTGGGTGTGTCACTCATTCCACTGTGCTATAGGTTTTGCAGATGTTTCTCATCACCCCTGGTGGTCAGGAGGGGTAAAACGGAGTGCTGGTTTTGTATGTAGATGTCCTCCTCATTTCAAACTAGCAAAAAAGTGGATATTGAGGTCAATATCAAATTGTCAAAATCAGAGGAGAAAGGTAAAGTGTGGAGGCAACACAACAATGACAACATAAGTGAAATTATGAACCAAAAGCGAGACATTTGCATAAAAAAACAAAAAACAAAGTAGATGTGATAAGGATTGGACACAACAACCTTAATAGCACTCCATTTATAGTAGGTAAACACTCAAAAGGACTCTGTGAAGAATACCAGGAGAGGGAGACTGTTGCGCTATGTATGGCGCTAGTTCAGGAAACATATGCAGATGTGGCTAGATATGGCGGCACAGTCCCAAGAACTAGGAAGACTTGAAAGCAATGTTAATGATCAGGGAAGGAAGCACTTAATGTTGTTTTTGCAAAAGACTGGATGGGAAAGCCTGCTTTAAAGAACAGGGAAAATGAGGAAACTAGGTGGTGGTGATGCAACCTATAAAACTCCAACTGGAATTGTACTGTACTGTAGTCCTGAGAGGAAACGTGTAGAGAAGAAAAAGTGTGTGGAAGTACCGGATAAAGCAGATGAAGAGTTCAATACATACAACAAGAACAGGGAAAGATGCATTCAATGCTTTATGGGAGGTTGGTCAGGGACCTACAGACATACAGTTGGCGATAATGTATCCCATCTAATGGATTCCAACAGTCATTAAACAAAGAAGAAGAACCTGCACAAATGGGAACTCAAAGAAAAGGTTTCAAGGAGTAGTGAGTGGAAAACAACAGCATTAATATCAGATATTACGTCATGCTCGTCGTGACTTTGTTGAAAGCCTGGACATGCACGCGCACGAGAATGTATACGGTGTCCATAAAAACCCATTTGCACGCGTAACTACTATCTTCTCTGCTCTAACCGTATGAGGGGAGGAGCGAAACCGAAACCGAAAGCAACCGAAAACTAGTAAAACCCAAGCGTGCTCAGTCATTCAGGCTTATAGGTACACTCTCAGCTGCACAAACAAAGCTTTACGGTCATATTTAATATGTGTAAACGTACTATGCTTAAACAAGCTAGCCTGCTATAACAAGTTACCAGTCAGACTTATTACAACTTCACTCGTTATAAGCTAAACAGACATCAGGCTAAGACCGGCTCACAAATTTATTCAGTCTTAAACAAACACTAAATAAAAACTCCTCTACCTTCTGCAACGCACTTTTAACCTTTTCACTCTGTCATTAGAGATTCATACTTGAGTAATTTAGCTAACATGCTAGCTAAACGATAACAAACCGTTTCTCTTCTATTTCCCGACGTATTTGTAAATCCTCTTCGTTTTCTTCCTCTTCGTCATCGTAATCGTCCTCTTCCACTGCTCTTGAATAAACAGATAAAACCTCACCAAAAAACGTTGCCATGTTTACAGAAGTCTTGCAACACACACCTAGCTAACGAACGTCCTGGTTTTTCTTCTTTCGAATTCAAAGCAGCTGATGTTCAACTGAAATGTGTATCAGCGCAACCTACTGGACCGGAGTAGAAAACGTAGAAAACTAAAAAGTGTCAAGACATAAAAAAAAAAAAACCTTAAAAATGAAAGGTTAAATACAGTGAAAATAAAATACAAATATTTGAATAACTACTTACAGTCCTTGCTTAGTATTTCTAATTAACTTGTGTCTTTGTTGTGCTTTTGGTTATATACTATTGGGTCAGGAGGCATGATGGCATAGATTCCCGCCTCTGGGTCTGTGTGTATGGAGTTTGCATGTTCTCCCCATGGGTTTCTTTCGCATACTTTGGTTTTCCTTCCACAGTCCAAAGACATGCAGATTAGTATTGCTTAAGTAGTGTGTGAATGAGTGTGTGTGTGTGTGTTTGTGTGGTGACCTGTGATTGGTTGGCACACCACCAGGTTGTACCCCGCCTCGTGCCGTCTATAAGTCTCCTGAATGTGTATACAGGATGAAGCAGTACAGACGATTGGGGAATGAGTGACCTATAAGGTCAAAATTTTGTGGACATTTGAACGCCACACCTGTATGTTTTCAAGATTCAAGAGATTATGTTTGACATTTGTACACATACCAAGAGTATGAGTGCATTGGATTTTTTTTTGTGCAGAAGCTCTCTAAGTCAGGGATAAAACAAAAGAAAGATAACATTAGTAGAATAAACATATAATACAGGAATAAATTATAAAAGGATTTAAACTATCAGACTGTAATACACTAAACCTGATCCCCACATATCAAACTATTGCAATTTTTTTCCCATTTTTGAATTGCACATTTTTGAAGGTTATAGAATCCAGTTACGATCCTTCACCGATTCATTATCGAAGAGCAAAGTGCAATATAAAAACTGGGTTGCTTCACGTTTCTGGTGTTTGCGAGGCATAACTGCAGAGGTCTCGATTGTTTTAGAGAATGATGTTTAATGATAAATTAAGATAACAAACAAACAAGATAGACTTCTGTGTGAAAATAAACCAAAACACGAATCACGAGATGGAAACCACTAACTAAACTTTAATGGCAAAGACTAGGTTTAAATTAGCAGTTGCAAGACAACCTAACAGAACTAAAACAAGCTATTTATAACAAAACTAATGACCAACTCGGTTCAGGTGAGCGCCCACGTCACCTGACCAAGTGTAAACTGGGAAATGAAGTAACCAAAACGAAACTTAAAAGAACTACAAACAAAAAGGTCTTTGGGCGCTTTGGCATCCTCTAGGGGTTATCCCTGACAGGTTGACTATACCAGATAAATGTACATTGGTTATAGCATAGGGTCTCTATATGACAGAGATTAAAAAAACTATGGGTGAGACAGACATGCTCTTTTCTTCCCTTTTCTTCCCTTGTTTCTTTTGCCATCAGTCTGACTGAGGCTGGAAAGAAACATGTTTTGTGTGGTATTATACTGTCCAATCCATGTATTGTACTGTATGTTTGTGCATGAGCAGGGTGGTGTGTGTCCCTGAGGGAACTTTTTTCCTGCAGCATTGTGTGTATAAAATGTCCGTGATCCAATGATCCAATGAGGTCAAATCCAGTGATCCTCTTGTGCTTGTTGAACATTCTATTTCAGATTAACCTCCTATATTACCCTCTATGCAGATCACTCAGGTCCCTCCTGTTCAAACTGTGAGAATCCCAATCATGTCTTCATGGACCTCATTTTGTCATTGTTATGCTGGGCTATGACTGGTATTTTTATAGTTTGGTCTAACAGTATTCAGACAGCATCATCACTTTACTGTGTTTCCTCTACTGTGGAAGAACCTAAGAGGGCACGTCTTCTATATTTTATGATAGATTAATAACTATTACTGCTTTAAGATAAGCAATATGGCTATCGGAATCTGTCAGGGCCTCTGTGGCGTATCAATATCCTGGACATGATGTCAGCTCCAGAAGGGTTTCAACCATTCATTCAATAATCCCACATCAAATAAAAATATATATAAATTATACAGAACTGTAATTGTCATATTGTGTTTAACCTTTGCATACATTTTAATGTCCCTATCTTACAATGAGATATGAAGTCAGAATTATATGTTTGTGGGCCTGTTTTCTCTTTCAGTGATTACTTTATTGCCACATTTCACAACAATCACAAACCCAGATAAATTTCATTTGTGTGTCCCTTAACTCTTATATGCAAACTGTTATATGCAAGAGTTGATTAAAAATTTACCAAACACTTTAGTAATAAATGTCTGGGTAAACGTCCTGTACATTATTACCTGTTGTAAATAGCATAGCGGGAACATTGTAGTTGTTTGATATGCCAAGAGAAGATAATTCCAACAAACATCTTTTAAAAGATGAGATGCATAGTCAAGAGGTTTGAATTTGGCAAATAAGTGATTAATAATTTTTACAGTAGTCATTTATGAATATTGGGACCAAGTTTAACCTTAACTGACAGGATGGACGAATGGATGAATACTGTAGATAGATAGATAGATAGATAGATAGATAGATAGATAGATAGATAGATAGATAGATGGATGGATGGATGGATGTATGCATGGATGGATGGATGGATGTATGGATAGATATATAGTGTATTACTCCCAAAGGGAAATTGTGATGTACTGTAACAACAGCCAGTTCCTGGATTATACAACAAGATGCAAGCAACCAAAGTGTAAAGAAGAATATTAAAGCCTGCGTTCAAATTACAATTTAAATCACCAAAGACTAAGACCTTTAATACATGTTTTATAATAACGCAGTCAGATAGGAATCTAGAAACTGCACATTAGGGTGCATTAATAAAGTCATTTGCAGTGGCGGTCGGTCAATACAGGGCGCAGAGGCGCCGCCCCCCCTTAAAGCTAGGCAGAGAAGAACGCTCCTTTAACATGTAATTATTTAACATAATAATTATTTATTTTAATAATGAAATAAAGTCATTTAGTCGTAATAGTCCGCTGTACTTCATAATATAATTTATTTGCAATTAAAAAAAATCGAAATTGTATTACGTTCATTTGTGTTCGTGTATACGGGGCACCGGACAAACGAGTGTCTATGTAGGCACGTAAATTTTTGAAAAGCATGTGATTTGAGGCTGAGCTCTGATTGGATTTTGTCAAATCATCCTTCGGGCACAGCACTGTGCGCCGTGAACCCTCCCACTTTTGTTCTTAGCGAATCAATATTGTTTTTAAATATTTGGGCTCATGTGATTGGACCATTCTCAACGAGTCTTCCAGCACTTCTTACGGCAAGCGGAGCTGGCTGACTGGATGCGATGTCTTTATTTTATGCTAGTAGTAATGATGCATAATCACCTGATAAATGGCTATTTACAAGCGAGTATTAAAAGTTTCATTTTAATTTTGTTTGTGCCCGCCCAAAAAAATTTTTGCACCAGCCGCCACTGGTCATTTGTTTAAAAAAAAAAATACACTGTTCGTATGAACATGATAATTATAAATGGACACTCAATGAATTAAACAAATGACTTTCTCATCTAACACTGTGAATGAAAATGAATGTGCATGAAGAGTTAAAATCCTCTTTGGCAAGGCCTGTAACTGAAAAATGCTCCTAGAATTTGAGTCAAATGAACATATTTTAAAACTCATCATCAGTGTCCTGGTCATTCATTCCATAGGGCTTTTCGGGTTGTACTGGTGAATCTGTAAGCATTCTTTTCCCCCAGTGTATGTGAGGAGCTATGTTTAGAATTGAAAACAGGAAGAACTTGTTGTTTCAGACCATGTGAACATAGGCTCCTGTAGATGTGATTATGCATCTGTTTACAGTCTGGAGCAGTGTAGGTCATGTGACTGCAGGAAGACGGAATGATCTTCATATCATAGTCTGCTGTGGAGCTTTACAGTTACAGGGCTCTAAAGAATGGAGCTAATTTTCTTAAATACTTCTTATAATTGTGTCTTGTAGATTTGCAGCTTTGTATTATGTGCCATCACAAATATTAAATAAGTTAAATATTGTGTTTTTAGCAATGGGGGGAAAAATCTATAATCTGATTGTTTGTTCATTGAAGTATTTAGATACATTCCATTTAATTGTTTTTTTTTTGTTTGTTTTGGAAATAATATACAATGATATACAATGTAGAACATCACAATGTAGAACATCACAGCATAGGTTTTATTGCTGCATTATTTACTGATTATTTTCTGAGTTTTTGAGTTTTGCATTTACGCCATGCAAGTGACAAAAACATAATATTTTTGACAATTATGACTTTTGATTCTACCCAATAAAATCACAGCTCTGGCAATGTTATAAACCACACTAAGATCCACTTCTCTGTGCTAAGTATGAAGTGCCGGCTTTGTCTTATTTCAACATCTTTATAATTGTGTCTGTAAGGAATGTGTTATAAATGTGTTTCCAAACTGACAAATGTAAGAAGCGTATTTCCATTTTATTGTAATTTTTTAATTAAATGTAATCTTTCATATGTGTACAAACATTTCATAAACATACAGGAATGTCCTCTTGAGGGAAGGTAAGTGTGAGCAAAGCAGGAGTCCAAGTGTGAGTGAAAGTCTGTTATATCAAAAGCAGGTGAAATTGCACAATCACACACTGTACCAATCATATCCGTATACATAACACAAATATACAGTACATACAGTAAATAGTGTTATATACAAAATTTGTCTGGCACCAACCTGTTTAAGGACAGAATTGAGTGGGCAGGGGACCTGAATAAAAAAAGAGGCTCCATTCGCATCAGTAATATGCAGTTTGCCGATAATGACACCTACGTCTGCAATGTGAAGAAGATGTAGCAGGCAATGCATCAGTGACCAAGTGCAGAGCTGTGATGAAAGGTAAACAATGATTTTGTGATTTATTAACATAAACCAAAACCTAAGATTTTAAATGGTCTCTGTTCATACCATGAATGTACACCCTAACAGTATGTGTACACTTCATCCTAATTATCACACCCATGTATGACCTTAACTGCATTGAACACCTCTGGGATGAACAGGAAAACTAACTGCACCCCAGATCTCTTTGCCTGACATTACTAATGCTCTTGTGGCTGCATGAATACAAATCCCTACAGCCACACTCAAAAATCTATTTGAAGCGTTCCCAGAAGATTGGAATTGATTATAACAGGAAAGGAGGGCTAAATGCACATCTAAGGTGTATTTGTCAGGTGTCCACAAACATTTGGTCATATAATGTATCATATCTTACCCATATAGTAATAGGATTTTTTTCTGTGAAGTTTTGATATTTTCATCAATTTTAAAGACTTGTCTAATGCTGTTCACAGAGTTTGTGCCTCAGAAGAGCTGAGCAGTAATTGTAGGTGGTGTAATCTGTTGTGTCGTCAAAGCAATTCTCAGCATCATAAAATAAAACTTGGCAAGACGCAACTTTTCCAAGATGGACTCATTTATAAATGGAGATTTTTTTTTTTTTGACCAGCCACTTTAAACAAATTGAGTACAGAAGTTTTTTTTCTATCACAAATAACACAGTGTCTGCACTTGCAAACATCCTGAATAAAAAAAAAAGCTATTAAATTTTGCATGTTTATAAAGTTTGTCTATATTATGTAATCTTTTTCTAGCAATGCTATAATGCTAATATCTATGCTTACTTAGAGTCCATAACATTTACATTTCCTGCATCTGGCAGATACTCTTATGCAGAGAGACTTACTTTCATTTTATTTATACAAATGAGCAGGGATTAAGCCCTTAAGGCCCTCAGCGGCACCTTTGTAGTGGAGGCAAGGGTGAAATCATCATGTAAACTCATGATCTTGTCAGTAGGCCAACATTTTAACCACTTGGCTACCCTTGCCAATTTCGATTACAAAGAGAAATAGACAGCAACTGCCCTCAGAAACATCTTAATGAATCAAAATGAAAACAATATCGTGTTTTTAAGTTGGCTTTCAAACAGGTGATGGTCCGAGTGATGGCACAACCTCAAGTGTGTTAGTGCTTTTATACAACAGTTCCACAAACACCATATATTATCAGCAGATTATTTACTTTAGATTTATTATTTTACTCCAGCAAAATATATCCATCTGCGCCTGATGAATTCAACCAATTGTGACTGGCAGAGCTGGAGACTGATCGACAGTGGCCGACAGTGGCCGACAGTGTAATTAACAGCAGTGAAAGTAGCTTTTACCGGTACTATATGTAGTCAAAATGTTTCGCAAATTTCTCTTTATATTTACACTTGTTGTGCTGTAGATTATTAGCTCTGTTAAATTTCGATTTATTTGGTTAAATCCCAAATAGTGTTATGAGCTTTGTATGGTGTAAAATCATTGTCTTTCTCTCTCCCAAACACACACACACACACTCACACATAAGCTAGTTCTCTTTGTAGCTGTAAATAAAAGAACATGAATGGATCAGAGCATTTCGGAAGGACATACAGTAGAAGCAATTATTAATGAGTCAAAGTGTTTAGTTTTAGATGATGTAACATTATCAGGTGTGTTTTCTTACTGAAAGTGCTTCTGTGACTCGTTTTGAATGTAGTTTTCCACCTACTTTCACACATGCTAATCACAGACAGGTAGTGTAATTAATAGTTGTAGAACACCTATGCTGTGGAGAGGTACATACTGTATAGTTCAAAATCCCAGTGATGTTACTATCCATTATCACCGCTTGTGGAATGAATGCCTATTATCCAATCAGATTGCTCAGGCAGAACTAGCTGTCATAAATGGAGCATACATATCATTCAAATCTTATTCAGTTTCACCTTTTGAACCTTTACCAAAGTTAATTTTGCCAAAACATAATATAGTAACTTCACTCAAACAAAGTTCTCAGTTATTAGGAGAGAGAAAACATTTAGCATTTAGTGCCCCATTAAATTAGTCAATAAAAACCAATAGCTAAAATAAAGCTATTATAATGCTTCAGCACCAAGTTTGGAAGTGTTAAGAACCTCCACTAGAGGTCACTGTTCATGTCTGTCTGTCTGTGTAGTTCTTGTTGGTTGACTCAGTTTCCCAGAAGGCACCTCAGTCAGGTGATGAGTGCTCACCTGAACTGAGGTGCCTCATTAAAGTTTCTATAAATAGCAGTTTGTTCAGGGAAACTGGGTCGAGCATTGTTTGTTTATTTGTTTGGTATGTTTGTTTGTAACTACCGTCATGTGGGCATTCCTTTTTGTTTCTTTAAGTTTATATTGGGTTTATGTTTTGTAACCTTTGCTTTTCTAGAGGGCTCTAGTTTAGTTTTCCTTATGTTCCTTGTGTTAGTGGATTCATGGAGCTGTCCTGTTTCATGTTTAGTTAGGCTGTGTCTCCTCCTGTGTACAGTGTAAGTACTGTTCTGTGTCTTCCCAGTGTCAGGCTTCTTGTTTAGTTCTTTGGTTAAAACTTCCCTTGTATGTGTAGCCACATGAGGGACTTAGCCGTTAGCAGGGTTAGCCGCTAGTAGGCCTTGATTGCTAGTAGGGTTAGCCCCTAGTAGGGTTAGCCTCCAGTAGGCTAGCCTCTAGTGGGATTGACTGCTAGTGGTTCTGGTTGCTAGTAGGTTAGCCACTAGTTTGGGATAGCCTCATGTGTGCCCTGCCTTTTGTGTTCAGTTCCCCACTATTAGGTCAGTACTAACCCGGTTAGCCACTAACCCCATTAGATACTAACCTGGTTAGGTCAGCATCCAGTGTCCCCAGTATTCCATGTAGCTACTAGCCTCACTAACCACTAACCCATCTGGTCTCTAGTCTCTGTGCTCCTGGTCCTGTCTTCAGTCCTGTCTCTAGTCTCTGTGTTCCTGTCTCTCCTGTCTAGCCCTGTCTCCTGTCTCATCTCTAGTTCCCCTATGTGTCTTAGTTAGCTTCAGCTCCATGTTTCCTCATCCCCAGTTCTCTCTGTCGGTTCCCTGTGTTTTTCCTGAGCCCTAGTTTTAGTTAGTTTGTTGTTTTGATTCCTTTGTTGGTTTGTTTCAATGTTTGAGTTTGTCTTTCAAATAAAGACTTTCTGTTTAACAACCCCTCTGCCTTCATGCCTACCTATATGCCCACGGCAACAACATCAGCCGGTCTAGCCAGTACATGCCCCATGACAGGAAGACAGGTTCACCTTTAAATCTTTAGTCACAAGCTGAAAAACCCTTGATGTTCACAGTTTGGGAACAAGAAATGTCATTTTTAAAGGGAATCGTAAGGTTATTTTCATAACTGTGTGGTAAAGATCTGGAACCATAAGTCACAGTTGTTAAAAACATAAGACCTGGGACATCTGAGATGAAACAGATAAGCAATGGCTTCCTTTTAGTTTTCTTGTGGCAAATAAAGTACTTTGCCTGTGAGCTAACAATCACCATATGAAATATCACAAAACTGTGTAACTAAATAGGTTACAGAAATAAATCCATAGTAATAAGTAAAATGGCTTGGAGGTCAGCACTGTGGTCTTGAACCTCCAGGTTGAAGTTTTGAATCCTGCCTTAGGTCTGTGTGTGTAATAATTTGACCCTACTGAAGTAGTGACTATTTTGTCCTGGCATATACAAAAAGTGAGACTGTCAATGATGTATGGAATATTACTTGAATATTTTTTAACCTTGATTAAAAATCTATGATGAAATGTTTGTGTCCATAATTATCTCTAAATCTGCAAAAGCCGCTCACTATGTTCTAACAATTTTTTACATCATTTGCCTTGCTGGGAGAAGTCACTTAAAGTATTGCAAAATAGTCCTGCTTTTTCGCAGTGGCTCTATTTAAAAATAATGTCTGTGTGGCAAGTGTTGTGCTATATGGCTACTTATATTATCCCTCTTACTTACCTTACTTACTGTATTATGGTATTTTATTGGATAACTACATAATTTAGAAAACTTTAGAATATAACCAAAGAATAACCCAGGCACAGTAATGTGAGAAATGAGGAACTTTAATGTAGACATCACATCATGGAAAAGTACCATGACCATAACAACAGATTTAAGTTTGGCAAACATAGACTAATAGAAATGCTTAGGAAAAGCACCATAACTTTCAGTTCTGTTTTTGGTTCCCTGGTCGAGTACAGATGGCCAGACTTGCCCAGGAAACCAACCCTCACATGAATATTGATAAATAAATATGAGACATTAGGGGAAAAGATGATAGAGAAAATTGGGAGCTGTCACTCAACCAGGAAGAACAAATCATAATACAGTATACACACGTGGACAAAATTGTTGGTACCCTACGGTCAATGAAAGAAAAACTCACAATGGTCACAGAAATAACTTTAATCTGACAAAAGTAATAATTAATAAGAATTCTATGAATGTTAACCAATGAAAGTCAGACATTGCTTTTCAACCATGCTTCAACAGAATTATAAAAAAAATGAACTCATGGAACAGGCCTGGACAAAAATGATGGTACCCCTAACTTAATAGTTTGCTGCACAACCTTTTGAGGCAATCACTGCAATCAAACGATTCCTGTAACTGTCAATGAGACTTCTGCACCTCTCTGCAGGTATTTTGGCCCACTCCTCATGAGCAAGCTGCTCCAGTTGTTTCCGGTTTGAAGGGTGCCTTTTCCAGACAGCATGTTTCAGCTCCTTCCAAAGATGCTCAATAGGATTGAGGTCAGGTCTCATAGAAGGCCACTTTAGAATAGTCCAATGTTTTCCTCTTAGCCATTCTTGGGTGTTTTTAGCTGTGTGTTTTGGGTCATTGTCCTGTTGCAAGACCCATGACCTGCGACTGAGACCCAGCTTTCTGACACTGGCCAGCACATTTCTCTCTAGAATCCCTTGATAGTCTTGAGATTTCATTGTACCCTGCACAGATTCAAGACACCCTGTGCCAGATGGAGCAAAACAGCCCCAGAACATAACAGAGCCTCCTCCATGTTTCACAGTAGGGACAGTGTTCTTTTCTTGATATGCTTCATTTTTCCATCTGTGAACATAGAGCTGATGTGCCTTGGCAGAAAGTTCCATTTTTGTCTCATCTGTCCATAGGACATTCTCCCAGAAGCTTTGTGGCTTGTCACCATGTAATTTGGCATATTCCAGTCTGGCGTTTTTATGATTTATTTTCAACAATGGTGTCCTCCTTGGTCGTCTCCCATGTAGTCCACTTTGGCTCAAACAACGACGGATGGTGCGATCTGACACTGATGTGCCTTGAGCATGAAGTTCACCTTGGATCTCTTTAGAAGTCTTTCTGGGCTCGTTTCGTACCATTCGGATTATCCGTCTCTTTGATTTGTCATCAATTTTCCTCCTGCGGCCACGTCCAAGGAGGTTGGCTACAGTCCCATGGATCTTACATTTCTGAATAATATGTGCAACTGTAGTCACAGAAACATCTAGCTGCTTGGAAATGGTCTTATAGCCTTTACCTTTAACATGCTTGTCTATAATTTTCTTTTGAACCTCCTGAGACAACTCTTTCCTTCTCTTCCTCTGGTCCATGTTGAGTGTGGTACATACCATGTCACCAAACCACACAGTGACTACCTGGAGCCCTATATATAGGCCCACTGACTGATTACAAGATTGTAGACACCTGTGATGCTAATTAGTGGACACACCTTGAATTAACATGTCCCTTTGGTCACATTATTTTCAGTATTTTCTAGGGGTACCATCATTTTTGTCCAGGCCTGTTCCATGAGTTTATTTTTTTAAATAATTCTGTTGAACCATGGTTGAAAAGCAATGTCTGACTTTCATTGGTTAACATTCATAGAATTTTTTTAAATTATTACTTTTGTCAGATTAAAGTTATTTCTGTGACCATTGTGAGTTTTTCTGTCATTGACCAAAGGGTACCAACAATTTTGTCCACGTGTGTATATTTTATATATCTAATAAATAATTAACAAATGTTAAAAGAAAAATTGTATCAAACAAAGAAACAAAGATGAGCAATAAGGAGAATGACAGGTATATAAACCCATGTGGAAATAGCGAGAAAAACCTTCAGTATATCTGTCTGTTGGACCGACATCTGGGCAGCCGGTTCAGATTTTTCTGTCTACGTCTGTCTTCAATGAACTTGATTTTCTTTTCTCTACTCAAATTTGCTCAGTGATTTTTGTTTGAAAATGGTTGAAGTCACAGTTCATACTGTAGATATCTACAACTGATTTAGATGAGAAACTCCATATAAATGAACAGAGGAAATGACTCTAGTGGAAATCTAGTGGAAGTCACAGTTGTGGATAGGAGGTTTGTCATTGTCATTGTGGATATCTGTATCTATATTTTCATGTTGACTGGAATGGACTGAATTACGGGTATCTGTAATACATATCCAGACTAGTCATTAAATGTTAAATCCCGTAATTGATGCTGTCATTACGTCACACTAAAGGGAGGGAACTTCTATACGACACAAGCTTCGGAGCTTCGGGAATATTACTAAACAATACCAGAGTGCGGCTGGAGCTGTGGGAAGTACTTCCGGTCTGCCGGATGGTGTAAACACGGGGAACAGGAACGTTAGCTGTGGATCTCTGCGGATTCGGTGTTCTAAAGGATGGAGCTAAGGCTCTCAAATAGTTATTGTAGTTGTGTCTTGTGGCTTTGTAGCTTTGCGGTATGCGCCATCATAGGTGAGTAAAAAAATATATCAATAGAAAATCTTAGAAGCTTAAATCGCTTAAAGCGAATGTGGTTCAGTGCTAATCTGTGAAAATGCTAAGTTTAGCTAACTAGCGCCTTTTCATTGGTGTTCATTGTTTTCTAGTTAGCTAGTTCATAATTTTATTAGAGTAACGTTTGTATGGTTAAGTCGCCGTTTTAACAAGTATTATTAAAATACATGTACATTATAGTTGGCTATAGATATATATTAAAAAGAGAACCTAAATCACACTGCATGTAACACGTAACGTTACACACCTATACACACAACGGGTGTGTGAGGGAACGGCCATTTTTTTCATTTACTATATTTCATTTATTAACCGTCGGTGGAGTTTTAATTTAATTTCGATATCTAAAAAATATTTAGTCTCTGTGAGCATCATTAGCAAGTTAGCTTATCTTATTTAGCTTATCAACTCGGGCGACAGTTAGCACAGCTGGCTAAACATTACGCTGGATTTTCCTCCCACAGACAAGCTCCCTGCTGTAACGCAGGAACACACCTTATTATTACAGTACAGACATGAGTAGGCTGGGTTTACTTTAGTCTTCCTGCATGTGTGAGCTTCTGTGTTAAGTGTCCCAAACCCGACGGTTAAAATACGGTCTTAATATGTTTGCCAGTGTTTCATACTTCAGCTATGATGTTGGGTTAAATGTATTTAAATCACAAACCTCAAGAGATTACCACAATATTTTTTTTCTATTTTACTTTATTCTGTTGTTCCTTAATCATTAACTTTATATTGTCCACTTGCTGCCGTGCCAAAACAAATTTCCCACTTGTGGGACTAACAAAGGTTTATCTTATCTTATCTTATCTTAATTGAAAGTGTCACATATTCTCAGTGTTTTACAACCTGTAAAACCTTAATAAATTTTCAATCTGTATGGTTTACACAGCTCACACAGTAGACTGGTTATTTAATTTGTCACAGCAATATTTTGGTGTCGTTTGGATCAGTGGAGCTTTTGTATTCCTGAACTTGCCACCAACACACCATGTTAGAACCAGTTTATAACCCTACATGGCTTTGAGTTATTAAGTTTTGCATGAAAGCTTTTCATCACTGTAGCAAAACGGAGGAATAAATAAATCACTTATTGTCTGGCTATTCGGGATGAGAATCACCTTAGGGATGTGAATCAGTTTTGTTGAGATTTTAACACCATAACTCTTAAATAAGAAAAAAGGTGTCAAATTTTTTATACCTTTTGCTTTATGCACCAGCTTTACAACTGAATTGTACATGAGTAATTAATTGTAGCCTATTATGTTTCTCACTTAAAAGCCAAGTACGGAATTTAAACAATAAAATCCAACTTCAAATACAAGAATTTAACATTTTGTTTAAAATTTAAACATTTTTACTGAACAGCACATATCTCTGTCACCCACCATAATCATTATTTCCAAACATACTTAGCAAATAATTCACTCTAACCACACAGGATATAATGTGGGAAAAGTTTGGAATCCACCACCTGTAGTATTAGAGAGAAATGGCAACATTTTACTGCTTCTTGTGCATGTGCTGATCAGTTGCAAGCATGCAGATGAGATTAATAATCGTTCGTGGTGCTTTGAGACTGGTTTAATCATGTGTAATGAGTGGGTTTGAGACTAATTTGCTTGCAAAGTTTGGAGACACAGGCTGATCGGAAGTTTTTTAGAGAACGCAACTTTCAATAATGTTAACTCCATAAAAATGCGATAATGTTTCCATTCGGACACGGGCATTCTGCACACATTCTGTTATATCCAAGGCTGATTGGTCATGAGTGTCAAATTGGTTTACAGCAAATTCCGGTCACTAGATGATCAATGCATCTCTTTAATAAATGTAAAAACTAAAAAAAACCTTTTTGGCGATATGTGAATCTGCACACAAAATAACCGTGATTCATACCCCAATCATACTGGTTATGTTTATGGACCTCACTTTGAGATTTATGGATAGCTGTATATATAATGAATGATCACACCTGTTTGCCACATGTTGTCTATTAAGTCTAAAGTCGGGTCTAGAGTCCTACTGAGTCCAGTGTCCTGAGCCATCAGGACACTGTCTCAGTGCATAATGCTTTTATATTTTTACATCACAATGTTAAGATTTAATAATAAATATTATTGGCAGCTTAATTTTTGTATAATCTATGCTTGTTATAAACATGTTTTTTGTTTGTTGTTCGAAAATATAAAAAAGTTTAAAGTATACACTCGGATCTCTTTATCTGTTTATGAAGTTTAGTGTAAAATTTGGTTTCACCTTGGTGACCTTGATCCGGTCAGGTTTTCTCTCCTCTGTGCTTTTTTCAGCCACAGATGAGTTATAATGTATGAAGCATTTCCTGTGCAGAAGTGCAAAGGTTTCTTACTATAGAAAAGTATAATGGCAAACATATTCTAAATATATTTCAGAACTGGTAAATTATTTTATTAATTTGTACTAAACCTAACCAGTCTCAACAAGCTTTTAAATTGTCTGTGTAATGACTCAAGACACTGACTACATCAGCTGTGTCATCTCATTAAAAACCTTTCTTGGTGGGTCTTTAGATGTGGTCGGCTGTTCACTTACATTTGTTTAACATTCTCTTTTGTATTTTGATTCTTTTTGTACCATAAGGATGGCCACACCAGTTTGATTTTTCTTTGGATAGAAAAGCATTTTCAGTCTAGAATGGACTGTTCAGTGACATCTGATATGGCTTCCAGCATTTTTTTTTCTCCATTCAAGGAAGTCTGATTCTAATATTGATAATCTAGACTAGACTGAACTTAAACATGTATTTTTTTTCCTGTACACAATCACTTTTAAAGCTACAGGATTTTTTTTTAACCAGCGTTGTATGAGTCAGGGAGTAGAAATACTCAATAAAATGATGATCCTGAGCTGTTGTGAATTGCCCTGACAGTTCTAGATAAAATTTGGCAATAGTCAGAGCTCTTGGATGGACATGTACATACATGTCTTAAACATAGAGAAATGTCCTCGTGCCCTAACATCAGGCACAAAAGCAGTCAGACTGCACAATGTTACGTTGTGTAAAGGAGAGAGGGTTCGTCTAGTCAAGAAAGCAGATTCTCTAGTAAAGGAGTTCGTTTTTCTAAAAGTGTGAAATTTTATCATACAATATACAATAATATCTGTGTACAGAATACTCTCCAGTAAAGTATTAATAAATTTGTCTTTTCTTTATCATTTTCATATGTCCACCTGTATCTTTTTGTGTACTTTAACAGCATTTAGTTGCATTTTGATTCCAAAGTTTAACATTTAGACCTGATTTATGTTTATCCCATCATTCTTTTTGTTGCTATTGTTTTCTATAGTCTAAATATCTACACCAATACATAATTTCATGTTTTGTTGCTTTTACTCTATTAAACATGGTATACTACAATTGATGAATTTAACAAATGTTTATCTTATTTGGAAAATTGTCTGTAACCTATAACTTCGCTTAGGAGATGAAATAAAATTAAAAAGAGGATAAACATGATTAAGAAAAAGAACACCAAAGACTAAGACCTTTGATACACTATTTACAATAATGTAGTCAGATGGGAATCTAAGAACTGCATAGAGGTGCATTAATAAGAAAACATGTTGAATAATAATAAGAATTATTTTATTTATTTTTTAGGTTCTTATTTTCACTCAAAATCAAATTAAATATTTTAAAACACTTTTTTTTTGTCACAGGTATGCATCCAGTTGCTTCTATAGAAGTGTACACACAAGGGGAGATGTTTGTAGAAAATGGAACTACTGGATTACTTAAATGTACTTTTAAATCAAATGAAGTGATCAGTAGTCAAGCATCAGTGTCCTGGTCTTTCGTTCCAGAGGGCTCATCGGAATCTACTGGGGATACTGTAAGCATTCTTTACCCCCTCAGTGTATATGTGATGCTATGTTTAGAATTGAAAACAGGAAGAACCTGAATAGAATTGTAGTTTCAGACCATGTGAACAAAGGCTTATAACTGATTGTCATTTGTGTACAGCAGTTTTGTAAATACAATACCATACCAGTTTGGACAGACCACCTTATTCAGTGTTCATTTATTTATTTGTATTGTTTTCAAAAATTTGATATTAATCCTGAAGACATTGTAATTATGGCAGAACAAATATGGAATTATGTAGTCAACAGAACTTAAATAAATAACCCAGTATATTTCAGCCTCATGAGGTAGTCACATGTAATTGTTTTCCAACAATCATAAAGTAGCTTCTAGAGGTTTTGAGTACTTGTTGGCTGTTTTGTTCTGCCCAGTCCAACTTATCCCAATCTATCTCAATTGGATTTGGATCAAGTGATTGTGGAGGCCAGCACTCTCCTTTGCCATGTTGCTGCAAAATGCTGTGGCAGCCATGCTGATTATATGTGCCCTCAATTTGGTCATAAAAATGACTTTCATTTTGTACTGTAATTATGGGCTGTCTTTTCTCTTTACTTACCTGAGTGTTCCTTGTCATAATATGGATTTGTACAGTAACACTAATAGGGCTATTTACTCTGTACCCACCCTTTGTCTGCACAAGACAACTGATGGTCTAAAGCACATTAAGAAGGCAAGAAGAGTGACATTTAACTCTTGACAAGGCACAACTGTGAACTGAAAACCATTTCAGATGATAACCTCATGAATCTGATGAAAGAATGCCATGAGTTTGCATCAAAGCTAAATATAGCTACTTTGGGCAATCTAAATTATTAGACAAAGTCTTGGTTGTTTATCACGTTTTTTGTTTTCTACGTAATTTCATACATGTAGTTTCATAGTTTGGATGTCTTCAGTATTAATATACAATGTTGAAAATTACTCCAATGTTTAACAATGAGATAAAGAGGAATAAAGTTGGTGTGTAGAAGGTGTGTACAAACTTTTGACTGGTAGTGTATATCTTTTATGCCAATGCCACAAAAGCAATTCAAAACAACTTAAAAAATCGAAATTGCAATATGGACCTGTGCAGATATTTAATTGCAAAAGACTGGCGGTTATTGCAAGTAATATATACAGCACTGTGTAGATGTTTTAGGCAGGTGTGGGAAAAATGTAAGACCGCTTTGAAAAATGGAAGTATTCATAGTTTATTTTTAATCAATTAACAAAATGAAAAGAAAATAAACAGAAAAGAAATCAAATCAGTATTTGGTGTGACCACCCTTTGCCTGCAAAATTGGCACATTTTTGAAGGATCAGGTAGGTTATTCCAGACGTAGATCTTTTGTGGATGTAGGCTGTCTCACATACTTGTGTCTCTCTTTGCAATCCCAGAAAGGCTCGATGATGCTCTGTAATGCCCAAACCAGCCTGCAGAGACACATTATTGTACCACTCTCCAGCCCTTCAACACATGTGAAACGGTACATGTGAACGGTAGTAAACGGTACATGTGTGCTCGGATGTTGACTATATGAGTGACGCGTGTGCACAGAGACTCGTTATGCCATACGCTCCCAGACCAAGTTACTCACAAACCAAGGTTCTACTGTACTGTATTTTGTGTGTAGTTGAGTCACTTGGCCTTGTTTTCATGTCAGATGTGTGGCTTTTGTTCCTCAATTCTTCCATGAAGACCACTTCGGACACTGGTTTCCACCAGTGCTTTGCTGATAGTAATGTTGCACATCTTCTGATGTCTAGAGGAAGTAAGCATGATGTGCCTTTCATTTGCTGCAATAGGTTTCTTGGCTGACCATTGCATCGACAACATTTCCTGTTTCTTCAAAATAGCTTGAACAGCACATCTTTAAGTCCCAGTTTGCTTTGAAATTATTGTCTGCGAGAAACATTGCTGATGCAGTAAAGCAACCTTGTATCTTGCTGTGCTCAGTTTTGCAATGGTGTATGATCTGTGTCTTTTCCCAGCATCGCCTTAGTAACAAAGTTTGGCTGTTCCTCAAGCAGTTTTAAGTCTTTTTTTTATTTTGGTTATGACTGGTTTCAACCTACATATGAAATTGATGATCATTAACACCTGCTTGATATAACTGCCATAAACTTGACTCCAAAATTGATGCTAGTTTGAAGCCAAAGGGTAGCCTCAACCAATATTGATTTAGATTGAGATTTTTATTCTGTTCACTCGGTTTGAAAAATATAGAAAGTTTAAATATATATTTTTGAAAGTATTCATACTTTACAGTATTTCTCCACACCTACCTAAACCTTTTGTACAGTGCTGTACATAGTCTGGAATTTATGTAGAATTTGTTAATATTTTAAGTATGTTGTATTTTTTTTTAATAATTCAGTGTTGATAAATAAATATTGTCAGACATCCTGCCTTTACCAAGTTTGGTAAACATATGTTTGGCATATGATGTGGTATGCTTTGGAACATGAGTTTTTCCTTTCCTATTTTGTAGTCTCTGCTCTCCCTGATAGGTAGTTTTTTGTTTGTTTGTTTGGTTGGTTGGTTTTTCAACTTAACAAACACATCCTTTACTTGCATAATCGCCTCTTTGGACTGAATAATGAGAGTTTGGCTTCAAAACTTGGTATTGCCTGATCCCATTAATTTGTCATGAACAGCAACAACAGGCCATCAAACTGCATATCAGTTTTCAATAATTTTTGAACCTGTGAAAATGAAGGCACTTCGTAAGAAGATGGCTTTAATTTCCAAAATACGAAAGTTGTTTGTCCAAATTCGAATTCTACTGGACCTGTATGTATCTGACCATGTTTGCTTTTCAGATCTTCTATTATGCTGGTGGTAAGGGATTTCCTGGCACCAGCCAGTTTAAGGACAGAATTGAGTGGGCAGGGGACCTGAACAAAAAAGATGGCTCAATTCGCGTCAGTAATATGCAGTTTGCTGACAATGGCACCTACGTCTGTGATGTGAAGAACCCTCCCGATGTATCAGGCAAAGCTTCAGTTATCAAGCTCAGAGCTGTGATGAAAGGTAAACAGTGATGCAGTGATTAATCCTCATACCCATAATTCCAGATTTTAGATCCGACTGTGCTTGTACCATAAAAGTATGTTGACACCTCATCCTGATCATTACATTGATACCACACATTTGATAGGACACAGATGTCTAGTATGTATTTGTATTCTGTAGCATTACAATTTCCCTTCCCTGGAACTAAAAGGGCCCAAACAAGATCCAGCATGACAATGCCCCTTTGTACAAAACAAGGCCCATAAGGATTTATTTTGAAGTGGAAGAACGTAAGGAGCTTGCACAGCACCCTAACCTTAACTACATCAAACACTTTTGTGGTGAACTGGAGCACCACAAAAGTCACTGCCTGACCTCGTGTTTGAATGAGCACAAATTCCCACAGCCAAACTCTAATGGAAACTCTTCCCAAAAGAGTGGTGGGTATACGAGACTTATCGGGACGATCTAAAGCACATACAGATTGGCACTGTCAGGTTTCTACAGCCATTTCTCCATGTAGCATATCTTATCTTATTTACCCCCCCCCCCCCTCCCCATAGGTAGAATTTGTTTCTGTGATTTTTGTAAAGTCTTTTTTCCCCTCCATCAATTTTAAAGACTTGTCTAATGCTGTCCACAGAGTCTCTCCCAAAGACGAGCCCAGCAGTGATTGTGGGTGCTGTCATCGGTGCGATCATTGGTGTTATCATCATTGCTGTAGTCGCATATCTGTTAATAAGAGTAATGCGGTCTACACGTGATTATGAAGGGTAAGCTAACTAAGATTTATTAAGGATTTATTCTACTAGGCTTTATCTTCTAATTGATGTTTGATAAGTTGCGGTGGAATAACTAGTCGTCTTTTCTTTTTACATTGTGTCAGACATATATGTGTACAATTACAGATAGGGATAAAAAAGATGTTGTACAGATGATAATTTAACAACAGATACATTTGCAACAGGCTGTGTTTTATAAACAGCCCAGATTTCAAAGTGAATGAGCTCTTTCTGTCCCTCTTACATGACTAACAAGTGTGCACTTTGTGCCACAGTGCAAAGGGATATCAGATAGACCACTAATGTATGTTGAACCCAGTAACTTCTAACCGATTATAAAATTATGTTGCCTGAATTAACCAGAGGATAACTAACCATCTTTCCATGATTGTGGGGCAGATTAACTGTTTATTTTTTTATTTTAATAAACCTTTTTTTTTTTTTTTTGAGGAATACAACTTTGAGGCATGACTTAAAGCATCTGTGGGATTTGCTGCATCCCCCAGCTTACAAATCATGGAGAATCTGATAATATTTCCTCACACTTTTCAAACTCCTTTCCATAATTTTCTGATTCAGTAAAGCTGTTTTGCAAAAATTACCATTGTTAATAGCGCTGTACAGTAAAACATGGATTGCAAGAACTTGGTCTTGCGAGTGTTTTGCAAAACGAACCAAATTTTTAAATAAATGTTACCTTGATCAAGTGACGTCATGAAATACGAGTAGTACGCATGCATTTTGTCTGCCATGCATCACGTGATCACAACTGAGCCAATGGTTCTTGTCTCTCTCATGCGGCAGGTGATATTCTTCCATGCTCAGTCTCAGGCTGTGTGTGTCACTCGTGTAGTCAACATCTGTGCCCGCGTCTCTACTGTTTACTATAACATTGTGACCACATGTGTGCGCGTGTGTCAGTAACTGTACTGCAATAATGGCCCCCTTAAAGGGGGGGAAAAAGGTTATAAAGGCTTTAGCAGTGCGTGAGATTTAATCTGTTTAACGACAACGCAACTTGACATTTCCGTCTAATTCTGCAAGTGTCATTAGAGAGGTTCCTTGTTAAAAATGTCAGTTTTCCGAAAGTGACTCTTTTAGAGAGCAGTGATTTCGCAAGTGTGTGTGAGAGTCGTCTTTCGAGTTACTACAAAGTAGCCCCCCTCCTCCTCATCTCATGTCTCATTCACACCATGTACAATATTTTAAGAGGTAAAGGTAAAGTGAAGATTGATGTGTTTTATTTTTACTTTATATTTTATAGGATTTGTTTAGGGGTGGGGGGGGGGGGGGTTATTGTGGAACGAACCATCTGAGTTTCAATTATTTCTCATGAGGGAAAATTGATACGAGTACCTTGGATTACAAGCAAGCTTCCAGAATGAATTATGCTCGCAATCCAAGGGTTGACTGTATAAATGAAACTGACTTCATAGATCAAACTAATTTTTCTAACACATTCAACTAAAGGCCCCACTCCGCAGTTTATAGGACTTAAAAGATCTGCTGCTAATGGCTTGGTGTCGGATACCACAGCACACCTTCAGAGGTCAAGTGGAGTCTGTGCCTTGATTGGTCAGAGCTGTTTTGGTGACAAATCTGCGACCTACCCAATATTAGCTGGGTGGTCATGTTATAGCTGATCGCTGTATGCTGATGTCACTTTCTACAGCCTGAATGCTTTGTAATTCAGATATTTTCACAAAGCGCGTAATTCATTCTTTGTAAAAGTTTGTAATTTAACCTCCTCTGGGTCAAAATGGGCTCTTAGAGGCATGACTCGCATGAAGACACAGTCATCTCACACTTCTCAAAGTTTGTTTTCCATTAACACATCTTCTTCTCATTGTTTAACAAGCTTCTTTTCTGTTAATTTTTTTACCAGCATGTGTACTAACCCTTATGTGAGCAAGCATAACATTTAACAAGAGAGCGTTTGTGAAAGAATGAAAGATTAGCATACTCAACATCAGAAACTGCTGAGGCACCAGTGGCAACAGTCCCATAGGTTGCACACGAGAGGCTTTTTCCTTTGATGTTCTTTTTGGAACATCACTGTTTCATTAATTCCTGATAAAAAAAAAAAAAGAAATATCCAAATAGTACAGGACAGTGTAGAAAAGTCACTGCAGATGGCACGTGATCATGTATACAGCATTTTGCACTTTGCTCCTTTATACCCTTTGCCAGTATCTCCATGTTGCTTTACATCATTTAATTTCATCACATTGGTGTCTTTGTTTATCTTTGTCTCTCCTTTGCGTGTGTCTGTGTGTCCGCCTCCACCATTCGCCATTGTCTGTGCATCGTCACAACCCGATTCTCACCCACACCCACTCTGGCTGCCGCAGCTGCACCTCCACAGAGAGTGTGAGCATCCAGGCGGCTCGGCCGGGGAAGAAATCTGAGTCCAGCACAGAGGGCTCACGCTGTAGCAGCCCCTCTGCTCCTGTTCAGGTACGAGTGGAAAAAAAAAAAAGAACAAGAAGAATGTTGGAACAAATATTTCTTTATTTTGTCTGAAAGGTGTTTTGCAAGACTTTTTTTTTTTTTTTTTTTTTTAAATACAAATGGCCATAGTTTGAAATTCAGGTTTAAAATCATTGTTATTAAATAGTATATGAATATGAAGTGTCTGCAGAATACTCCCACAGCATTCACCCTTCTATTCTTTTGTTCTCGCCATTTACATCATCATGTAACGTCATTTACTGTCCATGTTTTGTGTCCATGCAGAGGTATGTTGAAACCGTATAGCTGTTTCTATTATAAGTATAAAGTAAAGCATTATTTTATCACCTGAGCACCAGTGTAAAATCCAGATACATTCCTTGCACAGCATTTGTGTTTGATGGCCTCTTCAAACTCATCTGCATGAGTTGGGGAGTGGACGGTATTTCAGATAACATTAATTGTTTAAGGTTCTTTCTTAAAAAATAAAAAGGATTTCCATGTTGAGGGCGGCACTATGGGGATATTGGACACAAAGTAGAAATCTCAGGTTTGTAGATTATGTCCATTTTGCCCACACATTTCAAATAATTTGTCACATACATGGGATAGTTATACACGGTATATGAAGTGAAATGCTAAAAAAGAAATGAGATTATATATTTATATAAGAATATAAAGTATGAAATAAAAGATTTTTTTCTTTTTACAAATTAGAAATGGGGGGGAAAATAGCTGGAAAAAGAATAAAAAAATTACATTATGTACAAATAAAATAATAGTACAGTGGAACCTTGGATTACGAGCATAATTCGTTCCGGAAGTGGGCTCGTATTCCAAAACACTCGTATCATCATTTCCCATAAGAAATAATGAAAACTCAAATTATTCGTTCCACAGCCCCAAAAAATAAATACATAAAAATAATTAATACAATCTATAAACTGAAAATAAAGCAAATTAATCTGCACTTTACCTTTAAAAAAAGTACAAATAAATCCTGACAGATAAGTGTTTCCGTTGGTGCGCGCAGGCGCCGTGTGTGTGTGTGTGTGTGTGTGTGTGTGTGTGTGTGTGTGTGTGTGGAATTAGCCCCTTCCCTCGCCTCATTTTACACAGTAACACTCCTCCTCCCTCTCCCCACCTCGCTTTTTAAGATTCACAACAAACACACAACGGAAACACCGTTTTAACGGAAAAAAGCGAGACTGGCATGAGCGCATACTAAAGGAATCACTGCAGTAAAGTAAAAAAAAAAAAAAATGAACCAGCATCTTACCTTTGAAAAGAATTGCGACAGAGCAGAGTTTCTGTGTGTTTGTGAAGCTGGAGAGGGGGTGAAAAGGCGAGAGAGCGTCTGTGCCTGTGTGTGTGTCAGTGTCAAATTGCGGCGCACGAGCAGAGTTTCTGTGTGTTTGCGAAGCCGAGGGGGGGGGGGGGGGGAGAGAGATGAGAGAGTGACGCTTGGTGTCAAAATAAGAGTCGCATGTGTGAAGCATGATACTCGGCGCCCGTAAATTAATACTTGCTCGGTTTCTGAATAAAAATGTATTAAAAATCTTTGCTCGGTTTGCGGAACACTTGTAAACCACGTTACTCGCAATCCGAGGTTCCACTGTATAATGCAATAAAGATATAATAAAATAAAATAAAGAATTGAAGTGGAATATAGAAGCCATGTCCAGTCATGGGAAAGACAATGTGCAGAATAATGTGCAAAGTCACAGTTCCGTGATGTGTAATATGTGCCATATGTAATTTGGTATGGGTATTGAGATTGTTTGTGAGAAAACAGATTAACATGTTAAGTCCCAGGTGGTGTTGTGATTGAGAGTCCGTATAGCCTGCGGGAAGAAGCTTCTCCTCAGTCTCTCTGTGTTAGCCTTCAGGGAGCGGAAGCGCTTTAATGACTGCAACTGTGAGAACAGTCCATTCTTCCTGGCCTTGGTACAGCAATGCTTGCTTTAGATTAAGTGCATGTCAGGGAGGTTGGTACAGATGATGAGCTCAGCTCATCGCATTACATGTGCACACACACACACACACACAATCACCCATATGCACACTGCCTAGCCAAAAAAAAAAGAAAAAACACGAAGGCAAAATCTTCTTTTTCAGATCAAGACACTTAAGAAGCTTTGATTGAATAATTACTGCAGTGAATCATAGGTAAAAGCAGTCAACAAATTATTTTAACTGATGGAGTGAGTAGGCTCTCCTTCCATAAACAACTATGTCAGAAGATGTATCTTGTGTTAAAGATGTTACTGTGTTTCAGAGAGGTCAAATTATTGACCTGCATCAAGCAAAGAACACAACTGAGGAGAATGCTGTAATTGTCTTAAGAACCAACACATTAATAAAACCTGTAAGGAGAATACTGAACAGTCACTTTTGTCAGGGTGGGAAAAAAATCATAGATGACCACAATTACTTAAAGATAACTCCTTAATGAACTTGAACACACGTGACAGTGACAAATTTAAATTGCAGTGAAAAAAGATTATACTTTTATAGTGAATTAATGTTCACTGCATGTGTGCGATGCTTCTTTTCATCTATTAGCAGTAAACCTAATCAATAACTTTAATTGCACTATTAAAAATAGGCAGCAGACAGAGTGCAATTTTATTTTTTAAAAACATCCCACGGTGCTTTTAATAGATAAGAGACAAACCTGAACCCGAGTGCTTTTTTAAATGTATTTGTACGCATGTGTGTGTCGTGTGCTGGAATAGGATGATCAAAGGTGATTTCCTACCTCATACCCAGAGAAAGTGTTTTAAAATAAATAAATACAGTCAGTAATGAGTCTTTTTCAAGATATTTGCCCAATGTGTAATCATTTCGAAGTTCTGTATATACATGTGAGTAATTAATTGAAAAGTATAACATGCAATTGGTTGTTATTTGTCTTGCATTGTCTACCTTTGATATTTCAAAAGCATTCAGTGTCACATTGGCCAGCAAAGCTGCTTGGCTCAATATATGATTTCCAGATCACATTGATGACTTCAGAAGCTTCCTGGAGAAATAAACTGGGATTAATGGAAAGATTTTTATATTTTAATGATATATAGCTCATATTGGTTTGTCACCCTCCGCTTATCTCTCTCTCTCTCTGTTTTATCAGGGCCCGGTGATATATGCTCAGCTCGATCACTCTGGCAGTAAGAACTCCTTCCACAAGATGGAGCCCGTGGTCTATGCTGACATCCGTAAGAACTAGACAATGAGCAAGAGAACAGGGAGTAGTACTCACTCTTCCAGCAACACTTCTCTTTCTAATTTTTTTTCCTTAAATAAACAAATGACACCATGACATGTTTATCATGTTCCTTATACTGGGAGGCTTCAAAGCAACATAACATAGTGTTCTTGTGTTCATAATTATTACTACGTTAAATGCAGATTAATGATACTGTTACTGATCAATTCCCCCCTTTTGAATTTGTGCATGTCGTTTACTCTGATGCGTCCCCATGCGCTCAGATCTCTTGGAAGTGAGATGTGGAAAATTTGGAAAGGTAATTTACTGCCATTGTGCTTTTTCACAAGAAGAACTGCCACCTAGAGTCATTGTGTTATTATATTTGTTGTGAGGTTCTGATGATTAAGTTAACAATACACTGCTTTGTCTTAATGATTTGCATAGGCAGCAACTGTTCCCACAGCAAAGTATCATGATTTTGCAGACCAAATAACCACTATTTGTACAGCTATATATGGTCAGTGTTTTTGTTTGTTTGTTTGTTTTTTGCAACATTTTCCACTGCTTTTAATTAATGCTAACAGCAAATTTTCAAAGACAGTTTAAGCTCAGTCCTAACCTTTAAATGGAATTCTGTGAAATAATTCTAAATTTTCTGCGATTTGATATAAGAACAAGCTTAATGTAAGTCTTAAACAGAAATGGTCATTTAAATTTTTATTTTAAAATCATTTTATTATACTAAAATATTCAAAATCTTTTTTATTTATGATTGACAAATTCAGGTTGCAAATGATCATTGCCATCCTTTTTTTCCCCAATAGCTAAAGCTTGGTTACATGTAGTAACAGTGCAGTTGGTTAAGGTAGTTCAGTCTGCTTAGCTGTAACCTTTTTCTGTAAATAATCATCTCTGGTACATTAGTGGTTACAGATAGTGTCATGTCATTACTGTCACGTTCCATTAGATATATTCCATTATTCCATGTTGATCCACTCATTTTGCTGCGTTGCTGCCTCTGTTTTTTGACATGCCAAAACCGTAGTTTTTGGAATAGTTTTTTGGAACATTCCTTTTTGGTTTTTTTTTTTCTTCCTCTTCATTTTGTTGTGGTTGTTTTTTGTTTTCCTTTTGTAAGTCTTAATTTTTTTTCTCTTTGCACATTATGGTGTGACATTGTAGGTTTTTTTTGTTTTTGTGGTTTGTTTAAGAAAAAATACAAATGCTACAGGATGTTCCAAAAGTCTCCATATGAAATCAACACTTTTCAGTAAAATTAACTGTAATCACAAAACATTCCTACTAATAAAGAAACTCATGTTAACACAACTGGTGTTGTGCATATAGTGTAGCACTTCCTAGTACATCATAGTCTTCACATATTTAAAAAAAACAAAACAATATAAACTAAGCATGAAATATTTTCAAATATTTTTGCTCTGAAGTGTTAATTCCCTCAATGTATGGAGACCTTGTGGACACCCTGTATTTTTAAGAACACTAAAGTTGTCATAACCAAAATCATGACATTCCTTACAGTTAATATGATGCTGGAGTCTTGTATTTTAAAGCAGCATGTACAGTATATAGATTATTGTTTTTATTTGGGGGGAAAAGGTCATTTGTTGCCTAGTAAAACTTAGACAGTCTTAAGAATCGATTAGAAATATGTTCTCGGGTGTAGTTTACATAAACATTGTGCCGTTAATGTGACTGAATTCCGAGGCATTCTGTGTTGTGTTGGAAGGTATGCATTGTGCTCTGCAGCATGATTTGACTTATAGCACTATTGTCCTTAAGTTTTCTGTTAAGAAAAGTGTGTCAATGCAGATTAGCAATGTTAATGATGTGTTAATAATGTGACCATTCATTGAGAACTGGAAAGTTGTGATTTTATAGTGCCTTTTACACATTTCATGTACTAACTCCGTCCCATTCTGCGTGTCCTGTCCATTCTTGTTTTGTATATGAAACCCATGCTATCTGATTTCTTTTTATACATATAAAATATATATGAAAAGTCAGATCAACCTTATTTGGTATTTTGCATTTTTACTGCTATGTGAATGAGCTTTTATGCTTGACTTTTATATAAAGTTGGTGTCTTATTAGACGCATCACTACTCAATCAGGGCTGATGTGCTCTTTAAAAATAACTGAAAACATTTTCAAATGTTTTTTTTCTGACATTTAAAAAAATAGGAAATGTTATTTCCTTCAAATCACTCCTCATAATAAATGACGTACTGTTGATTTATTTTAAGGATTGTGAAGATTAACACGAGAAATGCGATTTTATCAGATAAGGTCATGTTTTTTTATTTTTGTTTTCTTTCCTGATTGTTAATTTGCAGACCATACCAGGAAGTTTATCTAAATTTGGATCCAGATTTGCGTCTGCAACTATATCATTAGCAGAAAGAAAATGATGGTAAAAGGGCAGATTGATTTTCCAACATAAAATACATTTTACCACTATGTTTGGTTCTCACAGTCATGTTATTAATATTATACCGGTATGATGGCATATTCATAATACCATGGTTATGTGAGTACTAAGAAGGCCTTTATTTTTACAAAAAAAAGTCTATTAATACAGATCTAATGAATTTAGTTAATTGGTTGGCCCAGGGGTTCAAAATAATAGATTATTTAATATTAGATTGTTGGTGGATTTTGTTTCATGAAAGTACACAGGAGAGCATAGGGTAACAAAAAGAACAATAATTAGACCAAGGAAAATGGCGAATAAAGAAACTGCACAGACATTTAAGAGGTAAACAGACACCCGACGTTTTATGATTAAAATGTGTGCACCAAATTTGTTACATTTGTAATCAGGTAAGATTTAGCTATTAAAACATTTATTAATCTTTTGTATTGACGATTTAGTGGCTTTAAGAGTAACAACTTGTTTATCAGCAAATGAGTGTGTTGTTCTCAACAGATCTTTGAACAGCATGAAGACATATCGTGACTTTGCTTGTTTTACCATTTGGTTTAAATTGAACTACAGTTCTGTTAAAGGTAAAAAGAGGAACGATCTATTTCTCTCTGGGGCAGTCCATCCTCAGACTGATCAACAGTCTGGACTTTTGAAAATCAGAAGTTTCTTAGAAACATTTTCACTTCTAGCCTTGAGTGCAGATGGGTGTATTCCAATCTAAAAATATGGGAACAAATGGTAGTTTTCATAATGGGCACAAATTTTGGTGCATACATTTCATCACAAATCTGTGGGTGTCCGTTTACTTTTTGCATGTTTATGTACACATGATTGCGTTTCCACTGAAAAATCCAGAAAGACTGGATGAGTTAGTCCTCGTTCCTTCTGTGGAACTGGAAGAATGAAAATGATTATCAATGGTAAATAACCCGTATCTGGCTGCATACTTCAAAGCCTCTGTAGATAAGGATAGATGATGTTGAAGGGAAATTCTTTGGAACAAGGATACTTTGTTTTTTTCTGGGTACCTCAGTCACATCAGATTTATTTAATTCATTACTGTTGATCACATTTAGTCCTGTCTTTTTAAAAAGAAAAAATTACAAGAGGTTAAATTGCTTTAAAACTTTTAATATTAATTTCTTTAAATAAAAAAACAAATCTGTACTGCACAAGCTTCACATAGTATATCATAAAATATAAAAAGAATAAAAGACAAAAGATGCTACTAAATGCAGTATTAACATTTTAAAGATTTCAACGATTGTTTATATAAACAGGATATCAGATGTATTATTATTTGAAAAGAACCTTACTGATGAAAGATATTCTTCGATACAGGTTATGTTTTTTTTAATTATATATTCATATTTTCCATGTTACATCAATAATGAAGATATCATTAGAGTGTTATAATCATGTAATTCTTTAAGCCATTCATTTCTCAGTGACCAAAATGTGCTAAGTCAGTCCCAAATAATCTTGTATACCCGAAGCCTTAATGAGATGCCATGTTGTTTTTTGCAGAAGGCATCAATAGGCAGGTTTGTAATATAGACTATATATTAGGTAAGGTGGTAATATGGACTGTAAAAACTAATGCTCTGTAAATTTATGCATCTTGCTAGACATGGGTACAGTTTTTTGCCTATCAAAATTCAGACTGTAACTCAAAGATGCAGGAACAGACTTTAAGATTTTTTTAATTGCAGCTGCAAAAATAAAAGAATTATACATTTTATTTGAGAAATAGTAATATGGATAAAACTTTGAAACTGAGTATTTAAATGCCTTTTTTCTGTATGTATACCAGCAGCATGGTAAGAGTTTTTTTATTTTAGTTTTTTTTTGTTTTAGATCAGCCATAACATTACAATCCAAAAAAATATGTCCAGAATTGTTTAGGTTCCCCTTGTGCCACCAGGGTGTTTCTGGTCCCTCAGGGCATGACTCGACAAGACCTCTGGGAGGGCGCTGTGGTGTCTGGAACAGGACGTTAACAGGAGAGCCTTTGGATGCTCAGTTGCGGGGTGGTGCGTCCATGGCTTGGACTTGTTTGTCTAGCACATCCCATGGGTGCTCAATCTGATTGGGACCTAGGGAATTTGGAGGCTGGGACAGTGACCTTGGGCTCTTTGTCTGCCCCCATGCGTGGCAGGTTGTAATGCACTGAGGTTTTAGTGCTGTTCTATCATGACCAGCATTGACTGTTTTCATGGTTGTGCTGCCTTGGCTTTTCTGTGGGATTGGACCAGACTGGCTAGCATTTGGTGCCCACAGGCATAGATGAGCCTTGAGAGCCCATGATCCTGTCAGCGGTTTGCTGGTATATAAATGATAATCAGTGTAAATGTGATAATGTTGTATGTTATGGCTGATTGATGTGTATATAAAAAGTTTATTGATGCTGCATATTCAGTCCACTTCAAAAATTGTGATTGTAATAGATCATTGTAGTCAACAATGTTAACAGAAATCTGATTCAACTAGTTGGGCATGACATCATCTCATGCTGGAAAAATTCCTTCAATGAAAAATGCCGTCCTGCATTTCTGCTGTAAGCTTTGTTTGCAGTATTGACATATTTTAACAGAACTAGATACTGGTATCTGTATATTCTCATAAAACATAGCTACAATGGCCGAATTGCAACTTTTTATTTATTTATTTTTTTTTGACAAACAAAAGAATCATGAATGGATTTATTAAAACTATAATTTTCTAACCTTTCCAGGTGTCTGAATGTTAGTGTTTTCATGTTTAATGTTTTGAGGCTAGCTATTATTGGTGGATAAGTATTCTGTAGACTATTTCCGATTTTCTGATTATATCTTTGTGTAACTGAGAAGGTGATTTAGTAAATGTTATTACTATTTTTTTAAATATACTCTAATGTTAGAATTCTATGGTATGTTCTCAATGTTTTGTCACATTAGAAGGCATAGAAAAAAGTGAAAAGCAGTCAAGGCACAAAATTTCATGGTGCTTATGCTTACCAACCCACCGTTATTTCATGTAGGCATTCTGTGAATATTTACTGGGATTTTAGCATAAACACAGCATTTTGGTTTCATAAATGACTGTGTGAGAATACACAAGTAACACCAGTTTTCATTTAATATACGTATGACTGACAGAGGTAATTATTTAACTGTTTTATTAAAAGCTAACGTGTAGTTATACTGCTCTGCTCTGTTGTTATACATGTTAACTTAAACTTGCATGTTAAAGATGTATTTGGCTTATAAACGTTTTGACCTTTTGATTCTTTTTTTGGGAGGCATACATACAAATAATACACAAAATAATGTTTGTGACTTTAAATCTACAAAGTCAATAAAATAGAGAAATATAAATGGAATAACTAAAAATTAAATAAATAAACTACATGAAATTACATTGTTTTAAAATGTGCATGACCTGCCGAATTTGCATGAGACCTGAAGCATTGCAAAAGATTAATTTATGCAAAGTATGTAAAAAATCATGTGATTTTTCAAACTGCTCTTCTGTTGGAACTCTTCTTTGATTAAAAGGTGGTTGGAACATCACTTTATGACTCTTTTTGCAGAAAATTTGTTTTTTTGCATGAATATTATAGCGATCCCTAGTCATGTGACTAAGCAAGCCATTTGGAAACATTCAGAAATTTTTGCGAATGTTTTATATATTAACACATTGATCAGGTATAACATTAACATTGATTAACGATTATATTCCAGTAAACTGATGACGGATAATGGACACATAAGGCTCATTTATGCCAGTGGGGAGCATAGGCCAGCCCAGTTCAATCTGAACTCTGAGAAACGGCAATATACCACATATTGCTGAAAGAAATTACTGCTGGCCATGATGGAAAGGCACCAGAACACCCAGTACACCACAGCCTGTTCTGTCTGGGTTTTAGCAGGCAAAGAGTTCAAGGTTAATCTGGTCATTTGAGTGTGTGATGTACTAGACAAACATGTCTGATTCATGTAGGACCCACTCAAAACCAACAACACCCAAACATCCTGGTGCCAGACAAAGTTCTTGTGGTGGAGTCCATGTTTCGAGGGGTCAGAGTTGTTATGGTGGCCCATGGGGAACCTCCACAATTTGGGGCTTAAGGTTTTAAATATTACGACTGATTGGTGTTAGGTGTTAAGGATTGTTTTTTTAATAAGTGCATTTACTAATTTGGGAGAATTTGTCATGTTATATAATGTTCTAACAATATAAATATTTGAATCCTAACAACATTGTCCAAACATTCAGCTATTACAATGATTTTACATTTATTGTCTTTGAGGACAAAAAATTTGATGAGCGAATACATCCTGAACTGTTGTCTTAGGGCATAATGAGTTAGACAAATTCCATCAGAACACAATCATCCAAGGACATTAATTATCATTTAAATATTGGATGTGACATCCAATTACAGCTGGGTGAAGAATTTTGCATTTAGCCTCATTCTGTGATATGACTGAAGATATATCTTCATTTTTATATATACATTTTTTTGAGAAAAGAAAAATAGCTAAACGAAAAGAAAAACAAACGACATCAGCCCGTGCAGGTAGAGGCACAGGTTTGTTGCTTCTCCTGTACTTTTAGCACTGAGTTTTACAGTGAAGTTTACGATGTTGCATGTATATACCTTTTACTGTTTTTATAGTCAGCTATAATTTGGTAATACTGTAAATATTATTCTATGTGTCCTGTTTTATTGAAATATTTAAAGTGCACTTATTTTAACTCATTCTTTTATTGTAATTATGTAGAGAGTACGAAACTTGCTTATACACTGCCTACCCACATGTTTTCAACCTAAAATTATTTGTTTGTCCTGGTGGAACTTCTTCCAATGAAGAAGGCTATTTTATTACGGAAGCATGGTAAGTTGGCTGTATCAGATTTCCTGTTGTACTTGGCATTGCACTTTTCAGATAAGGTTTGCTAAGCCCATTTCTTCAGAACAAGTTTTTTTTGGTTTCTCATGTTGTTGGTTTAGTCTTAGGTGTACATTTAAATATTATAAACCAAACATTCTTGCAAAATAATTATACACATACAGTGATCTTTAAGCATAAAAGCATAATATACAGTAGCAGATAATTATTATGTGGAATTTTTTTAAACTTTTTATTTATTTAATTTTGTGAATAGGAAAATCAGGAATCATAAAGGCATGATCTTTGAATGATAACTTTCTGGTTCTATGTGGGTGAAGAGCCTGCTTGAAACTTTTAAGGTAATCTCAAGTTACCTTAAAAATTTTACATTTCTTATTTAATAACTAATCATTGGACCACATTAATATTGGAAATCATTTTTATTTTTATTTTATTATAGTATTCGCTAAGGTGCTCTAAAGAAATCTGAATTTAAATTTGAAGTTGATTTTAACAAAGTATTATTCCTTGGAATGTCATCAAAACATTTACAAATACAAAAATAGATTCAAACAGAAAATCCATGTTTCTGTGCACTCTCGCAATCATGGCTTTGAGGTCTGCTCATTAATCTGTAGTTCCTGTTAAACTGGAAAGTTCCATTTATGAAGCACATTGCATGCCAATAATATTTAATAATTAATGATAAGATAAAAGTAAACTTTATCATCAAGTGGGAAATTTCCTCCGTAGACAATAGATGGTTGTTGATCTGAACCTTTGGTATGAACCTTTAAAGATATATATATATATATATATATATATATATATATATATATATATATTAAAAAATAGATTTATATATATATATATCTGTGGTGGAGCTATAGCTTTTTATCACCCATCGGTTTGCGGTGGATCCACTTGTATGGAAACTAGAATATTTTTCACAAATTGTTGCTGATAACTAATGCATTGTACAGGTTAAGAGCAGTTCCATCTGCAAGTTAATAACAAATAAAGAGCTTTTCATAGATATGAAACCAGTATATTAATCATGGGCCTGATCTTATGTCATCATATGCACCTGTTGGTCACTGGTCATGCCTTAAGTCAGATGGGGTTTTATTTTTAAATGCTTCATAGATCACTGCTTAACAAACAAAAACATTCCTCTGAAACTGGTCAGGTACAGTGACTGGACCGAAAGTGGAAGACAAAAAAATCCTTCAAAAATCCTGGAGAACTATTCCTCAAGACTACATTAAAATACAAGAAAGTCTGGCTCGTTGGAAGCAAAATATGTTTTGTATTATTTTGGAAGTAAAATTAATTTAGGGTGGTCAGAACTTGAGTAGTTGTGTGTAGTTTTGGGTGTTGAAAAATCAGGAGTTTTTTTTCTATTCACTTATTTTGCGTTCGTCCATGATTAGTTAACCTTTTATGTTAGTTTTATGTTGTTGTTTGTTTTAGAGTTTTACTGCGGAATTATCAAATTTTATCATGTTTTTGTAATTTCAAAGTATTTCCTGGTTTTGACTCCTGCTTGTTTCCATCATAACTGATCATGGGTGATCTTTGTTTAACTTTGCCTGCCTGTGTTTTTAACTCTTTTATGGATTTTTACAGCATTTTTTTTTGTTTAGCCAACGATTTTAATAATCTTTTTTAAAACTTAAAAAATGTAAATTGTGTATGCACAACACGTTTTGAGTACAAGCTATTTATTAAAAACAAAAAAGAAAGAACAAGTTTTAAGCATGGTGAGCAAATTTGGATTTACCATGTGCAAGCTATTAAATATTTCAAAAACTCTAAGAAGAGAAGGACAGATCTGCTTATATGTTGACAGGTAACAACAGAACAGAAGATACAAAATGACAATTCTTACTTTGTTCTTGTTTTTCTATGTTCTTAGACTTTTGTGTAAAGAATACTACTATACTACACTGCTTATAGCTTGTATATGTCCCGTAGCTTATAGATTGAATGTCTCAACTGAAAAGATCTTTTATCATTTTAAACAATTAAGGTTTTTTTCCAGACTAATTTGTAAAAAAGTTATGTAAAAGCTGCCTTTATTTCTATATATGTATCCCAGTGCTTCACTAGTGCTCAGATACCATCAAGAATAGAAAGTTTTCTCAGCACACTGGAGCCATGAACTGCATCACGTCTCAAACACTGGCCTCCCAACAACTCCTTTAATGGCGCAAACATTTGGAAATGGCTTGAAGCTTGGTCAGGACTGTGCGAGGGGATGTGGCAAAAAACCCTGCCTAGTTCCTGTAACGCCCAAGATGTGTTCCTGAATGATTGTGTGTACAGTTTCTCGAGACAAATGCGTCTCTTCCGTAATGTTGGTAAAAAGTTATCTGTCGATTTTCAAGCATCAGTAGTTCCACTTACAGAATGTTCACAAGATCGACTGTTGTGGGCTTCAAGACACCTTGGCTGGGATCGTCATTCGCTGACTTTTGCCCGTCTTTACAACATTTGCACCATTCAGTTGTTTTGCAGCAGATAAAAGTTGTTTCACCGTGCTATGCTTAAAGTCTTCTGTAAATGTCAGTTGGTTTCGAGCTTTAATTCATAAGAAGTTTCATCACCAGTTCCTCTTATATTTTCTGGCTGGTTGATGTTAATGCACCCTTTGTTTCTTTCCTTTGTTTCTTTTCTGTATCACTTTTTTTTCTGTTGCCCTAAAGTGGAGATTTCATATAGATTTTCATTAAATTAATATATTTGCTTAGATATGGCGCTGCTTCCAAGCTTTTCAGTGCCACAAAGATAACATAACTTTTTCTTCATTCTGATATTAGATGTAAATTAACTTAAATAAACTTTTTTGCATTGTGCTACTGACATATAATTTCACATAATTGCAAGAATAATCAGGTGTGCGTGTATTCCTAAAGGTGTAGGTTGTAGATGTGACCTCCCTCAAATCTTTTAGTAGATTCTTGGCCATTAAAAAAAAAATAGACAAGTTGATATTTAGTCCTGCTTTTCTTTACTGATGTATAATTACAATAATTATAGTTGGTATACCTATATACACACGTGGACAAAATTGTTGGTACCCTTCGGTCAATGAAAGAAAAACTCACAATGGTCACATAAATAACTTTAATCTGACAAAAGTAATGATTAAAAAAAATTCTATGAATGTTAACCAATGAAAGTCAGACATTGCTTTTCAACCATGCTTCAACAGAATTATTTAAAAAAATAAACTCATGGAACAGGCCTGGACAAAAATGATGGTACTCCTAGAAAATATTGAAAATAATGTGACCAAAGGGACATGTTAATTCAAGGTGTGTCCACTAATTAGCATCACAGGTGTCTACAATCTTGTAATCAGTCTGTGGGCCTATATATAGGGCTCCAGGTAGTCACTGTGTTGTTCGGTGACATGGTATGTACCACACTCAACATGGACCAGAGGAAGCGAAGGAAAGAGTTGTCTCAGGAGATTTGAAAGAAAATTATAGACAAGCATGTTAAAGATAAAGGCTATAAGACCATTTCCAAGCAGCTAGATGTTCCTGTGACTAGAGTTGCACATATTATTCAGAAATTTAAGATCCATGGGACTGTCGCCAACCTCCCTGGACGTGGCCGCAGGAGGAAAATTGATGACAAATCAAAGAGACGGATAATCAGTATGGTAACAAAAGAGCCCAGAAAAACTTCTAAAGAGATCCAAGGTGAACTTCATGCTCAAGGAACATCAGTGTCAGATCGCACCATCCGTCGTTGTTTGAGCCAAAGTGGACTACATGGGAGACGACCAAGGAGGACACCATTGTTGAAAACAAATCATAAAAATATGCCAAACTACATGTTGACAAGCCACAAAGCTTCTGGGAGAATGTCCTAAGGACAGATGAGACAAAAATGGAACTTTTTGCCAAGGCACATCAGCTCTATGTTCACAGATGGAAAAATGAAGCATATGAAGAAAAGAACACTGTCCCTACTGTGAAACATGGAGGACGCTCTGTTATGTCCTGGGGCTGCTTTGCTGCATCTGGCACAGGGTGTCTTGAATCTGTGCAGGGTACAATGAAATCTCAAGACTATCAAGGGATTCTAGAGAGAAATGTGCTGGCCAGTGTCAGAAAGCTGGGTCTCAGGCGCAGGTCATGGGTCTTGCAACAGGACAATGACTCAAAACACGCAGCTAAAAACACCCAAGAATGGCTAAGAGGAAAACATTGGACTATTCTAAAGTGGCCTTCTATGAGCCCTGACCTCAATCCTATTGAGCATCTTTGGAAGGAGCTGAAACATGCTGTCTGGAAAAGGCACCCTTCAAACCGGAAACAACTGGAGCAGCTTGCTCATGAGGAGTGGGCCAAAATACCTGCAGAGAGGTGCAGAAGTCTCATTGACAGTTACAGGAATCGTTTGATTGCAGTGATTGCCTCAAAAGGTTGTGCAGCAAACTATTAAGTTAGGGGTACCATCATTTTTGTCCAGGCCTGTTCCATGAGTTCATTTTTTTTTTATAATTCCGTTGAAGCATAGTTGAAAAGCAATGTCTGACTTTCATTGGTTAACATTCATAGAATTCTTATTTATTATTACTTTTGTCAGATTAAAGTTATTTCTGTGACCATTGTGAGTTTTTCTTTCATTGACCAAAGTGTACCAACAATTTTGTCCACGTGTGTACTTATATACTTATAATAAACACAAGATTAATACTTAAAAGAAAATGTACATGAATAGATGTGATAGAAGAATAAATAAAAATGTTACCAACATAGGATTTTAACAGTGAGAGATACAGTGCATATGCAGTGATTCACTTTATATAATTACTTCATAAATGGATATTTTCACAGCTTAATATGTTCACAGTTAGTTAGTTGTTAGGGATTTCTTGAATGAAACACTTATGGCCTTTAGTAGTTTTGTTATAAGCAGCGAGGATGTAATCTATATATTATGTGACTTTCTGTGAAGTTTTCCATCTTCAAAGAAAAAACTTCATAAAATCACAACCTTCATGTGTGGTGTAGGTGCTGTGTGATAGTAACGCATCCATGGTTGCTCAGGTTGTGTGATAATGGCACCTCTTCAGTCAGCCGGCCACTCAGTGGGTCAAATGCCCATGTACGGTCAGTCACAGCTTCAAATTCATCACGACCACCCATGATACACACCTTACCATCACAAACAGTCAGCCCGCAATTTTCCTAAAATACATAAATGGGTCAGCATAAATACACAGTGCTAATGTGCTCAGGATGAAAGTGCAGAGATGTGATAGGACACTCGGATATCACTAAAGTCAGCACACTTTATATAATTCATTAAACACCTTATATCTGTACCAGTATTAATTACTGCCGAATTACACTTATTCTTTAGTGTTATTTAAAAGGAAGAGAAATCAGGGCCAAACTTCATACAAAATAAGCTGATCATCTGAGCAGTAGGTCAAATGTGCATTAGAGACTTGTGGGTATCCTTTTTCTCCTACCAATTTCATAGGAAGCTCAGCAACTTTGCTCCAGGAGTCGACCTTGGGACTGTAACAGTACAACACATCCAGCAGACCCCCGGCTATGTAGATGGAGCCGTTCAGTGACACTGCGTTTAAGCACCTCTTAGAGAAAGGACAGGACAGTGTGTATGTCCATTGATCCTTCACAGGGTCATAACACTGTACCTGGAACATACACATGCACACACAACGCCTTTTAACACTGCACAGTGCTGATTGTAAAATCCTGTGCACATTGCTAACTTCAAAACAATGTTTCAGTGCATAAATTATTTTTGTAGAGGGGTAAACTCTGGACTTATAGTTCACGCAACTCAATGAAATTTGATAATGTTTCGAAGGATTGTGATGCACAAAATGGTTAAAAACTACTGAATTCTCAATTGAATTGTGAACATCTGTACATTATCTCCAGGAAGCAATCACGCAGGCACGGATTGATCAAGTGACACCAGAGAAATGCAGACATCTTTTTGACTCTATGCCCAGCCACATCCAACAGGTTTTGGACAATAAAAGACTGATACTGATTGTTGTGTAGCAATTTCATTGCATGAAATATATATATTTTTTTATTATTCTGATCATGATGATTATAAAAATTAGAATTTCACTTTTGTCCCAATACTTTTGGCCACCACTGTAAGCTCATCTGTGCAATGTATATGGTTTCAATGAAAAATGATAAGCAGCTGCAGCATGATAATCTACATATAATTACATATAATTACTATAAACATGTATACATGTAAATTGAATATTCTTATTAAAAAATGAATAAATGTTTAAATGTTTGCCTGTATAACTTTGATTATTTTTGTGCACTATATGGAAACAAGCAGTAACAAATACAGTTTTACAAATAAATCAAACGGCTGCAACCAGTGCCTTGACATCCAGATATAAAATATTTCCCCGGTGTGCTGAAATTTCCCAAAACTTATGCATGTTATATGGGATAAAATCTTCTATCAATTTTGCACTTTAAACAAACACCTAATTTAGCATTTGAGTCTGGTGTAGACCATATAACTTGCCCTTAGTTAGGTCTGGGTCTGTAAAGACTTGACACAAAAAGTTTTGTATTAAGTTTTGTAATACTACTGTATATGTAATGTAATACCACAATTACAAATTACAAAATTCAGTGATGCAATATGTTTAATATTATAGGTTTGTTTTTCTGGAAGCTAATAATGTGTTTTATTGTGTCTTTGTGATGACATGATGTTTTCACAGGTCACATATTTAAGAAGAACACTTTGTACATCAGGAACAGGATAAAAAATAATAATAATAATAATAATAATAAAAATAGAAATGCTAGCAGTGAAGTATTCATCTGAGGTTTGCTGCTAAGATGTGATGCTCAATTTAATTTTAACTATAATCACCAAGCATTTTCTGCAATCTGATTCTTATTACACTGTGCATGTGTGAAAGCCTCACCATGTTGGTGTTGCAGTCTTCACTCAGCGCTCCACTGATTACATAAAGCTTTCCAGAGCAGCTAGCCAGAGCGGCAGAACTAACAGGCAGCAACAGAGGAGCCACAGGTTTCCACACATTCTCGAACACGCTAAAACACTCCACGCTACTCAGCCTTTGCTGTCCATCATATCCTCCTACAGCATACAGCTGTGGTCACAAACACACCCATATGACAGTATGAATAAAATGCCGTTGTGAGAATAGCACAAGAAACGGGGTGTATGTGATATGGAGCCAACCTTTCCACACAGTGAGGCCATTTTGTGTCGCCATCTTCCCTTCAGCAGCCTGCCAACAGAAACCCACTGGTTCAGCTGAGCCATGAAGCGCCACACTTGTGAGCTGTTCAGCTGCCCGCCTGCATGTACATGTAGACAACAGAAACCATGTGCATCCAGAGGCACACACGCACATCACGCAACATTTTTTTACAGTTGAATTCAGTTGATGCTATCAGTAATTCCATGACAGATAAAACAGATAGAGATCAGGAAAGACAAACAAACACCACATGTACACTTGAAACTATACATGAAAGTATTTCAATGGAAGTACAGTATGTAAATGATTACTAAGTTATTCGTTCATATACATGATTCATATACATGATTACTTTTTTAACTACACATTTTGATAGCTTTCATGTTGTAAAAAATATTTTAGTTTATGTAATGTTTCCATGTTTCCATGATTAGCAAGAATTTGACTTGCTAATCATTAGCTACTGGAACAAATGCTAGTCAGAGTGTTAGCAAAACAATATCGGTTGATTTAGTTAAATATATCCAATTATTTTTCTTTTTCATTACATAGAGCTTTACACTTTTCCGAGATTGGATAGTGTTATCCGTCCACATTTATTCACACTGTAAACCCGAATAAGTTGGCAAAACTAAAAAAAATTGAGGTAATCAGTACATTTTTTTTTAAGTAATGATGTTTCCAATTTTAAGTGAACAGGAGTTTTTGAGTTTGTAGTATTCATTCATATTAATCGTTCTTTACTTGCATTATTGAGTAGCCTAACTCGTACTATTTAATAGCAATTATAATTTTTTTGTTGTTGTTGTAAATCAAATAAATCGTTGGTCTTTCGGCTGCTCCCGGCAATAAGTCGCCACAACAGACAATCCGGTCCGCACACAAGCTTGACACAGGCTTTGCACCAGATCCCCTTCCTGACGCAACCCTCCCATTTTATCTGGGTTTGGGACAGACACTACATCCAGTTGTTGGGAATCAAACCCAGGTCTTTCTCATGGCAGGCGAAACATTTACCACTGAGCCACCAGTGCCCTATTGCCCTGATGATGTCAGACACAAAGGCGCTAGTCTGAAAGATTTTAAGTTGGTGGAACTTTAAGGTGGCATTTATTGTTACTTAAGTACTTACAATTACTTAAAATATCAAATTTGTTCAGTTAACTTGAAAAGTGTCATTTCTCATATATAAATTCATAAATACCAAAAAGTTCTAAATACTCATCAAGGTCTATTCATTTGAACTAATTGTAATTATTTAAGTTAACAGTTCTCAATATGTTTAATTACTTTGAGCATTAGGGTTTACAGTGCATCTTCAGATACACAAAGCTAACTAAAGCACTAACTATACTGTTCGAAGGACACAATCATGCACAAACTCACACACAGGCATTTTCATTCCTTGACAGACAGTGAGATTTTTTTTAAATAAAGTTAGATATGTAGATCTGTAGAGCTACTGCTTAATTGGACAACCTGGAGTTTTGTAGTATACCTGATAAATAAATGTCATTGTGGAGTTCACAGACGGCAAATTCACATTTGTATCCTGGCACATTGGCTGAGGTGATCCACTGCCCTGTGGTGGAGTCCAGTTTCTCGGTCATGGGGAACCTTGAAATCCTGCTTTTGTCACAACCTCCGAGAACCACAATCACCTCAGCCCAGCCAGACTGCCTATTTGTGCACACACATGCGAGAGAGAGAGAGAGAGAGAGAGAGAGAGAGAGAGAGAGAGAGAGAGAGCTGTTAGTATGTGGAACTCCCATGCAGACCTCCTATACATAATACAAACTCTGGCAATCCTAAAGAACAGCCTTTATGGTTTTTGCCTATTTTTCCACTTATTTTCATTGTAAAATAAATTTTTAAGTAAAAGTGAAACATTGCTCAAATGCTGTACTAGTAATTTAATTTTAGCTTTTATGTATGGCTTTTCTCTTTTTGATGAACTCTTATTTAATTCTGAAATCCCGCTGGAAACTTTTAATACATAGATACTTTGAGATCAGAAGAAATGCTGTTATTGGTCATTTTACTATTGCTTTCTTGCAATTTTGTTTTGGAAGAATAATAGCACCACAATTTTTATCACATCTGTATACTGACCATTTCTGACTAAGTCTAGATCTTGATAGGGAACCATTTGAGTACTGTCACTTCATTCTTGTTTTTTTTTACTGACCTTCTTGGTTTGGTTCTCAGCGAGCTGATCTCTCTGCCATACATGCGATAAAGTCTTGCCTCCTGTAACAGCTTTCTGCAATCATGGGAATCCTGGATGAGTTCTTCAGCCTCCAGCTTGTTGGTAAAATACACAGGGTCTAACAAGGGCAGTCGAAGCGTTTCCAGGAGCTTTGCAAGAGCTGCTTTCCGCTGGCCGCTCTGGTGGTGCACCCATAAGAGTACAGCATCCACCAGGACTTCCTCCTGCACCTGTAGCTTTTCACAATTCAACAGCTCCACCACTCTCTCCACAGGCAGCTCAAGAAACTCTTCCTGCCTCGTGACAATGCCAAAGTCCTGATACAGCAGATTCTGGCACTTTTCCAGTAGCGGCTGCAGCAAGTAATGCTCGGCGAATTCCATCAGTCCCAGGCAGTTCAAGTGACACACGCATTTCTCTAGGAAGTCCACACAGGCTCTGGACAGTGCAGGCACATCCAACAGGTGAGCAGCTTGAAAAACAATCTCCACATTCTCCTCCTGGAGCTGAACACGGCCCTCATAGATGAAGTTAAGCAGGTGCTCTAGGGCGATTTTTGAGACCTCGTTTAGCTGCACCACAGACTGACCACTCTCACGCAGCTTTCCCATAAACATGGTGCGAAAGTATTGACTGGAGGCACACAGCACAGCACGATGGCAAGGAAACTCTTGCTGCTCTACTTGCAGGATGACATCGGTGAAGGTGCCACTTTTTCTGAAGTCATTAAGGACGTGAAGAACGTGCTCAGGCTTGTATGAGCTGGTGCTGAAGCTCCCCTCCACTTCGACATCAGCCCCAAAATCCATGGCTGGAGACCTAAAGATATGTGAAGGTGTTTGTTATTATGTTTGTTGTGAGGTATGACATCATGTATTCCTACCAGGTGTTCACTAACCTCTTGCAGTGCATTGTAGGATTCAACATTTTCCAGTTTATTTTCAGAATTAGTTACATTGTATGTATAAATGATAAAATATTTAAAATAGCATACAATGTAGTGAGTAGCAGACAATTTGGAAAAGATAATGAACTAAGTCAGTTTGGGAACCTACCACTATTATGCAATTGTATGGCAAAGCCTATCCAAAGGAACTTAGAGCACAAAGCAGGGTACACCCTGGTTGGGGTGCCAATATAACCCACCGTATTCCTTTATTTAGATGGTGCATTTAAGTACAACATCCCAATAGCAATAAAATTTCAGATACATTAAGCAGTCCAATCTATTATTATATAACCATCCTGCCTATATAAGATATATATATATATATTTAAAAATATATATATATATAAAAAAAAAAAAAAAACGATTTGTAGCCGAAGACAACAAAATATGCACGGATATGAAACTTATGAAACATATAACATTTTAGTGAGACGTTTCTTGGAGATGTTAAATAATTTAAGATTACATAGGAATTCTTTTTCCATTAAAGTCTATGGAAGTGCTTATAATATATCAAATAAAAATAATAATAAAAAAAAACAGCAGCAACAATTATATTTAGGTTGCCTTACTGAAATGCTGTAGCCCAGTCTTTGGCGATCCTTCAGGTGTGTGCAAACTGCAAAATGAAAATAGTGCTACACTTACAATGATTCATAGCCCTTCAGGAGGGATGTCCTACAAGCAGTTTGTGGGAGGGATAAGGAAATGACAGCATTGAGACTTCTGTTTACTTTCAGCGTAAAGTATTTACTCCCCATTGAATACTTCCCTTTTTGCTGTATTGCAACAGCAAATATTACTAGAGTCGAATTGTTTTTTGCTATTTGACTTGTAAAATTACATTTTAAAAATGTGATATTTATTTAATACTACTACTAAAAATGTAATACTACTAATACTACTACTACTAAAAATATTGGAAACATTGCTGCCAGCATTGTTGCCTTGCTCCTCCAGGGTCTGGGTTCAATTCACAGCCAGGTTTGATGCCCTTCTCTGTGTGCATGGAGTTTGCATGTTCTCCCCGTGCTTGGTGTGTTTCCTCCTGGTACTCCGGTTTCCTCCCACAGTCCGAAGACATGCAGATTGGGCTAATTGGCATTCCCAAATTACCTGTAGTGTGTGAATGAGTGTGTGTGTGTTTGTATGTGTGTGCCCTGCAATGGATTGGCACTCCAGGGTGTACCCCGCCTCAAGTTTTCTGGTATAGGCTCCATGCTCCCAGCGACCCTGTATACAGCATAAAGCGGTAGAGATGATCAAATGAAACATTGCTTTATTTAAAAAAAACAAAAGTGTTAGGCAATAACCGTCAAACATCCTTCACATTTTTTTCAGAATACTGTTCCATCTCTATTACTTAGTTACAACACATCAGACTTTTTTGCATACAATCTAGTCACAGCATGGTTTATAGCCAGATTACAAAATAAAATAAAAAATCGTGTCTTGTGCTGGGAAAGTTTACTGATTCGGCTGGGAAGCAAAACCTGTTTGGTATGATAAGACAGAAGAGCTATTCTAGCACAAATTGCTGAAAAATGTAAAAGCTGGTTATCACAAAGGAGGACTGTTAGACCAATAGGTACATCATAGTATGCTGCATATGGGGATGCATAGGCCTAGACGAGTCAACATGTCTCTGCTGTCCCCTGTTTGCTGCCCAAAGCATCTACAGTCAAAGGTTCTGTGCATCAGATAATTAAACAATGGAAAAATAGGGCGTGGTCTGAAGAAATCATCTCATCTTTTACATTATTAGTGAGAGTATTTTTTAATGCCATTGTGGCCCCTTTCAGCAGGATAATGTGCCATACCCCATTGCAACAGTTGTTCAGGAATGCTTTGAGGAATATGTTCAAAGTGTTGACCTAGCCTCCAGATTCTACAGATATCAGTATGGTTGAGCATCTCAGAGATGTGCTGGACAAACACGTCTAAACCATGGAGGCATCACATCACATCACATCACATCACATCACATCACATCACGACACTTAAAGAATCTGCTGCTGAAGTCTTGGTGCCAGAAACCACAGCACATCTGAGGTCTTGTGCTCAATAGGTCAGAGCTGTTTGGTGGTACAAAAGAGACCTACTCAATATTAGGCAAGTCACTGATCAGGGTGCTGATGTTTAATATGAGTGCTCAAGAAATATAAATAAAAGTAATTTTTTTTTACTTATTTAGTTATTTAATAAATATTTTGAGGACATCAAAATCCTTGACAAATATTTTATTTTCTTTCTAGTGCCACTTCAAGGGAGCATAAAAATGTTCAAATCTATTTAAATATTATACAATACAGCAAAGAAGTTCAATTAAAAAAAGGAATAACAATTGCTTTCTGGATGCAGCATGTACTGTACATACTGTAGAGTAAAAGATCATTATCTTGGTCCTGAAAACGTTGGCTATGAGAGGTGGAAATACACTCTGGATGCAGTGCCAGCCAATCTCAGGGCATAAATGTATTTATTTAAAATATATATATATATATAGGAATATACAACTTATGCACCAAGTTGTGTTGTTGTAATTTCCTTCTCAATCTGTTGCAATAATCTAACTGAAGTGCTAAATCACAGTAAAATAAGCTGCTCCTCTTTTTACAAATGCACGTGAAGTCTGCACATATAGCCACTAGAGGGAGCTGTTTACTTTTCTGAAGGCAACTCTTACCTGCAGTATAGGCTGTGTCTTGGTCTATAAGTGTCCATTAAACCAGTGTTAAGGAAAAAAGAAAGAAAAGAAAAGAATGTAAAATAAAAATAAAAGCAAAGAAAATACATTATTATTCAACAAATTATTATTATTATTATTATTATTATTATTATTATTATTATTATTATTGATGAGAGGATGATGATGATCTTATGATATTTAATTTTTACAAGCTATACTTAATCCATACACACACTATGTCATAAAATACCTGAGTATAAGTCAAGGTACCAGACAGGTTACAACATAGGAAAACCAAAAGAAAATACAATTAGTGCTACTAACTCCTGATGACTGAGTTTCCTAAACAAGGGAAATCCCTGACAGCTGGCTATATTTGGATGCAGGCCGTCCTTCTTATATATACCTGCCCATCACTGTCTGCTCGTGTACACTCTTCTTTCAAATGAGATGAGAGACTTTCTTTAAATGGGGGATAATCTACTGAAGTACTGTCGAGGCTGTAAGTACACATGTTATTTGTCCTTAATTTAAACAATCGCATTTAATTAGGAGCCCTGCCATGAGCAGCAGTGAAGCCTACTTTGTACCATTCTTAAAGGAGCTCATTCTCAGAGGCCAGCTGCAGTTTCACACTTTGGAATCTCTCTATCTATCTTGGTGTGTGTGTCTGTGTGTGTGTGTGTGTGTGTGTGTGTGTGTGTGTGTGCGTGCGTGTGTGTGTGTGAGAGAGAGAGAGAGAGAGAGAGAGAGAGAGAGAGAGAGAGAGAGAGAGAGAGAGAGAGCCATGATTCCATAAAAGGTAAGGCCAAAGAAGGAAAATAGCGGCATAACAATAATGCAGGATATTCTCACAGGATGTCTACAAGTGAGAGAGTGAAAGAGAGAGAGAGCGGGAGAGAGAGCGGGAGAGGGAGGGAAAGAGGGGAGGGCAGAGGAAAGAACAGGGAATGGACCAGCTGCAGTGTGTCAGTGCTGAACTAAGAAGCTGCAGGCAGCATGAGCATGTGTGTCACCCTCTTCAAGAGATAGCAGCATATTGTAGGTGCAGTCATTTCTAAGGTAAGGTTGCTGCTGAAGGACAACTTCGTCTCAATGACTTCTTCTCTCTCTCTGTGTGTGTGTGTGTGTGCACCATGCTGTGACTAGACTGGATGCAAAAATGTGTGATGTGTTGTAACTGAGTAACAGAGATGGAACAGTATTCTAAAAAATATATATATATATATATATATATATATATATATATATATATATATATATATATATATATATATCTTATGCTTTATGTATCTGATTACCTGCCTGAAACACATGTTTAGTGTGTGTGTAAGTGTGTAAAGTTCTCATGCAGTATATAGTCAGTTCCATACATTTTGAAATGATGATACCTCATCACTTTTAACTTTAATTCAAGGGGTTTAAAAAAGTGTGGCATTAACCATTCGGGAATTACATGCATTTGAACGTACATTTAGGAGGGGGCTTATAAATAATTTAACAAATGTAATTACATTGATTCGATGACTGCCAGAAGTTTGTAACCCATGGGCAGAACCAAATGCTGAATTTCCTCCCTCAAGATGCTTTGCCAGGTCTTTACTGCAGCTGTCTTCAGCTGCTGCTTGTATGTGGGTCTTGCCTTGAGTAAGTGAAAAAAGCATGTTTCAGTTGGATTGTGATCAGGTAATTGACTCGGTCAGTGAAGAGTAGGAGAAACACCTTTTATTGTATGTTTTCCTGGTCATTGTCCGTCTGCAATATGAAGCAGCGCCAGTTCTGAGCAGAGCCCTATATACTTCAATATCCATCCTCATCCTTTTATCAGTGGCCATGTCATCAATAAACTTCAGTGACCTGGTTGCACTGGCAGCTATAACACTGCCTCCACCATGTTTGACAGATGATGTGGTATGCTTTGGATCATGAGCTCTTCCTTTTCTTCTCCATGCGCTTCTCTTCAAATCATTCTGGGACAAGTTAATTTTGGTTGTAGACTTTAACGATGACTAGCCTTCCACCAAACCTAGTCAAGTGTGTTCCTGATGTGGTTAGCTATTGACTGTTTCTGTTGCTGAGAGTGGCAGTTAATGCCTTATTTTAACAAATGTTCCAAACTGTTTGTGCTATCACTCTAATGGGTTTATTTTTGATTTTACAGCATAATGATGGCCACCTTCGCTTGCATAGGCACCTCTTTGGACCTCATATTGAAAGTTCTGGTGCACTTTCTAGTGCTACCAAATGCAAATGTAACACCCAAAAAACCTTCTCAAGTGCTCCAAGCCTTGTATCTTGATTAATCATAGAGTAAAGAGGGAACAGGATTATTTATGAGACCACCAAAATGGGTGTGTGTATGGAAATCACTGTAATTTCTGATTGGTTCTGACTTTGGACACATCGTGAGAGTTTCATTTCAAAGCCAACGGGGTGATGTACAGAGGCCGAATCCAAAAAATAATCTTTGTTCCAATATTTATGGACCTGCCCGTATGCTGTTAGCACACTTAATGTCCTAAAGAAAGAGTTAATAATGAATATACTTTTAGTGTTTAAAAGGACATGAACTTGTGCCCCTCACTTCCCCCCACAGTCCTCCCCCAGCGATGACTAAGTTTTCAGCTTTTGTCTGACACGTGGGTGCTTCCTCTTACGTCAGAAATGTTATGAGAACTGAAACGAAATAATATTTTTTTTCTGCAGGGTGCTCTTTTGTCATGTCATGTATGTCAGAAAAAATTCCTTTGAAAATGGAATATGTTAAGGGTTAATCTCCATTCAACACTCATCAGTAATGATTAAGATATGACAATAGATGACGCAAAAAAAAGATATTACAGTTTGTGGGTGGGTGAGTCCAAAGTATTAAGAGCGATGTATATTACGACAGATACATACTTCCCTATGAGAATATACTGTACGGTGACTTCACCCTGCTAGACTGTCTATTGCTCTGCCTCTGTGATTGTAGGTGTGTGTGTGCTAAAACTGTCCTCTCTCTATCCCTATAGCATGATGAGCACCCAGGTGTGGTTCCTCTTCTTCATTGTGAATTTACTTTCACTACAGCTTTCACTCTGCCAAGAGGTAAGGGACATTTTGAGCATCTTGCAAATATGCAAAAAGTGTCATTCAGCCTTTTTGTAGTATTTAGACAAGTTAAATGAGTTCATTAGTCAAATTCAAAAAACATTAATTAAATTGATTTATTTAAAAAAAAAATTAAAAGGTTTATTTTATGCATTTGTACATGTAATGAAAATCATGATCTAAGTCAATAAAGGAATCATGTTTATCATGGTTGTTATGGATCACATGTTTCACTTATGATTATAAGACTCAGTGAGTTAACCACGGCTAATAATTAGTTAAAATATTTTATATGTACAGTTTTAAGTTTGAATTGGTCTTCAGTTTAAACAAAATTTCATTATAGACACCGATACGAATTTAAGTAATGATTTTATATATGCTCTTATATTTGTAGGGCATGGTCGCTTAATAGTTAGCATTGTTGTTTTGCACGTGCAAGGTTCAGGGTTTGATTCTTGTCTCCGGTGTATGTGCATGGATTTTGCATGCTCTCCCCATGCGTGATCAGTTTCCTCCCACAGTCCAAAGACATGCTTTGTAGGCTGACTGGTGTTTCCGAATGGCCCATAGTGTGATATGATTAGTTGTGTGAGTGGGGTTGGCTCTCCATCCATCCTGCCTTCTGCACTGAGTTACCAAGTCAGCCAGGCTCCAAGTCCTACACAACCCTTGACAGGATAAATTATATGAAAAATGAATGATTGAATAGTTCTTAGGTCTTGAAAAGTGTGTCAATAGGACTGTCAATTATTTCTTTTCTTTTGTCAATAGCTGCTCGTCCCCTGATCTTAACTCAATTGAATAACAAAAGTGAAGATGTAACCATATGAGAATAGTATACAAACAGTCAGGGGAAAGAAATGTGCAAAAGTTCATTTTAGCTAAACATATTTGTAGATCCATCTTCAGTACTACTTTGTGTTGGTTCATGGTAGCTACCAGGGAGTTTTGGGGAGTTGAAAGGAAATTGGAGTACACAGAAGAATCCCCCTGAAGACAGGAAAACATACTAACCTTCCTACATCCAGTAAACTGAGCTCAGGGTTAAACCACTGGCACTGCATGTACTGTAGACTTGATTCCTAACAGCTCGAGGGTCTAATCTAGCAAGTTGATTGGCTACTGTACCAGTGTCTTTCACCTGTGTTCTTGACGTGCACTCTAATTCCATCCAAACCAGGATAAAGAAGTTATAAAGAAGCTTAGTTTTATTACACTAGAAAAAAAGGAGAGACAAACATTTACTGACTTTCATGGTTTTAGGAAATCACCTTAAACTATGTGAGAGGACACAAATGTTCCTCAAAGTGTATGACACAGCACAAGATTGATAGGAAGGAACTTGTAGCAAAGACTGTAAAACAACGCCACTTTATATGTCTGCGTCATTTCATTGCTCATACATGTTTCAGCATTACAGAGGAGGGATAATTAATTGGTGTCACAGATAGGCCTCCGACTTGGAAAATTATTTGTGTCCTTGAATGCCAGTACCAAAGCTATAAATATTTCCAAACGCTTGTGTCAAAAGAAACCTCTTTTGTATGCTTACAGTTATTATAAGTATGCTGATGTGTGAGTGGTTGAAAGATGTTCCTGACAAATGTACCAATGGAACATCAGAAGTGTGACATGACACGAGAGTTGATAATTTGTGTGCCCTTATAGTGGAAATTGCTGATGACAGCTATTGCAACAGCACTTTGACTAAATGATCCAGCCGTTTCTGGTGACTTCTTATTAGGAACTTATTACAGAATCTGAAAGTTTGACTGACTCTTTCTTTGTTTTTCTTTATATCTCCAGAGTGAGACTGACTCCAGCAATCCCAGCGTGAACAATATCCAAATCCATGGCGACCATACACTCAACCTGTCCCGCAAGCTCCTCCACTTGATCCAGTCAGAACTCAAGAACATGACCCATCTGAGCTTTATGGATGCAGTTCTGAAAAAACATGTGTGGCCACTATCTAATATCCAGAAACTTGACCTGTCTGGAAACGGCCTTTATACAGATATCCTTGACTACATTCTGAGGGATGCTCCTGCCCTTACCAACCTCTCTGCTAATGAAAATAGCATAACAAAAATAGGCAATGGTACCTTCAGTGGTTCCCCATCACTAAGAAACATTGATTTACATAACAATGTGATTTTAGAGATTGAGGAGGACACATTTGACTCCCTGCTAAATCTGACTGATCTGAATTTATCAGTTAATTCAATATCCTGCATTACTGATTTTAACCTGTTCCAGTTAAGATCATTAAATCTAAGCAAAAACAGCATAACCTCCTTCCAGAGCATTGACTCAGGCCAGGAGTTTGAGTTGCTCTACTTGGACCTGAGTGAGAATAAGATGCACTATTTTCCTGTCCTGCCAAGGATGAACAAGATCATCTACTTAGACCTTTCAAGCAACCAGCTGCATAGCCTGAACAGCACAGGTCCAGAAGATGAGCTCCAGTATTTTAGTATCATAGAAGAACTCACCATTTCTCCACGTCACAGCAGCAAAACCCACCAGATGATTCCAAATCTTCTGTACTTAGATCTGAGCTATAACCAGCTCAAGTCTGTGTCTCCTGATTTCTTCTCCAGCTTGACGGATCTGGAGACCCTGAACATCAGCAATAACTGTCTGGATAACTTCGTGGTGGACGACGAGAGTCCTCTAAATGCACTGAAGACCCTTGACCTGAGTTTCAACAACCTGCAGAACCTGACCTTTGAGGAAAACACGCTGCGGGCACTAGAGACACTCTACCTACAGGGCAACTTTCTCAGGATGTTAGACTCTGGACTTTTTCATCTACCTAGCATCACCAATCTGCACCTTCAGTTTAATGAGCTGAGCATCTGTGGTCCACAGCCAAACCAAACCAGTAACTGCATCTCCCTCTTCTCTATCCCTAGCCTACGATACCTTTATCTCTCTGCGAACAAACTGACTTCCTTGCCTGCACATGCCTTTCAGGGGAGCCCATTGCTCATCCTGGACCTATCTCTGAATCCTAACATGAAAATGAGTGAAAAGGCCCTCTCAGGCTTAGAGAGATCCCTGACCCACCTCTACTTGAGAGAAAACCAGCTTGAGATGCTCAACATCAGCCTCCCAGCTCTGCGCAGCTTGAAAGTTCTGGATTTGACCAATAACCAGTTAGATGGTCTATTTCTTGGTAGCCGAGACTCCGCCATTGAAATTCTGAATCTGCAGAACAACAAGGTCAAAGTCTTAGACTCTTACACAATACTGGCACTACAGAAAACAATTACAACTCTCTATCTTGCCTCAAATCCTCTTATGTGCTGTGAAAACATGCATCTGATCAGCTTGGTGCGGCAAGGCCATGTGTCCATTGACAATGCTATGTGCCAATACACAAGGGATGCTGGGTATGGGGAAGTCAACATCAAAGATGTGAAATCTGAACATTGTGTAACTCTGAACAGCAAAGTACTTGTAATTGCCATGATTGCTGTACTAGTTTTAGGACTGATGATTGTTTTGCTGGTGGCCCTAAAGTTGTGCCACTCAAGAAGTCACAGATTCGGCAACGGTTACAAGGCGTAATATTTTGGCCATGAAACCAGGAATAGCATGTTAATGTCATCAGATACTACAAGGCGAAGCCTTCATCTGAATGACTGTTCCCCTTCATCAGGTAGAATAGCCCAGTTATAAAACTGGGAAACAAGATCGATGCTCAGTAACCATACATGGAAGCAGGGACTGAAGAAAGTGTGATCTGGTATCACGTGAGTTCAGCAGAAGGTACCTCCACAGTGAGGTACTGAAATTGTCTTTTATGTGTGATGAAGAAATGGTTGTACCAGGTTGAAACACTAGGCATTACGTTGAGGCGGGACCATGATGATCAGCACAAACAAATATTAAACCATAAATCTTAATTAATAAAGAACGATAAACGGTGGAGATATGCACGGCCATCATTATAGGGTGTAACTTGGATTTGTATACCTAGGATGTCCGTATTTAAAAGTCAGTATTGTCATTTTGGATGGTCACTACATTTCTCAAGGGTTGTCTAACTATTTTTTTGCACTTTATACACTGATATATGGAAATGAAATATGTCTGAAATGCAATGTGTATGTCTTGTACTTAAGAATAACAGAACCCGTCAAACACTATAAAGGATGTTTCTACTACAGTTCCACATAGGGACATAGAATAAATCTGGGTTTAAATCTATATGTAATCCATGCCATTCATGATTTCATTGACTAGGTAAACCCTGTTTTAGAGGCACTAATTACTTTAGTGTACTTCTAAATGTAATATAGCCTAGGGTAAGCTACTAAACTCCAGATTTGTAAAATGCAAATGATTTAAAGGGCAGGGTCATGGGAATCATGGGACTAGACATGTGAAAACATGGCCTGTGGTGTGTGTGTGTGTGTGTGTGTGTGTGTGTGTGTGTGTGTGTGTGTGTGTGTGTGTGTGTGTGTGTGTGTGTGTGTGTGTGTGTGTGTGTGTGTGTATGTGTGTGTATGTGTGTGTGTGTGTGTGTATGCGTGTGTGTGTGTGTGTATATGCGTGTGTGTGTGTGTGTGTGTGTGTGTGTGTGTGTGTGTGTGTTGTGTGTGTGTGTGTGTGTGTGTGTGTGTGTGTGTGTGTGTGTGTGTGTGACATAATTTAACCGAGCCACAGCAGAGGAAGTGTTGCTGTCCGGACACCTGCAGTAAAACTGCAACATGTTTTCACAGCTTTAGGGCTGCTACGGTTACCTTTCCTGTTATTGATTTGGTCTTCACAACTCAAATTCAGAATAAGGTGTTTTTGTTACTAAGCCAAAATGTAGCTTTTTGCTGAAGGAATATATTCATTTTATTTCCATTTTCAAAAATCTAAAAGATGTATAATATTCATCCAAGGTATCTGAGTGTCAGATATAAGCTAGCATCAGTATTCATTCAGCTTATTTTATTAATAGATTACAGAGTGGAAGCTGTTTAAATTTGCTGTCTATACAAGGACCTGGCATGACTGAAATAGACAGGAGGAAATCCCTATGTGTTCAAATGTGTCATCTCTATGTGTATAAATAGAAGTTCATTTCATCGCTTATTGACGCTGTAGTGATAAGATATTTCCTCTTATGTATTTCATGGTCACTACCACTTCTTGTTTAACATCCTACGCAATCTGCACCAGCCGAAACTAGCAGTGATCACATACACACCTACGCAATGCTCTGTTCAGTCTGACTCTCCTGTTTAGTTCCACTAAATATTTATGCTTTATGAAGGAATTCTTAAAAAAAAAAAAACGATATGACTAATGTAAATAAGCGAATGTATATTTATGAATATCCATATTTTGTTAAATAAATGATCTGTCCTATATAAGTGTGTACTAATGTCATGTTTTTTTCACTGTTAAAACGTATTCAATGAAATGTCTAGGAAAAATTAAATATCACAAAATGAATTGTTGTTTAAAGAGAAATATATTTTCTAGGCCTGCGTGTTTGTGCATGCACTTTAATGTATAAGGGATGGAATTAGCTGGTGTGACGTGTGTTTGTATTAACATAATGCTGGCTGGCAGAAAGACAGCAGGACAATATCCATCAGGCTTCTCCAAACAGGAAGCAGCTTGAGAGGAAAATGGTCAGCACATATAAATAGAGTCATGTTCACACCCGGTCCTGTTACGTGCCATCGGCCTAACCCCGAATGCCAGTGGAGCTTAAGATTGAATATATTATTATTATTATTATTATTATTATTATTATTATTATTATTTACAATTACCAAAACAACATTCAATAAAAATTAGTTGGTGCCAATGTCAATCACTTCTCAAAATTGCCAAAATTAATCTGTAATTGTAATTAAATAAGAATCTCATTGCCAGAAATGCAATCAATTCAATCGGCCTCTAAAACAAAGTGTACTAAAGCTAAGATTAAAGCCAAGATGATCATTTAGCCTTCCCATTATTTATCATATCATTTATTTATCTTCTGAAGTATTTTTTTCTTGCCTAGTGCATTCGATACACAGCCTAACTTGCAACAACAGGATGAAAAGGCAGCTGCATATACTGCATCACCTTTAACAATGGACATTGTCACAAAGCAGCTTTAAAAAAAATCCATATATATATATAATAATTTTTTTTTCATTATAAATGTATAGCATTATCAGTTTATTCCTAATGAGAAAGCCAATGGTAACAATAACAAGGGAAAACATGTGGAAGAAACGTAGAGAGGAACCAGACACAAAAGGGAACCCATCCTTATTTGGTTGATACCAGATAGTATGGCCACAAATAAATCCATTATATAACTGAGCGCTATAATTGTTCATTGATGAAGACTTTGGGACAAAACTGCTCATTGCAATTTAAGTTCTTACACTATCAGAGTGACTGCAGTGATAAACCATTGTAACACAACCTTTTGTGAAAAAATTATTTAAGCATGTATCTTAAAGCAGGCCATATGGGGTCATCAGCAGCAGCAGTAAATGATTTCCATTGGATGATAAGGTAGTCAGGTCCAGAGAAGACGTCGGGATCAGTGGTAAGTCAGGAGTTTCATTTGTGGCTCAACAGAGAGAGAGAGAGAGAGAGAGAGAGAGAGAGAGATAATTAGTTCTCACTCATGCTCACTGTCACATAATGGTTAAGTTCAGTGTATATTTAGTGCAGAGTGCAAGCAGGAACTAGATATGACAGCATAACTAAAAGGGAAAACCAGAAGAAAACACAGACATGAGGGTGTCCTGGGACATAAGGCAGTCAGCCACTTTCCCATCAATAAATCTGACTGAACTCATGAGAGTGTGGGAAGACAGCAAGCATACATACCAGATCACCATAACACTGTATGGCCATGAGTACTCCAGATCTGCACCATTACTTAAGAAAAAAAAACTATTCATAAAAGGTTTGACTAAATAAATACATTTCCACCTAAACTTTAGCACTGACACTGTTTGAGTCCCAAACACTAATTGAGAAGACGTTCTAAGAAAAAGCTGTGCCTTCTGCTATAGTCTTCCCTATACAATGTACCAACAAATAGCCTGTACATTTATATCGAACACCAACAGTTAATTCAGGTACTGTGGCATGAGACTCTTCATTGCTTTATAGGTCAATAGATGTATTTTAAAATCAATGTGAAATTTTGCTGGGAGCAAATAAAATATGGGTGATGTGGTTCTAGTGAGCACTGCATTTTGGACTAACTGAAGCTTGTTTATGCATTTAGTAGAACATGTAGACCATAAGACATTACAATCACCAACCTAGAAGTAACAAAAGCATGAACATTCTTGCATCATGAAGTGATTTATTTTTTGTTAGCCATGCTTCTGGATGAAAGACTGTTTAAATCACACCAAGATATTTTACTGCTTCACATGCTGAAACAGAAAGGCCATCTAGGGTTGTTATGTAATATTCAGAAGATTCAATACTAGCTGCACATGTTTCTAGTAACAATACTTATATCTTGTCAAAATTAAGTAAAGAAAGTTAATACTGTAAGAATCCACTGTTTAATGTTTTTCTTCAGGCTTTGCTGAAACGTATAGCTGTGTGTCATCAGCATAACAGTGGAAACTTATATAGAGAGGAAATATCAGTGTGCCTAAAATAGAGCCTTGCAGAACACCAAAAATTATTTCTTCTACAAACTGATAAAGATCAGTTAAATAGGACCTGAAACGCGTGAGGGCCATTCCCTTAACTCCTACAATATTTTCTAATCAAGTAAGATAGATTATCAATGATATCAAAAGCTGCACTAAGGTCAAAGCAACACAAACAAGAAGACATAACCCTGCTCAGAGGCCAGGAGCAGAACATTTGCCACTTCAACAAGCACTGTTTCTGTCGTATAATAAGGTTATATTTCATAAATTAAATGAAATAAAAAATGAAAATGTGGTATTTCTAAGGCTTTATTTCATAAATGTTATTCCTATGTAGGTAGCATAACTGTTGTGCTGCAATGTTTTCTATGATGTAGATTCTTATTGATTCTACAATTTCTATAAGTTAATATGTAATAATATCTGTTCAAATCCATAGACATGGAATCTAGTAGATAAGTTGATTACTTTAATTAGGAAATTATTTTAATTAGTTTGGTACCTTAAAAGAGAGTAAGACATTCTAGTATATGATTGCATAAAGCTATATTGTCATCTACATAATTTTCTCTCACAAAAGTTTTAATTGTTTGCCTGATAAAAAAAAATCATGACGTCATCGCTACTTAATTTTATCGGTGTGCATTATTATTACTATTATTACTATTATTATTATTAAATAAGAATCTATTCTGTGGGTTACCTTGATCTTTTTCTATTTGATGTTCTCCTTCCAGGCTGGCTGACATACTCCCAGTTTAGTATGATGCCATTTACATTTTAGTTTTTGAGTGTTGTGTTTTTTTTTATGTGCACAATTTATTATACCAGGTTGTTTTGTCTCTAGTTGTTGTTGTTGTTTTTTACATGAAGCTACATTATCTAGAGTTATTATCATCTACATCTATATGGTGACACATTGACTAATCACAGAAAATCACCAGGTCTTCTATACATCTTTCACACAAGCTTTACATCTTTTCCTCACTATTTAATGTTAGTTCCCCCTGCCCCATCCTCCATGACTGCTGAAGACTTTCCCACTTTTTACAGTTTTACACTTTACCCCTACTTTAACTCATATACTACATTCTCAGGATTCTCCTTCTTTTTCACTGGCATGTTTATTCTAACCTAGCAACAAGAAGTCATCATGTTTTCCAATCCAACCAACTGCCCACAGAATCCAAATCCTTCCAAAACGCTCTGGACCATCTCATAAGGTTATCTCCCCTTCATCAGCATAGTATGACACTGGTTTGTTTCCTACTTCAGGTCACTCATATGAGGTGATATTAAGGGGATTCGAATCTGCTCCATTAAAATTCTCCACTGGTGCCCCACAAGACTTAGTACTTCTTCCTCTTCTGTTCTCTATATATGCTCACTCTCTTTGTAAACTCTCCTTCCCTCCCTTATACACTTATGTTTCCACTTATGATCTCTGTATGTCTGGTAGACATCTCATCATGGATGGCAGCTCATCCGATGAAACTGAATCCCAGAAAAAATGGAATGCTGGTCATTCCAGGCAAGTCAGGGTCTTATAATATCCTTAGACGCCTTTATGATCTCGCGTTTGGTCACTGCACACAACCTTCAGGGTAATCATGGACAATCAGCTCTTCTTTTCTGCCCACATTGCTAATCAGACATGCTCATGTTAATTTCTTCTATATAACATCAGAATGATTTGTCCATTTTTCTCCACACAGGCCACTCAGCTGCTGCATCAGCACCTTTTTTCTGACTGAACTACTGAAACTCACTCCAGGCAGCTCTGACTCTGTGAGCCTTTTGACCCTTGCAAAGTATCCAGAATGCACAACCTTTTAATCTTCTTAAATTCTTCCACACCACCATATTACTTTGCTCGCGCCATATGCTTCCTGTAGCTATTCACGTCAGATTTAAAACACTGATGATTGCTTACCTAAAAGCTGTTTTCCTAAAATAATAATTGCATTACCTAAATTAATTATTACTTAAAATAATAATTGCAACCTGCTTCCTCCACTCATCTAGTACTGCTCATCTGGCCACACCATATCTCAGGGTACAAAGGTGGTGAGATGAAAATTTCCAAACAGCAGAGCCACTGACAAACTTTAAACAACATCTAAAGATATACCTTTTTCAAAAATATTTGGAGAACCCAAAAATAAAAGCAGAGTTTTAGATTGATGGCACTGTCAGTAACCAATTGTTTTTGTATCTGCAAAATGGCATACATGTAAATGATCAAGTTCCTGCCTTTTCAGTTACCCTAGCATTCATGGTTTATAGGTGTACATTGCTTATTGTGAACACCATATTATAACCTCAACAAAGATATGTTGGGTAATGCAGTGTGACCTTCTGGTTGACGTTCAAATCAATACTTCTCTTTTTTCATTCTTGTTATTACTAGCACTGGTTTTGTTGCATGTATGAGCCATGAGGCATTTACACTAATGTTTCCAAAAGTGTGGTACTGTTTTTAATATTTCCCATGATCTCAACAATAACTGATTTTGCACTTTAACGATTTTTTTACTTTTACTTGACAGCAACTTAATAAAAAAAACACAAAGCATAATTGATGAGTTTGCTATAAATTGAACCAACATATTGTGGACACGAAATTGCATGCCACAAATACAACCCCAGGCTGATTTATGTATTATGATAAAACTATAGGAGATGGAGATTTAGTGTTTTGCTAAATTTAATGAATATTAACATAATATATTTCCATTTGTGCTTTTTAACACTCTTGTGATATCATTTTGCACTAAATAGCTTAGTTTAAAAAAAAAAAAACAGTTATTCTCAAAACTGCAAAAATGTGTTATGTCATTTTGCTATTAAACTGTTTATACCTACTGTCAAAGATCACAATAAAAGTGAACTGGAATTGACTTAACATACTGAGACAGCCAGCAACCCTCCCCCCACCATTTACCCCAAACTTCAAGCATAAGGGACATTTTTGTGTGGACTCAGACAGCAGTAATCTAAAGATCTAATCTGTTTCTTCCTTCTCCTGTAGCTTGTTTGTCCATCGGAAATGTATTCCCCCCACCCACTGTACCACTCTTTATTCCTTCTGCTGTCTGCTCTCTACCTCCCACTTACACAAAGGTATACACCAACTCAGCAAGTATTATTCTCCACCAGCTTTACATTTTTTACTACAAAGCAAATCTACAAAGGTTTTAAGCACATTGTGCATAAAATGAAAGAGCAGAATAATAGTGAGAGAAAAAGAGAAGCGAACATCTCTGTAACATTCTCACCGACTTGTGTATACAGTATGTCTAGTGATAACTAACATCTTAGTCAGGCTAAGTGTCATGTGAATAGAAGAGGATTTAACAAGTGAGTCAGCATTGCACATGGTTCGAAAGATAAACTACGAAGCTAAGTTCAGTCTCACATCCACTGGGGTATCTCACATCCTCTGAGCAGTGAGCTTCATCCGGTCAGAATTCATCAGAATTTCCCGACTTCCTTACAGGCCTAAATAACAGTAGTATGCACAGTATATGCAGTGAGATATTTGAGTCAGATAATTAAATTGAGGTTAGTGGAGAATGAATAGAATGAAAAGGAAGTCTTTCCGTAGCCACCGGGGCAAAGACTGCATACATAAATACATCAACTCTGCATTTGGGGCATTGGAATTAATTGCCTTCCTTCTTTATCCTTAAGCATGTAAAAACAAATGATGTAGATTTACGTACGGTGGAACACTAGAAGACCTTACAAAAAAAAAAAAAACTTTCCTGGTATGTTCACAAAAACAAGCCTGTTTTTCACTGATTCAGTATGTGTGAGACTGGCCTGTGTAATTTGATAATCCCTTATGGGAACAGGGAAGAATCGGATGATTAAAGTACGTGATACTATAACACCAGAAACTACTCTGATGTCCACATTTCACAGTCACTGAATCACCTGTAGCTGTGCGCTGAAAACAGCTTTGCTTTCTGATTTAATGTCATAGTGTGATCTTTAATTTATGGATTGAAGAACTGCTACGTCAGAGGACAGAATTTCACTGTGGATGGAGTTTCTTCAGAACAGTGTGGAGAGGCCCAGTGTGGAAATAGCACAAGCTGTCTCATCCTCTGTCTACACTGCTGATGTAATTGAATGTTACAATGAAATCATGGTAAGACGCCAGTATAGGAGTTACGGTATATATTAGTCATAGCTGAAGTAATATAAACTATATTTAAAAAAATATATCAGCAGTTATTTGTCAACATCAATCTGCTTATTCTTGCTGTCCTGTATTCTCACCTCTTTCACAATAATTATAATATAATGTATAAATATAATGATTATAGAGTAAAATGATTCTTAACCTCCAGAGAGCTGAACTCTATTGTTGTGTACATTGTACTTTCTTCTCATTGTTTCTGTTTATTAGCACCTAATAGCTGTAAGCTTATTTTGAAATCAATGTTCTTAAATGAAAGGAAGTTTGGCAAAATAATAATAATAACCAACAATTCACATATCAGGATCATACAAGGGTATATAGACAATATACTTGGAAGAAAATGTCACGTCCTCATGTCTGAAAAGGTTCTAAATCTAACACTAAATAATTTCTCATAAATGCATTCTCTCAAATGGCTCCGCATAAATAGGATGTAAATGAGCACTTGAAGGTTAAGAGTCTCGCTCAGTGACCCAGCCATGGCAGCATTGTACTGGCAACAATCTTTTATTGAAGAAGGTTTGGGTTCTTTAAAATATGTGGTGCTAGAAGTACAAGGCAACAGATTTTAACCCTTTATTGTTCTCATCTTCCATTATGCATTTCATCTTCTGGTACTTAATTGTAAACCACTGCGCTAACTGACTAAAATCTGGAACAATTGCAAAACCAGTAGTGTGCAGTATAATAAATTCTGTACACATACAGTACTTCATGCTACAATAACACCACTTCTGTTACTTCTACCTCTTCTTATTATTATTAGCAATAATAGTAGTTGTAGTATTAGTAGTAGTAATAGTATCTGTTGTAAAATTATTGTAAGAAATGTATGTGCAGAATGTATTACACTGCACAATTGTGTTTTATTATTGTACCAGATTTTACTGTTAATATTTATTTATTCATATGCAATATTTAATAATGATCATGATTTATTGTATACTGCATATCCTATTCAGAGTCATGGGAGACCTGGAGCCTATCCCAGGGGGCTCAGGCCACGAGGTGGGGTACACCCTGGATGATAATCCATCACAGGGCACGCAAGCAGCACTACAATTTGGAAACAAGAATTCACCTACTCTGCATGTCTTTGAACTGTGACAGAGAACTCAGTTGTGTTCTAAAGCATCATTTCAGGCTTTTACTCACAATACACCCTCTGCTAAGGCAGGCCCACCCAAGCTGATAGGACCTCGGTGTTTGTCTGTAACGTCTTGGAGCTCAGCTGCGATCTTCCCTCCTAATCCATAGCCATTGACTACTGTGCTCATCAAAGTCTCTTTGATGGTGTGACGCAGAGCTTGGCCATGGATCCCCAATTCTTTAAAAAGCCTAGTAGTAGATGTAGCAATAAAGACACGGCAGCCAACCTCCACCGGGTCGACTCTTGCTCCCCAGCCCCGTTGTTCTGCCTCGAGCTTCAGTTCAGCATATCGCAACCTCTTTCTCTCATTTGCCTCATCTGTTGCATCCTTCCATGGCGCTGTCAGCTCTACAAAATACGCAGTGCGTATAGATTTGAACCATAGTACCAGGTCTAGTCTTAAGGTTGAGGTGACTTTTTCTGATGGAATGGAGAGCTGATGGCCCAAATCTGCCCTCATTTCCCAGTCTCCTGCTCCTTCCAAAAATCCAACCCTGGTCATTGAAGGGAATTTTTTTTTCTTGTTCCCCTTCACAGACTAATGATATCTTTTCGGAAACATATGATTTTCCAGGGGGCGTAGAATTTGTGACTTTTCTTTTAGTCTCGATGGTAGTGGCTATTTATTTTAGAACTTGGTTATGTCTCTAACCTTGGGAGAGGCTCGCTTTACAGGCAGTTAGGATGTGTCTGAGGGAGCCCGGTGCTGAACACAGAGGGTATGCGGGATCTTCACCCCTCCACTAATGGAGATTTTTGGGTGAGGGGAGAACCTCATATGTTGCTCTGAGTAGGAAGCTGATTCTACTTGCTTCCAATTTCCACATGTCTTTCCAGCTGATCTTCCTTTTTTCAATGCCATCCCAGCTCGTCCACTGCCCCTGTTTGGCCTGTGACACGGCCTTAGAATATCTTGCTGCCTCCTCCTGCTGCCTGACTTCATGGACTATCAACTTTCGTCGATCTGATGGAGTTACCTTGTTCCATCGGGCTCTGTCCTGAGATCATGGCCCATGATCTTGGCATGCTGTAGAGCTGACTTAGCCTGTAGTACAGTTACTTTGGGCATCTATTACGGCTTGTTGTTAATGCTATTATGTTAAATATTAATTAATATTCAGTTCACATACATTCCCAGAAACAGTAATAGTATAAACATTTCCTCATAAAATAAGGTACAATTATAAGCAAAGATAATATATGGTTGCCAAATAACCAAATTACTAATTTTCACATTTATTAGCTATGAGTTAATGTCTAAAATGAGAAACATTTTACTGAAGCATACAAAAATGTCCAAAAACAACCCAGCAACCAGATTCACAGCTGCTGATCACAAAACTATTTCTATGGTAAACAGCAACGTTCACTTAGTTACAAGGTTAAGGTTTGTGGAATGATCAAACTAATGGAGTCTTTCAATGAACAAAAGGAAATCTCCTCCAAACTGCTGGCGTGTGGCTTGGCATTTGTTGGCTCATTACACAGTTTAAAAGGTGCTTAATCTTCAACAATGTTTTATGCATTATACAGTAACTAAGTGCGGATGGGAAGCGCATTTAAATTCCAGCACGTCATTTACAGATTAACTTACTACCACTGGTCTCTGACCCACATTTGACAGAGAGCAGGATTGAATTACAGACTGCTAGCCCTGTATGCATGAAATACAGGATACAGATGCAACTTTATCCAAACTATTATACTATAATACTATAATATACTATCTATTATATTATAAATGTTTATTAACATATTATTAGATATATTCATACATATTATTATTATACCAACAGTATGTTAAAAAATTGCTTATAAGAAATAAAAGAAATGCCAGCATTATAGTGGATTAGTGAATGTAGAATGGTACAAGGTTATTCTTTTTGATTTGATGTTCATGTGTGTGTCCGTGTGTGTTTAGTACTGTATATACATTACATGGTATTGCTACACAAGGGGAAAATCAGATTTTTTACAATCTTCCATCAGAAACCTGCACAGCAGTGAACGAACAGAAAATAACAGAAATAACAAAAAGGTTATGACTCATCATAATTTTAATTAATTGGTATTGTTTTGTTGTTTTGTCTTTCTTCCACTGCCACTTGTACATATTCCACACAAGACTTTCATTTTGAGTTTCTGAAAGATGACAAAAACGAGCATGGAGAATTTTAACATGATGCCAGTCAGATCTTTTTACTAGAAAACAGAATCACGGACAAATGTCAGCTTTCAGAAAAATACATTTTTTATGTTAGTTACACACACACACACACACACACACACACACACACACACACACACACACACACACACACACACACACACACACATGGAATTATGTAATAAACAATATAAAATAAAGAATGTGTTTTATATTTTAGCCAAAGTTTTGGCCAAAGTAGCTACATTAAGCTTTGATGACAGTTCAGCACACTGTTGATGACTTAGTCAAAATTGATGGCACACCTGACCAGAAGGCTACCACAGCGATAAATCACTCCAGGTGATTACCTCATGAGGCTGACAGAGAGAATGCCAAAAGTGTGCAAAGCTGTCATCCAATCAAAAGGTGGCTACTTTCAAGAATCAAAAATATAAAAACACATTCTGGGTTATTTAACATGTTTTTGTTGACAACATAATTCTATATATGTTCTTTCATAATTTTATTGTCTTTAGTATTAATATCCATTGTTGAAAACAATAAAAAATAAAGTAACATTGAATAAGAAGGTGTTTCCAAACTTTTGACTTGTAGTATATACATGAAAGTCATTCAATCTGATTTTTTAAGCTCTTTACAGCTTTCAGGTTAGCAAACTATATTTTTATCAAGTCAGTTAGGACATCTACTTTATGCATGACACAGGCCATTCTTTCCACCATTTGTTCATGGATTTGCTTATTTTGTCCAGTGTGTCAAAAGTTTGCATAGTTGTCTATGTTTTTAAGTAGCTTGGAAAATTCCAGAAAATTATGTCATGGCTTTATACGCTTCTGATTTACATCCTTTGAGTCAATTAGGGGTGTACTGTACTTGTGGATGTCATTTGAGGTCTACCTTCAAATTGCCAACAAAAATTGTTTGCACATGAAGCCTAAGATCTTACTTTTTTGGAGAAATAAAACAAGAAATAAAACTTTTTGGCCATAATGACCATTGTTATATCTGGAGGAAAAATGTGAACACTTAGAAGCCAAGCAACACTATTCCAACCACGTAGCACATGGGGGGCAGCATCATCTAGTGGGGGTGCGTTTCTCCAGGAGGGACTGGTGCATTTCGTAAAATAGATTGCATCATGAGGAAGGAAATTATGTGGATATATTGACTCAAAGTCTCATTTTTGCAGATTTGAGAAGATAAGTATTTTCAAATGAAGCAAGAAGTATTACCAACTAATAGAGAACATTTTGTGAATGTTTTCTTTGGTGCTATAAAAGCATAAATGCCAACATAACCAAAATTGGTTTGGTTATGTAACTTTTGGGTTAGTTTTCAAAAGGCTGTCATTCATGCTTTGAATTAAATAATCAATAAACAAGGAAAAAGTGTTGACTTTTTGTAAAACCTTTTTTAATTACGAACATTGTTGAAGATTACCAGAAGCATTACAAAAGATACAATGACTTCAGTTTACAGTATCATCAGCTTCCTCGTCTTCCAGTTTTGTTTTCACTTTGGTACATGACGACAGTTGCCTATCATAGTACATCACGTGCATCTTACGTCTTTTGTGCACAAATACCTCAGGAAGGTTTTAGGTTTTGTAACATTATTACTCTGCTTCACCACAGATCTTACAATACAGTAAAAAATTTAACATGGTGTTCAAACAATATCCAAATCTCATAATGTCCAATTTTACAGAACATCTTGTGGGTTTTAAGCAATGCATACCGGTAATTCACTTTAATTCATAACAGAGTGTCCACGTCTTTCTTTTGTGGCTTCAACATTCTCCAAAAGCCCCTTGAACACATTCAGACCACTCCTGGCAGCCGCTGTGGTACACAGGAAATATCATAGCTTCGCTGATCACATGACAGAAATAAGCCTTGGGAATAGCTCACAACAATTCCTCGGCTTTTGCTTGAAAGTTGGCCTTCGACTCATACTTTTCTCAAAACCTTGAAGCTTAAAGTTTTAAGATGAGATTATAGAGAAGTTTTCAATTTACACACTTTGTTAAATGCAACCTTATGTGACGGAAGATGCTATTTATTGTGTTTTGCTCTCAAAATGTTGAAATATTTTTACTATATCAAGTTTTCGAGTTGATTTCTTCAACTCATACTTCAGTTGATGTTTTTCGTTGTGTTGATCTTGGCAGTCTGTTCTTGATTAGAGCTGTACCTGCATAAAGCTGAAAGAAAAAGCCTGTTCTCAGCATCTGTCTTTTTTCCAACTCATTATAACGGGGTTAATCCCTCTTGGGACAAGATGAGAGCTGCTTCAACAGCAGAATAAAGATAGACAGTCTTTCCTGTCCTATAGCTCTCTATACGTCTACACTACATATTGCTCACTTTGTTTGCTGTCTGCTTTGCTCCTTGCCAAAGGGGTGGTGTGTTGCGATCCTGCACGCTTCTCGCCTTCTTCTAACATCCCCTCTTAGTGAGTGAGTAAGTTTACAACCACAACTGGTATCAATTAGGATACCATTGCACTGGAACACATTTATTTTTCTCTCATGACATGCCCTGAGATAAGCAGCAGCCAAAGCGGCAGACATTAGCTAAGCCATTCCTGTGATCTTGTTCTTGTTTAGTTGGTTTATTTTAATTCGATGTTGGCAATTAATTTTAATCCCACTACTGAATTTCATTTCAGTAAATGAGCATATTTATCGATTCCACCTCAAGAGTGCATATATATGGGCAGAGTCTCATACTCATACTCAGGCGGTATGAGACAGATTATGAGGAGCTCCATTGCAACCCCCCCAAACAAACTAACAGATAGTAACACAATGTTTTTCAAATCAAATAATTATTTCTGTGTAATAATGAATCACTTTCCATGCTTGTAGTCTCTCTCTATGGGAATGCAAGAGCCAATGAAGTAAAACAAATAAATAACTAGCCAACCCTAGAGTACACGCAACTTTTAACTCTCTTAAAATGTCATTTGCTAAACATACTGTAAAAATGTCTCTCCTGTTTGCCAAGGAAAATATTTCCCACAGCCCAAGCTCACTGCATTGCAGTCTCTATGGGCCTCTGAAGTCAAGACTAGCTGCAAAACAGCCCCTCTGGACTTCCACAAAGCCCAAACTTGGATTGAATTCATAGTATGTCGGTAAACAGCTGCCATTATACAGCAGAAATGCGTTATATTCGCAGCAGAGTCATCTCCACTTCATGCAGGATAATGAATACAGTAAGACACTTTAAAGTCTCTATGAAGCGTGTGGCTTTGCTGCCTTTCTGAAACCCCCCTCACACTGTCTTGGTTTCAGGTTTGAGTTGAGGTCAGCTTCTGAGTGTTTCACATCTCTCACCGAACACATCCATTCGGTGGAATCGACTCGCGGTATGACATAAACGTATACACTGATATAATTGTACACTGTACACTGTAGGTAGAAAATATGAAATAATCATATAGTTAATGTTATGTTATACAAATACAGATAAGAAATCCCTATCCCACACACAGTGGGTGTTAACTAAATGTGAATTCAAAACCATGTAAAAGAAATTACAGGATAATATTACAATATCACGGTAGCGGTTCATCAAAACATGAATAGATCAACAAATGAATTTAAAAGGAGAAGTTCATGTACTGTAGTTGGCAATGAGCTGTAAAATGTTTACAAATCATTTCAGAAAAAAATCATTAACACCGGTAGTTCCCGAAAAACACTGGGTATGAGGGGGAATACACCCTTGATCAGTCTAATAGTCGATTGCAAGACACCACACACACACACACACACACACACACACACACACTCACACACTCACACACACACATACAAGCACACACACACTCACAACCTGGAGCAAGTAAACTTTGCCAATCCAGCCAGATTGTGTGTTGAACACAAGGTGACCATGCAAAACCGAACTCCACAGTAATCTGAGCTCAAGATGTACGAAGCTGTAAGGCAGCAATTGATTACAGGTCATTCTAAAGATCACAGACTCTTTCATCTAATGTTTTTTTTTTTTTTTTTCATTAGCGTGTAGGCTATATATAATAGAACAAAGTCAGGTAAATTTCCTGAGCACTAAGAGCAGTCCTGTTAACAAGGCTTTAAAGTAAATATCCTAGCTGGACGCGGCCTCTTCCCGACAAAAAGCTTCTGACTGATGTCCTCTGTGTGGATGGGGGTTAATAGCGCAGTTCATTCGGGCTTTAGGTGGTCTCCAAACTGCAAACAGATTGCACCCACTTTCCTCCCTTATGACATGATACTGAGTCACACTTTTCGAAACTTTTACTGCACGACACCTTTCTGACTCAGGGAATTTAGGCACAGAAGCATGGACCTGATTAAATCAGTACGCTTGCACAAATCAATCTCTTTATGTCTTTGGTTAAGTGTGAACCATTTTGCCTGTTTAACTAAAACGCCCCTCTATGAAATTCTATTTTTTAACCATGGTGAAATGACTTAACTGGCATTTTAATATGGATTAGCTCTATAGAAACCCATAGTGCGTGTGTGCTCTGTTGTATCATTCCATAAGTTATTTATGTCTTAATAGACCAAAAATATGATGAAATATCTGAAAAAAAAATGTTTGAATACAAATGTATGATTCAAAATGTTAAACAAACTTGCAACAATTCGGTCATCCCCAAATATATGCAATCTGCACATAGTTACACATGCTGGGATTTGAATACTACATCATTTGTAGGTTTTTATTTTTATTTTTATAATAAGTAATAGTGTCTGTCCAAGGAATAACATTTATATATATAAACAGTATAGTCATGCACAATAAACACAATGACACATTACATTTGAATTGTTTTTATATAACTTTTAGTTTGATTCTAATATCACACTTTTATGGTAATTTTTTATGAAAGATGAGGAACTTGCATTTTGTACTTTCACTGTCTACTTTTAGTAACATTACAATGTTGATTCCACGTAACAAGAAAGCACCAGCTCTCTTTACTGAAGAAGTTTTACTGTGATTTTAAATCTTTCATTTCCTCATTGGGGAGAACCGTCTTTGTCCATTTCTCTAGACAAGAACATATTCAGACAGTTAGCATTACCAGGACTCTACCAGACAATACTCAAGAAAGCTTTTGTCCTTCTATACAAAATGGGAACGGGAAGAGCAAATTACGTTTAATGGCCCATTTTGTTCTAAATATGCACTCCACCCAATTCCAGGTTAATTTTGAATTTACAAGTGAAAGTAATTTCTGGTCTTTTATGAATCACAAACCTCAGATAAACATATTATTGTGTTTGTCTGATTAGTCATTCGCACTCCAAGGGGTTTAAGACTAGCCATAGCTGGTCCTCGTTATTTCCCCTCATCTGTCTAATCTCTTACCCACCATCTCTCCAGCAGGGAGGGTGCAGACTAACATGTGCTTCCTCCGAGACCCAGTCTTATCTTTTTGAGCTGCTGCCCATGTTGTGTCACAAGGAGCGTAAAATACTCTGAAGAAGGCTCTATCCACCCTCGTCTGCATATTTGACCTCACAGACCCCCCAGATGTTTGTTTTTTAAGTAACTGACAGGATACATAGAGTAATGCCCTCCCTCCCGCACAGACAGCATTATTATTTTTACAGGATGAATGCTTTTCTTTTGCCCCACATGGAAGGCGTGCCACACCTATAGGAATTCAATTCAATTTTATTTGTATAGCGCTTTTAACAATTGACATTGTCGCAAAGCAGCTTTTGTACTATATGAGCATATATCAGATAATAAGCATTGACTCAAAACTATATGAGCATAATTTCTGGCACTCTTCATTAAACATTGAAAAACTATTTATCTATTAAAGGAGAAACACATGGCCAGTTATATTTTATACACAACACTTTTCATATCCTTTAATTTGATCAAGTAAACTGCTTGCTTTAGATCAGCAGTGTTCATATCAGTTGTTGTTCATTTGGTGCTTACACAGGCCAGTACACTGAACAGGGTGCTAATCACATGGCACAAGAACCCACCCACACACTCACACACACACAGGCATGCTCGTGCAATTTTTAAATGCCAATTCAAATGAACCTACTCTGCATGCCTTTGGATTGTGGGCGAAAACTGGAATACCCAGAGAAGTATGGGGAGAACATGCAAACTCCACACACACACAGACCTGAATGCGGGAGTCGAACCCCCAACCCTAGAGGTGTGAAGCCACAGTGCGAACCACTACGCCACCATGCTGCCTGCTGGTGTTGTTGTTTTAAACCTTTTTAGGGATTGATTCTGATTCTGCAACTCCCTGGGAATCAACCAGGATTTGGTCTTAAATGGTTCTTAGCAGAATGTTCACTAAACAAACAAACAAACAAACAAACAAAAACAAAGCACCAGCCATGAAATAGCTAATTCAGTGATCCAGTAGCAGATTTTACATTGAGTATGGAGGCATTCCCTTGGATTCAGTTTCATTCTCATAATGTTCATGTCTTACCTCACGACAACATATAATTCCAACTACACTATAATTCCAAGCTTACCTGATATAGGTCAATATGTGGATTTGTCTCACTAAGGCCTTCTCTATTACAATTATTTTAAATAGCTTTTTTTTTTTTTTTTTTTACAGATGTGTCGAGTAGTTTAAATTTAATACATGAAAACCTGGCATTTTGTTTTCAATTATTACTAAGATATTAGATATGTGATTTAATGCGTAGCGAATTTTTTAAAGATGAAGTACATTTCTCACATGTGTTTACACTTATGAATAGTTTCACCACCCAAATTTTGCTGTTCTGGGGAAAAAAAAAGAAAAAAAGAACGTTAAAAAAAAAAAAACATTTTAGATCCCAGAAATGTTGTTGCTATCATCAATCATTATGTCGAGTTTATTCCTTGGGCCTTTAATGCCTCATCTATCAACCCTTCCATGAGCCAATAAATACTTTGATGAAGCCCTTAAAATGGAAGATGGGATTTCCCGTTTTTAGGGATGACAATCACGGGGAAATCAGTGAGAGTGTATTAGAAACCACACTAGAATTGAAAAACTGTTTCTAAAATTTCACCTGGGATGATTGTATATTGAACATCTGTAACATAATCCTTACCATATTGTAGCTGTGTTCTTTTATAGCCATGGTAATGACTAAGAAGTGCAAGCTGAACACAGACATTCCAGACCCTCTCACTTAAACTGATGAACACTGAATAGTTTGAGCAACTGTTCCAGATGGACTTCTTTATTTTCCTCACAAACACATTATGTTGAGGGACAAAGCTGGCTAACACATGGCGAGATTGAAATTAGTTTGTTGTTATTGAGTGGTTTTAAATGAGATCAGGGTCACTTGACACTGTTCACCTCAGTTAATTCAACCATGTGGTTAGTGAATCAAATCACAAGGGGAGGAATTCTGAAATGAGAATGTGACAGAAACAGACCGAAACCTATGCCTAACACATGAAGTGTGAAATATTCAGCTGAGACGAGGGTCCAGGCCGTGTAGCCTTTCTCCTGTTTGCTGTTTTTCTTCCAGGACGTAAAGCTTTCCAGTTCAACAGGATACAGGACATGGGACAAACAATGCCTATACAGCACTAGGTAAGGGAGAACAGTAAGTCATATTCAGGGTACGTTAATCATATGATGCAATAATCATGTTCTATAGTACTGTACATCAGTGTATGACAAGAGAATGCATCAAGAGGTTTTTTCTTATGTTATATTTGGCATCAGAAGGTTTTTCTTTGTTTCGCTTCAGATGTTGGGCTTTGCTTTATTTATTTATTTTAAAGCTTTTTATATGTGGACATACTATCTTATATCATATCTTATATTTAAGATTAATTTTTAAAAAATCACTTGTAGTGTGTGTGTGTGTATATGTGTATGATTGTAGTCTTGGTCATGACTATTTCGTTCATTCATTCAACAATTCATCCATCGGGCCAGAAATATTATCATTGATGAAATATCAGTAAATCATTCATGGGAATATTTCTGGCCTGATGGACGGACTGAATAACGAAAGAATGAATAAATGAATAAAAAACTAAGACTGCAATCCTGTGCTTGATAAACTGATGAAGCAATAACTCCAAGACCAAGGAATACTTAGTCACGCACACATGCACACACGCACGCACACACCGCGTCTTTGATTGGCTCCAGATGTGCAGGTGTGGTGGCCTACTAAATTCAGCATTAGTAAAACATCCCAAAGACTCAGCACAGTGGAATTTGTTCGATTCTATAAACACTAAACAGGTGTATGCTATCACGCATTAGTAACATCTTCCCCCTTTTCCCCTTTTTTTCTGAGCTCAGATTCTGGATTCAATTTACATTTACATCTTTTAATGTCAATATTTTAATTACAGAAATATATAATGTAAATCCAATACAACAATAACATATGCGAGAAAGTCTTCCCAAATCTCTTCTCCTTTTACTGGATTCTATACTGAGCATTTTCACACACTGTTACAGCACTGGAGCAGAAAAAGGAATTATGGCTGTTTGCATTTACATTAAACCTGATACTTGATACCTACATTGAAAAAACACCACATGAACGCCACTGGCAAGATGAACACTCAGAAAGGCACCAGAACACTCAGCGCATCACAGCCTGCTGCGTATGGGACTCGACCTCCAAATTCCAAAGATCTCGATCCAATTGAGCATTTATGGCATGTGCTGGACAAACAAGGGTGATCCATGGAGCCTCCGCCTTGCAACATACAGCACTTAAAGGATCTGCTGCTAATGTCCCGGTGCGAGATACCGCAGCATACCTTCAGAGGTCTTGTGGAGTCATGTCCCGAGGAGTCTAAGGTGTTTCGGTGGTTTAGGGGGACTCTATACAATATTGGGCTTAAACATTGGGCTCTGAGACCCAGGTAATGCATAACCACATACAGTATCCCCAGGAGAACAATGTCAATATGTTGCATGAATGATTTTAATCGGACCATATAAGAGTAGCTAATTTGCCTAATAACATGTTCTTTAACCCTTCTGAGACCTATACTCTAACACTGTGTACCTTGTTAGACATTTTCCCTGTTTCTGTTTATTACCAATTAATAGCCATTGAACTTGATCAATACATATACAGTGTACAAAACATATACATATGACAATACCATCTCATAATGAAAAAAAAAACTTCTTTATATAGACATTAATTGACTTTAAAAGCAGCTGCCCACAGATTTTAAAATGCACAGACATTTAAAACGCCAGACTTGTTTTCTACAGTTATTAGCCCTGGAATGCATTGTTTGTCTGGTGAGGTTCAGGTTTCACCACACAAGGATCTAGTGTAACTGGTATGAGGAAACGCTATCTCTGTTACTGCGGAGGAATGCCTTAAAAGGCCAACAGCTTCTTAAGAATTCTAATTATATATAATCTATACGGTTTACCCGACTGAGCGAAGAGTTCGTGCTCCTGCCGAGCTCGAAGCCAGACAAAACATCATTACATTAGTGAAACTCATTCGCCCTCACAGCGAGCGTGACGTAGCAGTCATGCAAAATGACTGAAAGAAAGAACATCAAATGATTTCCTTTCAGAATGAGACGATTTCCTGTGAAAACAGAGTCTGGAGTTCAGACAGCGCTCTTGAGACATCTCGAAGGTTGGATGACATCGAACTACTTTCTGATGAGTCAGTTCTGTCTGCTTTTTCAGAATTGTAGGAGAAATAAAGGAACGGAGTAAACCAAGAAGATAAACACATCTTGAACCATATTAGGTAAGAGCTCTGGTGAAATAAGCCCTTGATCACGGTTTCATCAAAGTGCAAAGAATCCTCCGTAGTTTGGTGGAGGACTTCAAAGAAAACACATGATTTCAATGTATTAATCAACGAAGACTAACAAAGCGAACAAGGGCAATACCGCACTGGGTGATTCTTCTTGGTCATCATTTTCACTCAGAAATATATGATTAAATCAATTCGCCATGGCAAAGGACCAGGGAAAGATCTGAAGGCTAAACATGTCATGCACTGATGTTTTAAGCTGAAAGTGGGTCAGGTTCTTTTTGGAACAGGATTAAACCCAGACGTCTTCGCAACATGCTGTACCCAGGCGCTGTCAATTTCACACTAAAGACAAGCGATTTTCTCACAGCAAGCTAGTCAATCCTACATATATCCACTATCTACCTTATAAGAAACACCTGTACACCTACATATTCAATCAATTATCCAATCAGCAAATCATGACATCATGCAGATACAGGGCAAGACATTCAGCTAATGTTCACGTCAAACAGAATAGTCAAGAATGTTCCTTCAATAACGTTTGACTTTGACATGGTTCCTGGCACCAGATTTAGGTATTTTAGAAATTGTTAAGCTGTTGGGCTTTTAATATATAATATCATATATAATAAATATTTTTTATAGAATTTATATAGAACGGGGTATAAAACAAACAAACAAACAAACAAACAAACAAACAAACACAAAAGGCATCATGTGAGTGACAGTTCTGCAGCTGAAAACTCCTTGATGATGTGAGATGTCAAAGGATAATGGCCAGACTCATTTAACCTGATGACAGAACCTGAAGTTGAAGTCGAACAGTGGAAAAAAATTGTCTGGCCGTTTTCCAGTCTTTAACTAGAGAGTTCAGGTGAATATGTTTCCTACTGTAGGGTCGGATTCCTGTTAACAACAGTGGAAACTGAACGGGTCAACAACTGTGCGGCGGCACGCAACGCGAGTGTGGAGGTGCACAGGTGTTCCTAATAAAGTGGACAGACTCACTCATCAGTTAGACATTACGCACAGGTTAGTTACTCTGTCCACTTTATTAGGGATACCAGTACACTTTCACACTCGCTTTCACTGGGAGTCCCTACACAGTTTTATATATGTTCTAATAATGGACAACACATCATTAATCATTATCCCTGCGCTTCAAAGAAATTATATTACATAATGTCCAGATCAAAAGGATGCACAGATTCCTTATTCTGGATAAGTCTGAAGTTGGCACTGAATCACAGATTTAAAAACATGGTATGCCACACTTTCACTCATTCAAAAAATTTGCATTTTTATTTGCACTTGAAATGCGGCCCATGCTGATTAAGTCTAACATTATATTAAAAGGCAGTGGTACTAATATAAAGAACTGTGACTATACAGTCACACAGCTCTCAGCTTCCATCCTGAAGTTGGTGAGATGCGGTTGACTCAGCTATGAAACAGCAGTGCGTTGAGCAACAAGTGGGGTAAAAAAAATAAAAAAGGGAAAAAAAAGGGAATTTATGGCCCTGAGTTCACTCCTGTGGAGCCTCTTGTGTGATTACTTTATTCAGCACGCTTGCCAACACGCCGCACATCCACTCCCGGGAAAAGCACCTCACCTTTTATCCACGAGATAAAATTATTTACATTCCAGTGTTATATGTTCCAGCTGTAACTGTACGATTTTTCTGGAAATACCTACATGTGACGTGCTTGGTGCATCAGCTTAGCACTGCAAATGCGCAAGCCTACGTTAGCGGTGTCCTAAATCAGATGAAAGGTGCGTCAAGTCCAGGTTCTGTTTTTAAAAAGCATCGTGGGGTTGTTTTTCTCCCCCAGAGCTGATACCTCTAGAAGGCTGGCAGGGTTTCCAAATGAGTGTGCAGACATGAATGAGAATGAAAAGGAAAAGGGTGTCACCATAAATCCTGGACTGAAGACTGCGGAATTCCAGAGGACTAATCAGAGACACATGTCCAATGTCGTAGTCAGGGGTCTGAGCACATCGAGCTCACTCACCTTTTCCGTGTTAAATACCTTATGTTATCTCTGCAATTAAATAGGTCAATTCTGTTCTGCCATATTTTATATGTCTAGAAAAAAATTGAAAGGGAAAGTAATGATCACCCTGATGATTTCCAATAACAGCACGTCCCAAAGTGTTTAATTTCTCTTATAACACAGCATTTTGCCACAGCAACATTTACAGTATATATATATTTTTAATTATTAATAAACTATGTTGTATATTTCAGCTGTATACACAAACATGGACAAAATTGTTGGTACACTTCGGTCAATGAAAGAAAAACTCACAATGGTGAAATGGTACAGAAATAACTTTAATCTGACAAAAGTAATAATAAAAAAAAATCTATGAATGTTAACCAATGAAAGTCAGACATTGCTTTTCAACCATGCTTCAACAGAATTATTTAAAAAAAATAAACTCATGGAACAGGCCTGGACAAAAATGATGGTACCCCTAGAAAATACTGAAAATAATGTGACCAAAGGGACATGTTAATTCAAGGTGTGTCCACTAATTAGCATCACAGGTGTCTACAATCTTGTAATCAGTCAGTGGGCCTATATATAGGGCTCCAGGTAGTCACTGTGTTGTTTGGTGACATGGTGTGTATCACACTCAACTAGATGTTCCTGTGACTACAGTTGCACATATTATTCAGAAATTTAAGATCCATGGGACTGTAGCCAACCTCCCTGGACGTGGCCGCAGGAGGAAAATTGATGACAAATCAAAGAGACGGATAATCCGAATGGTAACAAAAGAGCACAGAAAGACTTCTAAAGAAGTCGCACCATCCGTCGTTGTTTGAGCCAAAGTGGACTACATGGGAGACGACCAAGGAGGACACCATTGTTGAAAACAAATCATAAAAAAGCCACAAAGCTTCCGGGAGAATGTCCTATGGACAGATGAGACAAAAATGGAACTTTTTGCCAAGGCACATCAGCTCACGGAAAAATGAAGCATATCAAGAAAAGAACACTGTCCCTACTGTGAAACATGGAGGAGGCTCTGTTATGTTCTGGGGCTGCTTTGCTACATCTGGCACAGGGTGTCCTTGAATCTGTGCAGGGTACAATGAAATCTCAAGACTATCAAGGGATTCTAGAGAGAAATGTGCTGGCCAGTGTCAGAAAGCTGGGTCTCAGTCGCAGGTCATGGGTCTTGCAACAGGACAATGACCCAAAACACACAGCTAAAAACACCCAAGAATGGCTAAGAGGAAAACATTGGACTATTCTAAAGTGGCCTTCTATGAGCCCTGACCTCAATCCTATTGAGCATCTTTGGAAGGAGCTGAAACATGCTGTCTGGAAGAGACACCCTTCAAACCGGAAACAACTGGAGATTTAAACTTGTCAGATTAAAGTTATTTCTGTGACCTGTGAGTTTTTCTTTCATTGACCGAAGGGTACCAACAATTTTGTCCACGTGTGTAGATATGTTTATGTTGTGGATGGTGAAAAATTACTTTCTGTTAGAACTATAGCAGCTATAAAACAGTTGTTCTTTTATCAAACACTTTCTCTCTTAAAGGTAATAGAAGAAAAACCACGTGACACGGAAAGCACAAAGTCTATTGCGGAACACTGTAACAAAGCGCTGTCTGATCTATATAAACATATTTCTGTTTGTAATATTCTTGTCACGGTAACTACTCAGCTTAACACAAAAAAGACCCTGGCACGATAAGAATCTAAGAAGTCTCCGGACACTAAGTAGATGAATTTGCTTTTAATGTCAATGTGGCCAGGTTTTCTAGTCAGAGCTGCAAATCTTCCATAAGTGGCCATAAAAGTCTTTCTGGGAGCGTGGAGCTTAACGTAACAGTCTGAAATCAAGACAGGATCAGTGCAGGATATCATCTAATTAACTTGTTTACATGCCCCACCATGTTTCCACATGACACTGATTGCTTTTGGAAAATAATCAAAAAAAGTGACAAAATCTTACAGTGGAAAAAACTCAGCTTGAACCATAGACGGGCTTCCATTTCCCCAAATGAAACTGATCGAGAACAAGATCCCGCTGCTCTACACACTGTATGAAGACACTGTATGCCTAGTCCTAAATGTCTTTTGGATCCCAATCCTAAATCAGCTATACGTAAATCCTACTTGGTTAATAATGACGATCCGTGTGTTGAAAGTCGACACCTATGCGCACAGGGATCTGGACAATGCAGAACTAGTTCAAGCTTGTAACACGGGTTTTCCCCACACCTGATGCCGCGCTTGATCATGACAAGGTACCCGAAACTGAAAGTGTAACTTCAACCAGCTGATTGTCTCAGACTCGTATTATGTCAGAACCACAAGACACAACACCCTTTCAAAAGTATTCAGTGTTTCCTTTAGCAATTCGTACAGATCTATCCAATCCGCGAAAACCAAGTCCATTTAATATGTGCATTGAATCACGGGAAATTCCAAAACTTTATAAAGACATCTGAAGCTGCCAGCCTTTTGGCCACATGGGTTATTTTACACTTGTTTTTAATATGTTCACACACACACACACACACACACATTATATTGTGTCAGATGACATAACACAAAGAGGGAAGACAAACAGGAAGCTAGAGGGGAGAAGAAAGAAACAAAAAAAGTTTAAGTATATTCAAAGCCCTTATATTCAAATAGTACTCTACTAGTAATAAACTTTAACGTTATCCCTATATCGAAGCGCAACGCTAGACGCACGTTATCTGATGTTGATGTTATATAAGATGCAGATCTTTCTGGAAAGAAACCGGAAAATTACACAAATTATCCTGACCCCAACACTATAACTCTATCCAAAGGTTGGACGGCTGTGGCAGACATCAGGAAAACATGCTCGGAAAGTCCCAGTGAAAAACATGGAAATGAATGGAAATATGGCACCGAGGGCATGGAGTGACAGAGAAACAGAAAGTGACATGCGGTAGGAGAGTAAGTGTGTGCAAATAAGGGTCTGAAAGGGGCTTTTAGTGACGCTCTCTGAATTTCCACAAAGGCCAGCCGCCGCCTCTGCTTCACACAGCTCATGGACCATAAATAAAGGCAGTAATCTTTGAAAGCTTTCCTACACATAGAACTGATACAGGCACTGGAATCCACCAAGAAACCCATCCTGCGTGTTTACCTGATAACACGTAATCCCTCACACACCTCCAACCCTGGCCTGTTATTAGGCACAATGCTATCAGCTGATTGATAGGGAAATTGGTACTTTCCGAATTTGATTGTGAAGCTTCTAACCTGCCGACTCAAGCGTTATGATGATGATGATAACATATACCCGACCAGTGGACATTGACTCGTGTTTTATGAATTAAAATAATACCACAGATAAGGTTTTGGTAAGAATCCTTAATTAAAGTTTACTCTATTAAAATTATACATTTAAAGACAACAAAGCATGACTGAGTAAATTCCAGATGTTTTCGCTTTCGGAACCTTCGAGAAAAATGTCAGTTTACAAGTGCATCATGGTGATAAGAATCTTCTACAACTACCTGTGTTAAGTATCGTGACAGTATTTACACTGAGCGGCACAGTGCACGCGCTCCCTCCGGACAAATACGGCATTGAAACAATTCAAGAACCTAGTCTCAACAATTTCACACAATCATTTCTAAAGCAAGAGCTCAGTCTACAGTATTATATCCAGCACACATACACAAAATGAATGACAAGTTACGGTGAGCCGATAAACAATCGTCCTTCCTGCCTGACTTGCCGATCATCTTAATCATAATACATGTTTTTAAGCAAACAAAACTATTCTGAACCTCTGCTTTTGAAATGTATTAAAAAGGAAATCTCAGTTCAGGGTGAAATACTGTCCTGTAATAGAAAAAAAAAAAGCATTGAGAAGAAATAGTTATGAACAATAACTATTTGTTGTCCAACCATAACATACTGAAGGGTTCTCGTTAGGAAGTGTTCTTTATAAAATTCTCTTCAGGAAATGCCTTAGAATGCCACCAGTCAAGCCAGATTCTCTCTTACTCCTTACTTCAGCGGAGTTCGTAACTGTGTGAACGCTGGCGTGTTTAAGAATATACAAGTATAGTCTTTTGCTCATTGTGATTGGTCAGCGCAGGTCTCCATGGGACTGGGCGCTGCACCCTCATCATTACTGCTGTCCACTTCCTGGTCCAGTGTGGCCTCATCGTCTAGGCGCTGGCTGGTGTAGTCGGTGATCTCCAGGAAGCCGCTCGGCTCAACCACAACATTTGACTGGCTCGAATCAGGCATGATGGAGTACTGCGGGATCACCTACAGGACAGAGAGGGAGATAAAGGGTTTATCTGTACTACAACAATGGTCTCATTATGCAACTTTTATAATCCAGGATATAAAGAGGAAAATTCATATTCAATTATAAAGTTGTAATGTTAAAAATAGCAACAATTATGTTCATTCTTCTTTTTTATTTGTTTGTTTTGTATGCATACTAATGCTAATCAAGACTAATTTTCAGGTCCGGTTTTTACTGTGTGTGTGGTGTGTTTTTTAAAACACCTTCTAAAATTAACACATGCATAAAAAAAAAATCCCAAAAGTCAAGGTCATTTTCCAAAAAAAGGCTACAAGGAAAAAGACCAACAGGGAGAAGAAAGGGGAAACATTTTGTTAGAAAATAAATGATTTAAGTCGACTCTTTAAGGGAAAGGAAGTAGAGTCACAGTGGCATTTGGAAGATGGCACTAAAACCACTATTGATTCGAGTCTGCTCTTGGGCACTTCCAGTATAACGTGAGTAGGAGTGTTGTGCTGTGCGAGCTCAGAGAGAGAGAGATGACGGGATAAGGGGGTATGTTGTGCTTGTAGGTGAGAATTAGATTTAGAAATTTGAATTTTGTTATAATTTATACGTAAGAGTTAAAGCTGAGCAGAGCTGATAAAATGACTGCAGCGATTCATTTGTTTCAGCTGGTTACAATTCTTATAACCTTAACTGATGCAGTGAGTAAACAACCATGTCTGAAGACATATCATGTGGTTCTGGAAAAGATGTTATTGCTTTTCAGAAGTCATCAGGCAAAGAAAACAACTAAGGAGATTGCTGAAACTCAGTTAAGAATTGTCCAACAGATTTTTTAAACCTGCAAGGAATGTGTTGAACCATCAACTTCGCTTGTTGAAGAAGCTTTGTACAATATCAGCAGCAGAAACCATCGGCATGTTTAATAGTGAAAATAAAGTACAGTGGAAACGGCATATGAATGCCCTGCCTTACAAATTTTCGCCTTAAGAACTGAAACTGGCATACGAAGTATTTTTTAGCATGCGTTGCGTACACGTCTGGGAACCGTTCAAACCTTGTTTGTCATGGAAAATCCAAGCTGGATTAATTACTAGAATGAATTAAATTCGCATACCGAGTACTAAACAGCTGTGTGGCTACAGTATAAGTAACCACTTGTTAATGGGATCAATCAGAAACCAGGGCTTGACTTGAAAGATTGAACTCTGGAGCAAAAAAAAAAAAAGGTTATGTGGTCTGATGAGTCCAGATTGACCCTATTCCAGAGTGATCGGTGCACCAGGGTGAGAAGGGAAAGCATGAATAGGTGCACCAATCATGCATAGTGCCCATGTGGAGGCGATGTGTTATGATCTGGGGTTGCTTCGGTTGCAACAGCAACATTATGTGGCATTAAAATAAAGTCAGCTGATAACCTGAATGACGAGGTTTAACTATAAATTAAGTTTTTAAGCATAATTTAGTTATGCTATAAGCATAACTTACAGGATATCAATGAAATAATTCATTGTGAATCACTTAAATTGTGAAATTGTGGTTCTAGGAGCATGAGGAATCATCATATGCTGCACACCACAGAATGCTCTAGAACGCTTCAGGAGCTGGTCTCCCATCATCATGCAAGTTCTTGAGCAAATATTAATGCGACTCTGGATGGAAATAAATACTGCTGACATGCAAGTTGTCGCAATAATGCCACAGCGAATGTAATGAAAGTGTGCACAAGGTTTACTTTTATATAAACTGAAATTTTCTTTTGATTCTTTAAAGCTGCTTTAAATAAAAGCGCTATACAAATAACATTGACTTGACTTGACAATGCAGCCTACACTACGTACCTAACATTATTCGAATTCAAAGCAAGAGAATTTAGCTGTCTGCAAACATTTAACATGAAACTAACATTTTCAGGCAAACCTGCAAGATCATTAAAAAAAGAGGTAAACTTCCTTTTCAAGCTCACAGATGAAACTGCAACATGAATCATTGTATCTGGGGGGGAAATGTCATGTCAGGCTGAAGATTTCTCAAACATGACCGTGAATGCTGTAGGTGACGGGTAAGGAAGCTGTACATGCTGAATTCACGTAGGACATTACAAGCAAAACGCGACTTGATTTGTCCCTGAGTGTAAGGCTTTTTTTTTTTTTTTAACAGTTAAATATTTTAATAAGGCTCATATTTTAAAAGGTTTTAAAAGGTATTTCTTCCTTTTTCTATTTTAGTTAAATAGTCTAATCATTATGAGGTTTCGCCAGCCTTCTGACACACACATGATGACTTTCCAAAACCTATTAAATAATTAAAAGTTAATTACCTCCTGCTCTTTATAACGACTTTGCCCTGGCTTATTAAAAACTGAATCAAAGAGAATCGAGTGATTTGCCATCTAGCATTTTATACAACAACTAATTAAATAACTTCCACTAACAATATAGTCCACTACAACAGAACACCATTCTGATATATTGGCTATAATAACACATCAGTTTTTGATGTAGCAAAAAGCCTTAGACTTTTATCATGGGAAAAGCTTCAGTGTGTCTGTAACATATCTGTCTAGTGAGCTCGCAAACATTACCTGATAAAGAGCATGTGGCTCAGACTATGGAATACTTTACCTTATTAAGTGATGAGCCGATGACGTTATGTTATATTATAACCATAGTGCTTTTGCACTACAGCTTGACTTCCTCCATACTTTACCATATACATTTTACTCAGTTCTAAATAAGATTATAAATACCGGCTGTTCACCTGAATAACGTCCAGGTCTTTGCTCTTCTGGATGCGTCCGAAGGTGGTGTGTGTGTGTTTGGAGCTGCTGATGTGTGGAGACGTAGAGGCGGCTTTGCTGAAAGCGCCGCAGTCGCTGGATGAGTCCACCACCACTGCCTCGGTGCCTGGCTCGATCTCTGCTTCCATCATGGAAATCTTCAGGATGTCCGAGATGCTGGGTTTCTCCGAACTGGACTCGGCCTGCAGCTTGACTGCAGCCTCACCGCTGCTGCTGGACACGGGAGGAGCCCCAAAGGTGATTTTAGTGACTGCTGCTCCTTGTGTTATGATTGGCTGCTGCACCTGTCAAAGAAAATTAGAGGAAAAAAAGGCATGATAGGTATTCCAGATTGTGTGTATATGTCCGTATGTGTGTGTGTGTGTGTGTGTGTGTGTGTGTGTGTGTGTGTGTGTGTGTGTGTGTGTGTGTGTGGTCCAACCTGGCTGCTGCTGCTGCTGGCTGTTTTATCTGAGGCAATGGGATGGTGGGCCTGCAGCGGTGGGGGCTGGGAGAGCTGTGTGTGTGTATTGGGTCGGTGGTGTGAACTTGGTGCCTGCTGTAATCGGGGCAGCTGCGGCGTGTGGACCGCTTTGGGAGGAGTGTGCTGGATTCCAGATCCAGAGGGAGCGGAAAGAGAGGAGGCAGGAGAGACGGGGGGTTTATCTGCACGTGCAGTCACGGCTGGAACCGGAGGCCTAGGGCTGGGGCTGATTTTGGAGACCTCGGTCTGGCTGAGCGTCGACTTGGTGGGCGTGGATATAGAGAGCACCACTGGCTTGCTAAGGGTGTGTGTGGGAGTGCGGTGCTGCTGTAGAGGGGGAGGAGGAGGAGGTGGAGGAGGAGGAAGGGGGGTTGATGGATTTACGGATCTGTAGAACAGTCCTGTTTGAGGGTCCAACGTATCACCTTCCAGTTCTCCCTCCTCCACTACGGCCTGCTCCTCCAGCGGCTTGAGAGCTCCTGTCTGCAACACATCACGCAGCAGGTCAACGAGGGCACTTTTTATTACAATAAAACTGGCTTTATTCCCAAATGCTTTCATCCTCCCACCGGTTGCTATAGCAATGATGCGAGTCTTGAAATGCAAGTGAGAGAGAGAGATTATAAAGTGGGTCAGGTTTATAAAGTCTTACATCAGTCTCAGCCTTCACACAACCCATGTTCACACAGACACACACACACACACACACACACACACACCAGCACTGCAGTGTTACCTGGACAGTGATTGAGCTGCTGCTGCTGGTAGAAGGGGGAGTGTTGGAGCTTTTCACGGTGGAAGAGAGAGCTGGTGACTGACTGCAGGATGTAGTCACTTCACCTCCAGCTGCAACCTTTCCTGATTTACCTGAAAACATGAATTCACCTGATTTACCATATAACGTTCCTTTTTTAAACTTTTCTCACACATATGCACACAACTAGGAATGAACATATTCCTTTCAAAAGTGGTAACTGCTTCTAAATGAGCCGAGATGTTGATGGATTACTGAAGCAATAATGTCACAACTCACAATGTGAGTTTGGATTCTAAAACATTTTTATTTCAAAGACTTCGGTTGTCTGTGAACTGCAATAAAACTTTACTTCTACTTCAGTAAAAATGTACACAAGAACACGAAATACTGAAACAAGTCAGATCTAGATCATAAAAATCATAACCATAAAATCAGTACCTAAAAAGTTTTTTTGATTGTATCTTATATAAATTAATTATATCATATAACTCTTTCCAAACTTAAATAAGAATATAAACATGTATCTTCCTGGCTCAGTACTGATACCTGTGGCCTCTGCTGGGATCTCAGGCTCTCCTGCAGCCTGGCCTGAGGGCTCAGGAGACTGTCTCCTCTCTGTGGGCATCTGTATGGGCACTGCCATCTGACTCAGATCGATGGTGTGCTGCCGTGGCTTGGCCTCTGCCTTTTCCTTTGCTGATAAGAGAAATGCAGCTGTGTGTTATTAAAAGCACCAGAAAAAAAAAAATCAAGCAACACTTAACACCTAAAGTGGAGAAATAGAAAAATGGCCTTCAATAACACATGCACGCATATTGTACACACACACCTGTGGTCTGCTGCAGCTCTAGCAGGGCTTTAATGGTAGACGTGGCAGACTGGGCCTCTCCACCTATCTCCTGGTAAATGATGGTGGGACTCGCTTCCACAGAGACTTCTTGCTCTGTCCATTCCTGAGCCCTGGAGCTGATGACATGCACGATGGACTGGGTGTCTGCAGAACGGAAAAAAAGTCAAGGTAACTAATATGTACACTAATATGCTAATAATCATTTGGTCTGGATCACATGCTATTCATAGTTAGAGATACCCATCATCCTTGATATTTCCCTTTAAACATGATATTATTCTTTATTTAATTTAATCTTTATTAATAAAGTCATATATTGTAACGTAGCACCCTTCTGAATAAATGTTCTTTATAAAAATTAACAAAAATGATACACACAATAATCAAACATTTGCTCTCAAACAATGGAGGAATTTTTATTTTTTTCTGTTTTGACAAAAATGTTCCCATAATAAACTGATGTTCTGTTTGAAAAGCCGTCTTAACCACGTCCTGGAGACAAAAACGGGAACCCGTGCTCTTTCGGGTGATACCAGATAACACCGCCATAAACAAAATCTCTTCTTTACTTTATGTTGAAAAAACACAGTATAAACAGGAAAATAATTTTAGCATTCTAACATAAGGTCCACTTTCCTAAGGTTACTGATTAAAAAATGTATGCTCATGAGCTGTTTAGAAGCACTGAAGGGAAAAAAGCCCTTTCTGTGATGATCTCGCGAGATCATTTCTTGAATGTCAACAAGCGTCATTAAACCACAGTTAACGTTTTTGTTGTGGTTGGATGAGATCAAAACAATCTTTGTGCCCATGCACACCATCAGCAAGGTTGTTGACAAAATGGGACTTTATTTAGGAAAAGAATGTCATGCCCAATGTTAAGGCTGGTGAAGGATCTTGTGAAGATGGATGGCATCGGGATATTCACACCATATATGACTTGGCCATATACAGAGCTTTAAACAAGCTCTCTATGTTTGGGCACACATTACAATTATTAAACCTGTTATTCTATTTAAGATATTAGATATAAACGAATGCATAGCGATACTGCAATCCAACTAAACATCTGTTTGAATAATAAATGTGTTTGATAAATGTTTTTTATTAAATAAATGAATATAATTTGTAACATTAAAGATAAAAAATATATTTCCATGTTTTAAAACTGTGTAGTTACATGTGGCTCATCTACTGCAGTCCCTCACCATGAGTATTGTCTGAAGACGTCGGGCTGCTCTCCATGTAGGATGGAGAGTCATCCTTGGGCGCCCCCTCCTGGCTGGAGCCTGGGATTGCGGCTGCTTCGGGACCGCGCGTCACCTGCTGCAGCGTCTCGCTCACCAGCTGTCTTGCCTGCTCGCTCACTACAGTTGCCTGGAACGCCATTGGCTTCGGCTTTATCAGCACCTGCGAAACATTCTGGGTGAAATGCTGTTTCTCCGCAAGGTAAATCAGGCACGACCAAAAGCACAAATCTGTAGCAGACCTGGGTCTTGCCCTGCTGACCGTAGACTATCTTGGTTGGGATGAGCTTGGTGGTGGTAGACGGCTGCACGGCCGAGCCCAGACCTTTCGGCTGCGTTACGATCATCTTCGTGATGGGCCGAGACGCGGTGATGATTGCAGGCTTTGCTCCCGGCACAGCCTGCAAAGCTTTCTCCCCCTGAGGAACATGCATGCACTTTCAATCGCCTTCAACTCAGAATAATTCGTTCATTGGAAAAAAATAAATCTCAATTATTATTATTATTATTATTATTGTGGCTATGATTCTAATCCTACCCCAGCATTTAGCAGTGTGGTGACCACATTCTTGCCAGGTAAGCCCTGGATGGTGGTTCCTTTCCCAGTGGTTTTCTGCACCACGATGACGTTGGGTTTGGAGGTCATGGGTATGGTGGTGATCTTTGTAGTGGTGCCTGTCAATTATCAGGGTAGACATGAAATCATACTAAGTCCTACAGCGAGTGAGTTTAGATTCCCTCTTTTTTCTGCCTTTCTTCACTCTCATTATGCTCATTACAAACTTTTAATGAATACAAGATGTCATTTAAGGGTTCATGTATTCATATCTCATCACGCCACAACTAAAGGAAATACCTGAGCGGCTAGGAACCTTTGGATACTCAATGACACATAAAGCAACTAAGAGTTATTTAACATGAATGTAAACACCCTGTTCCTTAAATATAGTTTTGACTCCCAGCAAATTACCGGAAGCCATGTTGGTGCTGATGATCTTCCCACCCAGCGTAGCAAGAGACTTGGGCACGACTGTTATAATGCTGCCGCTGGTGGTTTTGACGTATGTGGTCCCAGCAGGTGACGTGGCCATTCGCGCGCCAATGGATGGTGTGACTGAGGGCCGGGTGTATGTAGCCTGGGTCCCTGCTCACACACAGCACATAAGACACATATGTTATGTCAAGTTTTTTTAATTTTTTTTTTTAATGAGTGTTCTGAGGGCTGGTGTTCAAACCTGATGTACCTGTCGGGGTGGAGACCAGCTTTGTGGTCATGATGGCTCCATTGCTGCTCACCACCATGATGGGTCCAGAGCTGCTACTTGGCATGGCTGCGCTCGAGGGCTTCGGCAGAATCTTACTCGGCTGCATCTGCTGGGTGATGATCTTCACACCTACATACGTTGTCCAAACCAAAGATGTAAAAATTTAAATATTGATATATATATACACACACACAAATACAGTAATGTTAAAAAATTTGTACAGCCTCTTTTAATTCCATGTTTTTTTTTGTATAAAAGCATAATATAAATAATCATCTGATCGTTATGGGTCTCAGTATTAGGCAAATACAATCTAAAATGAATAACATTAAATCTTTTCGCTGTGATTTTATTTATTTAACAATAATAAAGACAAAAAGAAAAAGACAAAAACATGGGCAATACTAAGTACCCCCATGACTCACAGTTTGTAGGTCCCTCTTTAGTAGCAAACAGCTGAAGTAATTGTTTCCTGTCTCTCAGATCATTTTGGCCCATTCCTCTTTACGACATTGCATCATTGAGGTTTTTGGGCATTTGCTTATACACAGCACTCTCTTAAGGTCCCACCACAGCGTTTCACAGTTGTGTTGAGGTCTGGACTTTGACTAGGCCTTGATGTAGCCTTGATTCTGATGTAGAATTACTGGTGTGCTTCGGATCAATGTTCTGTTTGCATGACCGAATTCCGACTAAGCTTTAGCTCTTGTATACAGAGGAGTTCATGGTCACTTTAATGACTGCAAGGTTCCCAGGTTATTTGGCTGCAAAAATCTTTGCCCAAACCTTACTAAAAAAATTGTCTCATCTGTCCATAGGACCAAGTCCCAGAAGCCTTGTATGCAGGTTTGCGAACACCAGTTATGAGATCTGAGATGTGGCTTTTAAAAAAAAAAAATTTTTTTAAGTATTTCTCTGAGCATTGCATGGTCTGACCTTGGGGTAAATGTGCTGGGACGTACACTCCTGGGAAGACTGGCGACTGTCTGGAATGCTGGAATGCTTTCTGAATAATCTTTCTCATGAATGAATGTTGAACTTCTAATTGTTTGGGAATGGTTTTGTAACCCTTTACAGTTTGATGTGCAGCAATAATTGCTTATGTCTTTCTGACTTAACACAAACTGCCCAAATTTCTCCTTTCATAGAGGTCTGATGATCGATTAATAAACAGCTGGGGATTAACAGCACCTGGCTGCACTTGAACCCTGTACAAGCAGTAAAGGTGTACTTAGTATTGCCCTCATGATTTTTGACTTCATTTTTCTTAATTCACTAAAAGTGGCACGGTGAAAAAAAATTATTTGACGTTGTTGCTGAGGTTGTATTTGCCTCGTATTATGACCTGCTACGATCAGATTATTATTATTATGATCACCAAAAACAAAACAAAAAAAACAAACATGGAATTGAAAGAGGGTGTACTAATTTTTGAACATGACTGTGTGTGTTGTGTGTGTGTCTGTATATCTCCAGATGAAGAGAGAGGTTGGGTTCTGACCTGACTCCTGTTTGATCTGGATGGTGGGTTTGGATGCCGACACTGTGCTGGTGGTTTGGGTGGAGGACGAGAGCGGAGACGCAGACAGGCCTTTGGGTGAAACTGTCTGCTGTGGCTGCTGCTGTTGCTGCTTGGGGAACTGAAGGAGCTGAGAGGGAGAACCCACCAGAGCTTTGGGAGAGGGCATTCTCGCTGTGGCCACCTTCACTGCTGCTGTGGAGGCACCTAAGCCAAAGGTGCACGTGCGCACGCACGCACACGAGCGCACACACACGCAGAGAGAGAGAGAGAAAGAAAGAAAGTGTTAATGCAAAAGATACATTTACATTGAATTTATGAAGAACTAAGGACTATTAAACAAAAATAATAAATAAATAATACATTTTTAAGATTATTCTAACGACATTTTGATTACTTTGAGCCACGGTGGACATGACCACCGTAGGAGTGGAGGACACCACAGTCGTCACAGCGACAGGGCTGGGGGCAGTGGTGGTGCCGGCTGAAATCACCATGGTCTGCTTCTGAACAGATGATGTGACTGCAGAGCTGGACACCAGTTTCGACACTGCTGCATAGTTATGAGACTTCGAGAGGATGTTGGGGACAAAGCTGGAGCCTGCAGAGGTCGTAACAATAATGACCTAAAAAGAGGCAAAGAGAAATTCAATGTAAAACTTTGTAACTCCAATTAAAAAAAGGGTTATAACCATTAACAGCACAAAACATAACACTGATTATCAATTATATACCATTTAACTGGTGACGGGATCATGGGCAGTCAAGGCTCACCCATGCCCGCGCGGACCAAGTTGGCATGTGGAGTTTTCTGCATTTTAACTCTAATAAGTTTATAAACAACTAGATTGAAGGATGCACACCTAATGACATACGCTAGGTGACTACTTTATTTTCACTTAGTAAGAACGAAGGGCGAGGCACTCTATGTTTGTGTGTGTGTGCGTGTGTGCTGTGTGTGTGTGTGTGTGTGTGTGCACTGACCTTCTGGGTGGTGGTGTTAGTGGCCTGTGTGCTTGGCTTGGTGAAGGTGATTTTCACAGGAGACATGTGTGGCGGCAGCGAGTTCGCGATGCTCTGCATCAGGTTGCTCATCTTCGGGCTGCCGCTCACCGGCACCGTGATGCTCTTTGTGGGGGGCGGGGTCACCTTAGGCACCTCCTTTAACAGGACGGGCGAAGAGCCTGAGGAGTTTGTGCGTCGACGTTTGCGTGGCTTTTCATCCTCGTCAGAGCAACTTACACCTGAGAGAGAGAGTGCAAGATTCCATTTTACAAGACAAAAACAGTATCTGTGCAGCCGCTTGACATTTATGGGGGCTTTTATGGGAAGAGCACTCATGTCAGCCATCTGCAAAGTTATTACAAATTACTACTAAAAAATTTAAAGGCATACTTCTAATTGGCCATTACTGAGAGCACCAAATGATGAACATTCTGCTCTTAAGGGTCATAATGGTATAAAAACTGGCAAAGTTCAAAAGGAAATTATATTAATTATACATTTAGCAGCAGGACATTTCTAATTCCACCGAGCTTATGGCTTACGGCAAAGTTTAAATGAGGCAAAATACATGCAAACACAGACTTTTAATGAAATTAAATAAATTTTTCATTTTAATGAAATTACAGCATCCAACGGTTTACTTCGATAAAGTATCTGCTTTAAAAAGTCAAATTTGTGCTAGACCCAGAAGACACACACACATACACGCGCACGCAATAAGTGCCATACGATTTAACTGATTATGTTTAATCTATCATTTGTTCAATTAGTTGAATGATTGGGTCAGTTTTCAATGGTGAATCAATTCATACTTTTTCAATTGCTTGGATAAACCCACACTAAAATCATCTAATATTAAAGAGTTTCTTAAAAATATATCACAGCTTTTACAGAAAACAGAATCTGCTTGCATTTTATGCAATTACTCCCATTTTATGAGAGTATTGCTTCAGTGCTATGGAATTAAACTGAAAATACCCCCAAATCAAATGAAAAAATCGACAGTCTAGATAAGATTCACAGCAGCTCTGCACACGATTATTACAAGTATATGCTTTTTATTATGTCAGGTATTAGCTACTTACTCTTCACGTACACAGTGCTCCCGCTGGGCAGCACTACCACATTGGAGGCAGGACTCGTGGGCCGAGGTGACTTGACTGCTGCTGCCACGCTGGCACTGGGCGCAGATACACTAGGGGGCGTCACTGTAGTGCTGGTATATGAGTAACATACCACCACTGAAAAACAACAGCATCATCAATATTAAAGTAATTCCAAACCCCCATCACAAAATATTTCGTCCGTCATCATTTACCTTCTTTGTTGCCAGTCTCTGCAGGGAGAAGCAGAGAAGAGTTCTGATGTGCCGTGGCACTAGCTACCGCATTGGCGGTCACGGTAAAAGCTGTTTGAGGCACCAGCCTGGGCATCAGGGGGACCAGCCTTCGTCCTTCAATAGACCACTCCGAGGAGCTGTTTGGCCCAGACATGCTGTTAAATGAAAATACATTTTACTGATGTAAATAAACCAGGTTTAGTTTGTGTTAGTTACATAGGTTAGCTTGGATGTGCTGTGTAGTAAACTGTCTGTCTTACTGGTATGCGATGGTAGTGAGACGCTCATCGTTCACTGCACGCCGCACCTCTGCACGATGCCGCTCAGTTGAGATGCTGGTAAAAAGATTACGCATCAGATTGATAAACTTTAAAGTGGAAAAAAAAAATTAAGTAGAAAGCCTTATCAAAGATATAAGAAATATTGTAACATTGTATTGTCTGCCAGATTGCCCTGATGCGCGTTGTGCAGCAGATGATGAAAACAGCTGGAGTAGTAAGCATTATAGCTACGGCATCGAGGTGCATCAACAACTGTGAAGCATTCTACACTGAACGTAGGTACATACTAGGGATGTGTACACAGTACTAGGGATCGGTTAAGTGATGATATGAATTTCGGCAATTAAAATTGTACTAATTGACAATGTTTTCTCCCAAGCTCACATATCTATTAACTTGTACACCACAAGAGGGCGCACTAGCAATTCACTGTGCAATGTGCAATATTAACTAGATCTTAGCGCCTTGTCTTTGAATGAAGAGAAAGATGAGTAGTTTTTTTTCACACATTCAAATAACAGCGTGAACCATCAGTCAGTCCTAAAGATCAGGTCTGAACAAGGCTTTAGTGAAGTCACACACTTATTAAATAAAAATAACATAACGCTAAAATAATACAATACATACACTGTGGTTTACTGATTTCTCCTCTAAGTGTTATTAACATGAATAAAAGTGTTGCAACAGAGATTGAAATTATATTATAACACAATTAATGTAGGCTTTAACTTGTAGTATTCCTGTTTTGCACATAATAATACATACATTGATACACCCAGACGCACACAGGAATGCATTTAAACTGGTATTATAACCTCTTTATGGCATTTCTTTATGCATATGCCTTCACAATATGTTCAGTTAATCAATGTGAGGCTGCTCATTTTCCTCACCACCCCGCTGTCTCACAGTGAACGCATGGATTTATTCTTTAGTTATCTTTTATTCATTTCTGGCTGCTCATTGGATTCTGAGATGCAGAAATCCTGACACAGACTACCCCACATCATTTAAGACCAAGGCTGTTGAACCTACCTCAATACTTTAGTAAGTTCCCCGAGCAGGTCTTTCTTGTCCTTGGTGAGATCACCCTGGGCACGAAGCGCACTGATCACGCCGGCATACGCCTCCAGCTCTACACACAAAACATTAACAAACATGCACATGAATACTAAGATTTACGGAGGTCTTTACATTTGAAACTTTTACGCCCCACAGGCAATCGATCATAACCGACAAGAGCATCTCACCGAGCTTACGCAGGATTCGTTTACAATCATCTCGGCTGAGGTCGAGAAGCGTAGGCCACACCACCGGCATGGTGGCAGGCAGCTGAGGCTTCTCCTGCTGAATCATCCACTTTTGAAAAACAAAAATGAAGCATCTTAAGCAGTGCAATCTCTTTTTTTTTTTTTTTTTACAGCAAAATAAACAGTCCTTACAAACATTTTATTAATGATGTTTTAATGTAATTTAGCTGCACTGATTCAAAAATAGCATAAGAAAAACTTTTTTATTTATTATCAGAATATCACTACTGTTGTATTATTACTTTGTCATACAGTATGTATACAAGTCACAGATATAAACTGTTACCTTTGGGAGGAGGTGAACACTGATAGAAATGTGCACGCTCTATTTAATGTGGTTCTTCTAAAAACTTTCAAACAAAAAACAAATCAAGTAATTAATTCATTCATTCATGCCATGGTTGTAAATGTATCTATTTTTTTCTTTATATATTGTTACAAACTAACAATTTTCTGAAACATTTTAAGACTATATGCTTCCCTCAACAAAACTCTCAAATCAAATGTCTCAAAGCAAATTTCTGCGCAGCCGTTAGCAAAACTCTTGCACCCATACAGTCCTGCAGCTCATCACAGCTGATGGTTATGTGGCGTAAGAGCATGTCTGGTCGATTCATCAGTGACAAAAAAGTGATCAGTGATTTATCACTGATCACTTTTATTCCCAATAGGCAATTAACGCTCACCAAAGTCTGTCCACTGTTTGTTTAAACTTAATAAAAATCTAAACTCCAATATGCAAAAGGGCTGCAACTTATTAATTTACGCATAGAGCAGAACCACAGCATATGAATTTTGTTAGTTTTGAAGGCAAGTTTTTACGAAGAAAAACAATTTCTGCAACAAACTATTAAGTTAGGGGTACCATCATTTTTGTCCAGGCCTGCAGGACAAAATTGTTGGTACCCTTCGGTCAATGAAAGAAAAACTCACAATGGTCACAGAAATAACTTTAATCTGACAAAAGTCATAATAAATAAGAATTCTATGAATGTTAACTAATGAAAGTCAGACATTGCTTTTCAACCATGCTTCAACGGAATTATTTTAAAAAATGAACTCATGGAACAGGCCTGGACAAAAATGATGGTACCCCTAACTTAATAGTTTGTTGCACAACCTTTTGAGGCAATCACTGCAATCAAACGATTCCTGTAACTGTCAATGAGACTTCTGCACCTCTCTGCAGGTATTTTGGCCCACTCCTCATGAGCAAGCTGCTCCAGTTGTTTCCGGTTTGAAGGGTGCCTTTTCCAGACAGCATGTTTCAGCTCCTTCCAAAGATGCTCAATAGGATTGAGGTCAGGGCTCATAGAAGGCCACTTTAGAATAGTCCAATGTTTTCCTCTTAGCCATTCTTGGGTGTTTTTAGCTGTGTGTTTTGGGTCATTGTCCTGTTGCAAGACCCATGACCTGCGACTGAGACCCAGCTTTCTGAGACTGGCCAGCACATTTCTCTCTAGAATCCCTTGATAGTCTTGAGATTTCATTGTACCCTGCACAGATTCAAGACACCCTGTGCCAGATGCAGCAAAGCAGCCCCAGAACATAACAGAGCCTCCTCCATGTTTCACAGTAGGGACAGTGTTCTTTTCTTGATATGCTTCATTTTTCCATCTGTGAACATAGAGCTGATGTGCCTTGGCAAAAAGTTCCATTTTTGTCTCATCTGTCCATAGGACATTCTCCCAGAAGCTTTGTGGCTTGTCAACATGTAGTTTGGCATATTCCAGTCTGGCTTTTTTATAATTTGTTTCCAACAATGGTGTCCTCCTTGGTCGTCTCCCATGGCTCAGCAATCTGACACTGGTGTTCCTTGAGCATGAAGTTCACCTTGGATCTCTTTAGAAGTCTTTCTGGGCTCTTTTGTTACCATTCGGATTATCCGTCTCTTTGATTTGTCATCAATTTTCCTCCTGCGGCCACGTCCAGGGAGGTTGGCTACAGTCCCATGGATCTTAAATTTCTGAATAATATGTGCAACTGTAGTCACAGGAACATCTAGCTGCTTGGAAATGGTCTTATAGCCTTTACCTTTAACATGCTTGTCTATAATTTTCTTTCGAATCTCCTGAGACAACTCTTTCCTTCTCTTCCTCTGGTCCATGTTGAGTGTGGTACATACCATGTCACCGAACAACACAGTGACTACCTGGAGCCCTATATATAGGCCCACTGACTGATTATAGATTGTAGACACCTGTGATACTAATTAGTGGACACACCTTGAATTAACATGTCCCTTTGGTCACATTATTTTCAGTATTTTCTAGGGGTACCATCATTTTTGTCCAGGCCTGTTCCATGAGTTCATTTTTTAAATAATTCTGTTGAAGCATGGTTGAAAAGCAATGTCTGACTTTCATTGGTTAACATTCATAGAATTCTTATTTATTATTACTTTTGTCAGATTAAAGTTATTTATGTGACCATTGTGAGTTTTTCTTTCATTGACCGAAGGGTACCAACAATTTTGTCCAAATTGTGCAGCATTAATATTGATTTATTGTTGTATAATATTGATTTAGTCTGCATTCTTTAAATTATAGAAAATAGAAAATACAAACGATAGTAGTCTGTGGTGTCATGGCTAATGACATTACTTTAAAAGTAAATTATAATTGATTATATTCTATTTTTATACATATTTGAACATATTGGATTCGAGTTTATCCTGAGTGTCTTCAAGAAATCTTCCTTTTTCCATGACACACATTTTGATTTGCAAATTATCATGATGATTTGCTAAATATTTTCAAATGTATCCATTTCTACTTCTAGCGACTTCTGAAGCGTGCACTGGTTCCTTCCCCCTAAACAGAGTTAACAACACTTTAGATAGTTAAAGCCATGATCATGATGTTAATTAAAAATGTTAGACGTCTGAAAATGAACAGTGCATTTTAATCAAGGCAAAAAAACAAAACAAAACAAAGCAGAAGCGAGATGTACTGCAGTCTGTTCTGAGGTTCGTTCGGTCTTAACTGACTCTGTTGGGAGCCTGAAAAGTTTTATACTGAAAGCAGAAGAGGGTGAGGGCGGAGAGGACGGACTTCTCTTCCAAATAAACTGCATAGAAATATATACAAAAAATAAAAACTCCGGGATTAAAAAAAAAATCAAAAACACGCAGCTGACTGCAGATGGCATTGCAAAGGGTTAAAAACGTTACATTATTACAGCGCTACATGGCGATCACACAAAAATAAACTGTACGACACATCAGGTAGATTAATGGTAAAGATCAGTCCACTATGACAAACGGCTAGTTAATTCTCCTGCACAGTCTTAAGCAAAATTAATAAAACACCCAAGAGACACTGATCCTTAAAATCCTTTTTGTTTTGTCTGCATGCTGTTTTTGTAAAGTATAAAGAATCCCTTATCAGCACTAAGAGGGGTTTCTCTCAGCTCTAGCTGGCTGGGCAGGGATGAGATTCAACATTAACCACCAAGTCTCAACATTAGAACTTAAAAAAAAAACGCTTTTTATATTTTTAATACCTTTGCATCATATCACAATCAAATGTAACATTGTACCATTGCAAAATGCATCAGTGTTACCAAAATATAGGCAAAATGAAGCACCAACCTTTGCTAGACCCAGTCCCCAATGTCCGCCATGTTTAATGTTTCATCGACGCCAAAACAGAAGAGCCGCTGCTATAGCTGCCCGCAAAAGTGCCTTAATGTAAATCCCATCCTGAAGGAAAAACATTAGGTTTGTTTTTATTAACATTTTATATATCAATACAATTTATTAACACAATATTTTTTCCTAATGTGTTATCATTTCTATGTTATTACTTATGGGTAACATTTTCCACTTTAAACAGGCACTTTTCCAGCGTCCCAATCAGGTCCCTAAGAAAAAACAACAACAATAAACTGCTAAACAGGGAGCGAAAGATGCGACTATGGGTTCAAAACTAAATAAGGACACTCTTAAAGTATAATGCTTGAACATGTTATAGTGCATTATAGTACATAATTTAAACAATACTATGAGTCTGGTATTTGTCTGACTACACTGGAAAATAATGTAGTAGTGTCTCGACTACAAAATGGTAACAATTCCAAAATAACGCGTTAAATACTGAATACGGGTTTCTTTCCATACACTGGTGTAATTAATGGTTTAAAATACGACAAATTTAATGGCAGATTTTTAACGATTCCTAAAATATCCGGGTCTTACCGCCCATCGCAGCACAGCGGCCCCTGGCGGAAACATGGCGATCAATTAATTTTTCCTTTTTTCAGCTTTGCCATTGTGCTACACCAATTGGCACCACGAAGTCAAATAAATACAAATAATTTGGCATTCCTGAAAAATCAATCAGTTTAACAACAGAGTTCCAGCTAACTGAACAGTGAAGACATTTGTGTTTTACATCGTTTACAAAGGAAGCACAAAACCCCAAACATGGCTGAAGTGTGTGAGCAAAGCTCTGTAGTTTTGCGGATGCACATCTGTTATTTACATAAAAAAAAACAAGCACAATAAATATGTTCTGCATGGAAAAGTGACCCATTATCCCTCTCAGACATTATTTAGATTTATAGCAGTGTAGTGCAGTATGTCCACCTACCAACATGTGTCAGAGATACACAGAAATAAGAGAGTAACCTAAACTGGCCTAAAATACTTAATACTCAGGTTAACGAGAATGCCAAGCTCAGAGGCACTGATGGCTTTGTGGACATTACCTGAAGCTCTTGACCTTTCTCTATATGATTTTCTGCACTGCTTCTACATGATCAAATGATTGGACATTTGCACAGATGAGATGGTTAATTTGAGTGGTACTGGTCTGACTACAGTGTACCAAGTGTAAAGTTTGGTGGTAGGAGGTGATTATGATTTTAGGTGAGGTTGTTTTTAGGAGTTGTGCTTGGCCCCTCAGTTCCAGTGAAAGGATCTCGCTTCAGCATACCAAGACATTTTGAACAATTTCATGCTCCCAACTTTTTGGGAAGAGTTTGGGGTTGACATGACTGCACACTAGTCTATAAAGCAAGGTCCATTAAGACATGGATGAGTGAGTTTGGTGAGGAAGGAAACTCAGAAGAACCTGTACAGAATCTATCCACAACCTGATAGAACACCTTTGGGATTAATTAGAGTGGAGACTGCAGGCCAGGCCTTCTCGTCCAACATCAGTGTCTGATCTCACAAATGAGCTTCTGGAAGAATGATCAAAAATTCTTATAAACACACTCCTAAACATTGTGAAAGCCTTCCCAGAAGAATTGAAGCTGTTATAGCTGCAAAGCGTGGGCCAACATCATATTAAACTCTATGGATTAAGAATTGGATGTTACTCAAGTTTATATGCATGTGGCAGGCAAGCAAGCAAATGCTTTTGGCAATATAGTGCTTCTATAAATCATAATCAGATTGTCCCTAATGCAAGCTGCAGGCCATGGTGACAAGGAAAAATGGAGATGGCAATAAGAAGAACCCAGACTCAACAGGGAACCCATCCTCATTTGGGTGATAATAGATAACAAAGATTAATTTCCTGTGTGTTGCGAGGCTGAAAGTTCAACATAACCGGGGGGTGGCGAGGGGGCTTTAAGTTGATATTATGTCCACTTTCATTATTAGAGGACCAACTATTGAGTGACTGCAGTCACAAGTCATCAGAGAACAGCTACCTACTCAGTTGAGTCCAAGACCATCTTCACGGTCAAGTGGAACCGGGAACCGTCCCCAGCCACCACACACATCGCAAGCAGACCACAAGGTCTTCAAAGTGATGAGATCTCAAACCAGAAGCGAGTAACTAAAATGAGTCAGACAGGTCCAGAGAACAAAGGGGGTCTGAATAGATGCAGAAATACAGACAGTATCTGACCGGTATCTATAGAGTATTGAGTCACCACAATAATTTCTCATGGTTACTACAGAAGAAAAATTATAAAATGATGAAAATGATAGGACACATCTTCTCTGTGCATACAGAGCTCAAATGAGTATTGACAAGAAAGCTTGTGTTTGAAAATAAATAATGATTTAATCTCACAATAGTTTTGTGACAAATGACAGTTTTGTTACGTACTATGAGCAAACAAGAATGACTTACAGTGTAGAAACATAATTCTCTATTGCTACATTGAGTAAGTGATTGATTCACATTATAAATTTATACATCATCAACACCCCAAAAACTAACAAAACAAACAAAATAAATCCACAATACTCCTAATAATATCAAAACACATATTTGGCCCCAAAATATCATTTGTAATGATGACTGTATGTTTCGTAAAAATATACAGAAATGTTGACAATAATTCAAGTCTACATTACCAACTACATTAAATAATTAATGGCAGTAAACACCATGCAAATTTTCATTCATGCACAACAAACTTAAGGCAATATTGGTTACAACCCCACACATGTTTACTTAAAATATTAAATGTATTTTTTTAATTAAAAAAAAAGAAAAATAATGTCCCTTGTCCTTTTTTTTGTAAAGACAGATGAAGACAAGTTATTAGGGAAGGAAATCACTAGGGACCACACGATACGACATTATCACGCTCATGATTTATATTGGATCATGATTTTATAGATATACCGATTCAATATTACATTTTCTCTCAGATTGCTTTACAACTCTAAACAAATTTCACAAATAAGTTGTTCCCACCAGTGCTGCCTGCCACTGTGTTAATAGTTTAGATAACCACCTGTAGGAGTATAGAGGAATGGCATCATTTTATTGTCCTTAAATGGAAAAAATTATAAATTAAAAATGTATTTAAAAGATGATTTAGGATTCAATGAGTTGATACATCACTAATCTATTTTCCCTCCCATCTCTACAAGTAATATAGCTGCATATTATTTGACAAATCACAGAGAAAGCATTAACTTGCTTTCACTGAACAAACCAGAATTACAGCAGAAGTAATGTACATTAATAATCATTTGTTATAACACAAGGTAAAGCATCACAGAATGGCTTCATGCAACAACAAAAAAACTACAATTACAGCCATACAAAAAGCATTTGCAAACACCCAACACCAAACAAGATGTGTATATATGTGCCTGAATTCATACATAAATAAACACACTTATGTGCTTTTGCTTTCTTTTAGCCAAAATATTCATTTGCACAGAAATCTTATCTTTTTACATACAAATGAAAACCTGATCACCTGATCATCCTTCAATACTAAAATAAAGTGCATTTATTTTTCTAGCTTAAAACTGGTATCTGGAAAATATTTTTACAAATGTTATTGTAATATAATATTTAACCCAAATATGATTTAAGAGTTTACACTCTTTTATCAAGTTAATCTAAACGATACCAAGTTTTAATCTAGTTTTCAAAACCGCTCACTGTGAATAAATGGCTCACTGAACTAAACTAAACTGTAAATCTAATTTAAAGGACACCATTCCCAAATGTGATTGGCACAAACTTCTGAGCCTGCTGACCACCGATTTCTGCCACATAAAGCGCTCCAGTTTTCTGGTCCAAGTCCACCAGGTGCGGTTTAATGGCGTCAGCCAGCTGGATGGAGCTCACCACTTTACACTGGCCAATAATTCCCACTGGAGGAGCTTCCAGCAGAGTGACACGGTTAGTGTTTAACTGAGCAACCACTAAGTACTTCTGGTCAGGGGTGAGTCTGTGGGGGGGAAAAAAAATAATAATTTTATATATATATATACACTAGGACACAGTACATGTAAGCATGCACATCTTACAGCACACTATATTGTCCCACACTGTGTAATGTGTTTAAAGTGCATCGATATCACAGACAGCCATTGCATAAAGTGACAAATTCAAATGATTGGCTTTGATTGTTCTAACTGGTTTGAGTAAAGATTGGAAGGCAGTAATTCAGTTTTAGGTGGTTTAGATTTAAGTACACATACTTTTTGACAATTTTTTTTTATTGCGCCCTGATTCCGCAACATTGGAAGCACAAATGTACAGATTGCCCAAAGATGTCCAAGCATGACAACACCCATGTGCAGAAAACTAGCTCCAGTGGGTTCAGACATTGAACCCACTAATGAACTGGGATGCCAAGGCATTCCCACCTGACACCCGTACCTGACCTCACTAATGCTTTTGTAGCTGGATGGGCTAATCCCCAAAGCCACAAATGTAATCCGTTACTATAATTAAGTACTTTTTTCAAGTGTCTCTACTTTTTCTTCCATTTTTACTTTTCCTCCACTACATTTCAAAGTGAAACATTTGTACTTTCTATATTATCTATTTCCACTAGCTGGGGGTTTAACTTCAGGTTGTAATGTTTGAAGCATATCAGATGAACACCCTCATATCGTGAAATAGTAAACATTTAATGTTAACGCTTGGACTTGGGTAAATACAATCTATTTAGACAAGTTTTTTTTTTTGGCTAGATGTGAAAACAGCTAGTAGGTGGAATGGAGTAATTCAACCAACTGAGATTTGGACAAATTCTAAACTGTCAAACAATCCAGCATCTCAGTTCATCTATTACATGGCAAATACACACATCTATCTATCTATATATATATATACACACACACACACACACACACACACACACACACACACACACACACACACACACACACACACACACACACACACACACACACACACACACACACACGCACACACATGTATATACACACGTGGACAAAATTGTTGGTACCCTTCGGTCAATGAAAGAAAAACTCACAATGGTCACAGAAATAACTTTAATCTGACAAAAGTAATAATTAAAAAAAATTCTATGAATGTTAACCAATGAAAGTCAGACATTGCTTTTCAACCATGCTTCAAAAGAATTATTTAAAAAAATAAACTCATGGAACAGGCCTGGACCAAAATGATGGTACCCCTACTGAAAATAATGTGACCAAAGGGACATGTTAATTCAAGGTGTGTCCACTAATTAGCATCACAAGTGTCTACAATCTTGTAATCAGTCAGTGGGCCTATATATAGGGCTCCAGGTAGTCACTGTGTTGTTTGGTGACATGGTATGTACCACACTCAACATGGACCAGAGGAAGCGAAGGAAAGAGTTGTCTCAGGAGATTCGAAAGAAAATCATAGACAAGCATGTTAAAGGCTATAAGACCATTTCCAAGCAGCTAGATGTTCCTGTGACTACAGTTGCACATATTATTCAGAAATTTAAGATCCATGGGACTGTAGCCAACCTCCCTGGATGTGGCCGCAGGAGGGACATTGATGACAAATCAAAGAGACGGATAATCTGAATGGTAACAAAAGAGCCCAGAAAGACTTCTAAAGAGATCCAAGGTGAACTTCATGCTCAAGGAACATCAGTGTCAGATCGCACCATCCGTCGTTGTTTGAGCCAAAGTGGACTACATGGGAGACGACCAAGGAGGACACCATTGTTGAAAACAAATTATAAAAAAGCCAGACTGGAATATGCCAAACTACATGTTGACAAGCCACAAAGCTTCTGGGAGAATGTCCTATGGACAGATGAGACAAAAATGGAACTTTTTGCCAAGGCACATCAGCTCTATGTTCACAGACGGAAAAATGAAGCATATCAAGAAAAGAACACTGTCCCTACTGTGAAACATGGAGGAGGCTCTGTTATGTTCTGAGGCTGCTTTGCTGCATCTGGCACAGGGTGTCTTGAATCTGTGCAGGGTACAATGAAATCTCAAGACTATCAAGGGATTCTAGAGAGAAATGTGCTGGCCAGTGTCAGAAAGCTGGGTCTCAGTCGCAGGTCATGGGTCTTGCAACAGGACAATGACCCAAAACACAGCTAAAAACACCCAAGAATGGCTAAGAGGAAAACATTGGACTATTCTAAAATGGCCTTCTATGAGCCCTGACCTCAATCCTATTGAGCATCTTTGGAAGGAGCTGAAACATGCCGTCTGGAAAAGGCACCCTTCAAACCGGAAACAACTGGAGCAGCTTGCTCATGAGGAGTGGGCCAAAATACCTGCAGAGAGGTGCAGAAGTCTCATTGACAGTTACAGGAATCGTTTGATTGCAGTGATTGCCTCAAAAGGTTGTGCAACAAACTATTAACTTAGGGGTACCATCAGGAAGAGGTGAATTGGTAACAGAGTTATGACTGCAAGGTTCATTAATCCCTATGGAAAGCAAAAGCTAGCCTCTTTGGGCCAATCCTACGGAAGAGCTACTGTAGCACAATTTGCTAAAAAAAAGTTGACAGGGTGACAGGAAGATGTCAGAACCCACAGTGCATTGCAACTTCTGAACTGGATAGGCACAGACCGGTCAGGGTGCCCATGCAGACCTCTGTCCACTGCTGAAAGCTCCTACAAGGGGCATGTTACAGTCAGATCTGGACCATGGAGCAGTAGAAGAAGGTGGTCTGGTCTAATGGATCACACTTTCTTTTACAACATGTTGCTCCAGGATGCACTATGAGAATAAGGCATGTCAGCGAAGACCGTGTGATGCTCTGGGCAATGGTTCTTCTGAAAAATCCTGGGTACTGGCATTCATGTAGGTGTTACTTTGGCATGAAACACCTACAAAAAATGTTGTAAGCCAAGTTGTAAGCTGATGGCGGTTGCTCCTTTCAGCAAGATTATGCGTTCTGCTACTCCGCACAATAACCCTAACCTTGATGGTTCAGAATTGTTTTGATGACACAAGAAGGATCTACACCATATTTAGCAGGTGATTTTATTGTTATGGGTGATCAGTTAACATTACCTGTCAAAATTATGTTTTTCAAAATTAATCAAACTTACAAATTTACCAAATGTCACAGAATAGCAGTTAAATAAGAACATCTTTAACCTTTGAAAATCTCAGATCCTAATGGACTTTAAAAAGGTCTACACATTACACCTCAGTTATTGGCCCATCCCTAAAAATACCAATTAAAATGATGACGGTTTTGTCAGCATCATATTTCTTGTAGCGACCCAGGCTTACCTCACAGAGTAAGGCGCATCATCTGTGAAGCAGCTTCCCCATGACCCCAGCCAGTCCCCCGTCACAGAGTTAAACACCTGAATCCGCTTATTTCCTCGGTCTGCAACCCACACCTGAGATGCAACATACACAATGGATATGACACAGATTTTTCCATAGTGTACAACTTTTTCAAAGCACAGTGGATGATCTATAGGAAAAACACTGATTATAAATAGGAGAAATACCCTCTGAAAGTTATCGACAGCCACACTGTGAGGGATGTAGAACTGAGAGAGTCCCTCTCCTTTCTCACCATGTGTCCACACCATTTGCAGGTCTACACAAAAAACACACAATCAGTCCAAATTTTCTTCCTAGAAAATCACATCTCGCAGTGCTTTATTCATCTTACATCACAACAATTTGCTAACGATTAGTAAAACATGGTAAACTGTTCTGGAATAGTTATTTTGCATATGCATATACATCAGTGTGGACTCTAATGACAGATTTTATTTCATTTGCCTCCCAGCATTACTGCTTTACTAAATACAAAATATAAAGATCAGTGCAAAAATCTGCACTAATGATTTTTATAGACATGCATTATGAATGTGATGACCATTAATCCATCATAAAAAATGAATGAAAATGCACTCTCTCTTCTGTCCCGTGTACTTTATATCCAACTGCCTGCATGAGCAATTGTAATCTGCAAACCTCGTATAACGTTCAACATTCCTAATATACACTACATCAAGCAATTATTATTATTGTTATTTTTACTATGAATGCTTGTCCCGCTCCTGAATAATGTAAAAAGGGAAGAACAGAAAGAAAAAAAAAGAAAAAAAAAGACCTTGGGACAGCTTAATGAGACGGTTGTTCATTCCTCCATCTCCATCCACAATGTAAACCTCTCTAGTGGAGTCGTGCATGAATATCTCAGCAGGCTGGTCAAACTGCAGTGGATTGAGGCCAGAGCCGGCTTTCCCTGGTGTTCCCAGCACCTGCAACAGCTTCCCTGTGGGTGAATACTGCTTTATAGTGTGTCCATAAGGCCCTGCAGACATACAGAACAACTATATCATACAAAGCGTCTTTCACATGACAGTATCAAACAATCGTTTGATTCAAATGTCTGAAACGTGGAGAAAACAAAATGCAAATCATACCATGTTTAGATGAACTGTAGCTGATGAACCATTATTAAGAGACTGAGATACTTTATATACTTGCAGATTTAAAGTGGGCCTATTATAAAAAATATTCCCTTTTTGAACATTTATGATGGGTTTTAAAAAAACATGAGGAAAAACACACTTTTCTCTTTTGTCCTCTTTTTATTCTTTACATTTGCATAGTTCTTCTTTATAAACCCACTCTTTAGATTCATTTGTTATTCATGACATCCGACTTCCACCAATCGGGGGCCCAGCTCTGCCCAGGAGTCAGCATTTTACTTGCCCGAAACAGACACAAAGACAACACACAAATTTAGAGCTCAAACTTCAGACTACAACTTTGGATAATCAGGATGATCAGAACTACAAGAGGCTAGAGGAACAAGGTTCTGTCAAACTACCAAGTATCTGACCTCAAGCACATGTGACATGGAATGTCCTTTATCATAGATTACCAAGGTGAGAAAATCTGCAATGGGGAAGTATCTGCCTCACTTCCTGTTTAGTCAAAGGTTTCCTAAGCTCTTGAGGCAAACAACACCTTTTTGTGCAGTAAAACCACCAATGGACTACAGACTACAGCTGTGCACTAAACATTGTGTGCCTGATGTGAGCAAATTCTTTGTTCAGCCCACAAAAGGGGCCAGGTCCTGATGTCATTCTCAAGGATACTCCTGTACTCATGCATCCTTGAGAATGACATCAGGACTGATTGATTTGTAATGTGGCCAGTAACAATTGCATCCTCCAGTATAGCCACCTGCAACTATTTGGTTTGCAAGAGAAGAAGAGCACAGGGAATTCATTCTTCACACTATACATTCTTTACACTTTCATGAGCCTTCGTACATTATCAACTATAGCTTTGTAGGTCAGAGGACGGGATTGTCGAGTGCTACGCACACACAGAGATGAAGGAAGAGACAGATGGCACTGATGACGTCAGGTCCACATCCGTGCTCAGGTAGGACTAGCACCCTGTGGCGCGGACCTCTACAAATATGAAGGGCTTCAAACAGTTAGTGAAAAACCACATCTCTTCCTCCCTTCTGGTCACCATGGACCATCTGTAAGTTGCAATAATGTGTAAATAGCTCAACTGATGATTCCATTGCTGTGGCGATGAACTTTCAGTTGAACAGAAAACTGATGACCACCTCTCCCCACACCATCTCGGAACAACAGAACTGTGCAGGGATGTATTCTCAGCCCCTTCAAGTACTCCCAGTTCACACAGAACCAGTAACACCAGACACAGCTCAAATATCATTTTCAAGTTTCCTGATGATTCCATCAGAGTACTGCAATGACAGCAACTACAGGGGGAGTGGTTACTACAAGGAAACCCGTGATTTCTCATGAATGAAGGTGTAAAACTGATTGGGGTTTACAGAAGACTTCCACCAGTACGCTGATAAGACTGTCAGCTGCAGTAAAACGCTTGAATGTAGCAAATGTTTTAAAGAAGACCGCATGTCTGTGATCTCAGCTGAAGTGGCTCAGAGCCCAGTGCAGGCATTTCTGTGAACATTCAGTGAGCAGGACACGATCTTAGAAAATCAACAGGTAACTTCTTGCCAACGTGTATAAGAAATGCATCTGTCTGTGGGAAATGCACACTGTAAAATCTTTACCTTGGGCGAACCACAGAAACGATGTGAGGTCTTATGAGAAAAGTGTCATTTTATAGGGAAAATAAGGGAAGGTAGGGAATTTAAAGAGAAGGAAGGAAACAAAGATAGGAAAGGAGTAAGGATGTGTAGAGTATGTGCAGATCGGAAGCAGCTGGCTCATGAACGAAGTGGGCTCTCATTGACAGCAACTCTCGCAGGCTCCACAGTGCGTTTACAGTCCCTCTTGTGATCCTGACTGGTGAGGGGAGCCTCAACATTGAGGCAGCAGCCCTTTCCTTTCAGCAGCTGGGTCGCGATGGCTGGCCTTAACAAAACTGACAGTGCCCCTGTAGCTGGTTCAGTCCTTCAGCGGCTGTCCCTCAGCAAGTGGGTAAACAGTGTTGTACAATCCGCACACCTTGTGTGTGTCCTTGGGGCACATGGCATGGCCCCTTTTGCCAGTCTCCTTGCCGCTGGTGGCAAAGTAGACTCATGAAGACAAAGGCATGGTTGCGGTCACAGCGAGTTGGCCCCACCCACTCCTCTTTCAGTGTGGCAGCCCAGTACTCTTTCAGTGTGGCAGCCAGCCAGATTTAGCGGCCCCCGCTTTTTCACACAGACCTGCTGTGGCCGCATGCCAAGTAAGCTTCCAGGAGTGAGTGAGGAGCAAGAGGAAGATTTGAGCGCACGTCCAAAACAAGTGCATGCGTGACAACACAATCATTCACAAACACCATTTGCACAATACAGAAACTCTGCTAGTTATTGCCATATACCCCCATACAAGCCATTTCGACATGTTTGGACCATTAAAAGAGTTCCTGGGAGGCCAAAATTTAAGACAAGAAGCAGGCACTCCGATCATGGCTCTAGTGAAAAGTTTCTACCATGATAGTATCAACGCAATAGTGACTTGGGTGGTGCTTCACCTGTTTTTTTAATAACCATCAATATATACAGAGAACTGCTCAAACACTACAGCTGCACACAGCTAATATTTATTTTACTACCCTTTGCACTCTTGTTTGCATCCTGTCACAGCACATGATCCAGCCTTTACAGCTAGAATCTGCTCTTTAATTTCCCCCACTTCTGTCCTCTCTCCTTCCACTTTGGATGTTTACTTTTTGATATTGCACAGCTGTAGAGTACCTGAGCCTCATAAAAAGTATTTCAAAGTACATTTGGCACTGATGTTTTCGTGCACAAGACAAATAGACTTTATATCTGTCTGCCCCTACAACAGTAAAAACCTGTCCAACACCTCTACTCTAAACAAATGTTAGGATCTGCTACAGGGGCTACAATGGTCCATCAAACTAAAGCTTTTCTTTTTTTTTATCACCAAAGTGAAGAGGGGTTATGTTTTTGGTTTCTCTGTTCCATAAGCCAAGTTGATCAAGAAACTGATTCAATCCGGGTCAAGGTCACAGCAAGCTTAAATGATAGAAAACTTTGTGAGTAAATAGAAGGATTAAATTAATCACCATCAGTGCTGTTGGTGTTGATTAGTACTTGTTCCATTACACACTGAATGGTTCTTGTTGCAGCTCAGCTAATTTAGTCTCCATGCTAAGAAATCTCCTGGTATCTACAGTATATCAATGTCCTTTTATTCACCCTCAGTATCCTTGCAATGGATTCAAAAACTTGACCAGAGACTAAAAGAAATGTCTACATTTCTGCATAAACTCACCGTTTCCCACATCAGTTATCCAGACAGAGGGATCACTTGAAGCATTGGCCGAGAAAATGCCATGTGGCATCTCCAGTGTGCTGGTGTTCCAGGCATGAAGGAACTCTCCATCTGTGCTAAACACCAGCACCTTCGGAATATTCTCACCTCTCTGCATGAAAACAGTGAACACACAGTATACCTGATACAGATCTGCTGCATGTCTTTGATTATGTGGATGTGAAAATGTGTTAACTTTACCTGCGCAACATACACTACGCCGGCAAGATGGTTCACGGCAACTCCAAAAACCTCTCCAGTGAAATGTTCTGAATATTTGGGCCAGGAGACATCCAGCTTGTAGAGAGTTTTCCCCACAACTCCCACGTCTCTTTTGCGTCCAGATGCTAAATACTTCCCAAAATTAACCATAGAGGAATAAAAACAATCAAACACAAAATGTAGAGAAAAACAGCTTGTTACAGTCGTTCTCATGTACAAAAGCATTAAACAAAAGTATCTGTATGTAATATCAAAAGGAATTACCAAAGGCCAGCTGATATTATTGATTACTAATATTATCACGATACCTAGGCATAATTCCATTTGTGTTGCAATTCTGTGTTAATAATATTCAGTATTAATTTATTTTAGATGTTCTTACAATTCTAATCAAACTTAGCAAGTAATTTGCTCCTTCCACACAGGATGCTGTGCTGCCTCTCAATGTATTAACAGTTAAGAGTGTGCCGCCTGTAAGACTATGGAGGAAGAGCAACCATTCATCACCACAAATGCACATAGAAATTAAAATAAAAAAAGATTTGAAAAAATCGATTTACATGAATTGGCACACAAAAGAATCGTGATACATCATAGTATGAAACACAGCTGTCTGCCTCTCTACTGGCTTGTGTTGATAGGAATTCCCCTCCATATTTTCATATAATATATTGCCAGTCCTGTTTTGCAATTTGGTGTTGTATTTGCAATTCTACTTCATTACTGTTCTCAGCATGGTTATGATGTACTGTATCTTAGCCCAATTTAACATATGAGAAATGTAGCATTTTAATCACAATTTGTAAAAACACAGTGTCAGCAATGCTAAAATATTGTAAACATTTATTGGTCAATTAATTCAATTAAATTTGTATAGCGCTTTTAGCCACTGTCATTGTCGCAAAGCAGCTTTACACAACCAAAAGAATTATTTAAGTTTGTGTGGAATGTGAATGTGTATGAATCAAAATGGTGAGATAGTCCTTGATGAGCAAGCCGAGGGCGACAGTGGCAAGGAAAAGGAAAAGTTCCCTGAGAATTCAAGTAGAATTCGAGTAATAAGGTAGCAGGGGCAGCATGGTGGTACTACTGCTGCCACAGCTCCAGGATCTCCAGTTGGATCCTTAACATGGGTTTCTGTGTATAGATCCACAAGTTTACTTTACAACCTACATGCCGTCCTGTGTCAATTTAAACTAAAACAATTCCAGGTAGCTGGTTAGCTAAAGTGATGTGTAGCAGACAGCTAGTGGTTTGACACCTGCCTTTCAAATGTCATTCAAATTGGCAATGTTCCTTAGTTATGCAAATCGTAATATAATTTTAATTGATGAAATACACAAAGATTCACCCCCTTACAGTTGTCATGAATAGGGAAATCTAGCTATCGAGATTAAAACCGTTCTCAAAACCATGTTTATTTCCTCTGTAAAGTTGGGGATTTTAACATGAGGCTCTAAGGGAACTAACGTTTTTTTGGAGCAAGCCCCCAGTGGACGTTCGAGGAACTGCACGTTTTACCATCATTCCTCAGATTTTTCAGGCTGCCCCAGGGTGTACCGATTCGCGCTACACTATGGAAAAATGCTAAACGCTAAAGGGGTAAATGTACTTTTTGTGGAGCATGTATTTTATTATAAACACATTTATTAGGGAAATTAAGGGTAGTATATTCTGATAGAACAATATCCTCACCAAATAATGCTTCCAGTGCATGATCAACAAAATGAATAAAACAATCCCCAAGCTTGTCGGTCTTATATATAGTTCCCTTGGTAGAGCACCGAGTCTTCAAAAGATCCGTTATAAAAGTGATTAGGTGATTCAGGTGCATCCCTACTAGCTAGAAAAGCCATTCCCATTACACACGGAGTGCACCTGACAGCTACAGCAAGCGTCGTCATAATTTCTTACATAATGAAATACTCATTAAAAAAATATATATATATATATATATATATAAAGATGTTTTATATTTTATTATTTTGCATTAACCATCTAGCTAGTGCTCTGCACCTAACAGCTTAAACCAAGCTACGGCTAACGTTAGACATGTCAAATATCATATAAGGAAATAAACTTACGTGGGAATTTAAGGTGCTATACATTACGAACATCACGAGGAAGATAATAGCCATCGCTGAACTGATGAAGCACAACTGACTTTTCCTTTTCATGTAGAAAACCTGCGCTGTATTAGTGCACCGAACCGAGTAGCTGAGCAAACGCGAATCCGCTTCCTGTTGTGGTCACGTGACACATGTCTCACCGATGACGCGTGCGCGCGCGCGTGAACCTTAACAGAAGCTTTTGACCTGATTCTGTATGATTTTATGCACTGCTAGTCACACGACTGGGTGATTTGATAATTGCATGCAAGTGCAGGAATACAGATTAATGTCATTGGCTGGTGACTAGAATATGTATACCAACGTTTGTACTGTTTATGAACAGTTGACACATTCAGCTTGGTGCAGACTGAGGCCAAGTGTGGAAAGTGTTTGTCCTACTTCTGAATCAGTAGACTGTATTTGCCCTTGTTATTCCCTGGCTATAGAAGGCCTGAGCATTGTTCCCTGGTTATTTACGGCATGGGCATTATTCCACGGTTATGGATGGTGTCCACATTATTCTCTGGTTATGGGAGGCATACAGAATGAGGTTCATATGCTCCATGCTACAAATAAAGCACAGTTTCTGTGGCTCATACTGACATGACTTGTGGGCATTATTCTCTGGTTAATTAAGGCATGGACATTATTCCCTGGTTATTTAAGGCGTGGGCATTATTCCCTAATTATAGAAGGCATGAGCATTATTCCCTGGTTATGGAAGGTATGGGCATTATTCCCTGGTAATTTAGGGCGTGGGCATTATTCCCTGGTTATAGAATGTGTGGGCATTATTCCTTGGTTATTTAAGGTGTGTGTATTATTCCGTGGTCATTTAAGGCGTGGATATTATTACCTGGTCATTTAAGGCGTGGCCATTATTCCCTGGTCATTTAAGATGTAGGCATTATTCCCTGGTTATAAAATGTGTGTGCATTATTCCGTGGTTATTTAAGGTGCGGGCATTACTCCCCGGTCATTTAAGGTGTAGTTATTTAACAGAAGGTATAGGCATTATTTTCTGGTTATGGAAGGCGTGGGCATTATTCCCTGGTTATGGAAGCTGTGGGCATTATTTTCTGGTTATGGAAGGTGTGATCAAAACATATACAGCATGTAATGTAGAACATGAGAGTTTGAGATGCACAAGACTCATCTTGTCTCAAACCTTAAAGTTAATCTAATTCCAATCAGTCAAACTTTCAATCCCACCTCTTCCTATAGTGGCATAGTTTGGTTTCGTAAAACACAAGACACATTTTATGTATTTTTTTTCTTCAGATTTTAAGGCAAGTGATACATGCATTATGTATCTTTAATATGAACATTTTTTTTAAATAAGGAAGGTAATATTAGTCACATGACCATGATCCATTTACTATAAATATGCACCTGAGGAATAAAATAATCAGAAATAAAAATAAAACAAGTAATACAACAAATACATCAACAGAAATATGTGCATTCAATCTTTAAAATAGATATAATTAATATTTTATGAGGATTTCACTGGTCTGAACTGAAATACATTACAATTGTGACTTTTATTTAAAAACTTACTATAAATAAATGTGGTTGAGTTTGTTGGAGCAGATGTGACTACTTATACTAGACCCTAAAAGGAAGTAACACGCTTTAATGGAAGTGTGTTGTTATAGATAAAAATACACATGGCCATGCACATCTCAACCTCCTATTCCGCAAAAAAGGACAGTAGTTTCACATATGCATGCTCACATTGACGATGACATTTAAATATGACAACAAAAAAAATGCATTGTAGTTAAAGCTGCATGTTCCATATGAGCCACTAAAACCAAAACAGCGAAGCTGCTTGATTACTAACCAAAGTATAAAGGCACATCGCTATACTGTGTCAAAAATAGGTCCAATTAAAAATGCAGTATATTAAATGAAAGCAGTGGTCTCACTGTAAAGATGGTTTAGACAGAGAAAATTGACATCTGCTAGAAGATGTATGTCATCTGATGTTATCTGCTGATTTTCAAGGATCAGGTTTTTCATTAGCTGAAAGTTGACGGGAACGACTGCGGCAGGATCCAAACCATCTCGGGCAGTCATGTAGCCCTCCAGCTGTAGGATGGATCAGCTTCTCCAAGTTGTCCAACAACTTGTTATACGTACTCCAGGATGTTGGCTGGCTTCTTGACTTCACTTGAGGTTAATTAATCCCAAGTCTCTTGTGCACTGTGCACGAAAGGACACATTCTTTTATCCTTTGATGGGTAAGAAACTATATGGGGAGGTTGTGGTGGGGAAAAAGGCACTCTTTCTTTGTTGTAAGGACTGCAATATGAAATGCGTTTTATATATGCTTTTTTTGGTCAACTGTGCCTTGGCCAGAAAACACTGATGGAGAGAGATGATGAATGTAAAGCAGGTCCATGTGGGTGCATGCTTCCGCCCCTTTCTGTATCCAGTCTGACACATTCGACATCTCTCTCAGTCAGGTCAGTTGTGTTTTCTGGTCAAGGGAGAGCTATTTAAAAAAAAAAGAAGAAGAAAAAAATATAAAATGCACTTTAACCCAGAGTAAAAAGTACTCCTTTCCATTGTGCTCACCGCACTGTTTGTGACAGCCTTTTTTCTTTTGCCTATTGTGGCTTTAATAGAAGTAAAACGTAGAATGTTAACTAACCATACAAGAACAAATTTGCTACTCTTTACATATTTTTTCTTGATGGTAAAAACTAAACAAAACAAAATCTCAGAGAAAGTGATGCACCACTTGCCATTCTAGGTGATACATATATATAACACAGAGGAGGGGAAAAAAAATCAAAGGAAGAAACAACCCTCTTGAAAACAATTTTCCAGATTACGGAGACAAATTGGGTTAAGCAAGGCCAAAGCACTTTATTTGTTCTTTATTTGTTTTCTGTTCAGTTGTAAACTTCTGTTAACATGAAAAAATATATAAACAGCCCATATTTTCAAAATAAACAAATGGCCACAAAATTTTATTCAAAATATCAGCTGGAATCAAAGAACTAGTGAGATAATTTAAATGATAAAGATCTCTTTCTCCAGAGCTGTGGTTTACTTAAAGCTAGAGTAGAAAAAGAAATCTGTTACTGATCTAACATACTGTATTTAACTGTGATACAGGAAATCTATGATCATTTTTCTCTCTGGCTCTTTTTAAACACTGAGAAGCTCACATTGGACAATGAAAACAGAAAACGTGGAGCTAGTGTATAGATGTAGTGTTGGCAGAGGTTCATAACAAAGCAGTCATGGGTTAGCAGATGCACCCATGTTTGAAAAATACACATATGTATACAGACAGTATAAAATTGTTTAGAATGGTACTTTTCACCATAACATGGACAATGGAGATTAGATTAGATAGAAACAGAAACATTAGTTAATGAAATAAAGCAAAAGTCATGCATAGCAGAAAAACGCCACTTTTCTCCTGGCCTTGACCAAAACAAAACAAGAAATGACAGAATGACAAAAAAAAAAAAAAAATAACCGCAGACATACATTATAGAATTTCACCATAATGCTTTGAGCAGTTCGCTATTTCATAATTAGGTGCTTGATGAGACATAAAATCAGCATTAGCTATTGCAAGTTACAAGTCTTGGCAGGAAACACTTTTTTTTGCACACACTCAAAACATTAAAATTAATGACTGACTGCTAAAAAGGGGTGAACAAGGCTAACATGGTACATCAGATCAAATACTTATATTCGTTGCATATATAATTCCCTTGCATGGAGTTAGAACACGAATACTCCGTTTGCCACAAAAGATTAAGAAACGTACATCACAAGACTTAAACAAGACCGTTTTGAGAAAGACTTCACAAGCAGTGAATAATGGTTAAATATGGCCCCCACGAAGGACAGTGATGATGAACAATGAAATGAAGAGACTAGTGGTTAGATGGTATGTTTGAGTTGTTACAGTACATTCACTTTGTCACATGCTCCTCATCACAGACACGTTGATTTATGGCTATTAAGAGGCATTTAAATAATTCCATATCTATCTCCATAAACCCCTTACACAGAGCAGACATACATACAGACAGACATACACAATTATCAACTGATTGTACAATTGAACAGTACAAGAGACAGCAAGGATAACACTCAACAGTCCATTGCGTACAAAGTACAAACGTGCTTTTCGTTGCTGAAAGGATGCAGTGACACAGAGCACTTTGGTGAATGGCGGGTTTAAGGCAATACTGGTGCAGTCAGCATATGAAGAAGGTGAGGAGGTTGTTGATGCGCAGGGGAGCTGCAGAGTAGAGTGTAGAGAGAACAGTCAGGGCTCTTTATTTGTCTTGCATCTTCTCCAGGATGGGCACGATCATGTCGAATTTGGGCCTCTTGGCAGGATCTTCGTTCATGCAGATCCTCATAAGTTTGCAGATGTGGGGCGAGATGCCAGGCGGGATGGTGGGACGCAGACCCTCTAGTGCCACCTGCAGGACAAATGAGTAAGGTATGGATGAAAAATTAATTCCAGATTTGCTGTGGCATAAAAATATCATGCATAGATTTACATAAACATTAAGAGACAGAAAACTGACGATTAAATTTTTTTCCTAACATTGAGAACAAAAAATCTGCTTGTGTCCAGTGGACTGTCATGGAAACCGCAATTGATTTTTTTCATCTTCATAAAAAATTTTTTTTTTAAATATATATATATATATATATATATATATATATATATATATATATATATATATATATATATATATATATAATTTTTTTGGTTGTTTTTTTTATTTCTTGCATATTTGTATGTATGTTGTCACTGTTATCAAGATGAAGTAAGTTTCATCCCAAAAAATTTAATGTTGTATAAGAAACAAGATCAAATTTATAGCCTTTAAAAAGACCTTTTTGTGATGATATCATTACTATTTTTTTAAAACTAAAATATTGTTCCTGTTTAGATGAAAATAAACATTATAAATAACATCATATGTTAAACATTAAAAATACTTTAATGCTCAAAATAAACATTATAAATAAACAAAATAAGCATTAATCAATTAATGCATTGTAAACAGAGCAACCTCATTTTCTCCCTGCCAACAAAATAACATGCAACATAAAGCCTTACCTTCATGCCGATCTCCATGTTGGAGAGATCAGCAAATGGTACCTCTCTGGTGACCAGTTCCCAGAGCAGCACAGCAAAGCTCCACATGTCTGCAGAACGCCGGTTAATATCCTCTGGCTTCTTCTGCAGAGCTGGTGGGAGCACATAAAAACAGTAAACAAACAAAAATGGAAAAAAATAAATAAATAAAAATGAATCGCTAAAGTGATAGCGAGGTACCTTCAGGGGCCATCCATGCTGGAGAATACATCCTGCCTGGACACTGGAAAGAGAACTTCACGTCTGCCATGCTTATCCTGGCTGTCATGTCTTCATCTATCTGTTCATTCACATCAAGGACAAAAGAAAATTCATTAAAACAAAGCATTGGGATATAAGAACTAACTTGGGATACATTTTTCAGAAAATTAAAAAAGTCAGGTATTTTACTAGTTTTACTATTTTAAATGTATACAGTAGTAGTAGAGCCCACAAACTGAACTTGTGTTGTAATTATGACCTACTGTATTTGGCAGAAAGTAAAAATGAGAACTGGATGCTGAAACAAACTCACTTTTTCTATTTGTACGCTTCCATAGTTCCTGATTTGGGATATTACATTAGACAAACATACACATGTGGATAACATTGTTGGTACCCTTCCGTCAATGAAAGAAAAACTCACATTGGTCACAGAAATAACTTTAATCTGACAAAAGTCATAATAAATAAGAATTCTATGAATGTTAACCAATGAAAGTCAGACATTGGTTTTCAACCATGCTTCAACCTAATTATTAAAAAAAATAAACTCATGGAACAGGCCTGGACAAAAATGATGGTACCCCTAATTTAATAGTTTGTTGCACAACCTTTTGAGGCAATCACTGCAATCAAACGATTCCTGTAACTGTCAATGAGACTTCTGCACCTCTCTGCAGGTATTTTGGCCCACTCCTCATGAGCAAGCTGCTCCAGTTGTTTCCGGTTTGAAGGGTGTCTTTTCCAGACAGCATGTTTCAGCTCCTTCCAAAGATGCTCAATAGGATTGAGGTCAGGGCTCATAGAAGGCCACTTTAGAATAGTCCAATGTTTTCCTCTTAGCCATTCTTGGGTGTTTTTAGCTGTGTGTTTTGGGTCATTGTCCTGTTGCAAGACACATGACCTGCGACTGAGACCCAGCTTTCTGACACTGGCCAGCACATTTCTCTCTAGAATCCCTTGATAGTCTTGAGATTTCATTGTACCCTGCACAGATTCAAGACACCCTGTGCCAGATTCAGCAAAGCAGCCCCAGAACATAACAGAGCCTCCTCCATGTTTCACAGTAGGGACAGTGTTCTTTTCTTGATATGCTTCATTTTTCCGTCTGTGAACATAGAGCTGATGTGCCCTGGCAAAAAGTTCCATTTTTGTCTCATCTGTCCATAGGACATTCTCCCAGAAGCTTTGTGGCTTGTCAACATGTAGTTTGGCATATTCCAGTCTGGCTTTTTTATGATTTGTTTTCAACAATGGTGTCCTCCTTGGTCGTCTCCTACGTAGTCCACTTTGGCTCAAACAACAACGGATGGTGCGATCTGACACTGATGTTCCTTGAGCATGAAGTTCACCTTGGATCTCTTTAGAAGTCTTTCTGGGCTCTTTTGTTACCATTCGGATTATCCGTCTCTTTGATTTGTCATCAATTTTCCTCCTGCGACCACGTCCAGGGAGGTTGGCTACAGTCCCATGGATCTTAAATTTCTGAATAATATGTGCAACTGTAGTCACAGAAACATCTAGCTGCTTGGAAATGGTCTTATAGCCTTTACCTTTAACATGCTTGTCTATAATTTTCTTTTGAATCTCCTGAGACAACTCTTTCCTTCGCTTCCTCTGGTCCATGTTGAGTGTGGTACATACCATGTCACCGAACAACACAGTGACTACCTGGAGCCCTATATATAGGCCCACTGACTGATTACAAGATCGCGTAATGTAAGCGATTTCGAAGTGTGTGTGCAAAGCCTCGCTGTAGACAATGTTCATGTCATTCACACGGATTCTCAACCCGGATTGCTGCAGACGCCTGCAAAAGGAGGCGATTTGCTTGTGTATTGCAGGCACAGGTCCTTGTTCACGACCAATATCATATAAGCGAAAACAATACTAGACTATGAATACTTCTTCCTCCACCGAGAAACAAAATTCCAACAACAACAACAACAACAACTGCACAACACAACTTTCTTTTTTACTCCTGGGAATCCGTACAGCTGGAGTTACTCCGTCGGCAAATGCATATGCGTGACTGAGATGCATGAGTTTCAGTACTGTATATTTTGGCGCATACCGCATTTAGTTTTGTCCTTACCATGACACTCTTGCTGTTGAGATAGTGACGTGGAATCATGGGCTCCAGTGTGTGAAGGAAGGCCATCCCGCAGGCAATATCCAGAGCAAACTTCACAGCCTGCATCTGATCCACCACAAAGTCTAAAGAGGAAGCAATAAATTATTTAGAACTCAATTATCTTTTCCACGAAAATCACAATGTGAAATTGCGATGTCATACAGGAAATACCAAAGACACTTCATAAAAATAAAAGACAGTTATGTATTGTGTACAGACTGTGTGTTTATAAAACTCTACTCACTGGTGCCCTCATGAAGCACGTTGTAAAGGGAACCATAGGGCATCCAGTGTGTAATGATGACGGGGTGAGGAGCAGGAGGTGACTGACACCCACCCAACATGGGCAAGACGTTGGGATGGGAGAAAATTCTAGGGTGACACACACACACACACGTGGCAGCTTGAGTTAGAAGGTTTACAACTGAACAGAAAACAAAGAGCACATTTGTTTCATACAAGGCAAGTATCAAAATCAACCTCTTAGCTCCTGTGTGAGCGCGGAACACAGAGGCTAGAAATGAAGCAGGCTCTCAGGAACTGTTGCAAGTTACCTCAGTTTGGGGTATTCCTCATTAAAATCCCGACTCTTTCTGGTGGTCCAGTCCCGAACATGGAGCACCTTCACTACAATTTCTGTCCCTTGCCAGCGGCCCTTCCACAACTACCATGAAGAGAGTAACAATTATTCATAGAAATAAAAAAATAAATAAAGTATTTATTTACTTATTTGATTATTTGGCTTTGGGCAATGTTTACAACATAGGAATGGGCTCACCTCTCCTGAGTGATTTTCATTGATCTTGGATAGAAATGAGAGCTGCTTGTAATCAATGCCGGCATGTTTGTTTAGTGTACCATTGCCTATAAATAAAAAACAATCCACCAATGCAATGATTTAGACATCTTACTTTGAGAAGATGGGCATACAGTAAATCTTAAATACATATTTTACACATTTTTGCTTTTGCTTACGTGGTCGTGTTCGAGTTGTGCCCTTCCAGAAGGTGTCCTTAAAGGGAACTTTGGTCAGATTCTGTCCTTGCTTCTCAGCCATTTCTAAATAAACATGGTTTCGGTTAATGTGATTAACATGGTACATTATGCGCGTTCATATTCAAATGAATTTCAGTGTCTCATGAGTTAAAATGGTTTGTCACAAACCTTTCAGACGTTCACGCAGGTGTGGCTTGCCTTTGTCCAATGGTGTTTCTCCATATTTGTTACAGATGCTCGCCTGAGCACCATTATTGACAAGATCCTAAATAAAAAAATATATATGTTACTTAAAATAATAGCAAATGCAAATGCAAAAAAAAAAAATAATAGAAGGGAGTAAATTCTTTAGAGATTAAATATTTTGTAGATACAAACAATATTCTATTTACATTCACTTGGAATTTGATTAATTAACCAGACATACATGTGCAGTATTAGGTCTACAGTAACCAACTGTAGTCTATCTGTTGCTATGTACAATTTTTCTGTAGCCCCCATTAACACATAATTAAGTAGGAAGGAACTGCCATATCCTTGTGGCTTGTTAGTGGGTCTTGCATTTGTATGAGTGTATCCGGTTGATTAGGGCTGAGCAGGATTTTAAAAACACAGCTAAGGTAAAAGTTTAAAGTATCTGGAGGGGTCAAAATCTTATCACTTAAATGGTAAAGAATGTTCATTAGTTTGTTTAATTAATGTATTCATTCACTTCATCTTTTATTCAACTTTTCCTGGTGATGGTCATGGTGGCAAAAGACAGGAAGATCAGCCCAGACTTGTTGATCCATAAACACTGGTTCTTTAGCTCCTCCTGGGGGACCAACTATGTGATGATCTCTCTACTGAGGTCTCCATCCTGTGGGATGTGCCTAATACAACTCTAGTGGGAGCAGACTTGGGAGACTCCTCATAATCCAGGTCATTCTCACGCCCTTTAGACATGAATGCAATCCCAAGGTACTGAAACTCTTCCAACAACAGGAAGGTCTCTCCCCTCAATTTCAGGGAGCATGTCATGCTTTTCTGTGAGAGAAACATGGTCCTGGATTTGCAGATCTGCACCCGACTTCAGACAGCACCAAGAGAATATCATCTTTAAATAACAGTTATGGTTCCTCTTGGCCACTCTATACTGCAAATTTATCCAACCTTGGCTGTCTCTTCACATCCTGTTGATGGAAACAAACAGTAGGGGAGACGAGACACACCCTTGATGGAAATGGAAACCAACATTACAAGGTTGCTACTTAATGCCAAAAATATGGACTTAGGCTGGGGTCAAATGAAAATCACATGTGCAAATCAAATCCAATAACATGTATTCGTTCAGATATGGATGAAGCACATCGTAGGCCTTCCCCTGAATCCACAAAACACATTTAGACATGATTAACATACTTCCATAACTCCTTGCAGAGCTGTGCATCAGTAAACAGCTGGTCCACTGTTCTATGGCCTGGCCAGCACCTATATGCCTCCTAAATCCCAGGCCAACATATTGGATGGAGTCTCCTCTCCAGAACCCTGACATGGGCTTTTCCCCAGAAGACTGAGGAGTGCGATTTCTCCTATAACTGGAACACACCCTCTTTTAAAAATATGGACCACCATCCCAGCTTGCCAGACAAAGCCTCACATCTCCACACAAAATTGAAGTGGCATGTTAGCCGCACAACTCCAACCTTGTCCTTCAAATGTTAAGAATGTTTCCATTCACTATAGTAAGATGAGACACAGAGAGGGACTCTACAACACCAGATATTTCTAGCACCATCTTGTTAAGAGAGGGTATGTGTAATGGTTTAAGAATATCCTCGAATTGCTCCTTCCATCATTTCACAAGATCACCAGTAGATGTCAACACTCCCAAGCATTTCCACAACAGAACAGCACGATCATGTACCCCCTTTTGGAAAAGCTGAGCAGTTCGCCCCGAACATCTTTAAGGCCGCCCAAAAGTTTTTCTCCATAGTTTCTCACCCAAACAAGTTTCCACATGACAGACGTGCATCACTGCACACCAGCGCTACTGTCACAAACAGTGACTCAAAGCCACAGCTTATTCTTCTTCTTTTCTTACTTTTTTTTTTTTTTCATCGGGTCAATCAATATTTGGACACTGACAAAATGAATGTTTTTCCAGATGTCTACCACACTATGTTTGAATCAAAACTAGATACTGTTACTAGATACTACCATCATAAGCCCCCAATTTTTTTTTGTTGATTAAAGGAAAGGAAAGAGATAGTTGTGTTGAGTTGGTGCACTTGGTACATCTCTAAAATAAAAGAATGCAGTGTTGAACTCTAAAAGTTCTGAAAGAACACAGAACATAACTATCTACAGGTAACAGAATAACTCTTTATCTGGTAAGAAATTGATTGTCCAGATTTACCTGCAGGTAGGCATAACTATCATAGTCAACAATCAGGAGAAGACCAAACTAAGTTCAAAGCGGTTTACAACAATGTAAATGTTAAAAAGGAAGCAACTGGTCATGAGTCGAAACATACTACTTCATCTTGTGGCATGGGCATTTGTGGCTGCCAGTGAGACTAGTTTCAACTTGATAATGTGATGGCAGCAGGATGTATTCTAAAAGGGTAACGAGTCATATCTGTGCAGATTCAGCCAAACGCTTCAGAAGTCATTGCTTTGCAGTGCAGAGGGACACATTTCCTAAAGCAAATTTCAAAAGCAGACAAACACAGTATATTCTCTTCATATACACACGTGGACGAAATTGTTGGTACCCTTCGGTCAATGAAAGAAAAACTCACAATGGTCACAGAAATAACTTTAATCTGACAAAAGTCATAATAAATAAGAATTCTATGAATGTTAACCAATGAAAGTCAGACATTGCTTTTCAACCATGCTTCAACGGAATTATAAAAAAAAAAATGAACTCATGGAACAGGCCTGGACAAAAATGATGGCACCCCTAACTTAATAGTTTGTTGCACAACCTTTTGAGTCAATCACTGCAATCAAACGATTCCTGTAACTGTCAATGAGACTTCTGCACCTCTCTGCAGGTATTTTGGCCCACTCCTCATGAGCAAGCTGCTCCAGTGGTTTCCGGTTTGAAGGGTGTCTTTTCCAGACAGCATGTTTCAGCTCCTTCCAAAGATGCTCAATAGGATTGAGGTCAGGGCTCATAGAAGGCCACTTTAGAATAGTCCAATGTTTTTTTTTATTTTTTACACAATCTAGAACAATACTGTAGATTTTAAACCTATGGAATAACACATATAGATGCATGTAATTAAGTAAGAACAACAGTCAATTGTTCTGGAATAGTTCTTACAAGAACAGTATTGTCAAGTGCATTTTTAAAAACCCAACAAGCACCATGATGGAACTGGCTCTCATGAAAATCATCCCAAGAAAGCAAAAGCAAAATTTACCTGTAAATTTAGAAATTAATTTAGAGTTACCAGTCTCACCTCCAGCGGTACAGATTAGAGTCATGATGAGGCACATTTACAGAGCACAAGCAGAGATGCATCTCAATATCAACTGTTCCAAGGAGATTATTGCACAATTTGGATACCTACGTAATCATTTTACAATGTAGAAAAAACTAAAAATCACGAAAGACGGCTAAATTAGAAGCTGTGTCCAGAGTTTTGACTGGTACTGTAGCACGATTATCACTAAAACTACACAAGCCCATTCACCATAATGTCTCAATCCATTAAGTGGTTGCAAACAGTAACACACAAAGTATGTCCCGAATTTTGCATAAAATACCTGACCAATTATGGTCCTATGGTAGTCCCTCTCAATTGATAACAGCATCAGATGCAAGTGTATTAAAAGGCTGCAAAATTTCACACATCAACTGTGTAAATTCAGCTATACTCTGCAGTTATCATCTACACACATGGACAAAAGTGTTGGTACCCTTCGGTCAATAAAAGAAAAACCCACAATGGTCACATAAATAACTTTAACCTGACAAAAGTAATAATTAAAAAAATTCTATGAATGTGGGACTGTAGCCAACCTCCCTGGATGTGGCCGCAGGAGGAAAATTGATGACAAATCAAAGAGACGGATAATCCGAATGGTAAAAAAAAAGAGCCCAGAAAGACTTCTAAAGAGATCCAAGGTGAACTTCATGCTCAAGGAACATCAGTGTCAGATCGCACCATCCGTCGTTGTTTGAGCCAAAGTGGACTACATGGGAGATGACCAAGGAGGACACCATTGTTGAAAACAAATCATAAAAAAGCCAGACTGGAATATGCCAAACTACATGTTGACAAGTCACAAACCTTCTGGGAGAATGTCCTGTGGACAAATGAGACAAAAATGGAACTTTTTGCCAAGGCACATCAGCTCTATGTTCACAGACGGAAAAATGAAGCATATCAAGAAAAGAACACTGTCCCTACTGCATGGTTGAAATGCAATGTCTGACTTTCATTGATTAATCTGACCAAAGTAATAATAAATAAGAATTCTATGAATGTTAAAGTTATTTCTGTGACCATTGTGAGTTTTTCTTTCATTGACCGAAGGGTACCAACAATTTTGTCCACGTGTGTATGAAAGTTACAATAAATGCAGACAGACTGTAATCACATGATTAAACTAATTGCTTTGCACTAAAACTGCCTCAAACTTGTATACTTTTTAAATTATGTGCTTTGCATCATGTATAATAATGACATGACTGGGACAAAAAAAAAAAAAGAATAAATCACACAGAACATCCATCTAAAAACATCCTAATTTTAAATCTGAAATTCCTCAGCAGCCCATCCAAACCAAACTCTTCTTCATCTTCCTATTTCGGCTGCTCCCGTTAAAGTTCACCTCAGCGGACCATGTTGTCTCCATCTAACTGTCCATCACATCTTCCCTTGTCACTCCAACCTCCTGCTTGTCCTCCCTCACCACATCCATAATCCTTCTCTTGGGCCTTCATTTTCTTCTCCAGATATACACCTCATCCCTCCTGTGTACATGTCCAAACCATCTTAATCTGGTCTCTTTAATTTTGTCCTATCTGCACTGTGACTCTATACCTCATTCCTAATCCTGTCCATTCTTGACACTCCCAAAGGAAATCTTCAGCACATTTATATACTGTTTACATAAATGTATATTTAACATTCTCATTCATTTATTGTAAATAACCTCACAAGTATTACCTTCAAGGTCCACATATTGCGCAACACTGACATAGAAGGTAGGTGTACCCAATTAAGTGGCCACTGACAGTATAAAGGCTGGGTAAATATAATTTTATATCAAGCCCAAGATTTCTTTAAAACATATTTTAGCTCAGGGGGTTACGCGTGAAACACGATGTGCCTACATTGTTCCATATTATGTCCAACAGAGGGAGGCGTAAACTCACCTCAGCCACCAAGTCATGGCCCCAGAAGCAGGCGTAGTGGAGGGGGGTGTTACCGTGTTCGTTAGAAGCATTGGTGTCTGCTTTGCACTGGATTAGCTGAACATAAAGTATAAAACACACAACACATCATTCTGTACACTATAAAAACTATCATATTCAAAACAGCCAAAAATATGGCTTTAAAGCAGCTGAAAGTTAATGTTTTAGAAATTAATCAGCTTTTACACAATTTTTATATTTTTTCCTTTTCCATGATAAGGTTAAATGCATCGTCACAATAGTAACATTTCAGACAAATGCTAATATTTTAACATAAAACTCAACAGGCGTGTGTATTGCACAGAAAGTTTGTGGTTGGTTTTTATCAGGTACTTTATTTATAACTCACACAGAATGAAACTACCAGATATGGTTTGTTTATGTCCGTAGTTGCGGTGTGTGTGTGTGTGTGTGTGTGTTTATGTGTGTGTGTGTGTGTGTGTGGGAATGCAAACTTTAACACTTTGCCTGAATCATGCTAGACTACCTTATACAGACTTGTGTGCATGCATATTGATCCTACAAACCTTGCCCAGAATGTCGCGGTGTCCGTGGCTAGCAGCCAGGTGGAGCGGTGTGTCGTCTCCCCGGTTCATCACATTGATGCGGGCTCCTCTCATAATTAGCATGTCCACCACGTTGGAGCGGCCCTCCCGACACGCCCAGTGCAGCGGACTGAATCCGTGATCATCTCTGAGACAAAATAAAATCAGTAACAGTTCAGGCTTTAGGTCACTTAGTGCCCTGAACACCATTAATAAAAAAAAAAAAATATATATATATATATATATATATATATATATATATATATATACACACAAGACATTTAATTTTACTATTGCAGTCACTGTGCAGCTGTTTATACCCAGTACTTTTATGACGCATTAAATGCTTTGGTGAAAACACTTCACATCACAACCAACCAGGACTGCTTGTGTCCTACACACTACAAAAGGCTGACCAAGTTATGTAACCGATTCATTTGCATGTACGGGAAATAATCTCTTTCTAAACTGTTCATACCACTGCTCATTTTTCGAGGCTTTTTCTGTATTAAACAACCACTGGCCACAGACAGCTCTGGCGTCCTCCCTCTCTACACACACAGCGGGTGATCCTAGGCTCAGCTGTCAGTCTATAAGCCTGCCCTGTCGGGTTAAATATAAACAGCAGTTAACTGGCCCTCTGCTGTCTGCACCGCATCCTCCCTCCCCCATCGGTGGGTGACACGCTCCCTAACTCAACACCAGGCTTTATTTATATTTGAATGCAGGATTCTTTCACTGGCCATCCATTTCCTTTTTCACAGTCAGAGTAAAGATGTGACAGAGAATGCTGATATCAGCACTGCGGCTGAACCTCACACTATACCGCTGCGGGGCTAATTACATCTGCTAATGAATAGCGCGAGAATACATTTTACAAACTGCCACAAGCAATTAAAACCCTTCTTAATTACTCAGAGGACTCCACGGTAGTAGTTCCACAGTAATTTTATCCAAGGAGCAATTTGCATAGAAAGAGTTTCCTCTTCCACGAATGACACTCAACCTTAAGACAGCTGCTAGGGTTTCTCATTCTGCTTTACAACATGACCACTGACCACACACATACAAAACTGGTGGCAGGAACGAGCAAGAGTTTAAAGGTCTTTGGGCCGCTTCCAGTTGAAAAGGACGGGACAAAACTCCTAGACAGAGAGATTAAAAAGAAACGGTTCTGAGCGAAACTTTCAAAATGCATCTCAAAGGGTATTTTATAACTGCCAGAATGTGGTTTAAAGAACGATCTTTAAAATTAATGTTACACAAGCAACAAGACAAAAAAAGTTTTTTTTTTTTCTGGCTTCCTTCTGCAAAACAGATATGCATCGCCACAGCAGAAGTGGTTCATTATCACACAGCTTCCAGAAACAACTCCTAAGAGTATAGACGGACACTATCGCCGACTGAACAGGGAGAATTAGTGAAGCAAGAAGGGAAGATGGGAAATTATACTGCCGTCCATCCCTCCCTTGCCTTTTTAGAATGCGTGGGTGGTGTGCGTTTCCTTGAAAGACACTCACTTGTCCTTGTAAGGATGTGAAGTCCAAAAGGCGTACATCATTAACACCCATCCCGAGGGTGTAAAAGAACAGCCGACTGACAGACCGCACAAATATTAGTTTGGGCAAAACTATGCAAGACTATTGCAGGCCTTACAGACAGCAGTTTAAACAGGCAAAACAGAACCTAAAACTTTAGTACAGCTCACAATCTAATGAGTGACAAATCTGATTTTATTTCCATTCTAATAACTTGTAACTCAACTAAAGTTGTTCTAATCTGTATTACTTTTTTACGACTGTTAAGTGCCTGGGCTTAGTTTTTTCAATCAACAGTAGCTAAATGTTTCCTGTGTTTGTTGAAGACTTGTTGAAGAAGTGCTTGACATGATGGGTCAAGACAAGATGTGAGATGTGGACCACACATTCTACTGTAGAGGAAATTCCCCACCAGAAAAAAACAAACAAACAAAAATATATACAGATATGTTATTTCATGAACATAATCTCTGTATAATAATTTTCTTAAAAAATAAATAAAACAGTATTACTGGATTAGATAATACACCCCAACCTGCCAATTAGGCACAAGTCAGATAATGAAACCTTTTCTGCAACAACAATGTTATAATCAGGTCAACTTTACTTTTCCCCCCCCCAAACAAATTAATAAAACAAATTAAAGAGTCTAGTGACATCTCTTGACTAATGTGGGTTTCAGGAGAGCACAAACCGCACTCTGCACCAGGACAGTCCTGTAGACATCATGGCATTGACGGATATGTTCACAAGTCACCACCTGGGCCTGTTTACACCTGCTATTTCAAGTGAGACGGGCAGGTCTCCTGTGACCACTTGTTACTGCATGGGGTTATGGATGATTTCTGCTGGAGGAGTGGGCATCCGGGACATTTATTACACCTGTCTTCTGTTGCATTTACTTTCAGTTAGAGAGGTCATTTTTATCCTAGGTGCTGATATGCATTGTTTCAAATGTTTCTGCTAACAAATGTTATAAATGGATTAGAGATGAGACGATTACAGCAGCTAGATTTTAGGAAAATTCTGACAAGTCAATGAAATAATCTACTCCTAGATTATATGTCTAATCAGTCTCATCGAAATGTCTTCCAGGTACATTATCTAACAAATGAATTAGGGTATTCGGTATAACACATTTAATCATTATAATCTTTTTCAACTATAGAACTCTGATTCAGAGAGACGTTATCAAAATGTTTCGACAGTATCAATATAAAAAATCTTGTATTGTGACAACACTACTCTGATGTATAAATGAGATAAATGTAAATTGCTCAGGGTAAGGGTAACCCTCTACATGTGCCATAGAGGATGCTTAAATGTACTAGATTTATATGAATTTCAACTGGACTATGCGGATATTATTACTCGTCACTGGGAGTGTGGTTCCGGTGCACTCCGGTAGCACTACACCCATGTTTACTTCAGATTATGAGTTTGCACAAAGCCGCTTTCTATGCTTGCGTAGTAGCTCACTGATGCTTGCGCTTTTGTTGTCAGAGCTGTTACCGGTAAATGTGTAAAAGTCACGCCCCTAAAACCTCAGTGTGGCTTTAGATTAACCTGCTCTGAGGAAACGCGCTGTTTAAAAACGCAGCCTGAGGAGAGTTGCGTGCTGTCTTCATTTTAGAGCCCATTCCAACTTTGATGCGGAAAGACTCAACAGTCTACAACAGTTCAACGTCGAACTGAACACTGTTACACCGAATTACCGGATGGAAGTTTAACGCTATCTCACCTTCATACTTTTTCATAAACTACATAATTTAAAATACTATTCGCTTTCAAAAATCTCATGACTTTTCCAGGTCTGGAAAAAAAAAAACATCAGATTTTTCCATGATTTTCAGCACACATTACACATCAGTTTTTTTTCAATAATGGTACTGTAATTAAAGAGGTACTGGTGCTGCTTTTAAATGCAATCATATACTGTACAGTATAATCATCCAACCCTAAAAGGAAGGATTTAAGCAACATTTTGCATTAAAATGCGAAAGAGGATATGAGAGAAGACCAAGCTATTTTCAGTCTTAGAGCCACATTCTGTTACTTCTGTTCTTCGTTGCTTCTATACACTAGCTTTCATGGAATCAATTTAAGTAATGTATTAGTATACAGAGGTCTTCTGACGAAAGTTATTTTCCTGAATGCCAACCACAAATGTGTTGCTAGTTTAAACTTAAGAGAACTCGGTGGGAAAAACTTTGAACCAATCAGTGTAAGGTTAATTACAGTAATCTTCTCCAGGACTTCTGACCCTCAAAAAAAAAAAAAAAAAAAAAAAAAACCCCGTCCTCAAACTGACTACTGCTTACTCTCAGATAAGATCAGCCTATAACTAAAATCTTTAAGCTCTGGTCATTTATGCAGGCCTGCTATTTTGCCATTTCCTGTCCCCCTCCTACAACAGCATAGGGTCACGACATCGAAATGCCTTCTACAGCCCTCAAAAAGCTGAAAATGTATTTTATACGCCTCACAAGAGACTCCCGCCTCTATTTTATAATATTTTCCAAATAAATTTCATTATGAGCTCCATCAGACACAAGTGACTGAATGACACTCAAATGCTGCTCGAACACAGACAGAGGGAGAGAGAGGGAGAGAGCGAGGGGAGAAAGGGGGAGAAAGGGGGAGAGAGAGAGCTAGAGAGAAACGGGAGAGAAAGGGGGGGGAGAAAGAGGAGGAGAGAGAGAGGGAGAGAGAGAGAGAGAGAGAGAGAGAGAGAGAGAGAGAGAGAGAGAGGGAGAGAACGGCACTGGTATGGCTCAAGTCAGAATGCTCTGGTTAGTGAGCTCATAGTATGGAAACTATTTACCCCAGCCATTCCTGAGCAGTCTGCCTCTTCCTTTCCCCTCCTACCTCTGAGTCAGTATAATACTAGAAACTACATGTAATATGACACATCCCTTACATTAGTCACACTGCAATAACGGTCATCACTGAAAGAAAAGTATGCCAAGTTTTATCATTATAGTGATCCTTCATCAGTCTGTTTCAGAGGAGCAGGACTGTTTCAGGCGTCCAGGAAATGCCTAGATAGAATCTACAACGGATGTGACGATTTTCTCGACTCTAGTCACGTGACGGTATCCAAATTACAAACACAGAAGTTACTGTTACAAACATGCAGATGCTTGTGATCCACCCATCAGACAATGACAACGCTCAAGCATGTTATAACTCCCCACTGGGAGTGTTACTAAAACATCTCTTTCCTCAACTTACTTTTTTTTTTTTAAATTCATATTCAATTTTCCTCAGCTAGCACAGGTTCTAAAAACATTGCTTTTGGCAACAAAACTTGCAGAGCTAAAATCGGAATAAACTTTTGCCCAGATGTCTGCATAAATATGAACTGAATGAAAGTGATCTGCTTCAAGTATTCTTGGAGTAAGCACAGAAAATGATTTCATTACCTATTTCGACGCAGCTCTGGTCGCTTGGCTGGAAGTGCTGTCTAGAGTGGAGTCATGGATAAACGTTGTATATCTTTGCGCCATATAGGGACACACTTTCATTTCTCTTCTCAAGCATCTGCACAGCTTTTCTTTCCACTGTGTCACCTTTCTGAAGAAGCCTACACTGGCTGCACTGCAAATCTTTAGTGGAAAACAACTTAACTGTCAGGAAAGGTTTGTAGTGTTTACTTGCTAAGAGGAAGAATGCGAGAGGAAAAACACTGGCAACCTCACCACTCACTATTATCCAGCAATCAAAAGTTCCTCTAAAAACTGTGGACCATCGCCAGCACCCTCCAGGAGAGAGTGAACTGCAGTCTAGTACCACCTCATTCAAATAATGGCTCTTTTAACGTGAATGATTCAAATTCCCATCATTCTCGCTTGCACAATATCTTACAAACAGAGAATATACTATCCCGATTTAAGAACCAGAAAAATGCGGCAAAAATGAAACACACAGCAAAAAAAATGTGATTGCAAAATTTTTCCACTATGCAAACAGCGTGGGGAAGCCATGAGAAAAAAAATCCTGCCTGTTGACAGATTCAGTACATTACAAACTCAAAAGTCTGACCTTTTGTTATTAGACCCATAGGATGATAAAATCTCACTACACAAAGAAATTATTTAAAACTGAACAACCTTTTACGTCCACTTTCATGATTCAGCTGGTTTTCACTAAAGGTTGGAGGCATTTCAGACACATTTCAGATGTTTCTGGAAGTGTAATTACCCCTGGTTAAGGTCGTTCTCCGTGTTGTCCAGCCAGAGACGGACGGCTACAGCGTTACCCTCTCTGCACTGAGTGAAGATGTCGTCCATCGTGGCACTTTCTGACTTCTCAGGCTAGTGGAATCCTTCGTCCCCTACCAGGAGCGGCCTGGGACAGGAGTGTAATGCAGTGCTACCTGGAAAACACAAGTTAAAGAAGATAATTTTTACATTAGTGAGGAATAAAGTGGTAAAGGACAATATTATGGCAGTTATCCATTTTAAAGACATGGTAAGATGGCAATAAACAATTCAAAAGAGATTTCAGTTTGAATTTTTCCTAGACTGACAATATAGTAAAATATTTACAAAGCTGAAAGACAATTCAATTAAATTTAATTTCTATAACGATTCTAACACATTTGTCATTGTTACAAAGCAGCTTTACAAAACAAAAAAAATGTATGACAATGTATGTAACATGCACTGTACAGAAAATGGCTAGACTGTAACTGCTCACAGAATAAACAGATACAGGAGTGGTAGCATGAGAGTGGTGTCTGCTGTATAAAGAATAAGAAGGGCGTACTGTCGCTCACACAAGCTCTGCAGAGAAACACAGGTTTACATGGTGAACGGGCTCTTCTTTAATAAATACAGGACAATTAATCCAGAAAACTCACTCAAAAAGAATCTTTGTCAACAACACAAGGGCGAACTGTCGGTCAATGACTGATTTAAAAATACACAACAAACAAAAACGCTTATAATGAAGGAGTGTGTTGACGGAGGAGGCTCCAGGCAAAAATCGGTGCATTTGGGTTTTCTGATAAGTCACGAAGAACCACTGCTTAATTAATTTTACGGCTCCCAGAATATGGGAAAGACAGCACAAAAATGTAGAACTCACAAAACGCGAATATTATTATTGGTCACAGGACCAACCAAAAACAACCATAGAACCATGTGATCTTATGACACTGTGGTATTTCTTTGTATATGTAACCCATTTTTGGTTAGCTGGTTAAAATGAAGTAAAATTCAGGGCATCATATTAACTAGGTTGAAAAAAAAAATAATACTGCACAATCCTGAGCTATAGCTATATAAAACATAGCAAATGGTTGTCTGTTGTATGTAGTGATAAACCTAAGGGACACCATTGCAAGTACATTTCAGACCTGTGAGGGTAAAACTCAACGGTCAGATGGTCCCTCACAGTCCAGGGTTTTCACATACTACACACTGAGAAGTAATTATGGCAAATGATTAGGTTTTTGATGATTTGATGATTCCATCAATTGATGATGGAATAATAAGCAGGTTAACTGAACAGTATAAAGCTTCTTGCACTTGTTTAACTCAAACTCACCACCATTCACCATTACTACACCCAGAGTACATTACACACAAATTCTATTACCAAATATATTAACGTTGCATACATGACACAGCTGTCAAAGCAGGAAGTACATTGTGACTGTAGGCCAACTAGTATTTACCATTGTACACATACTCCTTGAAACGGATTTTGCATATCATGCTCTTCATGTTAACATTTTCCTCCGCTGGTGCTTTACTTCTTTAGGAAGCTTTACTTTTACTTTGCTTTTGGAGTTTTTAACAAAAATTAAATATCAATTGTCATTTTCCATAACTTCTTGCTTGAAATGCACAGGAAAACAACTGATCTTGAACAAAAAAAATCAATAATTTGAGGTTATTTTATTAAAACCTTTACGTAACATATAGAATTGTGATTACATTCTTTTCTCACCTGTCCCACTTTAAGTCTTGTTTACTGGTTCCAGGATAACTTTTACCTCAGTTAACGTTTACGAGTTACAGCAGAGATTTGGCTTGAATAGTTATTAATCTATTTAAAGATGATAAACATAACAGTGATGCTGACAATATTAACATTTATGTAAAAGATGAAACTTTGGATCCTAATGTATTGAAGCTAGATGAAAGAGGGAGAAAGATAGACAGAATGAAGGACTAAAGAGCTGATGCATCACTCTCTTTAAGTGGAGATAAATTCTCAACAGCATCAATATCAGCAACTATTCAAGTCAAATGAAACCAAATTGATGATGTTACAAAAATGTAAGCTTGGAATTTTCATTCAACTTCTATACTGATTATCCTGTACAGTGTTGCAGAACGACAATTAGCATAATCTTGCTACGTAATCTTATGCACGTCTTTAGACTGTGAAAGGAAACCAAAGTACCCAGAGGAAACCCACCAAGCATGGTGCAAACTCCACACACAGACCTAAGGCGTAAACAAACGCTCGATCCTGGAGGTTGCAAGGCCACAGCGCTTCAATATGAAATGGTAATATTATAAGTAGATGTATTGATTTGGAATATAAAGTATTTCCAGGTAGATAGCTTGGAATACAATGAGTATCCTTGATTTACTTTCTGAAGGGAATAGCCTTCACTTAAGGGTATTCCAAAATACGCCACCTAAGTAGCTTTTTGCTCAGTCATATGCAAGGGTTAGTAAAAATAATCTTGCCGTGTTCACAATAGTAATACATCATGAAACTGATCAGACACATCATCAAGAACAAAAAGGAAATGTCAACTTCCAGCATTTACAGTTTGATTTATGCATACTGTCATTGATAAAGGAAGCAGTGGTGTAGAAAGGCCTACAACTTACTCTATTAAAAACATCCTCAATGTTACAAAAACTTTGTTTTGACTTCACAGGCACAAAGGAAGAAAACAGATGCCCATAATTTTATGATAAAACCTATTAACTGAAATTTGTAGTCATTGTAGTCAGTGACTAATATTTGTTTTTTGTTTTCAAATTGGAACACACCCATCATAAAGCCTATGCCTAGAAGTTGCAAAAAAAAAAAAAAAAAAATTCTGCATTTCAAGGAGGCATGATTGTTGATCTGTTTGAGAGTGACAAGAGAAAAATGGCTAGGAATGATGGAGCCATTAACAAACCTATAATTTAATTTAAAGCAAAGTGTACATCATTAGAGTCAACCCTGGTCTTCTTTAATAATTCTTCAGTGTTACAAGATCTGATTCTCTGTCTAGGCAAGCTGTTGCTCTTAAAGCTGCTAAAGAAAAAATCAACAAAGTACTAATAATGTATTAATAGCTAAATCTTACTTGTTCAAACATGCAAAACATTTTGGTGCACACATTTTATGATACACCTATGGGTGCCTATTTACACCTTAAAAGTCTGCACAGGTTAAAAGCAGTTTAAACGTTAAAAAAAGCTAAAGCGAGAGGGTACGCTGTGGAGACCCCTCGATGGGAGCAGCCAAAATTCAATATAACAACATAGAAGCCTTGAAAGTCTGTGCGTGTTAACAGGCACATCAAATTGTGCAAATGGGTTTTTGGATATGTTGGGTAGAATGAAAGTTATCATGACTTCTATAGTGTACGTTTTACCACTAACAAAAATATAGGAATAAAATTCACAACAAAAAACAGAAAATACATGTGATCATGTGTAACTGTGCTACTTCTTCGCCTATGTGACCTGTTTTTTTGCTCAGTCATGCTTGTACTGTTGTTTACAACGAACTAAAATTCAGTTCATCACACTGCCTAGGTTATGCTGAGATAAGGATATGCCTAATGATTATTATACAAAATAAAAAAATCAAAACAAAAATGGCTTAAGGGCCACGGTGCAATCTAACTGAAAGTGAGACTCGTGAGGTAGGAATCCAGCATAATGACGTCACAACAAGCCCACCTCTACATACACTCATATAAGGTAATGAAAAATACAAGAATCTGGGAACAAGAGTCAAAAACGTGGACATTTCTACAAAATATCTATATGTTATCTTTATACAACTAATAAAATAGTTTAAGTTTTAAAAGCTGGACACAGCCAGCAGCTTGTTTTTAAAAATAAATAAATCTAAGACTGTTATGTTCAGAGCTGTTTTCAGGACTGGTGACGTCAGCGCTGCAGATAGTTTCTTTAGCTGGAGTATAGCAGAGGAGGAAAGAGAAAAAAAAGTCAACTTTCCTCACTTTAATATTTAACGCGTGCACACTGTAAAAGTAAATAGAACATTAAACTAATCGCTCTCAGAACCGTTCCATACATTCTGACAGAAACCCAAACATTGAATGAGTGTTAGCGTTGTCTCTCGGAGCTAACTAACCCCTAGCCGTGTAGCCCAGAGCGCTAGGCGGTTAGCAGCGAGCCAGCGCCATAGCTTCACTGAGAACACCGAAGCACTGAGTTACTCCGAGGCTAAGTAGACTGAAAGTATGAGTGCGGCTCCGTCGAGGTGAAATATCATTCAAAGTCATTACCTGTTGAAGCGGCAGCTCTGGCTGAAGCGAACAAGGACAGTGTGACGGACACTAAGCCCTCACTGTCCACACCCTGGTGGGAGAGCTCGCCTGCAGGATCCGCCTTTCTGTGCTACTGAAGCGTTCCCTCAAACAACACGACAGCATCGCCCTCTGTTGGGAATCGGCTTAAAACCGTGCCCTCTGGGGAGGAATTTCAGAAACACTGCACTCACACGCTCTCCTCGACCAGAGCTATCTCAACAGATGACTACTGTGTGTGTGTGTGTGTGCGTGATGGAGGAAACTGTCTGAGACGCTCACTGAAATAGCCAAAGGTTTTTTTCAATTCATGTCCACCACCAGCTTTTTTCCTGTGTAAACCTAGGTTTTTTTTTTAATTCAGCATTAAAAACAGAAAATGCTACAATGTCATAGAAACATATTTTCTGTTTTTGCTTTCATATTTGTTAAAAAATAACAATTGAGTTAACATAAGTTTGTAAGAATATACATAATTTATTTTATGTTATTTGAAACTGAAACTTATTTTGAGGCTCAAAATGGAAGATGTTACTATATTCTCAGAGTTTATTCCTTATTAAAGGACCAAGCACTAAAGGTGTGAAGAAACTCATGTTGCCACCTCTGAGTTACAAATCAATGCAACTTGAAACTTACTTCTGGATCAATCAACCAACCAATCAATCAATCAAGTAAGTAAATAAGTATTCTATCTATCTATCTATCTATCTATCTATCAAATAACCAACAGACAAAAAAGACTGACTGACTGACTGTCTGTCTGTCTGAACAACAACCAAAAAAGACTGACTGTCCCCTAGAGACCTAGAATTGAGGGACTTGCATAAGCATATTGTGGAATGGTGGCTTAATTGTTAGCCCTGTCATGTTGCACCATCAGTGTCAAGGTTCGATTCCTCTGGGTCTGTGTGTGAGTTTGCATGCTCGGTGGGTACTCCAATTTCCCCCGCAGTCAAAAGACATGCAGGTTAAGCTAACAAGCGGTTCCAAATTGCCTGTAGTGTGTGAAAGACAATTGGTTGTCAAGCCTGCAACCTGACCCCTTATGTAACTGCCACAGAAACGACGGACATATCTGGAGAGTATCCTTCGCGCGATGTGCCGGATGGACTGTGGATGGATCTAAATACATAGGCATATAGTTAAAATTTTCTTTTTTATATATATATATTTTTTTATTAAATCAAAAATTACTTAATTGCTCCACAAATGCAAATCCATGCTTTCTAAGCATGCCAAACCAATAGCCTGCATTATAAGCATAACTGTAAAACTATGTTGGCAAGACAGAAGCCTAAAAATGTTCTTACTAACTACATCACACTCTGTCATCAAACACAGGATATACAGTGCATGTGAAACCTGCTCTTACAAGCCAAAAGTGCTGTTTTTCCTGTCCACATGTCATCGCTGAAAATTGAGTTCCTAAATATCTTTAATCTGGAAGACATTTTCCAAAAGGTCCATTTTCAGTCACCTAGCACAGAGTTTGCATGTGGATCCAAGGTTAAAATGCATAGAAAACCTCATAGACTAATCATTCTTGACCGTAAGTGTGGAATTTGCCTTTGCTTTGCATTTAGATTAAAGTAGGCTTTGGTGCATCTAAACATCTAAAGCAGTTCTTCACGCATACTTCACCACATTTTTTGCAAAGCATATGCCACCTGTAGCCAAATACATGTTTAAAGCATTTTAAGCCAGCCATTAATAAAGGAAGTTATAAGTATTATTTGTACTTCTTTTTCATAAGCCTAGTACTCCCACCATCCTCTTTCTCCAATTTATTTCTAACTTTAACGTTTTATATTGTTGAGTAAGCACACAAAACAGTTAGCCAAAGTGACTAAAGAATATAACTTTTATAGAAGTTAATACTTTGGTTAAATTAAATCGTTCTTAAATTAGCAATTAGGAAAATTATTGTGAACATACATCATACTCTGCAGTGGTCAATGTTGTTTTTATAGTAATTGGCAATCAATTTTGTATAGCTTATGTAATAGTTATGCAATGTACCGTAGATGTATAAAATATAGTTGTATAAAATCAGCTGTCCAAAAAAAGGGACATAATTTTTTTTTATTTGGCAGATTGTAAAAAAAATGGATGGTCCTGGAGAAAACCAGGAGAGGTGGCAAGCTTAGTAGAAACTTTACTGGAATTATAATAATTGTAATTATTATTGAAATAATAATAATAATATAACTTAACTTTTTATTAACTTAACTTTTTAAAAATTATTATTATTATTATTATTATTATTATAGTTCAGTCTATTTGAGGACAAGATGGATTTTTATTCACTCACTCATTGTCTATACTGCTTTATCCTGTATTCTGGGTCGCGGGGGGCCTGGAGCCTATTCCACAAATACATATCCACACATTTTTTTTAAACAGTGGATATAAGGATAATGGTCTCCAAATCATCAGTTTCGAAAGCTCTTATGCAGTGTGTGAAAACTTTCTCCAGTTTTTTATTGATAAGGTTTCTTCTACAAGGGCTCTTACATCTCCATTTCTGTCTCTAGCTCTGCTGTTTTTAACCCATTTCCTTTCTGTTAAAGATTATTAATATTATGAATCCTGCAGGTTCTCCTGCTGATCCCATTCCTTCACATCTTTTTAAAGAGTTGGCTCCTATTCTAGGTCCTATAGTTTTAAATATTATACATAGCAGCTTGGGATCTGTGGTGGTACCTAAAAATACATTTAAACATGCAGTTGAGGAGCCTTTGTTTAAAAAAAAAAACCTAATCTTGATCCGTCTGTGTTTTCTAATTACAGACCAATCTCCAAGCCAACATTTCTGTCTAAGATTCTGGAGAAGGTAGTTTATACACAACTAATAAATTATCTTAGTGAGCATGGAATTCTTGAGGTATTTCAGTCTGGTTTCAAGGCTCTTCACAGTACTGAAACAGACATTTATCGTATTACCGATTCTGTGATTCTTCTGCTGTTTGATTTAACAGCTGCCTTTGATACAGCAGACCATGACAGCATTCTGTCACGCTTAGAACACTGGGTGGGAATTAGGGGGACAGCTCTAGACTGGTTTTGGTCCTATCTTATTGATAGAACATTTTCTGTTAGTCTTGCAGATCTTGAGTCCTCATCAGCTCGTCTTACATATGGGGTCCCACAGGGTTCTATCCTTGGGTCTCTTCTTTTCTCCTTGTATTTTTTGCCGCTCGGCTATATTCTGAGAAAACATGGCATCTCCTTTCACTGCTATGCAGATGACCGTCAAATTTATCTCCCGTTAAAACAGAAGGAAGGCTACTCTGTCAAGGGTCTGTTAGCATGTCTAGATGACATAAAGGCATGGTTAGCCCAATTTTATTTTACTCATGAAAAGACAGAGGTTTTGGGATTTGGTTCTGGTGCCAGGGGTGCCACCTCTGGATTTAGGAGCTTTGGAGCAGTATGTTAAACCCACAGCATCAAATTTAGTTGTTATTTTTGACCATGGCCTTAAATTTGATAAACAGATTAGTGCTGTGGTTCGGTCCAGTTTATTTCAGTTAAGGAAATTGGCAAAACTTAAACCTGTTTTGTCCTTTTGAAATAGCCACCTACACCTTTATCACCACTCGCATTGCTTACTGTAATGCTCCGTATTTTGGGGTTTCTCAGGCAGCATTACATCGGCTGATGATTGGCTGACTACAGCTGATCCAAAATTCTGCTACTCAACTAGAAAATGTCTACGCGAACAAGATAACACATCTCTCTAGTTCTGGCTTCCCTTCATTGGCTCCAGGTACAGCAGTGAATTCCTTTTTAAATTCTTTTGGTCACATTTAAATGTTTGCCTTGCCCCGCCCTACCTCGCGGATCTGCTTAAGCCCTATGCTCCACCCCGCTATCTCAGATCAACAGATAAACTTTTTTTTGACTGTACCCAAGACCAAATGCAAGCTCAGGGGTGATCGGGCGTTCTCTGTGGCGGCACCCAAATTGTGGAATGACCTACCCTTGACCATTCGTGAGGCCACATCACTGAGGGTGTTTAAGTCTCTGGAGTTTAAACCAACAAGATGTTGATTTTACATATTGTATGATGAGATATGTGTGTGATGTGATTTCAAATATGTTCCTTTTTAATATTCTTTTATTATTTATGTGAAGCACTTTGGGGCATTCTTGTTGTTAAAGTGCTATACAAATAAAGATGAGTTGAAAGTTGAGAAGAATGAAGCAGCAGTTAATACACTACACTTTGCATGAAAACTTACATTTTACTTGTCTGTAGATATTATTAGAGGAATATTCAAGTTCAAATTGTTTGCCATATTGCCATATCTGGGACATTGCAGTAATTTAGTGTAGCCAAAAGGAGGACAGTATCTTCCTGTCACCGGCACAGATATACATAGAAGATGAGGATATTGCAACATCGCATATTGTTTGTCACTACTGCCTGTACGTAAATGTTAAACTAAGTCTTATTGTAGGTGCATTAGGAGTTACCTAATGTGTATAGAAAAACATAAGCTTTAAATTTATTTTAGTTTATCATATTCAACTGTAGTTAAAATCTTGATAGCTTTTTATACTTCATGTTTGCCTTATTTCAATTTCTTAATTTATATAAACTTCTTGAAAGGTGCAAACATTTCCTATTTTAAAATACTTTATCACGAATATAAGTCAGTATTAATTTGTCCTGAAATGCATAATTACTGCTTATGTTTCCATATTGTATCATGAGTAACAGACATAGGTGTGTCTTTTGCTTCTTTTTTCATGTATTTTACTATAGAAATTACTATATTACAATCAGTGTTGGGTGTAACGCGTTAGAGTACTCAGATTACTTTTTTGATGTAACGAGTAAACTAACGCGTTAGGTCCGCCATTCAAGTACTCAGTTACTTAATTATTTTTTCAGACATGTAATCCGTTATTCAGTCAATTTATGTAATCTGTGAGCCAGACAGCAGTCATTCCCAATCAATTAGTGTGTGTGTGATAAAGTCCTCCTACAAGCCCCGTCCCCGATAACCTGCCCCCCTCTGTTATTCCTGCTGTTATACCCCTATCTCACCTATGCCGTTTGACTATGCAAGGACCGACAAGCGGAAAGATGGAAGCCTAATCACAGCACTGAAACTCGTGGTGAATCATGATGAACCGGACTTACGGACACCGAGTGAAACTGCGTTGGTGAAATAGTGGTATTAGTAGTTAACAGATTATGGGTCAAACTTCGCTGAGTGATGATGGTAGAATAATTATAAAGGTCTTGACTTAAACAACATGCATGAGGAAGCACAAAGGATTTATCATTTTCTGCAATGGAAAAGTACTCGAACTAGTTACTTTTAAGAAAGTAATGCAGCAATGTAACTGATTACTTTTTGAAGACAGTCATTTTGTAATGTAATTGGTTACTTTAAAAAGTAATGTCCCCCAACACTGATTACAATAATATACTACTATTATTATAATTGTATTTAAATACTTTGAGTTTTCCTAATACTACATTTCTACATTTTAAAATAAATCTCTCTCCCTCTCTGCTCACTACATTTTAGATTAGATTCAACTGAATAAATTCAACGGTCAATGAGCAGAGTACAAGTACAAAGCCAATGAAATGTAGACTTAAACTCTTAATCCTTATAGTGACCTTTTTATCATTAAGCAGCTTCAACTGTGATCTACTTCTTTTGATTAAATTTTTTACATTTTATGTATTTAATTTTTACAATTTCTCCTTGGTATTAATAAAGTACTTAATCATGTATCTTCTTATACTTTTTGTAAATTTGAGTTAATACTATTCTATTTGACCTTGAATGAAATTGTTAAATGCACCCTAAATATATGCTTTCATTTCATTTAATAGACTCTTAATGATTACTACCAAAGCTGTGGTGATGCTTGTATTATGAGAAGAGATAACCATAGGCACCAGATGTTACGGAGGAGCAATATTTCACCTCTTGAAACTCTAGGTGACGTACACTAGATGTTATATTCCTACAACTGAGACTAAACCAGTTGTATTATACTAATTATGATCTCCCTTTTGACCTTGGTTCTTTCAAGGTTTCTTTCTCATGTCATCTCAGGAAGTGTTTCCTTCCCACTCTCACCTCAAGCTTGCTTATCAGACACAGGTTTAAAATTTTTTTTTTACCAAAACCAAACTTTTAATTCCTGTAGAACTGCTTTGTGACAATGTCTATTGTTAACAGCGCTATACAAATAAAACTGAATTAATTATGTCTAACATAGGTTGGACAATGGTTTTGTGAAGCTTATGACTGCACTCCAGGCTTTACTAATGCATCAAAACTATGATTATTGTACATGATATCCACCAGGGTACTTGCAATCTGAGAGTGATTGCTTCTTGTAGTTTATTTAAAGATTTTATTACCTTGCTTTACATTCTTATGTAATACATTTATTGTGAATCTAAATTGAATAAAAGACTACTATGAAAGGTGTAATTCCAGTAGCATGTATCATGCATGTTTAGAGAACACTATCCTAAGACGAATTCAAAACTCAGTTATTCAGAAAATCTAATACAATGCTGTAAGGGTTGAAATTAGATCTTATTGACAAATACCTCAAAAGGTTTCATTATCATCATTTTATTTTTTGATAATAATGTGAAATTCTTTCCCCCAGCTAAACACCATTACACAATATTTTCCTGGGGTTTTGTCTTTTGACTCACCTGGTACATTCAGTATACTTCCCAACATCAGAAATTAACATAAAACACCAGCAAATGAAAATGTCACATTTTATTTCCTCCACTGCGTGTGTGCCCTCATTAGGAATCTGAAACATCTATGTCACTCCAGGCATGAATAACATTATTAGTGAATGATAATATTAATAAAAGTCACACTTTTTCACCTTCCAGTTGTTTTCATACTTGTTGTTTACTCAGCACATACTTCCAGATGACAGCTCTGTCTATTGACTGTCTATTAATAAATCAACATTAAGATTGTGGTCCTTCTCCCCCAGTGAATTGATGAGCTTGGGTTGATTCGTTCCTGTTCACTACACCAGCGCGGTTTACATCCGTTTTTCGTATGGACATGTCTGCCATTGCACTTGAGATGGACTCATCATTGAGACGGACACACTGGGATTTGCAAGAGGGGTAGAGACCTTCAGTCCCTATTAAGTGGAGCAGTCACGTCTAAGGATGCTTGCTTGGATGGGACTAATGTAGGTGGCTCAGCTGAAGGCATGTGTGCTCTTTCTGTAGCAACCTCATTTGTGGACAGTGATGGTGAAACTGTCCCTGCCTGTTCTGCAAATGATGTGGATGTCAGCCCACTTGGTGGAGGTGTAGCAAGATTAGATGTTATGAGTGTGGATGGGACATCCGATGAATTTAAAGCTCCAGTGAGAGGCTCTACCGGAGCTACTGTTTCAGCAGCCTTTGCTGCTTCTGCAGCCTTGCTCTCCAACTCTTCCATTCGCCGTTGGACCATGGATGGCATTAGCTTTACATATGTGCCCATGAGGCGATGGTTGGAACGGATTAGTTTACCCGCACAGTTGTCGGCACAATGCTCCTAAGATGTCAAAAAACAAACAAACCAAAAAAATAAAAGGTCACCTTTCTGCTGACATATTTCACAACAATTGTGTTTTAAATGCCATTAAACCATGTCCTTTATAATTATACCTAAATCAGTGTTCTGACAATCTATTGAGACATTCTACCAAAGGTTTCTGAGCATGCTAACATCACTTTAACATGTGCATACACTCAGTAATCATATCCCAAAAAGCTACCTATAATATTAATGCTGGAAGTATTTTGCTACTCAAAGTAATTAAAAGCACATAAAATCCTTAAGCTATTGTTTTACAAAGACCTACAGTACAGGGTGTGCCAAAAGCCTCCATACACTGGGAAAACACTTTACTTTTTAATAAAATCATGTTGAACCAGGGTTAACACATGGTGTAATTGCTTATTTATGGTAATTTACCCGATGTAAGGAGACTTTGGGGATACTCTGCATAAGACAGTTTGATGAGGTAGGGCAAATCTTACATGAGAACGTGATTAAGCATTACTATTTGTGCATAGTGTGGTTTATTATAAATTGTGAATATTGTAGATTTGTAATTGGCTCAGACCAAACACCTCTACCGGAAGTTCCAAGAGCCTCCCGCATTTTGATAACAGCGCCCTGACGCTTGCAAATTATATACAATATCCTGTAAATCAAACATAGATTTGAGAAAGTGTGTGTGTGTGTGTGTGTGAGAGAGAGAGAGAGCGCACGCATACTGATTTGTCCCTAAGTGAACCGAACATTTAGTGGGCAGGGCTTACAATTTTTTTTTTTTTTTAACTTAACCCCAAAGTAAAGTGTACTCCTTCCCATAATAGCAGTGAAAATAATGGCTGATTTGCTCACTGCATTGTTTGTAACAGCAATCTTTATCGGTCGTGCTGTATTTAGTGGTTGTAAAAGGCAGGAGTTTATGGGATGACAGTGACCAACAGCATCAGTCCTTTATTTGCACTTGATAACTAACATTATTTAAACTAACTTGCTAACTGCTACACTATATTGAAGCCATATGTAATTAATGAAATGAATGTAATTAATATATTATATCATATTATATATAATAGAAATGGGGGAAAATGTTTAAAATAACAAAATTCTTTTTATGTTTATAATAGACGAACCAGTGACCAGAATTGGCTAGTTTTCAGTTTCGTCGGCCATGACCGGTGATTGGGTGATCAGCCTTAGATATAAATGATTCGGTACCAAGCGCAGAAGCTTCTACATGATCAAAAATCTGTATGCACATGAAAAAGCCCCCGATCTGGAAATTAATCTCAAACACACTCATTACACCAGCTCACAGAAGTCTCAAAACACTACAAATGCTAATTAGTCAAAAATTGTATGCATTAGAAGCCCCATGTTAGAAATCACATGCGCTGGCGTGCTTGTAGCCACTCAATCCACACGCTTACTGATGAGTTTTGGGGCTATAGAGGCGTTTGAGAAGGTAAAACGTCGCTGTTTCTTTATAATCCTACAGGTGGTACACTCTGAACTATTTACACATTTTCATACCGTGTGGTATTAGCGAAAGTTTTGCTAAGTTTATTTAGAAATAATACTGTAATTATGGCAGAGATACTGTACATGCTGCTCAGTTAAATGTTAAACTCTTGTATTTGAAGTTATTTTGTATTGTTTTAAACGCTCGCAGAGTTTTTAATTGGCAAAAACTAATGTTATATGAAATGGACTACATTTAAGTAATCATTAATTTTTTTTAAGGTTTAAAATTCTAAATCGTTTGGGCGGATATGTAATGATACTTGTTGTGATAATATCGTATCGGGAGGTGACTGGTGAGTTCCATCACTATAATATAATACAACAAAACGTCATTTAATTTAATACTTATATAGCCAAAGTACATTTCACAGGAAATGCTTCTCGGGTATTTCACAGTTCAGTAATAAGCAAAAGTCTCACAGAGAATGTCACAAGAACTAAGTAACTTCTTAAATATCAAGCACTGTCCAGGATAATGTTTTCTGACTTCTGATGGTGGTGTCTACTAATGCACGCTTGACTTACTTCATCCATTGTGAGATTTCTGTAGTTGAAATTGTTCGTGCATCGCTGGAAGCAAATTTCCGTCATTCGATTGTAAACCAAGAGGAAGTCGCGAAGCTAGAAAGCCCGAATGTATAAAAGAAAACACAAATAAGTATCATATGCTGGATAATGTCTACATCCTATTCAGCAGATATCACCTTTACTTACATTTCGCAGTTGTCCGTCGGGATCCATAACAGTATATTTTACAGCGTGTCTATAAAGGAAAAACCCTAGATTCGTACACCAGCCTGCGCGCTACTGGTTCTTTATAAATATGGATTTAAAAACAACGAATAGTGATTCCGACCAAGTGTAGCATGACTTTCACATGCGAGCGGCCATCTTCATGTCACGTGACCAGAGCAGCAATAACGTCACTGTTGCGCGGGCGAAACCCCGGAAGTCATTTGGTATCATAAAGCTCGACTGTTATACTATAAATACTGCATGCCTAATTAAGCTTAATTAATTAATTAATTAATTTCCGTGTGTGACAACAGGCATACTGGGTCTGGTTTAAGGGACTGCTTGTTAAGTATTGTGAAAGTTAATTACTGTTACAGTTTCGAAGATAAAATACTTACTATACAGATACATTAAGCTGATAGCTGTGCTGTTATTTCAGGCGCATGTTTTGATTTTAGACACACACACACACACACACACACGTAAATTAAGCGGCTATAGAAAAAATGGCACATTGGTTGGTTTATGGAATTATGGCTAGCAATATATTTCTGTGCATACTACACTAAAACTTTAAACCCTATTTTTAGTGAGTATTTTTTATTTATTTGTTTATTTTTTAAATTGTAATCCTACATGCTTGGAATTTCTGTAGAACTCTTGATCTACGGTTTATGGTCAGTACCTTATTCAAATATAATGTTTATGTAAGTGTATATTGTTCATTGATTTATGGACTTGTAAGCCTGTGATTGAGGTCTGAATATTCATTTAAAATAATAGAATTACAAGTGTGTCAACAACAACAACAAAAAAAGACTGAATACTGTCCTTTATATTCCTCCCCAGTAATATATAGAAAAATATATACTTTTATTAAAATAAAAAGAAAGAAAAGGAATGCAGCACAGCTTCCATAAGTGATTACAATATGCTTGTGCATGCCCTGTATTCCATGCATTGAATGTAATATTACTAGCAATGCCCGCGTTTATTGATGCCAAATATCAGGTTAACAATGATAAACAAGTTGACCTCATTTATGGAAACCTTTCTGTTAATATTGACCTGCTAATTTAGGTTTAATTTAGATTTCATTATGTATATCCTAATAGTTGTGGGATTGCAAATGCAGCAACACTGAAGCTGTAGATGAAAGAACTGAATACAAAGCAGACACGTTTTAGTTAAGTTAAATTTTAGATATAATTAAAGTTGCATCATTTATCATCATAAAGAAAACATGATTTTCCAACATGCATAAAGTGACAAACTTTCACAGTGAGTTAAATGTAAAAGCAGACATGACCCTTACAAATAACCTTCTTTTTCTGCGATCTTTACGCATGCTTTTGAAACTTTTTTTATTCTAGTTTATGTATTTTTCCATAGACATGAAAATAGTATTTTTTTCTTTCAGTTTCTTTTTGGAAAACATTTAAAAGTATTTTTTCCACAACATAAATAAACAAAGTTGCTCAATTTCCTCCTGCCTTCTGTTGTTGCAGAGTACAGTATTGCAGTCTGATTAAACAGCTCAATCTACCTGCAGAGCCAACAAAGTTCTACTTGATCATTGGCAGCAATATTTAGGCATTATAGGCTGTTGCCTTCATCTGCTTTGAGTACAGGCCTTAAAATGTTTATGGTAAAAAAAACTATGGTATTCGATTGTGCTAAATTTGACTGACTTTGTCATTCTAATTATAAGAGTGACAACTTTGCACTACATTTGCTGCAGCCTTGAACATGACTTGGTTCTGTTTGGCCAAGGCTGTGATTCCATTGCCATGCAATTTCACCATCATCTCTTACACGTGACTGCTGTTCCATTCTGTCCTTTGTTCCCTTTCTCGTTCTCTCTCCCTCTGTAGCTCCTCTGTCTCCAGTGCTACTTGATGGCTGTTGAGGTAGATGCTGCTTCGAGAAACAATGAGGCTGCTGGTCCGTGAAGGCAGGGCGACGTCACAGTCTGTTCCCATCTCCACGCGTCTTATCGGCACCACTGGAGGAGGATGAGTCTGGACCTTATGTGTCTGATCCTGTTTTTTCTGGTATCTCTTCTTTTTCTTACCCTTTTGAGCAAGTCTTAAATCCAAAGATGCATAAGAAACATCTTCTGGGTCAGACTGGGGAAAAATGTTGATTGAATTAATCTATATTCAATTCACTAATCAAGTGAGAGAACTGTTTAGAGAGATGAGTTCCACTACTAAAACCAATTGCTTATAAAAAGCAACACTATTAGATCTGGGTTTAACGAACCAACACAGAGAGTGTGCCAATCTAGTCATTAAAATATGAAAATAATGAGAGTTTGTCTGAAATTTTCTTGACCAATAACTAGCACAATCAATTAATAATCTGATAAAGTGATGGTGATCACAGCACTATAATATATAGATAGGTTACATTAACAGATGTATGTTTTTTTTTCTTCTGGCATTGTTTGGGTCCATTATTCTGTTGGATTCCCTGCCATTGTAAAGGGGGGATCTTATAATAATGTCCCCATCCACAGGTCATCTGGAATCACTAAATGGTATATGTATTAAATGAATATCAAAATGATAAAATGCTATGGCCTTAATAGTCAGATCTTTGTTTGAAACTAACTTAGTTAGTTTTTTGGTGTCATGTTGGTAATATTCAGTACCATCATCAAAATACCAACTGAGTGAATATCTTTTGGAAGAATGGTGCTAATGTCTCCACTATGTCTGTCAATTTTGTAATCACCAGTTTTAGCATGTTTTATTGAGGATTTTTCAATATTCCTTTATAAAAAATAACTAATTAAAATGTAATTAACGCATGCATCCATGAGGCGCATCATACTAAATGTAATACACATTATGGTCAGAACTCTGGTACTGAACTAGTGAAAAGAGAAGAGGTTTTTATTACAAATAATATTATTGGCAACAACTAGAAAAAAATTGCCTTCTTGAAAAAATGCAATTTGTAAAAATATTTTCTTGCATTTGATATTTGGTATGCATGCCCACTTTTTGCTTCAATGACAGTGTTACATTTACAGGAGGCTCCATTTACAGGAACATTTGATCCATTTTAGATTTACTTCATCTGATAGCCTTTTGAACACATGCGTCAATGGAAGGGATGAGCCTCAGCGAGAATTTGACATTTTGCACAAAGCAGTTAACATAGTCTAATTCACAAATTTGCTTACATTTATATAGGGACCTAGAAATTCTTGAATATTTTTCAAAATCAAATTTTTTCACAATTCTTAAACTTCTTGTTTATTTCTATTTTAAAATAACACAAAAGCCCAATGTTATAAACATGATCTCAGACCTTTGTACAGGAGGTACAGACCTTTGTACAGGAGGACCTTTGTACAGGAGGTGTGCCTGTATGTCTGTAGGCAAATATGATTTTTTAAAAATTATTACTACTTACATTTTGGGAGCCTTCAGTTTACACTATGCTGTGCATTGAGAGAGCTCTGTCCTCTTTCTAATGAAGTACTTTTGTTTAACACCAATAAACTTTCCAAACATTTTACGTCGTACTAAATGGATGTTACGAAGGGGACATCCTGCTGAAATAATGTTTGACTTATAAAAACCAAAACCTTTGTCAGTTTTTAAGTCTGATTTGGTTTCCTGTGCCTGTGCATTTCTCACAGGCTCACTTATTGACGCACAGTGGTCTCAAAGCGCAATACCACAGTAGCGTGAAAGTAAAGAGCCACAGTATTTCTGTGCATGTGGCTGTTTTTAAATGCGTGGGCATGTCTGCTCAAAATAACTACAGAATATAACATTATCAGTGTGTGTGCAATAGTGAGATTTTACTTTTATTTCTTATAAAATGCATTCTAACATTCTAAAGGAAAGCAATAAATTAAAGACTTAAAAACATTCTAAAAAAATAGTACAGTGTCACCTTTGCTGATAGTTTTTGATGTTAGAGGTGATGTTTTGGATCCAACGTTATGATTTTTATTTTTATTAACGTTCCAGGACATCAGTTCTAGCATAAAAAAGTATCGGCGAGATTGACATTGTCCCATTTTCAGACCATTTGAACCTTTTATTTATGTCTTTTTTTCAGAATTTAAAAATGTATTTCATTAGGTTTGGACTGTTGAAATATTTATAAAAGGATTTCTTAGAGTTTTGTAATACTCAGTGAGTTATTCACACGCATCACACTACCTTTTCATCTTGGACTACGGACTGAATATCTTGTCTTGTCCCTTTTTTTGTCATTTGTTCATAGTCCCCATGTTCAGTCTGTGTCAACGTTCCTGAAAGAAAGCAAAAATAATTATTCAAGTACTTGCGAAATGGTCATACTGAATATATTTGTTATAGTGCAATATGTACCATTTATTGTACTGTATAACATTGCTATGTATTGACATAGGATGAATTTGCATATAAATTTTTTTTTAATGAAAACAACCCTATGATTTAAAAAGATCTGTTAACTAAAGTTTTGACCTTTTTAAAATTTTGTTTCACATGTATTTTTTGTAGCTCAGACAGTTGTATTATGGTCTATACAAAACATCAAATAGCAGTACAAGGTTTTCTTTTTTGTAACTGTTAAAACTTTATATGTTTATATGTTTATATGTATGTATGTATATATGTATGAATTGAACGATCGATCGATCGATCAATGGGTGCGTGTACAGTATATACAGTATATATGTTGTATATACACAGAGAGTGAGATAGATACTGTAGATAGGTAGATAGAAGATAGATAGATTGATTGATAGATAGGGAGATAGATACTCACCTCCACCATCTACAAAGATGTTTCCATATATAGGATTGTCTTGATTTTGCCGTTCGTCTTCCTCAAACCTATAATTACTGGGGGAAAATGCATTTCATGTAAACCATGGCTTTTTCATGTTAAAGAGACTTGTGTCATGACAAAGCCCAGAGCGAAGCATATTTACGTATGTAAGCAAACAAAAAAAAATCTATAAATACACAAAAGAGTGTAGAAGATATGCCTACCTGTCACTATGAAAAGAATCTAAGTACACCGGCAACCCAAAATCTCCTTAAAAGAAAAAAGTTCAATATTATCCAATGGTACTGTTGTGTTAGAATGCGTTGTAAAAATCTTTGTTTTATATTGTATAGCACAAGTAAAATTATTTAGTGTAAATTATTATACTTGTAATATATGTAACATACTAATATACTTTACATCATAATTTTATAAAAAGTTTAAATATATTTTATATATAAAAGTATAATTAGCTAATACATTTCACAGTATAACAGCATTACAGTATATCATACTGAATCTACTGCAAAATATTCTTAATATACAGTATATAACATAAAAATAACAATGTATTTAATATACCACCTGCGTATTAACTAATTATGTGTTAACTAAATACATGCATGTTTAATGTACCTTTTTTCTGTCTATCTTTTCTTCTCAGTGAATAGAGAACTATGTTTAAACATACAGACACTAACAGTGCTATAGATGTTATTGACAGACCCACATAGGGTCCTTGGCAATCCCCTGCACCTAAATAAAATAATAAAAAAGGCAACATTAGATAAAGCAAGTTATAGGAAATTATGTAATTTGTTAATAATGTAGTCAATTAATGAAAAGCAGTTAATGAAAAGCAGACTCTAGTAGTACTTCAGCACAGTTTTGCGTTCATTATTATGTTATTATACAAAAAGCAGATTTTTACCAGCCAATCAACAAGCTAAGCTAATCAAAACTTAGTATTTCATTTAAATAATAATAATAATAATAATAATAATAATAATAATAATATACTATTTTTTTTTACTTAACTTGGTATGTAAACTAAATCATTTTAAAACATTTGGTGAGACAGGAGTATTTGGGAATATAGACTGGTGTACCAATGTAAATAATACTAATAACTAATAGGCCACTGCTTTTCATTAATTGGTTCAACTCACTACAACACACAGAGTTGTTCAGTTCATATGTCTTTGCTTGTTTTGCATTCATGTCTTTAAACTACTTGACTTCAAATGCTTTTAAAGTCAGAAATAATTGGTTCGTGATTTTAGGTCTTAAGTTTGAAAAAAAAACATTTACATAGGTTTTTACATGGTTCAGACTGACTGGTATTATTGAACAACTAAAATAATAAGTGTAACTTACCCATTGCGGATCTTCTGATCCTCAATTGTCCGTTGGCAGTGCAGCTTTAGTTCTGTCTACTACGCGTGTGCTGTTCATGAGGTGCACCATATCTGCTTCTATTTTTACTGTCTTGTGCCTTTTTCAGTTACAAACAGGAAATGTGGCAGATACTTAATTCACTGCGAATCTTCACGTCACTCAAAGACACAAGGTAAGTCTTTCTCACTGTAATGAGCATGACTAAAACCAATTTTTAAAATCAAGAGATCCTAAACATTCACATTATTAAATTGATCACTGATTTGCCATGTTAACTACATAGTTTGGAACATTTTTACTGACTGCTTAATTATTGATCTTACACCTTGAATTAGACTAATAGACTAAATGTGGATGTTCCTGGAACTTTTTCAGTTAAGAATCAGTTTAATTGTGAACAGATTTCTGGTTTCTATAGAGTATACAGTTCTGATAATTTTTCATCAAAAAGTTAAAGTCGATTAACCTAACATAGATTATTTTTATTTAAAACAGCAAATGGTAATCTATAGTGAATTATTGTATGTCCCTTCATATTCTTGCACTGGCTTAATGTAACTTTTATTCACATTGTATTTAACAGTGTCTGCTGTACTAAAACTCTTTTACTTAGCCATTTTTGTAATTAACACTATGCTTCTGGTTCACTTATCTGGAAAACTTGTCTGGAAAAGTGGCAACAACAAATACTCAATTTTCTTTCATATAAAAAAAATAATACAATAATAATAATAATAATAATAATAATAATAATGCTACTACTACTAATAATAATATAAAATTTTGTGTTGCATTGACCTGTGCTCTGTGGTCATGGATTGTAGTTAACCAGATGGAATACTGGAGCTCCCATGCTTTGTGGATATTCCTTAGAATGGGTTGTGCATTTGAATCATCCAGTTTAGTACACCTCAATTAGTGCAACATAAAAATGTATAATATATAATTATCTTTTCATTCCTTGTTGCTAGTTGTTTAGTGTTTGCAGGAAGTGTGTACTTTGTGGAGTATGTGAGATTCTTTTTTTTTTTTTTAATTTTCCATTTCCGACCACAGAGCAGGAAACGTCCTTCTGGGTAAACTCATTTCTGTTCTTTGAGTACTGAACCACAAACACAAAGCACTTGAATATAGTCACTAACAATAATGTTTGTCCAGTGAAAGCACATATACTATATATTAAAAAATTAATATAAACTGATTAAACTCATTGAATATTTAGTTACTGTAGCTCAGTTACAATCATTCACATAATTAGAAAAATACTTGCATCTCCAGTGATATAAGCTCATTCACATAAAATTGCTTCAGATTCTTCCTATACAGTAATTGCTAAGATTTAAGGAGTTCAAAATATATTTAAAATTAAAAGTGACAATTTGAGAAGTTGACAATTAAAAGTGAAATGGTGATTTATACATTTCTTTATTCTTGGTGGTTAAATGTCTTTAAGATTTCAGATAAACTGTTGTGCAAAAAAGCAAGGTGTTCCTGTTGGTCAATTCTTGATATTTGATGTGGTTTGCTTGGTTAGTTTTTTATGTCGGCTCTGAATATCTGAGGTGTGACCTGAGGTTTTAAGCGTCAAAGCTGGTGATGGATCTTTTTTTTTTTTTTTGTAGGCTGTTTTTAGACAGGCCATTCTCTATGTTTGAGAATTAAGCTAAATATATATGCCCAGTCCTGCTTATTATTTGATATAGTAGTAGTGAGTTACCAGACTTACGTTATAATGTTCAAGAGCCCATAAAGCCGCTCGTATGAGTGGTAGAATGTTTGAGTTTAAATAAATTCTTTTCAGATTTGTAAGGGCTGGATCTATATGTCTTCTGTACTGTTCTGTATGATTGTGTTCTGATCTTGAAGGTGTTATTTCTGTCTGACATTTGAAGAACTTTGAATCAAAAGATTGGTGTTACAGGTTGAGTCACTTAGACATTCAAAAAAAGCATTCTGCGTATTTTCTGTGTATCAGGCTCAATGTACTTGCTACTTCATAACACTCCATGTTATTTTCAAACACTAATAAAAATTAGCACTACCACAATTATTATTTGTTAACACCTTTCTGGAGAGTCTTTAACTGTAATGTCTGCCGTGGTTGATTAACACAAGTAGAGGGAATGTGGACCATTTCTTCAATTCAAATATTTCAGACTTCCTTACCTGGGTGGAGCATGTGCACTGCATTTTAACACTTCTAACCACAGGTTTTTAAAATAACATGTACACTTACCAGACATTTGTACTCCTGCACTGTAAAAATGATAAACTCAAAATTTAAAAGAAATTTACTGCATTAGATTTTTGCGTTTTGCGGCCAACCAAGGTTTCAAAAAATACTGTACCACCTACCAAATTAGTAATAACAAATCAGTTATCTTTTGTTCAGTTAATCTGTCACATCTTTGCGATAAAGTGCCGCACAAACTATTTGGACCAACCACCAAGACTGTTCAACTAGCTTTGAAACAAATTTACAGCAATGTAAAATATATTTCTTATTTTGTTTACACATATATGTATTAGAAAAAAGAAGCATGTTAACTGGTCTGTGCACATCATACTGAATAAATTTCTTATGCATGAACTTTTCACAATGTTTCCAATGCAAAAAGGCTGAATTCACTCGTTATTATACGCTTGAGTTTTCTAATATGGTTTTATTGCTTTAAAACTTTAAAACTCTTTTGAACCCTTCCATTATTTGCTGGACACAAAATCATGCAGATATAGGTCAAGAGCTTAAGCTAATGAAACAACAGAACGGTGGAAAAATGTGGTCTCAGTCACTTTTATTGTGGTATGATTGTTGGTGACAAAGTGCTGTTTACCGTGAATTTCCTTGCGAAACTGTTTAACACAGAATAGCATAAGAAACAAACAAACAAACAAATCCAATGAGTGCCAGATTTGCAGGTGAAAAAGCTACCACAAAGAACTACCACATTGTTCTTTCCAGGCAGACACTAGATCAAAAAATTTTAAGAATGGTCAATTCTTTTTAAAATTACTATGATTTATCTTGAAACATAACAAGCCATACTGAATTGTTACAAACTTACGGGACAAGATCAAATTTGGAAATGTTTGAAAGCCACATTACAAGAATATCTACAAGACATTGGACTACAGTTTGGAAGGTCCCAGGATCAAATCCCATGACTGCAAAGTTGTCCCTGTTGGGCAGTGAGCAAGTCCCTTAACCCTCCAATGCTCACATGTACTGTATAATGAAATGCAAATGTAATTAGCTCAGGATAAGGGTGTCTGCTAAGTGTACTTGTTAAGATTTTTATGCTAAGTATTTTTTAAATTATTTATCCCTCCTGTTGTGTTCATTTCATGTTAAATATTTCTGTGTCCTCAGTCCAAAATAACTGCCCCATTATACCCGATTATAAATCTATGTTCGAACAAACACCTCTACAGCCTCTACAATAACACCACTGCCAAGTGAATTGAATAACACAGATCATCAATAATATAGCAGCAAACTGGTGACATTCCAGGCTGCCGTGTATGCGGCTTACCAGGCAAAGAGTTCAAGTTTGTTGATCCATCCTGCAAGTTCTCCAGATCTCAGTCAAATTTAGTATCCATGGAATGATCCAGACAAACATAGAGGCCCCACTTTGCAACCCAGAGCACCCGAAGGATCCACCTTTAACATCTCGGGAGTCTTGTGGAGTCATGCTCTGAGGGGTCAGAACTGCCCAGACAGCACAAGAGGAATATACACAATACTGCAAGCAAATTTTCCAGTGTTACATAGTGTCATTTTCTGAGTGTAGAGTGCTTTTGAGTTGACTAGTGTCAAAGGGTGGTTTCTTCACTGAAAGTGTTGACTGAACTCTGATGGGCGTGTAGTTTTAGGGAGTTACCTCAGGTGCACTTGTTCAGAGTTAATTGAACAATCACGTGCCATCTTGGAACAGCACATGGAACGCAGTTTGAGCTCCGATATAAGTAAGGTAAGCTTCTTTATTTAACTTTTTTTTAAATAGATGACCAAATAATACCACCAAATGCTGAACAGAAAAAATATTCATTTATCCTGCATTGTGAGAATATGTAACATTAACATTGCATAAAGAAGTTAATGCTACCTTAATGATTACATAAAATATCCCTTTTCCCACCGTTGACATTACAGATCATGTAACTTTAAGAAATAGCACAATATAGCATAAAAAATTAAAGTCTTTCTACTAGTAACTAACTTTTGAATTTTAAGCTTCAGTTAGCTAGTTGACACGTAGTCGGCTAGGTGGGCCTAGCCTTATTTTAATTGATAAGCTCAGAAAATAAATTTACTTCAATCACAATTGCTTATCGTCTAGGAGTATGTGCATGTACTTAGTGTCGATTTGCCGTTAAACCGGCGTGTCTGAAAACGAAGCTAAGCTGAAGTTAATTAGCATTAGCACGAACTAACTAGCTAGCGGGCCTATTCCATCAGGTGTGCAGAGATAGGGAGTGCGTGTTTGGTGTTAAAGTGTAGCTCGAGTGTCGAAATTTATTTGGTCAACTCAGTAATGGCCTTGGTCACTAGCAGAGAGGTAATAGTATCTCGCCTGAATTTTTTCAAACCTTTAATATGACCAGATTTAAACAACAGGGGCTAGCTAAGTTAATGTCATCAACCAGTACCACTGCCCAGTGGATATAAAACTCAGGCTGGTGTTCATTTGTGGCGGGGGTGGCGTCCTTTACCTCGCTCTGTCCTTAAAAGTAGGGCCTGTTACCACAGGTTTATTTTAACGTAAAATATAAGCGTAGTATTTAAATATTATTGAATGAAGCATTAACTTTTAACACCCTGTACTGACTCAATGGCAGAAGTGGTTTTGGAGTGATTTCAAAGACTAAAGAGAATAATGCTGGAGTTGAGGTATTGATCTTAAAATGCTAAATGCAGTAGTTCTTGTCTCTCTCTTGTTTCAGATTTGATAAAATGCAGATAGAAGCATGCTGGTGAAGGTAAAATATGACGGTCTTAAGAAATACATCAGACTGCAGTCTGGCTTCTCATACACTGATTTCACTACTGAAGGTACTTTAGCAGCATGTAGGATCCTATCTGTATGGTCATTCTGAAAAATCTAAACTTTTAAACATTTTCATTAACAATCATTCATCAAAATGCTGCTAAGACTGAGATTCTAATAATTCACATCAGTTTACCAATATATGACAATATTTCTCTTTATTAATAGGTGAATGGTCTGTTTACAAATAAAAGCGAGTAGTGATTTAATGAGGAGTAGTGCTAATGTAATTTTGAGCTTGTTTAACAGTGTGAAAGAAATTCTGTATCTTCAACTTGTCTTTGTTTTGAGAAATCTATGTATTTTGCAGTCAAATGAAAATTCGGACTGTCAGATGGAGCTCAACTCTCCATATTTGACGAGTCTCACACTGCGGTGGAAGATGACATTCTTCTGGAGCTGGTTGAAGCCAATCCTGACTTATGTCTAACAGTTCAACACAAAGATCAATCTGGTGTGTCTTAATAATTAAGTTTATATAAGCGAGCAATGGATGTTTAATTTTGAAATGCAAATCTTATGTCAAATAATATAATGCCATGTTGTTCATTTGGTGTTTTTTAGGCGAGTCAAGTTCTAGTTCCCTTACAAATACCCTGTCCCGCTCAAGTGAAGGAGATAGGAATACCCCATTCAACATGGCTATCATTGGAGAGAGGACGGCATTAACTTGTCCCACAAGTAATTCGGACATGGAAATTGCAAAGAAGGTACCAAGTATTTTTGGTTTATAGCAAGTTTATTATTTTTATGTTGCGATTCAGTCAAATCAATATCATGGAGGAAAAAAATGGTAGTATTTTGAAATTTTTACTCAGTGCTACTTAAACTAAAAAAGTCTGGCCACAGTATAACAACTTCTTTCTTATTTCTTTTCTTTGATTAGATGGTCAGAGATGCTTTGCTGACAAAAGCAGGTGGTCAGGATGTGTTGGAGGAATACACGGCAAACTTTTCTCTGAAGCACAGCACCAGGAGGCAGCTTGTCGATATTCTGGTTGCTCACATGATTGAGATTAGGAGAGCCAAAATGAATGTAAAATGTGACTGAGCACCCAAAGGTTTAAAAAATAAAGTGTTTTTTGCTACAGGTTTGGTCTTCAGAATGATTTGTTTTGGAAGTCTACTTTAGCCAGCTTTGACATATTTGAGGAAGGGAGGAACACACTAACTGGTGATATTAAATGACAGATTGTTGAATATTAAACACTAATGATGAAAATGTGTCTATGTAGTGTCAAATACACTAACTTGATATTAAATAACATATAGTGTTGGATATTTAACACTAATGGTAATGAAGTATATGCCCATGTAGTGTAAAAAAAACACACTAACTGGTCAAATTAAATAACACTGAGAGTGATGGATATTTAACACTAATGATGCAAATGTGCACCCATATAGTGTAAAAAACACACTTTACGGTGTTGCAAAATAACACTGAGTGTTGGCAATTTGACGCTATAAAAGTGTTAAAATACTAACACTTTGGCCAGTGTTAAATTAACACTGACTAGTGTGGACCTATATAAACACTGGGCCAGTGTTACTTTTAAGACTGTGGGAGTTGATTTAACACCAATCATTTTGCTGTGTGGGCATAATGTTTTGCTTATAATCCTATGGCTGTTATTGGCAAATATCACCAAATATTGTGATATATCTTTTTATTAACATAAAATTTTGTAAATAAATTTCATTTTGAACTTCCAGACCTGTAGGCCTCACTGACCTGAGCTCATACAACTTAATACTCAGATAAAACATAGGTTAAACAATTTAATCATAAACAAAAATAGCAATTAATGACTAAGTAATAAATAATTAATGACATAAAATTATATATTTTGTGTTCCTGGTCAAAATAAAACAGTATTCCTTTATTAGTGAAGAAAACTTACAACAGCAACAACAAAAATACACATGAAAATGTACCTATATCACAAAATTAATGTCAGAACAATGCTTTAAATATAATAAGAATCAGCTCAAATACAGTCAAATACACTGATATTCAGTCAGTATGCTTACTTGTTTAAATATAATAAATAATAATAATGATATGTGGTGCTTGTTGCACGTGCCTTGGGAATATATGCACTGGTCCTTTAATAGCACATAACTTTCAGCAGATTTCCCAGCAAAAAACTTGCATGTTCTGTAATAATTATTAAATTGCTCAAAATATGTTTTATTTTTGTCTTTTTAAACTTCATGTCTAAGTTTAAAAAAACAATCATGCTTTTATCCCCCCCACCACACTTTTTTTTTTCTCCTGATGACTTCTTGTTTCCTTGTTCATGCACGTAGACCTTTAATACATTTCAGGGGAAGATGTTAAAAGAAAAGCCAGATGGTTTCAGAGTGTGACACATGGCTCCTGCTTAAAAAAATAAAGAACAGCTTCAATGTATTAATATATATCACAGACAGACAAACATACTAAACAAAAAACATCGAGGGAAATAAGTACATAAAAACACAGTTTGATCAGCATGAAAGGCTTTGTTTTTATGCGTGAATGAATCATACTAAAATGTCAGTAACTGGTACATCCTGATTTCTTGCTGATGTGTACTTCACTGGTGGAGGAGGAGGCTTGAATGGGGGTGGCATATCCAGCCTAAAAAAAAACAAAAAGACACAGAGGTTAGCAGACAGAGAGGTGATAGACATGACACATGGACATTCTGACGTGTTGCTCACCTTTTCTGAATGTAGTATTGGCGGTAAAGAAAGCCAATCAGAAGCAACAACAGAAGAACAGGAATAATAACAAACACCATATGTGACTTTGAGGTATTTACATCTGCAACAAAGAAATAAGGAGATAAATTCTCTTTTTCATTCCCTATTGTCATGCATTTGCCATCTAAATACAAAAATAAAGAACATAATTGTATGCAGAAAATTGAAAACGTTTGCTTGCATCACCCTACCGTTTCTTATAATTTCATTTGTTAAGACACTGCTTATTCCCACAGTAGCCTTGCTTGTGAAAGCTGTTGTAAAGATGACTGTACTGGTATCCGGGTGTGTGTAGTTGATTTCTCTGCCGGTAGATCCTGGGATGGAAGTACAGCACACCTCAGACTGTGTCCTGTGCTCACTTGCGGTGACCGTGAAAGTAGTGGCTGAACTATTAACATCCATGTATGGTGTTGTGACACTTGCATGCACCATGGTGGTGTTTCCAGTAGATGGCGTTGAGGTGCTAATATACATGTCTTCCTCTGGAGTTGTGGCGTTAGTGGCAGAGCTGGTATGAGGTGGCAGTGACGTCTGTGTTGTAACGATAGGATGGGATGTTGTCATAGCTGTGCTGCTTGTCTGTGGTGTTGTCTCCATAGTCATGGTGCTGCTCAGATGGTCTTTAGATTGACAGAGACATAGAGAAATGTTATTGCCCACTCTAAAACATAAAGAAGCATAACATTGGATGACCGACGTAATATAGTTGTAAGACTGTTGTCAACCCTCAGAACAATCATGACAATATTGTTGATTTTGATAAAATGATGGTGAGAGAACTTTAAATAAATGACTCAAACACCCAAACAGTATTGCTAATACTACCTCAAAACAATGACATTTTTAACTTTAAAACATTTATGCCGATTAATATCCATTCACATAATGTCCGACCTTAAATCTTTAACAGAGTTTAGAATTCTGATTAGAGGCTGGGGTGGATACCCCAGCATGCGCAGTGTGTGCTTCCTGCACACACTGCGCATGCATCCTATGTCGCATATCTCTTAGTGTTGTAATCTAACAGAAATGTAATTGTTATTTCCCTGTTTAATTTTCCTTTGGAAATATTACTGTGAGGTGCATTACTATCATTACACCCAAATCATATCATGTCTGGTTTCACAGAACAGAGAATAAAAATTTGATTACCCTTTTGACTGTTTTCAAATATATTTAGGTAAATTGCTGTGGTCTGGTATTTTTGTGTCATTCGTTCTTATGTGCATGCACTTATGAGTAGCAACGGGATGTTCCATAGTAGTCCAGGGGTAAGCATGCAGTGCTCGCATGGCAGTGTCCGGCATATGAGTCCCACTTTTGCCATCGGTTTGGGATATATGTTGTTTTGAAGTCGTTGTTTAAGGGGCATTTATTCAACGATATCCCATCTTCATGTTGTCAATGTTGTTCCGATGTCACTCACTTACTCCTCATCTATTCTGTATACAGGGTCACAGAGGGGCCTGGAGCCTATCCTTGGAGACTTAGTGCACAAGGCGGGGTACACCCTGAATGATGTGCCAATCCATCGCAGGGCACACACACATACACACATTTACACGCTCATTCATACACTATGGGCAATTTGAGAACGCCAGTGAACATAACCTGCACATCTTTGTACTGGAGCACCCACCAAGTACGGGGAGAACATGCAAACTCCAAACAGACCAGAGGCAGGAATCGAACCCAGACCCTAGAGGTGCAAGGTGATAGTGCTAACCACTAAGACACTGTGCCGCTATGTTCCGAGGTCACTTCATCTAAATAATTTAAACTTTTGAAAATGACTTTGTAGCAATTTTGCTCCAACATCAATAACATGGCCAAAAAAACTAAAGAATTATGCTGGGGAGCCATATTACCCATGGAAAAATATGAAAAATAGAAATTTACACAAATTAACAACTACATCTATATAACATGAAAATTACCAGTCATGAAAACTATCTGTTTTGTCTCTTACAATAAAATTTAACTTGATGTTTTTTGTAAATATATACAGGCAATAACATCTGGTGTTTGGCTAGATATGCTGGCTAGATTAACTTTTAGTTAATGAGAGAGATTAACTGCCCTGACTGTGATCAAAATGTGGCTCTTTTTAATTAATCAAACTGCCACAGTGTATTACTTTGTAGTATTAGTTTTACAAGTTTGGTTACAAATCTTTTTTGTGCATTCGAACACAATTTGCAAGTGTATTAGGTTGTCCCTAATTTCAACAACTACAGTATAACCCTGGACAGACGTCTTCAACTGGTCCACTGCAGTCTGGATGCAGACCATGCAAAGTGTTTTAGAGGGTCAAACCAATCATATTATTTAACCTGTCTGCAAATCGTAATGCTTCTTTTTTGGCATTCAAATTAGAGACTGAAACACATGATCTAAAATGTTGTTCATTATTTTGGACAGCCCAAATTTTTGTACAGAAGCTTACAAGGATGTAAGTTAAGCACGTAAGTAAGTATGTTCATCTACTATGTCCGGAACAGACTGCCCATTTTGTCCTTAGAGGAAACCGCATTTTGAGGTGAGGTGTGTTGAAGCTTCAGAACACAGTGGACTGCCAAACCATTACAGGAAGTTAGCAAAGGTTAAGCAACAAACTTAGCAAACATCAACCGTTTAGTCTGAGAGCTTATCTGAATGCTTTACTTTATAACAAATTTATTTTGGCACACTCACCTATGTATGTTCTTTTTATCACAGTAATTGTAAAATCTTTCTGTTTGTGTAGAAGATTCAGAATTTTGGTGTGAACAGTCAGGGTGTAATTGCCAGAGTCATCAGGACTCACTGATGACAGGTTTAAACTGGCACCGGAGGACACGGTCATGTTGTCCTGTAGAAAAAAGACAACATCATAGGCATATACGTAAGCATACAGGTGATATCTTTTAAAATAGGTCAAAGTTAAAAGTTACATTTGTTATGAATATGAATTTCCCAACAATATTGGAATTAATTCTTTGAACTGGTCTTTCTGGATCAGTATTATTGTACAACATGCTTCTTTTATAGACAAAAAAGAAGAATTTGGTGCACGAAATTGAATTTAGTTTGGCATTTCTAAACTCGACACATGGTTGAAATTATACATAAAAATATAAATATAGCACAGCTAATGTTTAGTTGAATGTCTCTGAACAGGTTTCACTTTGAGCAAAAACTTTTGCTAGCCATCCTCAAGCTTCTGCCAAAATTCTGGATGGATATTTGACCACTCTTTTTGGCAGAATTTTTCAGAATGTACAATAGATATGTTGGTTTCCTAGCATGGACCTGATATTTAAACATGCGCTATAATTCTTTTTTATTTAAAATTCTTTTTTTATATTAAAGTTATTTAAATTCTAAATCTTCTTAATCCTTTGCAACCAGCTTTGATGTGTGCTTGTGGTCATTGTCCTGTTGGACCACTCGGTTTATTTCCCAAGTTTTAACCATCTAACTGGTAATTAGAAGTTATGCTGAAAAATTCTGAGGTAGTTCTCATTCTTCATTATTTCAGTCACTTTGAACAATGCACCAGTTTCACTGGGAGAAAAGCAAGATGCTACCACCACCATATTTAACAACTTGTAAAGTATTCTTGGGTTGAATTACTTAGCCTTTCTTCTCCAAAGCTTTCATTTAGAAAGCTTATTCTTTGTCCACATGGTCAGCTGTGAACTTTTGTCTGATATCTCTTTGACACCACCCTTTCAGATCACTCATTTGACTGTAGACAGTGATGCTGGGGTTCCATCAGCTCCATTTCAGACCTTGGCCTTGGTGGTTCCATAGTGGGTTCCGGCTATCGTAAATACTTTGCTCTCGGAGTGACAGTTTGGTTTTGTTCTAGGCATTGGCAAAGTGGCTACACCTCTCAAACACTTACATTTAATAGTTTGTACTGATCATGGAATCTGCAGTTTAAAAGATGGCTCCAAGAGATATTCATAAATGTTGCTTAGATCTATTAAGTAATATACATAGTTGAAAAGGGAACTTTGCTAAGCTACAGGAATTGATTATATTCTAACCAGGCATTAGTAAAAAAGAAAAACAGACCAAATTGGTTAAACATAGTCAGTTAATATGGACAAATTAACAAAACGTTCCTCATCACGCTTTTTTAAAGAAATGTTCATGCTTCTAGTGAAATGATCTTGTATAAGATTCTTTGCTTGCTCAATCATACTGAGGTATGAAGCCAATGTAAACAAAATAAGTAAAGATTTTCCTAATTTGTAATTAGTACAGTGGAACCTTGGATTACGAACATAATTCGTTCCAGAAGCGGGTTCGTATATATCAAAACACTCGTAAGCCAAATCAAATAGAAAATAATGTAAACTCAAATTATTCGTTCCACAGCCCATAAAAATAAATACATAAAAATAATTACAAAATATAAACAGAGAGTGTGTGTGTGTGTGTGTGTGAAGGTGAGGAGAGGAGGGGTGTGTCACAGAGAGAAAATGCATCTTTAACCTCTCTAATGAGACTTGCTTTAGTTATAACGTGTGTTATAATAAATAGTACATGCGCGCTGTACACACATACAAGCACAAAATAAAAGATGATTTACGAGCATACACGTGGTCACAGTGTCATAGTAAACAGTACACGCATGCACGGATGTTGATTATACCAGTGAGAGACGAGCACTAAGGCCCAACAGGGGAGACGATTAACCACAATTCTGCAGCGCAAGAGAGAGAAAAACCATCGGCCCAGTTGTGATCACATGACACTCGGCGCCAAAACAAGAAATGCATGCGTGATACATGATACTCTGTACTTGTAATCCAAGACTTGTTCATTTTCCAAGTCAAAAATTATTAAAAATCTTTGCTCGTCTTGCAATCCGAGGTTCCACTTTGCTGTGAAGGTCTAAATGACCCTGGATTACCCTGGATTTTTGCAGACTAAGGCCTCACCCACCCTGCACAGTTTATTGTTATCTCAACTCCCAGTATACCTGATTTACCTAATCAGTTAATTAACAGCCTCAAAAAACTCAAATAAATTATACATTTGCTAAAACTAATACTGTACTTTACCCTGCCAAACAGAGGTTAAAGATTAATGATCTTGGATACTGATAAAATCAAACTACATTTGATAACAGGTTTGTCTTTTTTATATTTATATACATCTTTCTTATATACGGTTTGTGAGTTACCTTCTTCCAGACAAAATGCAAGGACATGGAGGACTTTGCTTCACAGTTAATCGTCAGATTTGTCCCACTTTCCACTTGTATCTGGTTCTTGGATTTACACTGTATGTCTTCAAGAACTGTTTATCAGAGCAATAAGAATATTTTTGGCCATTTTTAAAAGAAAGCAATAAGAATTCATGTTCACTTTCATTCATTGTAATCACAATGCATGTGAAATGTACAAAAACATGTACTGTCATTGAGATAAAGACTTACACTCTACAGTGAGTTGCTCATTTGCGCTGAGACCTTGTATGTGTTGGTTTGATAAACTCCAGACGGGCCGACAGATCAGGTCTCGTATGTGTCGAGTAATATTCTGAATTATGAACTTTCCATCCAGACTTTCCATTCCTGATTGATTCTGTAGGGAGGAGAAAATCAAGATGGTGGTAAAGTGGAATGAAATAGTGTCATATATTGCAGAAGAAGATGGCTTGTGATTGATCCACAGTGGAAAAAAATTGACGGCAGTAGTTTTTTTTTTCTCACCAGTGAGGATGATAATATGTACTTGTCAGGTATTGGATTACTGACACATGTGATGCTCACTGTGTCCCCTTCTATTATGGTCCTGTTTGTAGGCATGACCGTCATTGAAACTTTTGGCACTAAAACACAAATATTCAATGTGTTTCGGATAAAGATGTTGAATCATGATGCAAAAATAATAATAATAATAATAATAAATAATAATAATAAACCATTTTTGAAACTGTCTTGTCACTAAAATTTGTAATGTGTAATTTCCATGTGTGATGAAAAAATCGATGAAAAACTTTTTTTGAGTGATTAAGTCTAAAGTTATACAGCAATACCTATACCTTTATGATTGTATAGAATAATAAATAAAATCGGTAATACAAATATCATGCTATACTCATATATTTTATAGTATACATGCTATGATAATTGAAAGCTAAAAGCAGATAATGTTAAAAAATATATAGATGGTTTTATACAATTATGATGTGAATCTTACATTTGTTCCAGCTGCAATTACATCCATTATGAATTTACCTGTAATTTGCACTTTTGTGGAGGTTTTGATGCTGCCATCAGGAAATGAGGCGATATCACAAACATATTCTCCACTATCCTCCTCAGTAACCTGTTGCAAATGCAAGATTGAGCCTCGTATGTCCATGGTGTTTGTTTCTGGCACCAGCTTTAGTGTAACATTTGCATAAAAATGAGTAGAAATTGTAGGATTAAATATCACTAATTTTTTCTGTCCTTGTTTTCCCTCCTTATGCCATTGTAACTGGACAATTTTTGAATGCTTCTCTGGCATGATGCATGGCAAGCTGATGTTTTGTCCAACTGTCGCATTCACTCCCTTTTCATGTTCTACAGAGATACTCTGAATTCCTGTTGATTAGTTTGCACAACATTAATCAGGGATGTACAGTTTGTTTCACTTAAGTGTATTTTTCATATGAAAACATCCTTGATCAAATTTCACAGCTTTTGCACAGTGTCATTTAAACAACTCTCACTGTACAAATTCTCATTGTTTATATCAGAAACATGATCGTATTCTTTAGAAGATAAAAATTCTATATATGCCTAATCATTTAATAAATCACAGAAAAATGTATGTCTTGAAATCTAAATCATACAAGTCATGCTTACCTTGAAAAATGCTTATTAAAAAAATTAGTAGGCTGATAGCTTTACTCCTCATGACTACAGAAATAACAGTTAGTTTAGGAGAAAGAAAAGAAATGACACGCTGCACAGGAAATGACTGTAAACCATACCGCTGAAGTGACAGGAACCAGACTCTGCATCTGCACACATCCTTGTTTCTCACACAGACCGCACCAGAGATTAACACTGTGAAATCTTGAACATGCAAATAATATATTTATAAAAAAAAATGTATTGCATGGAATAATTACTTAGGTATTGATCATTATTTTTGAGAGGAAATTTTTTTAGAAAATATTAAAAGTTGTGTTTAAGAAAGGCATATAATTTTGCCATCTTTACTAAAAAGATTTAAATATGTTCTTAAAGATTTTAAGAATTGTATTTCTTTATTGTATAAGATTTTAGTCATTTTAGGAGTCATTGTTTAAGAGTTGCTGATGAAGTTTTCTTTGAAGCACTGCTCAGGCCTGTGCGCAATCATGACCTCTTTCCTAGTTTGTTTTGGTTTCCTGTTGAAATGCCTCCGTATGAAAATGTAAAGCAGCTTCAACGATCATGCAGGTGAAAACACGCACGCGCACACATGCACACACATACATACACACAAACAGAGGTTGAAGACAGGAAATGTTTTTTAAATACATTTGAGACCTGTAAAAGAAAATCTAAGAGCATACAAAATCTCAAAAATGTCTTTGTCAGATTTATTGATATTAAGTGATTAATTAATTATTAATTGATATTAAGATGCTTTTTACTTGATGGAAAAAAACAGTGTCATAACATTACGTTCAGATTGAAAAAAAAAATCTAAATAATGTTTTTAAACAACAGTTTTAGCTTCAGTTCCAGATTTAAATGATTGCGTCACACAGTTCCAGCACTTTCATTGTGTGACACTGTGAATCAAAACACTCGTAAATCAAAGCAAATGTCCCCATAAGAAATAATGGAAACAGAAATTGTTCGTTCCACAGCCCAAAATAATAAATACATAAAAAGAATTCATACAAAATATAAAGTAAAAATAAAACAAATTAACCTGCACTTTACCTTTGAAAAAAGACAGATAATTGTTTCCATTAGTGGTTGTGCGTGCAGACGCTGTGTATGGGTGTTTGTATGTGTTTGTGTGTGAAGCTAAAGTAAGAGGAGAGGAAGATTGAGACCCTCCCCTTCTTGACATACACAGTAACCCTTCCGCCTCTCTTATTTGAGTTTCACTCACACACACACACACACACACAACAGCGTGCCCCTATGAGGCGCCGTATAGGGCTAAAATCAAATTTCATTTATGCACACACACATAAAAACACTTGCATACACATATATGAAACAGTCACACATCTATATATACTACTAACTGCTCAGACAACTACATATGAAATGTGTGCACACACAACTATGAGACGCGCGCACATACACACACAAACTCTCTGTGCACACACACACACCTATGAGATGCATGCACATACACAAAGATGCATGCACATACACAAAGTCCCCGTGCACACACACACCTATGAGACGCACACAAACAACGGGGACTGTAACGGTTGTAGGGAACAACGGATCTTCACTTTAGCGGAAAAGGGCATGAAAAATTTCCTATCAGTCATTACAATATTTATTATAATTATTATCAAGGACAACATTATATAAATAGGACACAATAATTAAATTTTTATTTAATTAAGAAATCTTTAATAATATATAAGCTAGTAATCTGTAAATAAATAAATAAATAATTAGGTAACTACATCTCCGTACATCTAGTAAATTAATCGAATCATTTATTTTAAGTTATAAACGTTTCAATACATTATATATTTTATAACGGTGTCAGTTTTTGTTTTAACAAATATCATATTTAATGTCCGTAGTGTGAAATTTCCACAGCAGCAGTGACAGGTATCCGAGGTGCTTATGTTACCATGGTAATGCATTGATGAAGTGACGTTGCAGGGTGTTCCGAATGGTGGAATTCTGTAGAGTGAAGTTCCCTTAACAGACATTCCCTGCACATGAAGTACGGATATTTGTACACTCCCAGGACATTCCATTTTATTTATGTTCAACTTCATTCCCACACAAATTTCCATAATTCTATATTTTCTATATTGTACAGCTAGGTTATTCTTATGTTTCTTATATTGTATATTTTGTATTGTACAGACATTTTAGTCTTTCTTAGTTAAATTTACTTTCTATTTTGTTTTTCATATTTCTTTCCTATTAATAGTCTTTATTTTAAGGTCATCGTTTAAACATTTCACTGCATAACATACTGTGTATGACTGTGTATGTGACAAATAATATTTGAATTTGAGTAGGGTGTAGTAATTTCAATGTATATGGACTTGCCGATTCATTCTCCCTAATTAGTAGTAGCGTTTTTTAAGTAGACTGTTGTTGGACAGTTTAGAGGACAGCTAGTGATTTATTTATTATCACCACAAAACTGGGTGGTATGGAGGGTCGGGAAAATGTGTGAATTTCCAATTCTGTATTTGGATTTGATCAAGTTGGGGGAGTCGCGTGAGATTCCGATGAGTTAGTTATTGTTCATATTAGCGAAGGCGAGGAAAGCATTTTCACAAAACAGTAGTTGCTTCTGTTGTAGGATCCGACATATTAGCCACAGTTTTTTCTTTTTGCAAATAATCACCCGCGTTTTTTGCCGCTGCAATATTCAGACATCATTTGGACAGTTCTGAATACGCCGTGTGATTGAGCAGTGATGATCATTCTACTGTCCTACTCCGTCTGCTAAACTGTCCAATAGCAGGCTGTTTACAAACCGCTACTGCCAATCAGGGAGAATGAAGCGACAAGTCCGTCTACACTGAAATGACTTCTGTTTACACTCAGAATCATGTATCATGTACTGTGGGCGCATCTCATAGGTGTGTGTGCGCGGAGAGTTTGCGTGCATCTCATAGGTGTGTGTGCGTGGAGAGTTTGCGTGCATCTCATAGGTGTGTGTGCGCAGAGAGTTTGTGTATATGTGCACGCGTCTCATAGGTGTGTGTGCGTGCATTTCAGATGTAGTTGTTTGAGCAGTTAGTAGTATATATAGATGAGTGACTGTTTCATATATGTGTATGCAAGTGTTTCATGTGTGTATGCATGAGTGAAGTTTGATTTTTGCCCTATACAGCGCCTCATATGCCCCCCCCCCGCCCCGCCTTCACACACACTCCTCCTCCTCTCACCTTCACACAAACACACACACTCTTAACGAAAACACTGTTTTTTCGTAAAAATTAACAAGGAACACCGCTAATGATACTTGAGTTAGCTACACACTAATGGAATCACTGCTGTAAAGTAAAAATAAAACAAATTAACCTGCACTTTAGTTTGAAAAGGATTGCGACAGAGCAGTGTTTTCGTTAAGAGTGCGTGTGTTTGTGTAAAGGCGAGTGGAGGGGGGAGGGAGCACAGTGTCCAATGACGCGCGCACACACACACACACACACACACACACACACACACACACACACACACACACACACACACACACACATAAGGTTTAGTGCAGGCTGAGACAGAGAGAGAGAGAGAAAATGGATCTTTAACCTCTCTAATGAAACTTGCTTTTGCACTCGTGCACATGTGTGTTATGATAAACAGTACACGCGCATGTAAAAGGATGACTTTCACACACAAAAACATAAAAACACAAAATAAAAGATGTTTTACACGCACACACGTGGTCACAGTGTGATAGTAAACAGTACATGCGCACACGGATGTTGATTATACCAGTGAGAGACAAGCACAGAGCAGGGGAGACGATTACCCACAATTCCGCAGTGCATGCGAGCGAAAAATCATTGGCTCAGTTGTGATCACGTGACGCTTGGCGTCAAAACTAAAGGCGCATGCGTGATACATGATACTCGGTATTCGTAAACCAAGACTTGCGCGTTTTTCAAGTAAAAATTTATTACAAATCTTTGCTTGTCTTGCAGAACACTCTCAAACCGCGTTACTTGCAATCCGAGGTTTCACTGCATTCTCCTCTCCATGACAAGTCCAAAGTGACCAACAAAGTCTGACATTCAAAGTATACCAAAAGTAATTAATTTAAGTAATAAATGAATTTTATTTTACAGTGCCATGAAAATTTTTATTTTATTTGCATGTGTCACACTTAAATGATTCAGATCATCAAACTAATTTTTATATTATACAAAGATAACCTGACTAAATACAAAATTCAGTCTTTAAATGCATATTTCATTTAGGGGAAAAAAGCTGTCCAAACCTGCCTGGCTCTAAGTGAAAAAGTAAATGCTCCCTAAAACTAATAACTGATTGTGCCACTCTGGGTCAGAAGAGAGAGCAATAAAGGCCTACTTTGGCCTACTTTTCTTTTCAGAATTGGTTTAATTGAGCTACAATGAAAGGTTTAACCTATTTGTTATGCGACAGCGTCTCAAATGGCTTTAAGTCCATACTTTGATCTTCTTGAGCCATTCAGAGTTGAACTTGTTGTCAGGGATAACCCCTAGAGGGCGCCAAAGCGCCCTGTGATTTTTGTTTGTAGTTTTTTTTGTTTCACTTCATTTCCCACCAAGCACCTCGGTCAGGTGACGTGGGGCGCTCACCTGAACCGAGTAGCTCATTAGTTTTATTATAAATGGTTTGTTTTAGTTCAGTTTAACTGTCTTGCATCTGTTGATTTCCACGTCGTTAATGTCTGTGTGTTTAGTTCGTGTTTCCCATTACCTTGTACGTGTTTTAGTTTCATTTTATTATTAAAGTATATTTGTTTGTTTAAGTTCCCTGTTTTTGTTTATAATAAAAACATTGTTTCCTTTAACACCTGGACCTCTGCGTTTATGCCTCGCACCCAAGATTCGTGACAGAATGCAAGACCCTACAAGAGGCATAGCAGAGGAGCCCTTCCCCCGGGAGATTCTTTTGGGGGGGGGCAACGATGTATGCGTTGTGGGGAGCTGGCGCGGAAGGTAGCCGGAGAACCAAGCGGCGTACCGGCAAGAGAACGGAGTGTGAGGGGGACGTGCAGCAGGGAGCAACCTCCCAGCTTGATTGGAGCAGCTTTCGGCGGTGCGCTAAAAGAAATGAAGAGCGCATTCGTGACCTGCGGGAGCAGGTGGCCACGCTCCAAGGGCTGGTAGCACAACTGCACCGCGCCGCCGAGCACAGCGAGCTGCCGCCGCTGCACTGCGGTGAAGAGGAGGGCGAGCGTCCGACGCTGCACTGTGCCTTCGTGGACGGCGAGCTTCCGTCGCTGCACTGTGCCTTCGTGGACGGCGAGCTTCCGTCGTTGCACTGTGCCTTCGCGGACGGCGAGCTTCCGACGCAGCACAGTGCCTTCGTGGACGGCGAGCTTCCGACGCAGCACAGTGCCTTCCTGGACGGCGAGCTTCCGTCGCTGCACAGTGCCTTCGCGGACGGCGAGCTGCCGTCGCTGCACTGTGCCTTCGTGGTCAGCGAGCTTCCTCTTCCTCCGCCGCCGCTTTCATGCGCCGCCGAGAACAGCAAGCTGCTTCCTCTTCCTCCGCCGCCGCCTTCATGCGCTGCCGAGGTCAGCGAGCTTCCTCTTCCTTCGCCTTCATGCGCCGCCGAGGTCAGCGTGCTTCCTCTTCCTCCGCCGCCACCTTCATGCGCCGTTGAGGACAACGAGCTTCATCTTCCTCCGCCGCCGCCTTCATGCGCCGCCGAGGATAACGAGCTTCCTCTTCCTTCGCCGCCGCCTTCATGCGCCGCCGAGGATAACGAGCTTCCTCTTCCTCCGCCGCCGCCTTCATGCGCCGCCGAGGATAACGAGCTTCCTCTTCCTCCGCCGCCGCCTTCATGCGCCGTTGAGGACAGCGAGCTTCTTCTTCCTCCGCCGCCGCCTTCATGCGCCGCCGAGGATAACGAGCTTCATCTTCCTCCGCCGCCGCCTTCATGCGTCGCCGAGGATAACGAGCTTCCTCTTCCTCCGCCGCCGCCTTCATGCGTCGCCGAGGATAACGAGCTTCCTCTTCCTCCGCCGCCGCCTTCATGCGCCGCCGAGGAGAACAAGCTTCCTCTTCCTCCGCCGCCGCCTTCATGCGCCGCCGAGGAGAACGAGCTTCCTCTTCCTCCGCCGCCGCCTTCATGCGCCGTTGAGGACAGCGAGCTTCCTCTTCCTCCGCCGCCGGCTTCATGCGCCGCCGAGGATAACGAGCTTCCTCTTCCTCCGCCGCCGCCTTCATGCGCCGCCGAGGATAACGAGCTTCCTCTTCCTCCGCCGCCGCCTTCATGCGCCGCCGAGGATAACGAGCTTCCTCTTCCTCCGCCGCCGCCTTCATGCGCCGCCGAGGATAACGAGCTTCCTCTTCCTCCGCCGCCGCCTTCATGCGCCGCCGACGTCGAGCTTCCTCTTCCTCCGCCGCCGACGTCATGCGCCGCCGAGGACAGCGAGCAGTCTCTTCTGCCTCCACTGCCCTGCGTCACCGAGGACAACGAGTTTCCTCCGTCTCCGTTGCCCTGCTTCAACGGGGGCATGAAGCCACCTGGCCCACAGGACAAAGGTGCCAGCCTCTGGGTGAGAGGGGCGGACATTGGACCCTGGGGGGGATGCCCTGGACCTCCTGTGGCGCCCCGGAGTTGCGCCCTTTGAGGGGGGGGTTATGTCAGGGATAACCCCTAGAGGGCGCCAAAGCGCCCTGTGATTTTTGTTTGTAGTTCTTTTTGTTTCACTTCATTTCCCACCAAGCACCTCGGTCAGGTGACGTGGGGCGCTCACCTGAACCGAGTAGCTCATTAGTTTTATTATAAATGGTTTGTTTTAGTTCAGTTTAACTGTCTTGCATCTGTTGATTTCCACGTCGTTAATGTCTGTGTGTTTAGTTCGTGTTTCCCATTACCTTGTACGTGTTTTAGTTTCATTTTATTATTAAAGTATATTTGTTTGTTTAAGTTCCCTGTTTTTGTTTATAATAAAAACATCGTTTCCTTTAACACCTGGACCTCTGTGTTTATGCCTCGCACCCAAAATTCGTGACACTTGTTAGTGTCTTTTGGATAATTATCCTCCTGCATAAACCAGGTGTGCTTGAGCTTGAGGTCATGTAGTGATGAAGATAATCAAGATATTTTCATCAAATGTGAGATGAGCCTTTGTTCTTTTTGGTCAGTAATGGGTTTTACCATTGTACCTCTTCTATGAATGTTATTTATTTATTTACATTTTTTTATTTCCCTGCCAATTTTCTCCCTAATTTAGTCGTATCCAATTCCTCCCCATCACTAGGGGCTCCACATTAAGGTTAATACGAGGTTGATACGAGTCGGGAGGGCTGAAGACTATCACGTGTTTCCTCCGAACTGAACTTTTGAATTTTTTAACTGCTCGCTCAGTTGGAGGCAGCGTAACGCACTTGGAGGATAACGCTATTCGGTCCTTCAGCTTGCGTTAGCTCTTAGATGCCCCTAGGTTGGCCGTAGAACAGTAATTAATGTGAGAGCATCACCTGCAGCTCAAAATATGTTAGAAAGTTTCTGGTGTTTTGACTAAGTTCTAGCAATGCAGGCTAGCTGGACTTAGGAGAATAGGCTGCCTGGGTCAGAAACCGGATTCATTGTGGTTCTTACTGTGTGCTTTTCCCTTGCCTCACTGGAAATCACAACACTTTTGACTTTGGAAGACAGATTTCAAATACAAATGGCACATTTGAAATTAACTCTAAACCTTTTATCTGCTTCACAGAAATTAATTTCAAATAACAACTAATATCTAAAAAAAAATATATGTTTGATGTGTCTAAATATAGCAAAATACAGTCATTTTTAAATCGATGTAACGGTTTCGGTCTTTTTCCTGGGTTGGCACCACAGACACACAGACATGAGGTGAGGTCTTATTAAGAAAAGCGGGGGAGGGCGCCTACGTAGGGAGTCTACAGAGTGAGCGAGGACGACAACAGGTTGAAGTGCACGCTCATCACAGAAGCATGCCATGACAATCAAATAGTGTAGAAATCTACGAAGAAATTGAAAAAAGACAATTTAGAGTGAATTTCATTGATAGAAAATTTTTTTTAATAAAAGTGACGTAAATCACTTAATGAGTGACGTAAATTACTACATTTACCAATTTTTATTTTACTTTAGAATTGAATAAATTTTAGATGTTGTAAAACGAAACAAAAACAATATGTAAAACATTGTTAATTAGTTACAACAATTACAGTAAAAAATTGATAAAAACAGACTTTTTTAGTGTAAAAATATTTTAAAAACATTAAAACATATTCTAGCCTTTTGCAAGTTCAATTATACTTGTCTTAGTTTGGGTTGGTATATGTGACGGCGGGCTCAGAGCCAGCCCTCTACAAGGCACTCTCACTTCGCGCTCGGAAAAGAGGCCGCGCGCCTTCAGCACCATGGACAACTACGCAGGGGCGGGGCGCCGGAATTCACAGCGGCTGGTCGCTCATGATCATCCACCCTCCCGCAGTCGACACCTGTCTATAAAAGGCCCTCGGCCGGAGGCCTCGGTGAGTAGGATTCAAGTGACGTCACTAGTAACGCCTGTTTCCTCTCTCTCCACTTCAGACTCGGATCTCCCTGAAGGAAAGCCCGCTCACCGGAGACTTCCGCGGAAGGACCGAACCCGCACCACGACAGCCTCCCCGGCTTTCCCGAGACGCAGTGCGACGCGTCAGAAGGGATCCGACACTTCACCCTCCCGTGGAGGCTGCATCTTCTGCACCTCCCCGCTCTACTCACCCCCGAGCGCTCCAAACCACTAGCCCCGTGCGTGTGGGTGTGTGTGTGTGTGTGTGTGTGTGTGTGTGCGACCACGTGACGGCACCGAGTGAAACTGAAAGTAAAGCAAATAAACACAAAAAGTAGCACTGCATACCACCTCTCCGTGTCTGCTGTCGTCTGTGTCCTCCCTGTAATATCTGGTCTCGCGACAACTGGTGGAGAATGCGGCCTGGAAACACAGACCCAGAGACACCCCCTCCCCCCCACCCCCGTTCCCCCGAGGAGTTCCTGGGACAGCTGTATCAGACAAACATACAACAGCAGACGATGCTACAGCAGATTGCCCAGGGCCTCCAAACGGCAACGCAAGAGCTCGTACGTATGCAGCAGCAACGGACAGCGGAAACCCCCCTTCCCGACCCCCGTAGAGAGGCCCAGCGACTCATAACAAAACTCACACCCCACGATGACCTTGAGGCTTTCCTGCAAACGTTTGAAAGGACTGCAGAAACCGAGGGATGGGCTCGTAGAGACTGGAGCACAATTGTCGTTCCGTTATTAACGGGGGAAGCGCAAAGAGCATACTTCGCCTTAACGGCCGACGAGGTAGAGGATTATGACACGCTGAAATCTGAGATCTTGGCTCGGTGCGGGCTATCCAGCGGCCAAGCAGCACTGGAGTTCCAGCGCTGGACATATGATCCCCAGGTCCCTCCGCGCGCCCAAGTGGACCGGCTGATGAAAATAGCGGCGAGATGGCTGCAACCGGACGTCCTGTCGGCGAGAGAAATCACGGAAAGGGTCGTGATGGACAAGGTGCTGCGCTCACTACCCAGAGAAGAGAGAAAAACTGTTGGAATGCGGGGCTTAGCCTCCCTACGAGACATGACGGAGGCACTAGAATGTGCCCTGGCAACACTCTCGATAACGCCGGAGAAAAAGAACTTCCCAGGGAGAAGCCCACCCCGCTTTATGCCACCTCATCGTCGCGAGCCTCTGCCGCCCCTACGCCGAGCGGATACGCCACAAGATGAGCCCATGCCGACCGAACCTGACTTAGGCAGAATCGCCTCCTCCCGGGGACTCTGGGCCGACAGCCACACGGGATTCGGGACGGCGGCACCCACACACTGGGTTAAAATCAGCGGAGCGCCGCTTCCAGCGCTTATTGACACGGGAAGTGCGGTCTCACTAATTCGCCCCTCGATCGTCCCGACGGAAGCTCGTCCATGCGGACCTCTCCCAATCACCTGCATACACGGAGACCGAAGGGAGGTCCCGGCGGCGCGGTTTACCATCGAGGACGAGCAGGGGAAACACGAGATAAAGGCGGGCATCATGCTTAATTTACCTGTGCCTCTAATTCTAGGTCGAGATTGGCCGGGACTGACTTCGCGGAAACGCGGAGAAAAGAGACGCACTCCGAAAGAAAGACGACGCCAGAGGCCGAATTGTCCCCACCCAGCGTGGCTGGCCCAGACAGCGGACGACGGCGAGGATGCGGAGGCAGAAGGTGAGACAGATAACCCTGTTGACCTCACTTTCTCTTTGTCACAGCAGGTGGAGAGGGGAGGTAACTTTGCACGGCTACAGCGGGAAGACCCCCGGCTAAAACATTGTTGGACACAGGTAATAGAGGTAGAAGGGAAAGCCGAGACGAACGATAGAAATCAGACGACGACGGGTTTTCTGATAAGAAATGGTCTGCTGTATTACCGCACGGAAAGACGAGGTGAGCCACGGGATCTCCTGGTAGTACCAAGAGGGAAAACGGAAGCGGTCATGCACCTGGCTCACGCGCACCCTCTGGGAGGACACCTCGGGACGAGGAATACGGCAGAGAAAATCCGGGACCGTTTTCACTGGCCGGGCTTAGAAGCAGAGGTCAGGAATTTCTGCCAGCGGTGCCCGGAGTGTCAGAGAACGGCACCGCGGAAGCCAGCCCCTGCCCCGCTAGTACCACTACCTATAATTGACGTGCCCTTCGAACGCATCGGCATGGATCTCGTCGGGCCACTTCCTAAGTCATCGAAGGGACATGAATACCTGCTGGTGATAGTGGACTATGCGACACGCTACCCGGAAGCAGTGCCGCTGAGGAAAGCGACGTCAAAGAATATCGCAAGGGAATTGATTCTACTGTTCAGTCGCGTAGGCCTGCCGAAGGAAATCCTCACAGACCAGGGCACACCGTTCATGTCGAGATTGATGTCAGAGGTCTGCCGGCTGCTGCGGATAAAACAGCTCCGCACCTCGGTCTATCACCCACAGACGGACGGCCTGGTGGAACGCTTTAACCAGACACTAAAAAGAATGCTGCGGCGAGTAGTAGATGAAAGCGGACGAAACTGGGACCAACTGCTCCCGCATGTCCTCTTCGCGATACGAGAGACACCACAAGCATCTACGGGGTTTACACCCTTTGAGCTGCTCTTCGGACGCAGACCAAGGGGTCTACTAGATGTAGCGAAGGAGGCGTGGGAAGAACAGCCGTCGCCGTTCCGGTCAGTGGTGGAATATGTACAAGATCTACAGCAGAAAATCAACCACATCCTACCGATCGTGCGGGAACACATGGAACGAGCACAAGCGGAACAGAGAAAAGCGTATGATCGGCCAGCAAAACCGCGTGAGCTCCAGCCTGGGGATAAAGTGCTGCTGTTACTTCCCAGTGCCAACTGCAAATTCCTGGCCCGTTGGCAGGGTCCGTACACCGTCACGGAAAAGGTCGGACCAACAAACTACCGCCTGCACCAGCCGGGTAAGAGAAAACGAACAGAGCTCTATCATATTAATTTATTAAAGAAATGGGTTGAACCACTGCCACCTGTCTCAGCGCTCGCTGCTTTCTCGCCTACAGAAAAAACTCGGGAAGTAATAAATTACGGAGAGGAGCTGACCAGCATGCAACGCCAGGAACTGAACGAGCTGACGGATCAGTTCCGAGATGTGTTCTCCAGCGAACCAGGTCTAACCCACTTAGTGCAGCATAACATAAAAACGCGACCCGGGGTGGTCATAAGACAGAGACCGTACCGAGCCCCGGAGGCCCGCCGCCGCGTAATCGAAGCAGAAGTACAGAATATGCTTCGGAACCGCATTATAGAAGAGTCAACGAGCCCGTGGTCCAGTCCAATTGTGACAGTACCGAAGGCCGATGGATCCATCCGTTTGTGCAATGATTTCCGCAGACTCAACCTAGTGTCAGAGTTCGACGCATACCCACTGCCACGAGTGGACGATCTGATAGACCGCCTGGGAAAAGCCAGGTTTGTATCTACGCTGGATCTCACGAAAGGCTACTGGCAGGTGGCCCTAACGCCAGAAGCGAAGGAAAAAACGGCCTTTAGCACAGAACAGGGGCACTGGCAGTACCGGGTCCTTCCCTTCAGCCTCCACGGAGCCCCAGCGACATTTCAGCGCCTTATGGACATCGTGCTGCGACGACATCGTCCATACGCAGCGGCATACCTGGACGATGTGGTCATACACTCATGTGACTGGGACGAACACCTGTACCATCTGAGGAAAGTGCTCGAGGAGCTGCGAAACGCAGGATTGACGGCAAACCCAAAGAAGTGCCATTTGGGACGCACGGAAGCACGCTACCTGGGTTACTGCATCGGGCGCGGCTTACTGAAACCTCAGGAGGGAAAGGTGGAGGCAGTCCGGAACTACCCACGTCCCAGCACAAAGAAACAGGTACGTGTCTTCCTGGGATTAGCCAATTACTATAGGAGATTTGTGCCTAACTTCTCCTCTGTGGCAGCACCCCTCTCTAATTTGCTCAGAAAAGGACAGCCAGAGAAAATCCGCTGGGCAGAGGAAGAAGAAGCGGCGTTTAACCAGCTGAAGACTCACCTCACCAGCTCCCCCGTCCTCCAGAATCCGGACTTCGAACGCCCCTTCCTGGTACACACCGATGCGTCTGAAACCGGACTCGGAGCCGTGCTATCACAAGTCTTCGGAGGAGAGGAACACCCCATCATTTACGTGAGTAGAAAACTCTCACCGGCAGAACAGAAATACGCCACGATCGAACGGGAAGCCCTAGCCATTAAATGAGCAATAGAGGAGCTGAAATATTACCTTACGGGTAGACACTTCACCCTGATCACGGATCATGCTCCTTTGCAGTGGATGGCGAGGGCAAAAGACACAAACGCTCGCATTACACGGTGGTTTCTGTCCTTACAAGACTTCTCTTTTTCGATTCAGCACAGATCCGGCACACAGCATGGAAATGCCGATGCTCTATCGAGGTGCTACACACTGTTCGCATCGTCCAGGACGAGCTCGAAGCGGAGGGGGGGGGGGGGGGTGTGACGGCGGGCTCAGAGCCAGCCCTCTACAAGGCACTCTCACTTCGCGCTCGGAAAAGAGGCCGCGCGCCTTCAGCACCATGGACAACTACGCAGGGGCGGGGCGCCGGAATTCACAGCGGCTGGTCGCTCATGATCATCCACCCTCCCGCAGTCGACACCTGTCTATAAAAGGCCCTCGGCCGGAGGCCTCGGTGAGTAGGATTCAAGTGACGTCACTAGTAACGCCTGTTTCCTCTCTCTCCACTTCAGACTCGGATCTCCCTGAAGGAAAGCCCGCTCACCGGAGACTTCCGCGGAAGGACCGAACCCGCACCACGACAGCCTCCCCGGCTTTCCCGAGACGCAGTGCGACGCGTCAGAAGGGATCCGACACTTCACCCTCCCGTGGAGGCTGCATCTTCTGCACCTCCCCGCTCTACTCACCCCCGAGCGCTCCAAACCACTAGCCCCGTGCGTGTGGGTGTGTGTGTGTGTGTGTGTGTGTGTGTGTGTGTGCGACCACGTGACGGCACCGAGTGAAACTGAAAGTAAAGCAAATAAACACAAAAAGGAGCACTGCATACCACCTCTCCGTGTCTGCTGTCGTCTGTGTCCTCCTGTAATACCTGGTCTCGCGACAGTATAGTTTAAAGAACATAAGTTCTACATGGGTGGAACTGAAACTTGTTGACATTATAAACCATTACCATACAAGTGCAAAATCCTCAGTCAGAAGTGGAGGGGTGTGGGGGTGGGGGGTGTATGGTTGGGGGTAAAGAGTGGGAATGAAAAAAAAAAAAAAAAAAAGGATTATAGTGCTCATTTTGAGTTATTTGCATTTATTTCTGCATATCATAAGGAATATTAACTAATAAACTATGCACATACAGTATGTCACAAAAGTGAGTACATCCCTCACATCTCTGCAAATATTTAGTTATATCTTTTCATAGGACAACACTGCATAAATGACTTTGACACAATGAAAAGTAGTCAGTGTAAAGTTTTATAGCAGTGTAAATTTATTGTCCCCTCTAAATATTTGCAGAGATGTGATGAGTGTACTCACTTTTGTGACATACTATAACTAAAAGCATAGAAAAAGGAGAGCAAAATATTAATTAATTCATTCATTCATCTTCTATACTGCTTATCATGTACAGGGTCGCAGGAGTGTGGAGCTTATCCCAGGAGCATTTTTACCACCCAGAGTGGAAGCAATTAATAGTAAAGCAGGCTACCTAAGATTAGACAGTTGCCAAGATGATTTAAAATGAAAATGTAATTTTCAAAATCTCCACTGTGAAAAATATCTGCTGATGTTTGAAACAATATTTTTTTAATGTTTACCAATTTAACTGTTCAGCCGTTATGGAATAAAATCACTGTCAAAAATAATTGTGCGTAAAAAAAAAAAGATTTGTGTGTAATTCTGTGTTTTGTCCGACCTGGATTCCAAAATCTACGGCCACGACAGCTTACAGATACGAGATTTTGTGTATTAGAGTACAACTCTGAAATATACGACTCTGACCATTTACAAACACAAAACTCGTTTTTACAACTCCTCTGTTACACGGACGAATTATGAAATTATGCCCACAAATGTAGTGTGTTACACCGCTGTCAAAATATGTCATCAAGGTCACATGCACAGGCATTACTATTCAAAGGAAGAGGAATCGATTCGGCCACCGTTTTAAACCACCGTCTCCAAAATGGCAGGTAAGTTTTTTTCCCCCACAGGTTCGTACATGTTTATGAGAAGTAAAATTACAGAGATGTTTTAACTATAATAGAAAAGATTTTAGGAGTTTAAAGCGGTGACAGGGCGTATGCGCCAAAACGATTATCCTTTGGATAGTTCATTTTTAATTTTTATGGTGTAGTGGTTATCACTGTCGCCTTGCACCTCCAGGGTCCGGGTTCGATTCACATCTCTGTGTGCATGGAGTTTGCATGTTCTCCCCATGCTTGATGGGTTTCCTTTGGGTACTCCAGTTTCCTCCCACAGTCCAAAGACATGTAGGTTAGGTTAACTGGCATTCCCAAATTGTATGTGTCCTGCGATGGATTGACACCCTGTCCAGGGTGTACCCCACCTTGTGCCCTGATTCTCTTGGGATAAGCTCCAGGTCCCCCATGACCCTGAATACAGAATTAAGCGGTATAGATGATAGTGAGTGAGTGATTTTTAATGTTTTTTTTCTTCTCTCCTTCTTTTGTATTAATAACGATTCTCCTTTTGCTTTGCTTTCTCCATTCATTATTATTATTATTATTGTTGTTGTTGTTGTTACATTTGCTTTTGTTCTTCATTAGTTTTCACCGCTAGCTTCACTTTATGCTTCACTGCGTGTATATATTTTATTCTATTTAATTCTGTTTTTATTTTGTGACTTGATTCTGAGCTTTGACTATACGGGTGTATGCAGGAGCCATCATACGTTACACATACTATTGTGTGTGTTTTGTAGGATTCTCTCTTAATCAAGTGTTATCGCTTGAACGGTGCCGTGAATATAAATAGTGATACTCTGTTTTGTGTCTCATTAAACTCAATGCAGATATTGTAATTTTCTCTGTTCTAATAGAGTATACAGAACTTGAGCCATGCAGTATTAGGTGTTGCATGCACGTGTGTACAAAACCAATGTCATTACTTTCATCTACATTTAATACGAGGAGGTAGGATGTGAGTTAGAAGAGAAGGAGAAATTCTGGAGTGAGTTAGATGAAGTGATGCAGAGCATTCCCAGAGCTGAGAGAGAGGTGCAGATTTTAATGGACATGTTGGGAAAGGGAACAGAGGTGATGAGAATGTGATGGGCAGGTTTGGTCTTCAGGACAGGAATATAGAAGGACAGATGGTGGTGGACTTTGCAAAGAGGATGGACATGGCAGCAGTGAATACTTTCTTCCGGAAGAGGCAGGAACATAGGGTGACATAAGAGTAGAGGCAGAAACACTCAGTAGAGACGTTTCTAATCTGAAGGAGATCAATTACTGCAATGTATTGGTATGGGAGAGTGTAGCCAGACAACACAGGATGGTGGTATGCTGGTGGTGAGGAAGGTGAAGAGAAGCAGAGCAGAGGACAAATGGTGGATGTTTAATCAGTTCATCAGGAAAGGGAAACGTGGACAAGGAGACTTGGTGGTGGAACAAGGAAGTCCAGGAGTGAAGAGAAAGGGGCTAGCTAAGAAGAAGGAGGACACAGAGGACTGAAGAGAGAAGACAGGAGTACAGGGAGAAGCAGCGTAAAGTGAAGGTAGAGGTGGCAAAAGCCAAACAAAGAGCATATGTGGACTTGTATGCTAGGTTGGACATTAAGGAGGGAGAGGTGGATCTGTACAGGTTGGCGAGACAAAGAGATAGAGATGGGAAGGATGTGCAGCATGTTAGAGTGATTAAAGATAGGAATGGAAAGTACTGACAGGTGCCAGGAGGGAGAAGGGAAGATGGAAGGAGTACTTTGAAGAACTGATGAATAAGGAAAATGAAAGAGAACGAAGAGTAGAAGAGGTGACTGTTGTGGAGCAGGAAGTAGCAAAAATCAGTAAGAGAGATGTGAGGAGGGCATTAAAGAGGATGAAGAGTGGAAAGGCTGTTGGTCCTGATGACATACCTGTGGAAGTATGGAAGTGCTTAGGAGAGGTGGCAGTAGAGTTTCTGAGAGTAGAGTAAGAGGATCCCAGAGGAATGGAAGAATACATGTGTGTGAATGAGAGGAACCTAAGTGGAACGGTAAGGCTACAGGGAGCAGAGGTAAAGAAGGTGCAGGACTTTAAGAACATAGGGTCAACGGTCCAGAGCAATGGAGAGAAAGGAGGTGAAGAGGCGTGTACAGGCAGGTTGGGCTGGGTGGATATCAGGTGTGTTATGCGACAAACTTGAAATGAGTTATGAGAGTATCAGCGAGAATGAAAGGAAAGGTGTGCAAGACAGTGGTGATCTATGGCTTATAGACAGTGGCAAAAAAAAGACAGGAGGCAGAGTTGGAGGTAGCACAGATGAAGATGTTGAGGTTCTCTTTGGGAGTGACAAGAATAGATAGGATCAAGAATGAGTTCATCAGAGGGACATCCCATGTTAGATGTTTTGGAGATAAAGTCAGAAAGGCCAGATTGGATGGTTTGAACAGAGAAAGACTGTGAGCATATTGGTAGAAGGATGCTGAGGTTGGAACTGCCAGGCAGGAGGTCTAAAGGAAGACCAAAGAGGAGATATATGGATGCAGTGAGAGAGGACATGATCTTAGTTGGGTTGCGAGATGAGGGTGCAGAGGATAGGGTTAGATGAGAGCAGATGATTCGCTGTGGCGACCCCTGAAAAGGAATAGCCGAAAAAAACTAAGAAGAAGTAGACTTTTGGCTGCTGAATGCTGCCAAACAAAAAATGAATACTCCATAAATGGGCATAAAATCAATAATGACTTAATATTGAGTCAATACCAAGTCATTAACAAGGTGTTAATGTCAGGAGAGAACATGCTCCAATTTTCCTCCCAACAATAACAATGCTTACAACCATGTCAGAATTCATACAGAGCTCCAAAAAAGATTGTAAGCAGCCATTACCTGACTGTAGAAGCTCTCCAGTGGTCTCCAGTAGTGATATTCCTACACTACCTACTGTACCTCTAGGATGTGGGTCTGATCTGTTGGGGTGACTGCAATGGAACTGCTGCAGCAGAGGTTTCAGGAAGGGCTAGAATCCTGCACCTTTCTCCAGGTATATACACACGTGGACAAAATTGTTGGTACCCTTCGGTCAATGAAAGAAAAACTCACAATGGTCACAGAAATAACTTTAATCTGACAAAAGTCATAATAAATAAGAATTATATGAATGTTAACCAATGAAAGTCAGACATTGCTTTTCAACCATGCTTCAACGGAATTATTAAAAAAAAAATGAACTCATGGAACAGGCCTGGACAAAAATGATGGTACCCCTAACTTAATAGTTTGTTGCACAACCTTTTGAGGCAATCACTGCAATCAAACGATTCCTGTAACTGTCAATGAGACTTCTGCACCTTTCTGCAGGTATTTTGGCCCACTCCTCATGAGCAAGCTGCTCCAGTTGTTTCCGGTTTGAAGGGTGCCTTTTCCAGACAGCAAAGATGATCAATAGGATGATCAAAAAGATGATCAATAGGATTGAGGTCAGGGCTCATAGAAGGCCACTTTAGAATAGTCCAATGTTTTCCTCTTAGCCATTCTTGGGTGTTTTTAGCTGTGTGTTTTGGGTCATTGTCCTGTTGCAAGACCCATGACCTGTGACTGAGAGCCAGCTTTCTGACACTGGCCAGCACATTTCTCTCTAGAATCCCTTGATAGTCTTGAGATTTCATTGTACCCTGCACAGATTCAAGACACCCTGTGCCAGATGCAGCAAAGCAGCCCCAGAACATAACAGAGCCTCCTCCATGTTTCACAGTAGGGACAGTGTTCTTTTCTTGATATGCTTCATTTTTCCATCTGTGAACATAGAGCTGATGTGCCTTGGCAAAAAGTTCCCTTTTTGACTCATCATGTCGACATTCTCCCAGAAGCTTTGTGGCTTGTCAACATGTAGTTTGGCATATTCCAGTCTGGCTTTTTTATGATTTGTTTTCAACAATGGTGTCCTCCTTGGTCGTCTCCCATGTAGTCCACTCTGGCTCAAACAACGACGGAAGTCCACCTTGGATCTCTTTAGAAGTCTTTCTGGGCTCTTTTGTTACCATTCGGATTATCCGCCTCTTTGATTTGTCATCAATTTTCCTCCTGCGGCCACGTCCAGGGAGGTTGGCTACAGTCCCATGGATCTTAAATTTCTGAATAATATGTGCAACTGCAGTCACAGGAATATCTAGCTGCTTGGAAATGGTCTTATAGCCTTTAACATGCTTGTCTATGATTTTCTTTCGAATCTCCTGAGACAACTCTTTCCTTCGCTTCCTCTGGTCCATGTTGAGTGTGGTACATACCATGTCACCAAACAACACAGTGACTACCTGGAGCCCTATATAAAGGCCCACTGACTGATTACAAGATTGTAGACACTTGTGATGCTAATTAGTGGACACACCTTGAATTAACATGTCCCTTTGGTCACATTATTTTCAGTAGGGGTACCATAATTTTTGTCCAGGCCTGTTCCATGAGTTTATTTTTTTAAATAATTCTGTTGAAGCATGGTTGAAAAGCAATGTCTGACTTTCCTTGGTTAACATTCATAGAATTTTTTTTTAATTATTACTTTTGTCAGATTAAAGTTATTTCTGTGACCATTGTGAGTTTTTCTTTCATTGACCGAAGGGTACCAACAATTTTGTCCACGTGTGTATTCCTCTTAGTCTATGACACTGGTTGCTTAGTTAGTAAAGAAGCTTGAAGCTGCAATTTGGCTTTAGAATGAAATGGCAATCAAATATTTGCAAGCCCCAGACAGCGTTACATTTCCCTAAATAGTGTTTGGCATTGGCACCCTCCTCTGGACGTGTTATGTACTGTAGAAGAGGAAATAAACTGCATTGACATGAAATTCACTTTTATCTCCCTTTACATAGAGCTGATTGTCTCTTAAGCAGGTTAAAGCACCTTCTGAGGTGCTTAATATGAGTAGTTGGATCTGGAGAATAGATCATGATGTCGTCTATATATGCAGTGACAAATTTCCCTAACATTTTTTTTTCAATACATAACAAAATCTGCAGGTTAAAAGGATAGTGCTAAATGTTGTTTTCCATTCATCCTGTTCTCCGATTCTTACAACGTTGTATACACTATGCAAATCCATAGCAATCCAAGATCCAATTCCTGAGTGGTTAAAACGCAGCTGATGCTAACAGTAGGGAATGGTGTTATACATAAGCTGTGCCTCAATTTGAGGGCTGCATTCTTCAAACGATGAATTGAATTTGGCCTTTGTAGGCTTCTGGCCTTTGCTGACTTTGCTGATATACCCTGAAGGCAAAACCAATTGAGATGGTCTGAGTGGCATGCACATGTCAAGAGTGGAAGAACATCACTGGGAGACAAGAGATCAGGAAGACCTTCAATGAGCTCAGCCACAACAATGTCGAAACCATTATGCAACATGTTCATGATGATAGTCAGGAAAAAAATTCACAACATTGCTTCTATTGTCGGTGTGTCATACGAGACAGTCCAGGCAATCCTCACATGTGGTTTAAACATGCGCCTTGTTGCTGCCAAGTTCCTGCCCAGTTTGCTAGCAGTCCTCCATGTTATATTTAAAGTTTTTGGGAGTGCTGGAAATTAATTTATAGAGTGGTCTCACTCTCCCATCATTAATTCAAGATCTCAGGCAAAGATTAATGTAATTCTGGATGGACATTGTGCTTAACATTGTGATTTGCATAAAGCTGCTGAAACAGTGCAAAGGTAAATGTACTGTAGATAAGGCTTTCAAAAAAATGTGTCCAGCTTTTTAATTTAAATGATAGCAAAGTAAAAAAAAAAAAACTAGGTTTATTTGCAATATGTTTCCAAAACACAGTTTTCAATAAAACACAAGAATTATTCAAGACAAGAATTAACTTGTCTTTAACATTTTTAAAGACAGGAATTATTCTTAAAAAGGTAAAAAAAAAAAAAGATTATAGCCAGAATATTTTTTTAACAGAATAATAAAAAGTCAAAGAAAATTTTGCATATACAGTGGAACCTTGGATTACGAGCATAATTCGTTCCAGAAGTGGGCTCGTATTCCAAAATACTCGTAAACCAAATCAAACCTTCCCATAAGAAATAATGAAAACTCAAATAATTCATCCCACAGCCCAAAAAAATACAGAAAAATAATTAATACAATATATAAAGTAAACATAAAACAAATTAACCTGCACTTTACCTTTAAAAAAAGTTCAAATAAATCCCAATAGATAAGTGTTTCCGTTTGTGCACGCAGGCGCCGTGTATTTGTGTGTGTGTGTGTGTGTGTGGAATTGGCCCCTTCCCTCGCCTCGTCTTACACAGTAAAACTCCTCCTCCCTCTCCCCACCTCGCTTTTTAAGTTTCACAACAAACACACACACAACGGAAACACTGTTTTAACGGGAAAAAAAGAAATCTCTCTAATGACACTTGCGTGAGTGCAGACTAACGGAATCACTGCTGTAAAGTAAAAAAACAAACACAGACAAATGAACCAGCACCAACCTTTGAAAAGAATCGCGACACAGAGTTTCTGTGTGAAAAAGGGGGGGGGGGGGGGGGTTGGGGGGGGGGTGTGTAAAGGCGAGAGAGTGTGTGTGTGTCAGTGTCAAAAAACTCGGCACTCATAAACCAAGACATGCTCGTTTTTCCAGTCAAAATTTATTTAAAATCTTTGCTTGTCTTGCGGAACACTCGTAAACCGAGTTACTCGCAAACCGAGGTTCCACTGTAATTGATTAGTTACCTTTTGCTTTGTCGTCTACAGGTGAGCATGCTATACAGTAGGCTTCTGAAATAATTAATTTTGTTTATGTTGAATAAGAGAAGTCTCTGCCCACAGATATGTTGTTTTTGTGAAAAGTTAAGCAAAATCTTTGAAAAATGGAAAAGATCACATTAAATAAAAAACATTACAATAAAGCATCATTACAATAAAAAATTAGCCAGTTTTCAGGTGATGGACTGCAGACACATGTAGAGCTCATGTTGCACATTGTCCACTTTTGTCACAGTCCTGTCTGGAAGTGTAACATCCATGTTGTCCTGTGGAACTGGGGCACAAATATCATTCATTAGATTTATATTCAATTATACTGTACATTACTGTACATTATACTGTACACTGTTAAAAAACACATTTAGCGTAAAAACATTTGCGGCTAAAATTTGATCTAACACATTGTTCTTAATTTGGTAAAACTACCTGAAAACCAAATTTCCCATACTGGAGTGAGTGAGTACAAGCTTCTGCCCTGCAATAGACTGGCATTATACAGGGCATACCCTCAGTCCCCAGGGAGAGGCTCCAGGCCTCCTGCGACACTGTACAGGATAAGCGGTATAGAGGGTAAGTGAGTGTGCGAGTGAGGTTAAAACACTATGAATTTGTCATCTTCCCGTTTACTAAAGAAGCTTACAAAAATGTAAGGTAAGCAAAGTTTTTTTTTACTTCCATATGCCATCTCTTTAACATGCTGCCCATTTTTTGTCCTTTGAAGAAACCACATTTTATTTTGAGCTGTGGCAGGTTATAGCCCCAGAACACCTGGGCTCCCTTTGAGGACGTGACTAGTGGTGCACAATTGATCAAAAATAAATTCAATACGTGGAGCCTGTGCAATTATTTAATCACAAAAGGTTACTAATGATTACGGGTAAGATATGCACAGTCAGGAATTTATGTAGAGTTTGGAAATTTTATTTAATAACTTTGAGTTGATAATAATTAACATCCTCTTAATGAGATAATTTGTCCAATTATTTGACGTTAATCTACATATATGTGTGTTTAAATGTAAAATTGCAATGTGATAATTTTGATTAAATCATGCAGCCCCAGACATGAACTAAGAGTAAACAGCAGCAACATTCAACCTTTTATTCAAATAGCTCACCAGAATGCTACATCACAGGTTTATTTTGACACACTCACCCTATGTGCGTCCTTTTTATCACAGTAATTGTAAAATCTTTCTGGCTGAGTAGACGATTCTGAATTTTGGTGTGAACAGTCAGGGTGTAGATCCCAGAGTCATCAGGATTCACTGACCACAGGTCCTGTAGAAAAACATTGACACGTTTGGGTATTAAACATGTGTCTGTGTTGTCATAGATAAAGGTATGTGTTCACAGAACGAGTGCAAAGAGTTGGAGGTCCAGAAACAGCGTTTACCTTTTTAAGGTAACCACAGATGAAGAATTGGTCAGATAATTGTGTTGTGAATTACCTTCATACAAAATGCAAGGACATAGAAGATTTTGGTTCACATGAAATTAGCAGATTTGCTCCAGTTTCGACTTGTATCTGTTCTTCAGAATTGCATTCTATTTCATAAACAACTGTTTGGTAGTGTCATGTTTTGGAACATGGAACATTTGGAACTGAAGTGAAACCAAAACAGAACTACAACAAGAAGTACTTTAAGTAAAATAAACTAAAACATGTATAGAAGGTAACGGGAATCACGACATACACTCACAGACATATACTAGGTTAAATTAACAGATGCAAGACGCTAAACTGAACTAAAAACAAGCCATTTATAATAAAACTAATGAGCAACTCGGTTCAGGTGAGCGACCACGTCACCTGACCGAGGTGCATAATGGGAAACTGAAGTGAAACCAAAACAGAACTACAACAAAAAGTCTCAGGGCGCTTTGGCGCCCTCTAGGGGTTATCCCTGACAGGTAGAGCAAGAATTATTATCATTTTAATCATTTCTAAAAGAAAACATTATGATTAATGTTTACTCTGATCTGTTTTGATAAAAATATAAAAGTTTACAGTGAGTTGTACATTTGCGCTTAGACTTTGTAAGTGCCGGTTTGATGAACTCCAGACGGGCTGACAGATCAGGTCACTGATGTGTCGAGTAATATTCTGAATTATGAACTTTCCATTCAGACTTTCCATACCTGATTGATTCTGTAGAGAGGAGAAAATCAACATGGTGTTGCCGTGTGAGCAAAGTGATGACATGCATGTGAAAAACTTTCATTGATGTATTTTATTTTCTGTTTTTGACTTACCAATGAGGATGATAATATGTACTTGTCAGGCAGAGGATCACTGAAACATGTGACGCTCACTGTGTCCCCTTCTATTATAGGCCTGTCAGAGGGTGTTATCTTCATTGAAATCTTCGGAACTGGGACTGAAACAAACATTATGTTCAGATGACAACTTTTGTCAGGCCATAATGCATCAGCTGATGAATTTAACTTTTCTTTCTGTATAAATAACAGTTTAAGAAAGAAAAAAATTATCTTCATGATTAAGTCTATACATTTATATACCTATATGATTGTATAGTGTGATTAAGAAGTCTGGAATATACCAATTTCATACTACTATACTGATATACTTGATAGCTTATGTTCTGTTATAAATCAAATTTAATTCACCAGGGTGCAAGATGTAATAAAAGAAAACTAGCAAGAAAAAATCCTAGCAAGCTGTCATGAACTGTAGGGTAGTCCAGGCTGTTGTTAATGCCAAGGGCGCGGGCATAGGCGCAGAGAGTTGTTTGACTCAAAAAAGGTCTTTTAATAGTTAAATCAAACAGAACATGAACAGAGAATAAACACAGAAACGAAAAACACAGACTCTTCTTTAAATAAAACACATACGCTCTTTACAAAACAAACAGACAAAGATCACACAAAACACACAGGCTCTCCCAATCATGACCCACTCGCGCCCCTATGGGCGACACGCTCACACTCGCGCCCCTATGGGCGACACGCTCACACGCTCGTGCTTCTAATAGCACACCAGACAGTCATACATGCTCCTGTGAGCGAACCACACACACACACTCGCTCCTCTAATAGCGCACCAGCTCCTATGAGTGAACCACACACTCGCGCCTCTAATAGCGCACCAGCTCCTATGAGCGAACCACACACTCGCGCCTCTAATAGCGCACCAGCTCCTATGAGTGAACCACACACTCCCGCCTCTAATAGCGCACCAGCTCCTATGAGCGAACCACACACTCGCGCCTCTAATAGCGCACCAGCTCCTATGAGCGAACCACACACACTCGCGCTCCTACGAGCGGCAACCACACACACTCCGCGCTCCTACGAGCGGCAACCACACACTCCGCGCTCCTACGAGCGGCAACCACACACTCCGCGCTCCTACGAGCGGCAAACACACACTCCGCGCTCCTACGAGCGGCAACCACACACGCCGCGCTCCTACAAGCGGCAACCACACACTACGCGCTCCTACGAGCGGCAACCACACACTCCGCGCCCACTCACACCCAGGCTGAAACACACTCACACACACAGGCTGAAGCCCATTCACATACAGGCTGAAACACACTCACATACAGGCTGAAACACACTCACATAAAGGCTGGAACACACTCACATAAAGGCTGGAACACACAGACAACTTTCAAATCATATAGAGACTTCAAAACATGACACCAAACCCAACCAAAATAAAACACAAAATGAAAACGAAAACACGTAACGCCCTCATAACATAATTAATGCTCGACTCAGTTTGCCAGAACAACCAGCTATTTAAAACTACTCTAATGAGCAACCCTGGTCCAGGTGAGCTCCGTCATCACCTGACCGAGGTGCCTTCTGGGAAACTGAGTCTACAAACAGAACTACAAAAAACTAAAAAACACACATCACAGTGCCCTCTAGGGGCAGTCCCTTACACAAGCGAAAATATCTTGGTACAAATTCAGCCAACATTAAACTACTAATTGTTAAACCTAATTGATTTTTTATTTATTTTTGTCCTAATAGTTTTGATTATATAAAGTGTTTATTTGTATGACAACTATAAGTACAATAATAATAAAAAAAAAAAAATGGCTCAATCATTTTGGCTCAAAATTATGAAAAACTTTAAGATATTCTTTGCAATAAAGCATAAATTAATGCGTTTCTAAATTGAATAAACCAAATGCTTGAATACTCCTACTGAAAACTATAATGCATGTAATATTAGCAAGTTCCTTAAACAAATGTTTTAATGCTGTAGGATTAAATCTCTAACATTTTAATAAACCACCGGTGTTTTATTGTACAGTTTACATACTGTTTTACTACTAGTTATATCCAATACGAATTTACCTGTAATTTGCACTTTTGTGGAGGTTTTGATGCTGCCATCAGGAAATGAGGCGATATCACAAACATATTCTCCACTATCCTCCTCAGTAACCTGTTGCAAATGCAAGATGGAGCCTAGTTTGTCCGGATTCTTTGTTTCTGGCACCAGCTGCAGTGTCACCTTTGCATGATAATAAGTCAGGTTTAAATGTCACTATTTTTTTCTGTCCTTATACCATTGTAACTGGACAATTTTTGGATACTTCTCTGGCATGATGCATGGCAAGCTGATGTTTTGTCCAACTGTCGCATTCACCTCCATTTCATGTTCTACAGAGACACTCTGAATTCCTGTTGATTAGTTTCCATAACATTAATTAGGGATGTATGTTTCACTTAAGTATTGTAAGTTTATTTTTAACATGATCAAATTTCACAGCATTTGCACAATGTAATTTAAATAACTCTCACTGTACAAATTCTCATTGTTTATATCATTGTTATTAAACATGACCATATTCTTTAGAAGATAAACATTCAATATATGCCTAATTATTTAAATAAACCACAGGTTTTTAATCTTATGTTCTACAGAGACACTTTGAATTCCTGTTGATTAGTTTGCATTAATCAGGGATGTACTGTATAGTATTGAAACAGTGTTTGTAAAATAACATTATTGTTTAAATTTCACAGCATTCTGGAGGTTTTTACAGATCCTTACTGATTGATATCAGAAAAAAACATGATCCTTTTTTAAAAGACAATAAAGAAAATATAACGTTATATAAAATCTAACCTTAATAACCTTGGTTATAAATCTAATCTATAACCTTGTTATAACTATTGTTTAACTATAAATAAACTACAGATTTGTAAACAATAAAAGCAAAATATGAATGTACTGTACTAAAAGAACATTCATAGAACAAGTATGAATGTACTTGTAGATAAGCTTACCATGTAGAACACATAATAATAAGTCGGCTGGTAGCTGTACCCTTCATGACTGCAGAAATAACACTTAGTTTGGGAGAAAGAAAAGAAATAATACATTGCACAGGAAGTGGTTGTTGGCTATACCACTGAAGAGACAGGAAGACAATTTATAGTACACCTACACACGTGGACAAAAGTGTTGGTACCCTTCGGTCAATGAAAGAAAAACTCACAATGGTTACAGAAATAACTTTAATCTGACAAAAGTAATAATTAAAAAAAATTCTATGAATGTTAACCAATGAAAGTCAGACATTGCTTTTCAACCATGCTTCAACAGAATTATTTAAAAAAATAAACTCAACAGGCCAACACGCCAACAGGCCTGGACAAAAATGATGGTACCCCTAGAAAATACTGAAAATAATGTGACCAAAGGGACAAGGTGTGTCCACTAATTAGTATCACAGGTGTCTACAATCTATAATCAGTCAGTGGGCCTATATATAGGGCTCCAGGTAGTCACTGTGTTGTTCGGTGACATGGTATGTACCACACTCAACATGGACCAGAGGAAGCGAAGGAAAGAGTTGTCTCAGGAGATTCGAAAGAAAATTATAGACAAGCATGTTAAAGGTAAAGGCTATAAGACCATTTCCAAGCAGCTAGATGTTCCTGTGACTATAGTTGCACATATTATTCAGAAATTTAAGATCCATGGGACTGTAGCCAACCTCCCTGGACGTGGCCGCAGGAGGAAAATTGATGACAAATCAAAGAGGCGGATAATCCGAATGGTAACAAAAGAGCCCAGAAAGACTTCTAAAGAGATCCAAGGTGAACTTCATGCTCAAGGAACATCAGTGTCAGATCGCACCGTCCGTCATTGTTTGAGCCAAAGTGGACTACATGGGAGACGACCAAGGAGGACACCATTGTTGAAAACAAATCATAAAAAAGCCAGACTGTAATATGCCAAACTACATGTTGACAAGCCACAAAGCTTCTGGGAGAATGTCCTATGGTCAGATGAGACAAAAATTGAACTTTTTGCCAAGGCACATCAGCTCTAAGTTCACAGACGGAAAAATGAAGCATATGAAGAAAAGAACACTGTCCCTACTGTGAAACATGGAGGAGACTCTGTTATGTTCTGGGGCTGCTTTGCTGCATCTGGCACAGGGTGTCTTGAATCTGTGCAGGGTACAATGAAATCTCAAGACTATCAAGGGATTCTAGAGAGAAATGTGCTGGCCAGTGTCAGAAAGCTGGGTCTCAGTCGCAGGTCATGGGTCTTACAACAGGACAATGACCCAAAACACACAGCTAAAAACACCCAAGAATGGCTAAGAGGAAAACATTGGACTATTCTAAAGTGGCCTTCTATGAGCCCTGACCTCAATCCTATTGAGCATCTTTGGAAGGAGCTGAAACATGCTGTCTGGAAAAGGCACCCTTCAAACCGGAAACAACTGGAGCAGCTTGCTCATGAGGAGTGGGCCAAAATACCTGCAGAGAGGTGCAGAAGTCTCATTGACAGTTACAGGAATTGTTTGATTGCAGTGATTGCCTCAAAAGGTTGTGCAGCAAACTATTAAGTTAGGGGTACCATCATTTTTGTCTAGGCCTGTTCCATGAGTTAATTTTTTAAAATAATTCTGTTGAAGCATGGTTGAAAAGCAATGTCTGACTTTCATTGGTTAACATTCATAGAATTCTTATTTATTATTACTTTTGTCAGATTAAAGTTATTTCTGTGACCATTGTGAGTTTTTCTTTCATTGACCGAAGGGTACCAACAGTTTTGTCCACGTGTGTAGATCCCAGAGTCATCAGGACTCACTGACCACAGGTTTAAACTTACACCGGAGGACACTGTTATGTTGTCCTGTAGAAAAACATTGACATCATAGGTAACTTTTATTACATGTCTAAAACCTTTTTTTATTTATTTTTTTGATATCCCATTTTGAAGGTTGACACAGATAAAGAATTGGCATAAAACCTAATAGTTTAACCACGTTTTATTACAGGTTTATCTTTCAAACAATTGTGTTGTGAATTACCTTCATCCAGACAAAATGCAGGGACATGGAAGATTCTGCTTCACATGTAATTGTCAGATTTGTCGCTGTTTCAACTTGTATCTGGCTTTCAGAATTGCACTCTATGTTGTCAAGAACTATAAGAAACAAGATTTTTTTTTTCATTTTTAAAAGAAAACAAACAGTGTTTATTTATTTTTTATCTGTTTTAATTAAAATACATATAATAAAACTATGTTACTGATATGGATAAAGACGTACACTCTACAGTGAGCTGCAAATTTGCGCTTAGACTTTGTAAGTGCCAGTTTGATGAATTCCAGACGGGCTGACAGATCAGGTCTTTTATGTGTCGAGTAATATTCTGAATTATGAACTTTCCATCCAGATTTTCCATTCCTGATTGATTCTGTAGGGAAGAGAAAATCAAAATGGTGTTGCGGTGTGAGCAAAGTGATGACATGCATTTGAAAAACTTTCATTGATGTATTTTATTTTCTGTTTTTGACTTACCAATGAGGATGATAATATGTACTTGTCAGACAGAGGATCACTGACACATGTACCTTAGACTGCAAGTGTAATCTGTTCCGAAAGCGTGCTTGTAATCCAAAGCACTCGTATATCAAAATTTCTCCATAAGAAATAACGGAAACTCCAATAGGAGAGGAGGAGGCAGGCTTAGACTGCAAGGCTAATGTTTAGGACGACATTCACACGCACAAGCACGCGGGCACACACCCTAACAGAATCACTCCTCTTTGACAGAGAGTCTCTGGAGAAAAATCTTTAACAAAGAACCTCTGTAACAACACTTGAGGATTTCACAGAAACGTGAGATTGCCTTGTCGTTAAACAGATTCATCTCCTACACTGCTACAGCTTTTTAAAAAAAACCTTTTTCTTCACAAGGGCCGTTGTTGCACTACACTTACTACAGAACAGTCACTACACTTGGTCACCACACATGGTCACAATGTTATAGTAAACAGTACACACGCGCACGGATGTTGACTATACGAGTGATGCACGCGCACTAAGACTGAGCGTGGGAGACGATTACCCACAAGTTCACAGCACGAGAGTGAGAAGAACCATTATCTCAGTTGTGATCATGTGATGCTCAGCAGATAAAGCTTGTATTTCAAGACCTTTTAAATTTGCAAATTCAGACAACTTTTGTCTTTATTAACCTATCTATGGCTAAATCTAGTTCTTTTTTTATATTAATTTATTTTTAATTTATTTTCCTAATAGCTTTGATTATTTTAAGTGTTTATTTGTAGGAAGATGCAGAGTAATCTGACAAAAAATATTTTTAGCTCAAAATTATTTAAGTCTATGGTATGTTAAACTTTTACAGTATCTTTTAGCAGATATTTTAGCAGTAAAGAGAAATTATTTTTAACCAAATGCTATCCTGCTGTAGCATTAAATCTTCATTTCCTAATTGACATTTTCTCTGATATGCAAAGCAGATACTGATATACTGAAAACTGTGTTTTATTGCACAGTTATGATATTATGAATCTTACATACTGTTTTACTACTAGTTATATCCATTATGAATTTACCTGTAATTTGCACTTTTGTGGAGCTTTTGATGCTGCCATCAGGAAATGATGCAATATCACAAACATATTCTCCACTATCCTCCTCAGTAACCTGTTGCAAATGCAAGATGGAGCCTCGTATATCCGCGTTGTTTGTTTCTGGTACCAGCTGCAGTGTAACATTTGCATAAAAATAAGTAGAAAATGTAGGATGAAATGTCACTAATTTTTTGTGTCCTTATTTTCCATCCTTATACCACTGTAATTGGATGATTGTTGGATGCTTCTCTGGCATGATGCATGGCAAGCCTATTGTTTTGTCCAACTGTCACATTCACCTCCATTTCATGTTGTACAGAGACACTCAGAATTCCTGTTGATTAGTTTACACAACATTAATCAGGGATGGACAGTATATACAGAGTCAGGCAAAAAAAATTATACATACTTAAGGAAAAGAAAAATAGTATGATGTATATGATATTAATATAATTAAAAATATATATATTATATTGTTATCACAATATTATTTTAATGTATTAGCAATAAATGAGCGTATATACATTTATGGCTGACTTTTTTTAGGAAAATAAATTCTTATATTATATATTGATATTAAAAACATGATCCTTTCATAAAAAAGATTCACAAAACACAAAAGATATCACATAATTACTTAATCAATAAAATAAACAATATACTGTATTTTAAAACAGTAAAGGCAAAATATAATTGTATTAAAAGCTTGTAAAAAAAAGTCATGCTTACCTTGAAGAATGCTTAATATAATAAGTATGCTGGTAGCTTTAACCTTCATGACAGAGTCCATGACTGCAGAAACAACAGTGAAAGAACAAAAAAAATGACGCATTGTGTAGGAAGTGGCTGTAGGCTGTACCACTGAAGAGAAAGGAAGACAATATACAGTACACTTACCTATAGCCTCATTTACACTAGATATTAACAAACCTTAATTAAAATGATTAATTGGTTAACTATTTGTATTGATGCATCAGTTTTTAATTCAGAATTGATTCAGAGTTTTAAAACTATTTTAAACAAACGTTCAAATTGTAAATTCTCTAAATTTGACAAATTCTTTAAAAATATACTTTTAAATAAATATTGATACATATTCAAATATAAATCTCAAGTGTAAGTGCAATAAAATGACCAATTATGCATAAACAACACAGTTTTAGATCCAAGTAAACTGTTTTCTTACCTTAGGGAACTGCTTGTGCTCCTTTTTGAAAGAGTAAAACAAACAAAAAAAAACAACAACAACAACAACAACAAAAGCATTACACATAACAGGTGTAAGGTTGCGGATAGTTGTGCTACTTATCTTTGGTGCAGTTTCCATAATCATGGTGCTGCTCAGATCTCCTTTAGATTTACAGAGACACAAATATTATCTGTTAAATACAGTGTTGTTATTGGGGCCACCAGAACATAAAAAGCCACAAGACCCAGGGAAAACAATATAAAAATGCAAATATACAATATAAGCAATAAAAAGTTGTTATAAAGAGCCATAAAAGTGTTTCATCTGTGAAGAACATATTAAAATGTATGGTCTTTGCCTTCAATATCTCGGGCGTGACTAGATACGCTGATTCAGCAGCAGTGATCACTATGTGGATCTGTTTCATTAATCAAATCAATGCCAGTGAGTATTAGCATTAACATGCAAATTTGCAGTAGAACGAAAACATTGTTCAACCCTGCAATGTTATCTTGTTTATCTTGTTGAACACAATTTGTGAATTTATTTTAAGTTTTTTTTTCTATATTTATTCATGAACACACAAGACAGAGAGTGAGAACTTGTGTATAGTGGAAAATATTTCAGAGGATCAAACATATCACAATACTAACACAAAGGTAAAGTACTACTTCAATTTGCATTTAATTAAAGACTGTTATAAATTTTCAAAACAATGTTAATAAAAACACTTTTATTTTGGTCGTCTTCCATTTTGCTAAAAAAATGAAAAATGAAAAAAAAAAAAAAAAACTTAAGTTAAGCAGAGGTATTTGGTTTCATATAACATGTCTGGAACACAATGTCCATTTTGTCCTTAAAGGAAACCGCATTTTGAGTTGTGGCATGTTCAAGACTGAGAACACAATGTATCACCTAGCTGTTACAGGAAGTGAGCAAAGAGTAAGCAGCAAACTCAGCACACACATTAACTGTTTAGTTATAGCCTTATCAGAGAGCTCTACCTCATCACAGATATATGCAATCATTTTGACTCACTCACACTAATAGGCAAGAGTGCACGTTTGAGGTGGCGGTTCAGAAACACGAATGACAACTCAGCCATTCAATCTTTTCTGTTCACTCCATACTAGTAGTATGTAAAAACCCTGAGAGTTGTTCATTATTCTGTTAATGAACTGGTTAATGTCATTGTTACCTTATTGAGTTGTGTCTTGCTTCAATCACTTCCTCACCCAACTTTTTTTTTTAACATGTCCAAAATCGCATGGCAGCTTCCATATCAAGGGAGACAACACTACATTCTTCCCGGTTTCTACTGCATTGTTGTACAAGTGCCATGTTGTTCCAAGTTCTTACTGTGTTGACCCAATTTTTTGCAGAGCTAGTGGGTTTGTGGTTTTGAGTGGAAGGAGGGCTGATAGGTCAAGTCACTGATGTGCAATATAATGTTCTAAATTATGAACTTTTAATCCTGACTTTCTCAGTTACCATTATAGAGTGGAGCAAATACTGGCACGTTGGGGCAAAATGTTCTTATGAAAATATGACTGTGACAAAGCCACAGAGGAAATTCTTCACTGTTTTTTTTTTTTTTAGAGGAAATTTTTCACTGTGTGTTTTTGACCTACTAATGAGAATAAAATTAATGTGACACGTAAATATATGTCTCACTGACATGTGTTAAGTTTAAAATGAAATAGAAGAAAAATGATTGATTGCTATGTCCACTGCTCCACACGCACACACAATGTGTCCGAGGTTCTCTAATTATTATCAAAAAAGAGAGCATATTTGAGCTTTTTGACCAGGTGCTGTATTCGGTCGTATGAGGTGACATGGAGGGGATCCACATTTGCTCTACGCAGTCTATCCACTGGTGTCCCACAAGGCTTAGTACTTAGCCATTTTCTGTTCTCCCTCTATACCAGGTCTCTTGGTAAGGTCATATCCTCACAAAGACTTTTATACCATTGTTGCACTGATGTGCAACTCATTCTCTACGTTCGTCACTCAGTCACTCAGGTTTCCACCTGCTCTAAAGAAAATAGGTTTAGAAGAACTGGCTTGGGCTACTTAGTTTTAGGTTAGTTTAATTACAGATAAATGACTTTTATCTGTAATTAAGAAAGTAATTTATCTTGTTTATGTATTACACCTATGACTATATTATATTTTACTTTCTCAATCACTACTGATAAGTTGTTATGGATGTGGTGAAGCAAGCTGACCTAACATTCACAGGGGGCATTTCAAGTGAAATAATTTTCAGTGATGGTTTGTGCTAAAAGTCCTAAAAGGGTTAACATATTTATGCTCACAAATGAAATGAATGATATATTATTTGTCTTTCTGTGGTTCATTAGTGCTGATCAAAATAATTTTATTGGACATTTTTATTATGTATATGATTAATCAAAAATGCAAAGTGTCTTACTATTAATAACTACGAATAGTTGATATTGGTAAGTTTTACTTTGTTAAAAGATAAAACTAAAATTGCTCTCCTTTATTATTTTAAACGGTATGCCTCTATCATGGGCAGCTGGTCAATAGAGGGCGCTCTGGCGCCTTTTATTTTAAGACTCGAAAAAATGATTCTGAAATAAACACAATAGATTTTGAGACTAGATTTTGTCTGCAGTTAAACATTAGGTCCCCTCCCCCCTTTCTTTTTTATGCATACGTGTGTTTAGTCAATGTATTGTTCACTCAATGTGACAATCATTGTAGTCAATGTTTAGTCAACCTAAGGAACATCACAGAGCAGCTGTTAGATCCTCTTCAATTTGCATACCAAGCAAATAGGTCAGTGGGTGATGCAGTTAACATGGGGCTGCACCACATCCTCCAACATCTCGACTGCCCAGGGTCCTATGCAAGAATTCTGTGTGTTGACTTTAATTCAGCCTTTAACACGATAATCCCGGACATCCTTTCATCTAAACTCCTACAGCTTACTCTACCTCCTGCCATATGTCAAGTGCATCACCAGCTTCCTGACAGGCAGGAAACAGCAGCTGAGGCTAAGAGAAGTTACTTTTAGCACACAAATAGTCAGCACTGGTGCTTCACAAGGATGTGTCCTATCCCCTCTGCTATTCTCCCTGTATACTAATGACTGTATATCCAAGGACCCAGCTCTCAAACTGGGTTCTTTTACGCTCATTGGACTCATCCAAGATGGTCACGAGTCTGCATATAGACAGAAGGTGGAAAGCCTGGTGCAACACCCTGGAGCTGAACACGCTCAAAACTGTGGAGATGACAGTAGACTTTAGGACATTGTCTAATTTATGAAACGTAAAGATATCATTGAAAGCTCTATGTACAGACAAAATCTCTCTTTTATTTATATAGATAGAAATGTTATCTACTGCAAATAAAATGTAAAATAATATAAAAAAAAACATAAAATATATTTTTTGTTAATAATATAATATAAGGTAAAGAAGGCAAGGTAAAAAAAAAAAAAAACTATAGCAAGTGACAATTTTCAATTGCTTCCTGACATGCTGCTATATACAGTATAGCCGAGTTTACTCAATGAGCATTCCTGCTGAGATTACTGGATCATCATCGCCGCATCTATGAGCATTTCTGCATCAACTGTAATCCATCAGTGGGATCAAATCTGCGATTAGTCTAATTAGTCCATTAGATGACCTGCGACTCTGGTTGGAAGAGGAGGAGCCTCAGACCAAAGAGGAGTTAATTACCACTAGTGAGTTAATTACTAAATTTTGTAATTTTGTAAATCTCTCTCTCTCTCTCTCTCTCTCTCTCTCTCTCTCTCTCTCTCTCTGTGTGTAACACAAACAGTGTTAAAGCTGGAAATTAATCAGGAAAATAAAAGTAGGGGAAAATAGCAGGCAGAATCAATAAAGCACAAGATTAATTGTTTAAGAATGATCACTGATTGTTAGCACTTCATTTCTTGATTTTACTTTAGTTCAAACAAATAGCTATAGGTCTCTAAACATTTATTAGAGTCAGATAAAAGCACAATAGGTAAGCTAACTAGCCTACAACATTAGCACACTGTTGTGTTTACAGTAAGTACTGTAGCTAGTGAGTTTTTTTAAAATGTTGTCACCTTGCTGCAAGACAGCAAACACTCCAGAAAACAACAACAACAACAACAACGACAACAAAAACAGTGTTAAAATCATGACAAATGCTTACAATCACAAATGCATCTTAACCAATAATTTATTTATTAATCTACAAAGGTCAGATTTGACTGTAAATCTAATAGGAAAGTCAATCCGGACCCAGCCCACCTCAAATTACAGTAGGAATACTGTACATTGTAATAATGTATGTGATTTAGAACTGCCTCAGTTCTGCTTTCCTGTGAGCTTTATTAGTAAATAGTTAAAAACGCAGGCTGACTATGGTTAAATAATTGACAACAATTTAGTACATTTATTTCATATGACAAAAAGAACGACTATTAAGATACTGGTGATGCATCCTGATTTAGCATACTGTACATATTGAAAACTCGATGAGCAAACATTGCAGCATATTGCAGGTGTTTGTAGTTAGGTGTACTGCAACCTCTCACGATGAGCCAAATTATTTCTTTTTCTTAGGACAGTGTGTAAGAAGCAGTTATACTGTACTTCATGTCCTGTCTATTTGATACATTTTAAGGTATCAAAGCCAGAACCTCAGGGCATAGAGACTAGATTTCCAATCATGAGCTGCAATCTTATTTAGTAAGAAGTTCACAACCTCTGTACTACCACATCACTTATTATACAACCATTGCACTTTACTTGCGTCCTTTTTTGGGTCTGAAACCACAGAGCGTAAAAGTGAGTATACCCTGAGTGCAGAATGAAGATGGCAAAGACTTACTTTACTGTAAATGCTTTCATGGTAATACATATTATACATATACTGTATGTAATACACAAACATCATGTTCCGTCATGGATCTGCCGAGCAGAGTCTTCTAACCTTCATTTTTTATAGTACGTAATGCTGTGTACTCTACTCCATCTTTTGCAAGCTACTCTATGGTCATCATCTCCTGTGCACCTAAATCAACTCAGGTAATTTATAGTACCTGTGGCTTCATGATGACACCGTGCTTGTTTGTTTGTGTTCTTGACTGCTCTTTTGCCTTTTGACCTGTGGTCCCTTTACAAAGGACTTTCATCTCTGTCGCACATGCTTGGATTTAACCCAGTCTATAAATCATGCCGATTTTCATGCTTCCGGAAACTCTCGGGTCAGCTGGCTTTGAACTTGGAGATTTCACTTCCACCCATCAAGAGTGAATTCCACTACTCTCTCCTTCAGTAATTTCCACTCCTTGAATTCAGTTTGAAAATAAATAACTATACAACAAATGGGAATTGCCTGCCCTGGCCTTGGGGTGAATGTACTGAGACGTCCACTCCTGGGAAGACTGACAACTGTCTTGAATGCTTTCCGCTTGTAGAACATTGCATTTAAAATTGTTCGGAAATGGTCCTATAACCCTCTGTTGTATTTTGTTTAAGATTGCCTAATACTAAGACCTTGTCTAATACTAAGACCTGCTCCAATCAGTTGATTTTTATTATGTTTTTACACACACATGCACACACAAATTAAAAGAGGGGGTATTAACTTGTACTGTACACATGACTGCTCATTCTAGGTGAGCAAGTGAACAGCTAGAGGACAAGTTTGGTCTCTCCTCGGGTGGAGTTGGAGGCTAATGGCATGCAGTTGATGTCTGGTCTCTGGGGTTTGTGTGTCTTGTTAAAGCCTTTTAAATGGTCCAGCACTGAGAGGACAGGCACAGGCCTCTTTAGCCACTGACAGTACTGCCCAGATGACTGCTTGGAAAATGTTCTTATCGCTGTTTGTGCTTATTTGGTCATAATCATATGAAATATATAGTCAAGATAACCCAAAAGCTCTTATGTTATGGCAGTACAAAAATATATACCAATCAGAGACAATACTTTACTGTAAATGATACAAATTGAATATTTTGCATGGTCAGTATTTTATTGGGGTAGGCTGACAAAGTCACCTTAGTCACTCCGGAACCCTTAGATAAAGGAGAAAAATCCAGATTCCAATCAAGTCAACACAACAACTCCAAAAACGTTTTCTATTACTGATATATTTAACTGATGTCAGCTAAATCTAGGTTTCATATTTAAACAAGTGATGGATTTAATGTATTTCATTATTCCTGACACAACGAGAGGGATGTCAGGTCTAAGCCTAATTTGGCACTAGGCTATGAGGAACTAATCGGGCATGCATGAGCACCTACTCATCCCCCAGCATGAGAACCAGAGCATGGTGGAGTTTGCCTTTAGCTGCCAAACTATACCTGCAGGTAATGGTGGAGTAAACCTTCACTAAAAGAAGCATTCTGTTACGACTAAGCACCAAATGTCTTACTGAAGTTCTGTCCACAGGTACCAGATCTCCTTCACTAAGTTAATCAACACTGCTTTAATACTCTATTAAAGAGTTTTAAGTATGCTAAGCATGGAACTCAACTGTGTCTGAAATCCTCCAGTTACAGAAACACCTTGAGCTGAGCCCATGTAATGGGGTCGGGTCGGAACTGTGGAAAATAAGTGACAGAGATATTGGAGGAAGCAAATATGTTATTACTGTGGCAGTCAGCCACAGTAACACAGCAACATCCTACTGTATGTCCAATCAGACCTGAACCCAAGAATGCTAAAGGGCCTTTAAGGTGAGTTACATGAACCTCACACTCTAATAGGTAAGTATTCATTGCATACAGTACATTATCACCATAATTTCTACAGACCATGCACATAGGAGTGGCTTTTTGTATTGCAACACTAATTGACTTGGTGCTGCTGGTCATTTTATTGACCACTCTGTCATCAAGAAGAGCACTCTCTTTGAGTAGCTATACCTCATTTAGAAAACTCCTTGCTTTTCCTTGTTAGGTTTCCCTTTGATTCCTAACCATGATTGTAAGAAAAATGCTCATAAAATTGTCTTTGGAGTCTTGTACCCACAGTAGAAAGCACAGAATATACAGCACCAGTGTCTTCACAAAGCTGAATCTGCATTTAACTTGGTGTGTATTTGAGGGGGCAATGAGTATAAGACTCATTTATTGTCACCTCTGGCTATTATGAATACTGCATGATAATGTACTGTATAGGCTTTATTCAACTCCCACAGAGTTTTAAAGTGTTTTTCATCAGTAATGTGTTGAAGGACATGCTGTGCAGATTTGCAATCACACACATTGATGGCATTTAACTTCCCAGATATTAAAACAACCACATCAAACTGATCCTGTCACGTCTCATTCAAAACCAACTTTATGTAAAAGATTTCAAATGCCCAGGTTAGTTTTTCTTGGATCCCTTATACAGTAAGACAAAGGTAAAGTGTCAGCAGTGTGGAAATGGTCTATTCCCACTACCAATAAGAAGATAGAGTACTTTCTAGGGTTTCCTAACTTCAACTTGTGCTTTATCAGGGGATACAGCATGATTATCTCCCATTCACCACTTATTAAGAATGCACAGCCTGGAACTTTACTCAAGTGAGATGGGGGATGGGATGGGACTTTGAGGCCTTTCAAATTCACATACTGTCATGTCACATTATCTGTTTGACATATAATGTCTCTTTTTGTCAGCAGTTAAGATGGTGAGTGGACTCATTCTTGGGAAATTAAACAGTTGTTCTAGCAAATAAAAAGAACTATGTATGAGTAAGCATACGTTTATTCTACTCCTTAGCCACAGAGCTTCAAAATGTTTTATGTAATGCCCCAATTTGAATCCTTCTACATTCACACTTATTATAATTAATTATATACATATTATAATTAATTACCTTTCTCTTAGTGACCCGAGAATTAATTTGTGCTCATGATTATTTCGGGTTCAAGCACCAGCCATTCATTAAAACCTTTGATCTATGCCTGGTATATTTTAAGTGCAGGGTAGTGTCATAGTTTTGCTCTACTTAATTATAGTAGACAGCATTTCTTCATGTAAATAATTCACAAGTTATAATTTATTTTGCTTATTATTATTTTTTTAATAAGATTAATATTGGATATACTTGATGTTTTTATATTGGTATAAATTAAAGTGATGACTAAGGTTAATAGAATTTTATTACAATTATAATATGTATACTATGTATACTATAATTTGCATAACAATTGTAATATGTATACTATGTATACTATAATTTTATCATTTTATCACAATTGTAATATGTATACTATGTATACTATAATATGTACATGATAAGTAATAAGTAGTTTCTTCCATGAGCTTGAGTGTTGAAGTTTTGAGGGCAGCGCTGATTGAATTTTGCCATGATAAAAACTCTTGTTTAGTCAAATGCATCTGACCTTTAGTTCTGTCAATGTGTTGGTAGGGGAGGAATAATAAAATGCTGCACAAATAAAAATAAATGGAAATCGGTCTATTTGACACTTTTCAACTTTCTGTGTCTGTACAGTAAAGAGGCTGTTAATATGTTTATCTAGCTGCAGAACATTAACTTTCAGATCAGAAGGTAAGGATTAAAACTTAACAATATGCACAAATGTAATAATGCATACACAACTTAAAATACAGTTTTAAACTAATACAATAAATGAAAACCTAATAAAAAAACACTTTATTACTTGATCTGTGTTACTTATAGAACTGGGAATTCACTGTACTAAGAGAGTCACAAACTTCCTATCTCATAAACAGCATTAATTCTTCATGGCATGGATTGCACAAAATATTGGAAATGTTCCTTTGAGATTTTGGTCCATGTTGAGATGATTGCATCAAGCAGTTCCTGCGAACCACTTTTTTGGAGACATCATATGTTTCTTTTTCCCATAGTACATCTAAGTAGTTTCCCTTGCTTACCTAACAAACGTCTTCCTTTTATTGAACAAGACACAAAGGAGAATAAATGAGGGAATTTACAGACACACACTCACACACCCACACACAAACTGTATTTAGATTCAGATTTAAGTATCTGACTCCAAGACATTTAATTAATTGCCTACCTCCAAAGTATAACCTTCTGGCTAACCTATCAGGCTATTGTAATGGACTAAAAAGGCAGTGACTAATTAAATTTTACAATACTTAGCCTTATTTGAGAAAGTATCCTGGGCTTTTCTGCTTGCTGCTGAACTTTCCATACATCACTGTGTACAAAGTTAATACTCTTTCCCTGATTATAAGTGTCGGCACGCTCTTACAGTGTGGATATTCCAGCTCGATCTAAAAATTTGTCTGCATGTCACACACATCTAGTTTCCCCCTGTTATTAAAGAATAAGAGAAGTTTGTATTACTAAACCTAAATGTGAATCAGATGAAAAATGTGACATGAGTGTCATGATCATTCATCTGCAGTAGCTCCATTTCCCTCTTTTCTCATGAATATACTGTACATGAGCATGAATGTCTTGCAATATTGAGCTTGAAATTAAACTTTTGAACTTTTCTTTTTACTGCGGGAGAACTATACTTACTAACTTACATCATCAATAGAAGAAAGCCACAAGAATTTGGTGCACAAGTTTTAGGATGATGATGATTATTATATAATATTGTTATGATATATTATAATGATATTTTTTATTATATATAATATATTTTATTTTTATTTTTTTATTTCTATAGCGCTTTTAACAATGGTCATTGTCTCAAAGCATATATATATATACCCTTCGGTATATATATATACATATACCTATGTACCCTTCGGTCAATGAAAAAAAAATTCACTGGCACTGTACAGTATGTGTTGGTTAACACAAAGAGAACTGTCAAACAAACCCTTCCTACAGTATGTTCACAGAGAGAGGTTACAAGCTGTACACGATCATGGTCACTAACAGGAATTATAACTAAGGATAATTAACTGAAGTACAAGTAAAGTTACCATTATAAAAATCTACTCAAGTAAAAGTAAAAAGTAGCTCATAAAAAATTTACTCAAAATTTTAAAAGTTTTTTTTTTTTTTAGCAGCGGGGTGGGATGAGGCATTCTAGCGTAGTTAAAAAAAGATGAGCAGATATAAATCTCAAATTAACTGTTTTTAACCGAAGGAACACCTTTGCATAATAAAGCTGTTGTCTTTATTGTGCTTGAAAATCAAAATGGTCACTTACAGTAAATATGACATTACGTGCCAGTCTAGGGTTGGGCCGTACAGCAAAAGAATGGTTCAAGGTTCTACTTTAAACTGTATGGAAATGGTGGTATATGGCAGAAAGAACTAGATCCACACACACACACACACACACACACACACACACACACACACACACACACAACAACAGGAGGAGGAGGATGAGATTCAGGGTGGACCCAGGCCAAAATAATAAACTAAATGGTATTTATATTTAGTAGCTAGATTACCTGCAAAAAAACAACACAAACAAAAATACAGGTCCCTTCCCTGACTCCCTAAACCAAAAACAGTGAATAAATTCCCTCTTCCCAAAATAAATGGCAGCCACGCCCCTACTACTGGTTAGTGCACAAACATACAGTGAAATTATCTACAAATATATAAAAAGACCAGCCAAAGCAATAATCAAAGCCAATGGGAGGCAAAAATTTACAACCAGAATACACAACCAAATATCAAAACGCCAAAATCACAATCTCTTTCCGCTTTCCCGCGTCTCTCTTCGGTTTATACATGGTCGCGCTGGTTGATGACGTCACTCTCAGGGCGGACGCACCGTGTGGAAGGTCAGGTAGATGCCGATGTGGGGACAGTCAGAAAACCTGGAGTGCAGTCTGGAGCGGCGCACGACCAGGACACGATACACACACGCGAGCGCAACGAAGCATTTATACAAAGCATAATATTTTTATTATTTTTGCATTTTCATTCATTTGTTTTACTCAGTAGCGAATATGATTTAAAATTAGCGAATTACAATACTTCAAACAAAACATACTTAAGTAAAAGTAAAATTACAGATTTTAAAAACTACTTTAAAAAGTAGAAGTACACAAAAAACTACTCAATTACAGTAATTCAAGTAATTGTATGTAATTCATTACTTTCCACCTCTGCAGGCCACCAAATTTCAAGGTGAATAAAATAATGGAACAAATTGAATAAGAGTTGTCTGATAACACCAAATTGCTACAGTACATTAATTTGTAATGATTTTCCCGGCTTGTACTATGTTTTCACATTTTCACATTAGGCACCTGGGAATTGTTCCTGAGAACACATGACCCCAAAGTCTGCCTCATTTAGATTTGGGAAAACGCGAGCATTCCGGGCTCGACAGATTAAATCAGAACACCGAAGTGGACTGCTGTTTAGAATGCAGTGCCATCATTGCCATCTGTCTCCTCTAAAATCTGTGTGTGTGTAGCATCAATTACGCCCTCTGACCCACACTGCCATAGCTGTTCTTATTCTTTTTGTTTTTCAAAATATCAATAATGTTAGACATAGTGCAAAGATCAACTTCCTTGTTCTTTTCTTCTTTTTGTATTTAATAGCAGATATGCAAAATATTCCAGTGTACTTGAGTATGGGGAATAATAATAATGTCAACGCAGGCAAGGAAAAGGGGACAATTGTTCCTGGGCATAGTACGATGGCCATGTTTGACTGATAGGTTTGTATATTTAAGCAATATCACATGAGCAAGTGCCGTAGTGCTGAATATACGTGCCTGTGAGGTGGTCACATACATAATGTAATTAAGTTCTGAAGAACACCTGGGATGCAGAGTAATACATATTGTTAAAGGTTCCAGTGGTGTTACAACCATTATCATCACCCTTGATAAACCTCATGACCAATCCAATTGCTTGGTTGGAACTAACTGTTGTATAATGTTGATCCTTCTTTTTCCTACACTGGCCTTTCCAGCTCTGTAGATCTCTTTGGCCTTCTAATGCTTACTGCTGACATGTGGTTTGCATCTTGTGGTACTGTTTGGCCATTATATTTGTACTATTCATCAAATTGTGCATTGTGATACAAGTTTTGTGGAGGTCGATGGTCATGCCACTGTCATTGATAGTCATGTTATTTTTGTTTTGTTTTTCTTCATAGGTCTGCTTTGTCTGTATCGGGAACCCTGGTGTGAAGCTGATTTACACAAAGGGTAACTGGTGTTATTTCTTAAACAAGGCCATCATTATTTGGTAGAATGACATGGGTCATTACCATCATTATCACAAAGGAGGATCAAATCACTGTCCCATGCAATGTTTCATCAACTCGTTGTTTTATGCTTAGTTGAAGGAAATGTTTTGCTGTTTCTTGTGTCCTCTGTCTCAAGTCATCAAATGGCTCTGTGGTGTTTGTGGGCAAAGGGTGCCGAGGGAATATGAAAACTGGAGAAGAAAAGAGATGTGAAGAAAAAGATGGATTATTTTTGCAGCCCGGGAGCAAGAGAAGTTGATAATTGCTGCATATTTTAATAATTTTACATTTTACCAACCATTTCACATCAGCACATTAAAAGTATGTCTGTATAATCCTTGCTGATCAGAGACTCTGTGCATGTCTAACCAGTTGTGTGTGTATGTGTGTGTTTGCGTGTGTGTTGATACCTCTGAAATAATTATAGATTTTAATGAGAAACATTATTAAGAATAGGTGCATGTTTCCTGACTTTTTTTTTTTTTTTTTTACACTTTTTTAAATGGTAGTTAAGATGGAAGATACACACACACTCTCTTTCTCTCTCTCACACACACACACACACACACACACACACACACACACACACACACACACACACACACACACACACACACTAATGGAAACACTGCCCTATATGCATTCGTTTCAAATGAAAAGTGCAGGTTAATTTGTTTTATTTTTACTTTATAATTTGTATTAAGTATTTTTATATTCATATTTTTGGGTTGTGGAACAAAGTTTACATTATTTCTTATGGGCATATTTGATATATGAGTGCTTTGATATACTAGCATGATTCTGGAACGAATTATTTTTGCATAAATAATTGCATTTGGTTACATCCCTGTGCATGTTCATGTTACCTAGTCTGCATCCTTAAAATAGAACGTACACAGGTGTGTTCTTTCAGGCAAAATTGTGTATGGGTAAAAATCATGGCTTGTAGATTGGAAGGTATCCCAAAAATGGCTCATTAAAATTAGATAATTTAAACTAATCCAGGTTTACATTAATGGGGCTCCATTAATGAAACCCGAAGTTTTAATTTTAATAAAATAAAAGTTAAAAGACTGAGAACATAGAGAACATAACAAATGTTTAGACTGAGAAATCTAAAAATTTTTACACAAAAAATAAGCTAATTTCAAATTTGATGCCTGCTACAGGTCTCAAAAACATTGGAGCATGTTTACCATGGTGTAGCATCTCCTCTTCTTTTCAAAACAGTTTGAAGACATTTGGGGATTGAGGTTATGAGTTTCTGGAGTTTTGATGTTGGCAATTGGTCCCATTCTTGCCTGATATAGGTTTCATGTTAAAAGAGTTTGTGGTCATCTTTGATGCATTTTTAGTTTAATGTAATTTGCGGCAAATGTTCTCTATAGGTGAATGATCTGGACAACAGGCAGGCCAATTCAGCATCTGGACTCTTCTGCTATGAAGCCATGCTGTTTTAATAGCTGCAGTACTGTATTTGGTTTTGCATTGTTCTGCTGAAATACACGAGGCCTTCCCTAAAATAGAGGGAAAAACCTTAATATACCTTTTAGCATTCATAATGCCTTCCAAAGTAGGTACATACATAAGCCCATACAGTATGCACTTATGCACTCCATACCATCAGAGATGCTCGCTTTTGAACTGTACCCTGATACCATGATACCAACCAGTGGGTAAAATTTAGCCAAGAGGACACAGTGTCCATGATTTCAAACACTTGGACTTGAAGAGCTTGAAGCTGGAACTTGAAGACTTTTCTATTTGAAATGAGCCTTGACCCACAGGACAAGATGGTGCTTCTGGACCATGTTCACATACTGTATGGCTTCCTTTTTGCATAATAGAGCTTTAGTTGGCATATGCATCTGGCATCTGGAATGAAGATTATGTTAACTGACAGTGGTTTCTGGAATTATTCCTGGGCCCACTTAGTAATGATAAAGGCACCATCATGTCAGTGAGTGATGCAGTGTCGTCTGAGAGCCCGAAGACCACATGCATCCAACAAAGGTCTTCTGCTTTGTCCATTACGCACAGAGATTTCCCTGAATCTTTTGATGATGTTTTGCACTGTAGATGATAAGATTTACAAAGCCTTTGCTATTTGACATTGGGAAACATTGTTTCCACAAAGTTTTCCACAATCTTTTTACGCACTTTTTCACATATTTGGAGAGGATTTTGGAGAGCCTCTGCCCATCTTTACTTCTGAGAGACACGACCTATCTAAGACATCCTTTTTATAGCTAATCATGTTACAGACTTGATGCTAGACGCTCTCCCAGCTGAATCTTTTAAAAATTTCTTGCTTTTTCAGCCATTTGTTGCCCTGTCCCAACTTTTTTTTTTTTTTTTAGACCTGTAGCTGGAATCAAATTTGAAATGAGCTCATTTAGTGGATAAAAGTGTAAAATTTCTCTCTTTAAACACGTTATGTTCTCTATGTTCTATTGCGAATAAAATATTGGTTCATGTAATTTGAAAGTCTTTTAGTTTACATTTTATTCAAATTTAAAAACGTCCTTTTTAAAAAGATTTTTTTTTCAGAATTTGGAATAGGAGAGAATAGGAGAAGACGAGTGTTTCTTATTTCGTGCTTTGCACTAAGAACTTTAAAGAACGCACGCTGAACTGATGCGTGTCGCTCTCTCTTTGTTTCTCTTGGCGGCACTCTTTTTTTTCTTTTCATTTCTTTCTTTCTTTCTTTGGCCCTGATACCTTTCCGGTGCTACCTAAATGATCGCACGAAGTGCCGAGGTACAGTACCAGGTTCCTTAAATAAACACGCCGCCAGATGAGGCGCGTTCACGCTGATTATGCCGTTGCCTGGCAACCGTGTGTCTATAAATGGCCCGCGCCTTTGCTTGTCCAGAATTCCGCGTGGTAGCAGCCTGCGGATCTGCCCGTTCTAAACAGTGCAACGCATTTTCGAGCAGCCCTGCCCCTCGTCAGACCCGCGTCATTACAGTTATATAATCAGGCATTTACCCAGAAAGAAGATTTGGTTATCAAAAAGAAATCGAACATAATATAGTTTGGACGCTGTGAGAACCTCATGTACAGATATGAGATTTTTTTTTTTTTTTATCTCTAAGAGATATTTCAAGTATAGCTGCGGTGAACAAGTGCAAAATTGAGAGTAAGTGAGAGAGATGAGAGAGGTCACTACCAAATTGACACTTGCTCTTTACCTCTTGCTTCTGCTATTGTTAGCACTGTTTTTGCTGTCTTTTATGCTTTTTTGCTGGCTAATGCTTAATAGATGATTTGTGTACAAAAGATACAGATATAGCCATTTGCGCAGGAAGCTGTTTTATTCATCCCGCTTTCCACTTGTGAGCTCTTTAGGGACCATGGATGTAACGTAGTCGAATCTTGAGCGAATGGATGTCATGCAGCTTAAAGGACATAATATGAGGCTTCCTACCTACCTACCTAGCAGTACAAGAATATTGAATGTTGGAAATTTTTAAATGGGTAGAGGTTTGCCTTCTAGACTGATTTATACACAACATTAACAACACAAATCAGGATACAGTCTAATTCAGAGCAACTTTTATTTTCAAAAGAACATGCACAACTTGCTGCACAAGTTACTGATTTGAAATGAGAACATTCACTCTAGTCTTTGATATTATCTACATGGATGATGTTATAATCTGAGTTGCTGTGATTTAACTTTTTAATTGTGATCTGTAGGTTTTAAACACTCTTTTAGCTTTACAGATAGCTTTCCCCGACTTAGGAACATTCGAGTTACCAATTTCCGCAGACAAGAACGGACAGCAGTTCTACGAACGGTCATAGATCACGGAAGTAGCTCACGTGTATTCTACAAAAAATAGACACTGCTAGTGTATGCCAGATACCAATATTTACAATTATATACAATATTTTCAGTGTGTAAGTGAATGTATAAAATGTCTAAAGTCTGGTATATTGTATGTGCGTGCATGTGGGGTTGCGGGAAATTAATCAGCCTCATCTCAGCCTCATGTTTCAATGAATCAGTCCGGGAGCACGATGATAGAAAATGTCTGTCCTGAAAAGCTGTCCCAATGGTGAATAATCCAAATTTCAGAAAATCCTCAACAAAACAGAATTCACAGTCCAAGAAAGTGTAAAACAGCTCTAAGACAAAATAGTGTCCGGGATGCCTCTCACAATTTAAAGGCACAGAGACAACACTGTTACATTTCATATACCAGTAAAACCTTGGATTGCGAGTAACTTAGTTTGCAACTTAGTTAGCAAGACGAGCTAAAATTTGTAATAAATTTGTAAAAAGAAAAAACATGCACAGTCCATATACACTTCTTCTGCTGAGCAGGGGGGAAAAATATATATCTATATGTATGGATTCACCTGTGCCTCTGCAACCTCGATTTCTTTGCTCAGTGTTCTGAAAGCCAATCAACATCTGGTTATGAGGTATGGAGTGAATTCAGACTTCAAAAATAAACTTCTCTTGCCAACACCTGCTGTTATATTTATATTAGTTATATTTGTGTAAAGAAATTTGATTAGTTGATGCTTGCATGGGCAGCCCTCTGAATATTTACATACTGAGGTTTGATTTGTTATATGAGAGTGCTTCAGAAGTGGAAATTTTCTGGCTCTTTAAGCCACAGTGAGGCTTAAAAACTTATTCGTTACATCACTCCATTGAAAATGGATCGTGTGCATCTGCATGAATTGGGTGCATCAACACGTGGAGCTGTGGGAATCCAGGTATAGTGTTTGTGTGTGTGACTCATCAAGTATTTCCAATTCTTGAATGAATTATTTTATCAGAGCAATCTGAGTTTCAGCATGGCTTTTCCGCATGGCTTATTAGGAATTTTATTGATTAGTTTAGAGTTTAGTAATAAGTGTGTGTGTGTGTATGTGTGTGTGTGTCTCGGTGTGGGTGTGTGAAAGCAGAGGTGCTTGTATATTATATATAGAAATTATACTGTAGAGAGAGAGAAAGAAAGAGAGAGACACAGAGTGTGGGAGAACACATGGGAGCATGTGACACTATCAAGTCATAAAGAGTGCGTAAAGAGTAGGTAAAATCAAACACATAGTTTAAAACACATTTTATTCTTTAGTCCCAGCCCAACCCAGATACATAAGTATCATTTCCTTCTTTTGAATCTCTTTATTGTGGTAAAGTCTCAGGCCCTGTCTCTTCTATGCTGTAGTGTGCTGGGGAGAGAAGAACACTCACTCTCACTCACTCACTCTCTATACCGCTTAATCCTGTATTCAGGGTCACGGGGGCCTGGAGCCAATCCCAAGAGATTTAGGGGACATGGCAGGGTACAGGACAGGGTGCCAATCCATCGCAGGGCACAGACACATACACATACTCTCAATCATTCACACACTACGGGCAATTTGGGAATGCCAATTAGCATAACCTACATGTCTTTGGACTGTGGGAGGAAACCGGAGTACCCGGAGGAAACCCACCAAGCACGGGGAGAACATGCAAACTCCATGTACACAGAGACGGGAATCGAGCCTGGCTGGGGATCAAACCCGGACCCTGGCGGTGCAAGACGACAGTGCTAACCTCTACACCACCGTGCCGCCGAGAGAAGAACAAAAGCAGAAATTATTGAATAAGTGAATTAGAAGAGCAGAATCTGTGGTTGACTTAAAGATGGCCTCTCTGAAGCTGGAAGAAAAAGGTGCTGGAAAGGCCATTATGTCCAATACCAGTCACCCATTGTATGGAGTTTTTGGCAGGTAGAAGAGCATGTGGTAGACTTCTATCACAGAGCTGCTCACAGACTCTGGAAATCCTTTGCTTTCAGGCTCATACATCTTTTTACGGTGACAGGACTGGGATTCATGGTTGTGATGGCCCCTCAGCCACTACACATTTTCGCTTATACATATAGCACTCGCTCATAATAGTCTCACTGTTCACCGCCACATAACCTACTCATCAAGTATAATCTGCATTCATTACTCTAGCCTTGCACCACTCACTCAAACACTTTTGTCACTCAGTTGTACACCTCAATTTGTACTATCAACTTATAGTTATATCTACTTTTTGTCTGTCCACTTATCCACTTTTCTTTCCACTTTTTTTTTCTTTTGATGATTGCAACTGCATGCCTATTGTGTTGCTATTCTTGCTATTGGATCTAATCAAAACAAGACATATAAATTATATTCAATACATTTTCTGCATGTGAAACTTTCATGTCAATCTTCCAATTTATGCTTTTGCCTGTTGCTTGTTTTTAAAAACATTTCAATTTATAAAATATTGCATAATACTTCCATGAAGATTTTATTCTGTACATTAGGAAATTAAAAAAATATTTAAGTATGGAGATGATAAAAGACAAACATAAGACACTTATACATTATCTATACTAAGTTAGGGCACACCCTTGATGGGGTGCCAGTCCATTGCAGTCCCTATTTCGGGGGCTTTAAACACATACACACCCTCACACATTCACACACTATGGGCAATTTGTGAACGTCAATTATAGTAATATGCATGTCTTTGGACTGTGGGAGGAAACCAGAGAACCTAGACGAAACTTACCAAGCACCTGGAAAACATGCAAACTCCATTTACACAGTTCCTGAGGCGGTAATCTAACCACTAAACCACTGTGCTACCAATACTCTTCTTGACTAAATCATAAAACAAGAGAATATTAAAGGTTCTGATCTATCTAGCATTACTAGCTTTTTGGCAAATGAAACAGACCCAACTATATTCTCTATATAAACATCAATCTATAAAATCTTCAGCCTTTTTCCATTTGCAATAAAAAAGAATCAACATGAAATGTTAAATTTCAGCTCAGGTGTCAGGTGTTAAACATAAGAGTTTTGCAAAGTTAATCCTGTCTAGCGCTTTGACCAATATGTACCAAAACATCTTTAATAAATGTATGAGTCAAAATTGTTGTGACCAGCAAAAATAATGTTAAAGCAAACCCTGTAGAATATACATGTTTCCAGTGGAAATGATGAAAATAAATAAATAAATAAATAAAGTAAGTTGAAAGTGATTTTTCCACGGCGGCGAAAAGACACCAAGCACCCTGAGCTGTGTAAAATAACATAACCAATTTTAAAAATGGCAAATTACAGTATGTGATGACAAGCTTAATAAAGTTTAGTGAGAATTTCACTAATCTTCAGTTCCCGTTTGAGGCAAGAGATAAAATTGTCTGCGTGCTATATTCAGTCATTGTTGATGGCTGGTGAGGGTTTGCTCCGCATGGCATCTGTGAAAACTCTTGTAGTCTCTGATACAAACCGCCTTGGCATCCACACAGATCTTACAATACGTTTGTACTCCTTACGAAAATTCCGGTTGAGCAGACCATAGATAATGGCATTGAGGCAGCTGTTAAAGTAGGCCATAAAGTAGCTAACCACAAAGAGCCACTCAGGGATGCGAGGGGCCATTACTTCTGGGTCAATTGCCACTACAAGGCCGATAAGGTTCAATGGTGCCCAGCAGATGGCAAACAACACAAACACCACAAACATGGTGACAAAATTGCGTAGGTCGCTGGGCCGCACTCTGCTATGCTCTTTCTTCTTCACTTTATGCCGGACATTGATGACTAGCACCCAGATGCGGAGGTAGCAAAAGGTCACCACTGCCATAGGTACCAGGAAGTGTACGACCACCACTGCCACAGTGTATGAGCTGCTGGTTGTTTGTGTAAATGTGCATGAGTAGACCCTGGGGTCATAGCTCAGAGAGCCTACAAAGATATTGGGAACGATGGCCACCACAGTCAACATCCAGATGAGTGCCACCAGTAGCAATGTATTACGAAGGCTGTAAAAGCGCCCATAGGTAAAGCTGTGGCAAATGTAGCAGTAGCGGTTGATAGCAATGCCTGTGATGTTGAACACTGAGCCGATTACACTCAGACCCATTAGGAAGCCACTTACTTGGCACTGGGTATTCCCCAGTGACCATCCATCATGAAACAGTGCATAGAGGACCAGTGGGTATGGGTAGAAAGCCACCACCAAGTCAGCAAAGGCCAGGCTAACCACAAACATGTTACCTGAAAAAAAGGATAAGAAAAATGAAAAAGAAAGACAAGAAAAAAAGGTTAAATAGCTATAACTATAAATATTATGCAAAAGTCTTGGGTACCTCAAATATTAGTCTTCAGATTGAATTAAATTATGTAGATAAAATAAAGTAAATTGGTACAAATGTTTTACTGCCTCCATACCTGTTGATCACTGGTTCATGCCTTAAGTTAGATTTTTTTTTTAAATAATTTTTTTAATGATTCATACAGGTCAGTGTGTGGCTTAAGAGACAAAAACATTCCTCTGAACCTGGTCAGGTACAGGGACTGGACTAAAAATGACAGCCAAAAATGAGATGCAAAAAAAGTCTTTCAGGAAGCCTTAAGAACTATTCCTCAAGACTGCATATAAAATACTGGCTCACTGGAAACAAAATATTAAGAAATGCAGGCTGGCACAAGACTTTTGCACAATACTGTGTATACACACACACACACACACACACACACACACACACACACACACACACACAGAGAGAGAGAGAGAGAGAGAGAGAGAGAGAGAGAGAGATCACCATTCTCTTATTTGATGCTGCACATTACACTACAGTACACAGCACATTACACTAATCATTTAGTCAGTGACCTCCTACGATAAGAGGGAGACTGAGTCGTTCACTGTTATTTTAGTTGTTGATATGCGGAGCTGCGAACAATTCAGAGTGGTGAAAAATGGTACTGGGACAGTCAGTATAGAAATACAGACCACACAATTAAATGCATTATTTCTCTTTCTAATTCCAGAAATTGAGCTGAATTAGCAGACAAATTACATTCATTGAATGTAATGTATGGTATCATAGCGCATGGAGGATGTTGTGTCTAAGATCACAGTCAGGTTCCAAACCAAAAGCTTAATGCTTAAGGGTTAATGCTGATGTCCATTCCAAACTGAGATCACCTTAGAATCACTAGCCTACAATGTAGCATGATATGACATGAAAGGCATCAAACTAACAGAGTTAGAACCCTCCCCCCTTACTCCTACTCCTAAAAGAACACTCTAAAAAATGCTGGGTTGTTTCTGTAAACACATTGTTGGGTTGTTCATGCTGGGTCAAAATTCTGGGTTATTTCGGGGACTTTAAACACATTGTTGGGTTGGGTAATGCTGGGTCAAATGAGATGTAGTGGGTCATTTACAAATGAACACCTGGTTGGGTTATTTTGACCCAACAACTGGTTTATTCTTTATTTCTCCAAACGGCAGCCTGCAAAATGTTTGAAATATTACTGTTATTGTGTCACCAAGTGTAGTTTTAAGAGTTGTTTAAGCAAGAATGTATGTGTGTACAGCTCAAAACATCAATCGGTTATTAAAGATAGCGTCTATTTAAAAAAGTGCCCCAACGATTTTGGAGATTTGAGCTCCAGGCAATCCTACACACTAAAAAATGCTGGGTTGTTTTTACTACCCAAACGCTGGGTTGCCTCTGTTGGGTAATATTTCTGGGTTATTTACAGGGAGTTGGGTACTTTTTGTTAAACCCGGCTTTCTGGGTTGGAGTTGGGTTAGCTAGCGACAGCTAACATCACAGATCAGACCGGCCCTCCCCCGAAGTTCACCGGTGTATTCAGTGGCTGTGTCAGCTTCGTGTCTTTTTTTCTTCCTCCTCACGCATTTAAGAGGAAATGTAAACGTTCAATATAAGGTCTGTATACACACTTTCACTTACCTATGACTGAATTTGTTCACTGTATGTAACATTTATTACTGTTACCATGTTACACTCAAACTTTCAGCCTGGTATGTGCTATAGCATGCTAGTTTATCGGACAATGGCTGCTAACTAGCCAAACCAAAGAACCCCACCTGTGTATGAAAGAAACTGCAAAAATGTCTGAGCTTTTTAGCTTTCTTTGTAGAATGCTTGCAAGATGTATGAAGGTGGTGAAGTGATGAATGAAAGCTAAACTGTTAACTGTAGTGCTAGCATGACGCTAGCATTTAGCTAGGTTGCTAGCGTTAGCAAACACATATAAAATAGCTGACGTGTTACAAAACCCTGATCATCTTACAAATATGCATACTAGCCAACCCTCTCAAATTTTTCCATAAACTTTTACTTTCTTTCTTTCTAAGGTTGGAACCAACACCGTGAAATATCTGTCAGTCGAGGTCGTACACCTACATCCTGATGTTGGGAGATAATGACCAGCACTGCTCTCAGGCATTAGTGCTTCTCAGTAATAGTATCGTAATGATGTCGCTGTTGAACTGGTTTTGTATTATCTGATCTTGTGCTTTTGAAAAATAAATATTTTTCTATGTTTTGTACAATTAATTGAGTGTTGTTTATTGCATATATGTATGGTTTGCAAAACCTTGTGTTTTCTTTTGTAATAGACCAGTATATCAAAGTAATTAAACTGTTTAAACTGTTTTACCCAGAGACATGTAAAACATAAAAATAATAATAACCTATTTGTGAGGTAGAATTAACACAACATTATAGTTAAATATGACCTAGAATTTGGATTGAATATTTTACCCATCTTGCTGGGTTAAATAAGTAACCCATTTTGCTGGGTTAAATTAACCCAACATGTAGTTGGTCCAATATTTATCCAGCAGCTGGGTTTGGGTTGTTTTTAACCCAGCATTTTTTAGAGTGTACGGTGCTTCGCGCTCATGTAGCCGCAAAACATAGCCTCATCCTGGCAGAAACTTCTGAAAACGACCGCTGGCTGTGACGTCACTGCAGTGGTTAAAACAGTGGATTTTTTCATTTTATGTATTTCTAACAGGTATTATTTGGTATAATACGGTTATGGTATAATAATATCGCGGCTGTGAGAAGCATCATGTATGCTGCGTTCTATTTGCACTATACCCGGTGTCCTCAAACCCTCGAGTGTGCACTTCCAAGTTAAGTCCGTTCTTTGCGTTTTTGGAATTGACACACGGCATGAGGAACTTTCTGGTTCCCTTTCAAAAGCTACACTCGATGCTGCGTGAAAACGCTATGGGAACATCTCTTTGTTGCCCGGTTGTGAAGCCTGTGCATGTCAAAACCGCCGAATACCTTCGGCTTATATTTATAACCTGCAGGTGCACCTTATTCGGTGACGTCATGCCTGGCAGAGGTGCCAGGCATGACGTCACCGAATAAGGTGCACCTGCAGGTTATAAATAGGAGTGAACCGGAAACATCCTCAGATCTTTTTGTCTTCAGGACCACTTTGTGTTTGTGTGTGCATGTGCAAGCCATAACGAAAGCAAAAATAAAATAACAGCATTAACTCACCGATATGGCGGAGTTGCTTAAGAGATGCGTGCCTCCGTGCGATAGATCTCTTTCGGAGGGCGATCTTCATGAATTTTGTCTCGAGTGCTTGGAGGAAGAACACGCTCGCCTCGGGCTTCAGGGAGACTGTGAGTACTGTGATCTTCTCCATATTAAGGTGCTTCGCGCGCGGCTCGCTTTCTTTAAAGAGATTCCTGGGGCTCGCGTGCTGATCTGGCAGACGTGCACGAGATGGAATTTCCAATTTCTCTCTCGCTCTCTTCGGATCAGGAAGTTTTAGCTTCCGCTTCGCAAGCGCGCTCCGGCGCTTCTTGTGAAGGAGCGGAAGAATCCTCCTCTCTCGCTTCCATGGAAGTAGCCTCCTCACAACGCTCCTCCAGTGCTGACAGAGCTTATGAGGAATTATTAGAGGTTAAAACGCGTGCGGTCGAGCGATTGCATATCGACTGGCCGCAGAAGCGAAATTCCCCCAAGCGTTCGAGATTGGACGACAGGTTTCTGTCAGGTGGCCGGGGGGAGGAGCCTCAACGTCTCTCTCTCCCCTTCTTTGGTGACCTCCATGATGAATTAACTCTTTCATGGAGCAAGCCGTATTCATCGCGTGTTTTTGTGCCATCGACTTCGACTTATTCGAATATAATTGATGACAGGGCGTTTGCAGAGCTGCGCCGAGCCACAGACCTGTCTCTCCGTGCAACCAAGCAGACGGCCCGTGCTGTGGGCCGTTCTATGGCTGCCATGGTATCCACGGAGAGGCATCTGTGGCTGAACCGGGCATCAAGGATAAGGATCGTGCTGTCCTCCTTGATGCCCCCGTCTCGCCTTCCGGCCTCTTTGGAGACGCTGTTAATTCCGTTGCCACTAGGTTCGGGAGGCGAAGCTATATGAACAGGCCTTTGGGAGGTTCCTTCCCCGCCGTGCTCAAGAACCGGGACCCTCGGCCACCCGGCCCCAACCAGGTCTGGCCCCTATCAGGCGTGAGGTGCAGAAGGAGAGCGTGACCAGCTGCGCACCCCCTTGTAACGACTGGGGTGGGGCTCGCCGCTCTTCTCAGAAATCTACTTCGAAAAGACTGGATCTGAAGATCTTGCTCTCTTCAAAGAAGAAGCCCTGAGGTTCGTGCGCCTGGGGCCGTGGGGGTGTCTCATCTGATTTTCATCACAAAACAGGGCCTCCTCCCTGGCACTCCCGGGAGGCCGGTGTTCAATCCCCGCCACGACTGGTGTTTCGGGGAGCGCCGGTCTCCAACGAAAAGTTGGGTGTTCGGGCATCTCCTGCCATACTTCAGGATACCCAACACCTAACACCCCCCCATCCAGCCGAAGTGTCCCCTTTCTGAGAAGCTGGCAGCGTGGAAACTACTGCCAGGCGTATCTCTTTGGGTACAAAGGACTGTAGGCACAGGCTACAGGATTCAGTTTGCACATCGTTTCAATGGCGTGGTCTCCACTTCCGTGAAATCGGACCGAGCACATCTGCTGGCCCAGGAGTTACAGACTCTGCTGGGCAAAGGGGCCATAGAACATGTTCCCCTCCCAGACAGAGAGTCGGGCTACTACAGTAGGTACTTTTTGGTGCCCAAGAGAGGGGGGGGGGGTTAGGGGGGGGTTGCGTCCGATTTTGGATCTTCGCGGCTTGAACCGCTACCTCAGGAAATCCAGATTCAAAATGTTGACTGTCAAAATGATTGTTTCTCAAATCCAACTAGAGGATTGGTTTGTGACAATCGATCTGAAGGACGCATATTTCCATATAGAAATATTGCCACAGCACAGGAAGTTCCTGAGGTTCGCTTTTGAGGGCGAAGCTTACCAGTATCGGGTCCTTCCATTTGGCCCAGCTCTGTCACCCCGCACATATACAAAATGCATGGATGCAGCTCTGGCTCCTTTACGACTCCAGGGCATCCATATTTTGAATTACATAGATGACTGGCTGATTCTGGCCCAGTCTCAGGAGCTAGCGCTTCGACATCGGGATGTCGTCCTAGTCCATCTTCATTCTTTAGGATTGAGACTCAACGCCACAAAAAGCGTTCTCCTTCCTGTTCAACATATTTGGGTGTCACATGGGATTCGGTCACAATGTGGGCACAGCTGTCTCCTGCTCGTGTCGAATACATTCTCAACACCCTGAAGGAAATCAAGCTAGGCCAGAAGGTCACTGTTCATCACTTTCAGAAATCCTTAGGCCTCATGGCAGCTGAGTCCACGGTGATACCTTTGGGCCTTCTGCACATGAGAGCGTTTCAGCTGTGGCTAAGAGCCAGGGGGTTTCATTCAAGGGCCAACCCCCAGAGGCTAATAAGGGTTACGCGCCGGGGGCTTCGTACCCGTTCTATGTGGTTCAGACCCCGGTTTCTGACTTTGGGTCCCACTCTAGGTTCGTCTTGTCGTCGCAAGATGCTAACGACAGACGCTTCCCTCACGGGCTGGGGTGCGGTCTTGGATGGCCATCCAGCACAAGGGAGCTGGAGAGGTCATCTTCTCGCGTGGCACATCAATTGCCTCGAAATGATGGCTCTGTTTCTGGCCCTGAAACACTTCCTCCAGCAGTTGAGAGGCTACCATGTCCTAGTGTGGGTGGACAGCACTGCGGTAGTCTTGTACATAAATCGCCAGGGTGGACTGCGCTTGCGCCGCTTGAACAAGCTAGCGCACCAGGTTCTGCTTTGGGCACAGGACAAGTTCCTGTCCCTCAGGGCGATTTACATTCCAGGGCATATGAATGTAGGAGCAGACTTGCTATCCAGACAAGCTGTAAAACATGGGGAATGGAAACTCCACCCCGAAGTAGTCAGTCAAATCTGGGAAAGATTTTACGTAGCAGAGGTGGACCTCTTGCCTCACAAGAGGCAGCACAATGCCCCCTTTACTACTCTCTGACTCCTCCAGCTCCCCTGGGTCTGGATGCAATGGCCCACACATGGCCCAGATTACACCTTTATGCGTTTCCACCTATAGTTCTGCTCCCAGGAGTCTTGGCGAGGGTCCGTCAAAAGGGTTTGCGCCGCTTATTGATAGCGCCCCATTGGCCGACCAGAGTGTGGTTCTCGGATATAATATCTCTCCTCGACGACTCACCCTGGGTGATTCCAATGAGGAGGGATCTTCTGTCTCAGGCGCAGGGGACAATACTTCATCCCCAGCCCGAGCTCTGGAACCTTCACGTTTGGCCCCTGAACGGGACCAACTAAGACATGCTGGGCTATCAGCCAGCGTAATTGAAACCATTTTAAGTGCCAGGGCTCCCTTCACTAGAAGAACTTATGCCCTCAAATGGAGTGTATTTGAAAATTGGTGCATGGCAAGACATGTAGACCCAGTTCACTGCCAGATTGTTTCAGTGCTGGAGTTTCTGCAAGAAAAGTTGTCCTCGGGCTTATGCCCTAGTACGCTCAGAATGTACGTAGCCGCTATTTCGGCTTGTCACGCTCTGAATGATGGGGTTTCTGTGGGCAAGCACCATTTAGTTGCCCGTTTTATTTGTGGAGCTAAACGGTTGAAGCCGCCCACTAGAGCGACGGTCCCTTCATGGGACTTAACTATCGTACTCGAAGGCCTGGCCGACACCCCTTTCGAACCACTAGAGTCAGCGCCTGTCAGGCTTCTGTCTCTTAAGATGGTTTTTCTTATGGCTATTACTTCTGCAGGCTCTGTCAGTCTCCCCATCCTGCCTAGACTTTGCCCCTGGGCTAGTCAAAGCTATTCTGCATCCTCACCCGAACTATCTTCCCAAGGTTCCATTCTCGACCATGCACCCAGTTGTTCTCGAAGCCTTCTGTCCTCCGCCTTTCACAGCTCTGGAGCAGGAAAGACTTCACTTACTGTGTCCAGTACGTGCTCTTCGGATCTACGTCCACCGCACTAGCCAGTGGCGTAAGTCAGAGCAGCTCTTTATTTGCCATGGGGGTCGCAACCGGGGGGAGGCTGCCACTAGACAGACTCTGTCACACTGGGTGAGAGATGCCATTGCCCTAGCCTATGAGGCGCGTGGTCACTCTTCGCCTATGGGAATCAGGGCTCACTCAACCAGGTGGATTGCCTCATCGATTGCCTTGGCAAGAGGCGTCCCCCTGCAGCAGGTGTGTGATGCGGCGGGCTGGTCCTCTCCACACACATTTGTTAGATTTTATAGTCTGGATGTCAATGCTACTCAGGGTTTGCGGATCCTTGAGTCAGCATCCCAGAGCTAGGTCTGAGACCTCCTCGGCTTGTGCGCACACGCTACACAACCTGGGGGTCCAGACACTTGCAGTGCGGCGGCGTTGTTATTCTCGTTCCCATAGCGTTTTCACGCAGTGTAGCTTTTGAAAGGGAACGTCTCAGGTTATTTGGCTGTAACCCTGTTCCCTGATAAAGCGGGAACGAGATGCTGTGTTCCGATGCCGCACTGCTGGCGTGCCTGGACGTCCTTCAGACAAAATTGACCTGAGGATGTTTCCGGTTCACTCCTATTTATAACCTGCAGGTGCACCTTTTTCGGTGACGTCATGCCTGGCAGAGGTTATAAGCCGAAGGTATTCGGCGGTTTTGACATGCACAGGCTTCACAACCGGGCAACAAAGAGATGTTCCCATAGCGTTTTCACGCAGCATCTCGTTCCCGCTTTATCAGGGAACAGGGTTATAGCCAAGTAACCCGAGACGATTCTTCACTTCTGAAGCGAGGGCCACGCCAGTTAAAGCTGGCAGTATTTTATGGTAAGTTTATATAAATTTTTACATACATTTTAAATGTTGTAGTTGTGGTAGGAACTCATTTTCATGTTTAATCGCTTTTCCGCCTTTTTAGTCGCACTTTGATATGGGGGTGTGAGGAGTTCATGTTTTAATATTCTGTGCCAATAGTCGGCTATACTGTATTTTATGGTAAAAGTGCATTTGTAGCACACACAAAAAAATACTAAATGTAATCTTAAATGTAATTTTAGGTAAATTACTAGTAATCTTCGCTAAAGCTGTGTGTGTGGAAAGTCTCTTGGCATATTTTATAATATTTAATAGGTGTCAGAAGAAGCTATTGGGATATGTTTAATGACAGTCTTAATATGTCTTCTGTTTCTGTCTGTTAAAAAAAAAGATTTTATTTTGACTCAGCAGTTGGTTTTGTTAGGAACCTCCACCAGAGGTCACTGTTCATGTCTGTGTAGTTCTTGTTGGTCGACTCAGTTTCCCTGAAGGCACCTCAGTCAGGTGATGAGTGCTCATCTGAACTGGGGTGCCTCATTAAAGTTTCTATAAATAGCAGTTTGTTCTGGGAAACTGGGTCGAGCATTGTTTGTATATTTGGTTGTTCGTTTTTGTAATTACCGTCATGTGGGCATTCCTTTTTGTTTGTTCTTGTTTCTTTGAGGTTATATTTTAGTAATCTTGTTTCACCTTTGCTTTTCTAGAGGGCTCTAGTTTAGTTTTCCTTATGTTCCTTGTGTTAATGGATTCATGGAGCTGTCCTGTTTCATGTTTAGTTAGTCTGTGTCTCCTCCTGTGTACAGTGTAAGTACTGTTCTGTGTCTTCCCAGTGTTGGTCTTCTTATATAGTTCTTTGTCTGTTTAGTTTTGTGTAGCCACATGAGGGCCTAGCCGCTAGCAGGGTTAGCCGCTAGCAGGCCTTGATTGCTAGTAGGGTTAGCCCCTAGTAGGGTTAGCCTCCAGTAGGCTAGCCTCTAGTGGGATTGACTGCTAGTGGTTCTGGTCGCTAGTAGGTTAGCCGCTAGTTTGGAATAGCCTCATGTGTGCTTTGCTTCTTGTTTTCTGTTTCCCTATTAGGTCAGTACTAACCTGGTTAGCCACTAACTCCTTTAGATACTAACCAGGTTAGGTCAGCATCCAGTGTCCCCAGTATTCCATGTAGCTACTAACCTTACTAACCACTAACCCATCTGGTCTCTAGTCTCTGTGCTCCTGGTCCTGTCTCTAGTCTCCAGCCCTGTCTCTAGTCTCCAGCCCTGTCTCTAGTCTCCAGCCCTGTCTCTAGTCTCCAGCCCTGTCTCTCCAGTCTCTAGTTCCCCTATGTGTCTTTAGTTAGCTTCAGCTCCATGTTTCCCCAGTTCTCTCTGTCGGTTCCCTGTGTCAGCTCCTAGTTCCCATGTCAGCTCCTAGTTCCCATGTCAGCTCCTAGTTCCCATGTCAGCTCCTAGTTCCCATGTCAGCTTCTGGGTTCCCTGTGTTCAGATCTGTTCCTGTGTTTTTCCTGAGCCCTAGTTTTAGTTTGAGTTTGTTGTTTTGGTTCCTTTGTTTGTTTGTGTCTGTTTTTAGTTTGTTAATAAAAGGACTCTTTCTGTTTGCACACCCCTCTGCGTTCATGCCTACCATATATGCCCACGGCAACATCAGCCGGTCTAGCCAGCACCACCACCTAGACCCATGACAGAATGCTCGACCAAACAAAGGCATAGCAGAGGGGGCCCCCTGGGAGAATTTTTTTTCGGGGTGGGGGGGTGGGCTGGGACCGTAACGCTGGGGCAAGCAGGCGGAGGGTAGTCAGCTTGCCCTACAGCTGAACAGTGAAGGTCCCACCTCGTCTCCGAGCCTCACTGGGAGGCTCCACCCCTTCGTCTCCGAGCCTCACTGGGAGGCTCCACCCCTTCGTCTCCGAGCCTCACGGGGAGGCTCCACCCCTTCGTCTCCGAGCCTCACGGGGAGGCTCCACCCCTTCGTCTCCGAGCCTCACGGGGAGGCTCCACCCCTTCGTCTCTGAGCCTCACGGGGAGGCTCCAACCACCTTCCAGTGCCTCAGTGCCCTGTCTCTCCAGTCTCTAGTTCCCCTATGTGTCTTTAGTTAGCTTCAGCTCCATGTTTCCTCATCCCCAGTTCTCTCTGTCAGTTCCCTGTGTCAGCTCCTAGTTCCCTGTGTCATCTCCTAGTTCCCTGTGTCAGCTCCTAGTTCCCATGTCAGCTCCTAGTTCCCATGTCAGCTCCTGGGTTCCCTGTGTTCAGATCTGTTCCTGTGTTTTTCCTGAGCCCTAGTTTTAGTTTGAGTTTGTTGTTTTGGTTCCTTTGTTTGTTTGTGTCTGTTTTTAGTTTGTTAATAAAAGGACTCTTTCTGTTTGCACACCCCTCTGCGTTCATGCCTACCATATATGCCCATGGCAACAACATCAGCCGGTCTAGCCAGCACCACCAGCTAGACCCATGACAGGTTTATTCTTTGGAGAACTTTCTGGATTCTTCACTTCTGACTGGATTATGCTCAGAGCACTCAGTGTTTTATGGTAAGTTCATGTAAATTTTTACTTTTTTTTAGTAACTTGTGGTAGGAGCAAGCATATTTTATTGTTTAAAATAAATGCTTTGATATTAATATTGTGTGGAATTAATATTGTTTTCCCATTCTGTTTTGTTATTCAAAAAATGAGAGAGCATCATGGATAAGTCGTAGCCTTAAAACAAGCTTTGTCTTTAAACTTATGAAATATTTATTATAAGTTGTAAATTCACCATTAAATATCATATTCATCTAGTGTTTGTTGAGAATTTGAAAAGATGGAGCGCCGTATCCTGTTATCCGTCACATGTTAAATAGTAAGGTAAATTAGTGTCAGAAATATACACAAAATTCATGTTCACGTTATGTATTTTTGTATATTGAAAAGAGAAAAGATGTTTTGCATTAAATACATATGTAGCTGTACGTCCTTAACAAAAATGCTGAACGTAAATGTTAGTTATATTGCAACACTAAGTGATGCTGTATAATCCATAGGTGGACCAACATGATGAGGATGATATCTGCAAAATATGGAGATGACTGGAGCATTGTTCCATTTTTTGTTCCTTGGGGATAAGACAAGAGGGACCTGCCAGACCTTTTCCATTGTTGGAGGCAACGCTATTGATACAGACTCTTTGGTGAAGGTTGTTTTTTTTTGTCATTGATAGTGTTAAGAAGTGTCTTCTCACCTGGGAGTTTCTCCAGCATACTGTAGATCAGATTGATTGACACGAGTACTCATCTCGTGTCATTAAATTTTTGAGGACAACAGTTTTTTCAGCCAACATTTAATCAATAATATTTAAAAACGTTTTATCATTTTTGTTTTTAATGTCATTTTTGAAGGAAATTAAATAGTAATAGTTAAATAACAGATAGTTAAAATATTAAGATGGGAAATATTTGTGTCATGTGGGCATTATAAGATTTGTATTGAAACTTCTATATAAAACGTTTTTTTTTTGTATTAAATGCAAAAAAATGCAATTCAAATCAGACTTACAGGGGTCTCTTGTTTCTGTTTTACAGAGTGTTTATGTTACAGTACATTTATTTTATATTTAACAAATGGTCAGCTTAAGATTATATGGTTTTGTCTGACATTTTGGTAAAAATTTTATATGTTTTTATTCACATTTTCTTATTCAGTGACAATCTATTTACATTATGTGAAGTACATTTTGTGTCTTTTTTTAAAATAAAAAAATCAAATGGAATGTGTCAACCCAGCAAGAGTTATAATTTTACCCACTAGTGGGGTGAAATAAAATAACCCAACATTTTAACATTTAACCCAGCAAGAGTGCCAATTTAACCCACTGGTTGGGTCAGATGAACAACCCAGAAATCTGGGTTAAATGGTACAACCCAGCACTTAGGTCAAAACAACCCAGCGCGCGTTCTATTGATCTATATCAATAGTGACCCAGCAGCTGGGTTAGGGTTGGGTTGTTTTTTAACCCAGCAGTTTTTAGAGTGTAGGGCCAAAAATTGCATCACTCTGAGAATTTTTAGCCACTTAGTAGTGATTTCTTACTCTGAGACGCTTAAATATTGCCCAAGATCTCTTCATTTTCTTAAAACTAAACTCATTAAAACTGCAAATATGCCAAAAAGCCATTAGTCTGGCACAACAAACAAGATAACATTTTTTTAATGCAAACTTTTACATAAATGACAAACATTAAGCTAAAAGACATAATATTTGGATTAAAGCTATTAAGACAGGAGGTCTGCCTACAATGTGGACCTTCTAGGATCCTGATACTATGTGTAGCAGACATTATGTGTCAGGTTGGTGTACAAATTAATTAATTAACTATCTAAAAATTTGTAGTTAAAATTATTCATTAAATGAATGGTCAAGTCTAGTACAAATTTGTATTTTACAGAAATCTAAAACATTAGTCATTTTTCACAAGGATGAAAGTATAAATTAATAATGAATTATCAGGAGTTGAGATCGAGAACACAGTTGCCGGGAAAAGGTGGGGTTTTATTAATAAAGAAAACACTGGCAGTCAAATAAAAAATGGTGGTCAATAAACAGGCAGGGGTAAGTCGATCAAAAAACATGAACAAGAGAAGATCGAAATTGTAGCCAATGAAATCGTAGAAGATTCATACACAAAATTCACAATAGATATAAATAGCTTGGTAACGTTAGGTGCAACCTCACTAGAGTAAATGTCTGGTTAGTCTGCAGTACGCTTCTATTATTCTATATGTTTACTCTCAGCTACCTTTGCCAGTGTTCTGACATGAATACATAAATGTACTGTATTTTATCCTTCTCCTCTCCTAGCTCCAGTCTGACTACTTTCCAGATCTACGTTTTCACCTTATGACTTTCTCACATTGCCTTTATCATGCTCCTGTTCCCACTTAGTAATTTCCACTTCAGCTTCAAAAGGATCTCTCGCATCCTCGCTGGAGTATTTGCCTAGCATTTCAGTTAAGACTACTGGTTGCTGATCTACCTTATGATATCCGCACATAGAGACACAAGTTCCCGTTGCATGGATTTGTTTGCTGGATTCTGTATTTGGATTCAAGGTTTTCAACATGGTTCCAATTTTCAGAATAAAGAGACTATGATCTTCATTCATGTATTTTAATTGTCTGGTTTATATGTAAAGGGTGGAAATTTCTGTTGTTTGGTGAGATTTTGGTCCCTGGAGGGTACAAGGAAAGCTATTTCTCCTAGACGACATGCAACTTTTTCCACAACGTAATGATTAATCCTTAGGCCTTAATCCACGGTTACTCTTCTACCTGGATGATATTCTGCTTTTTTTCTCCCTCTTTGGAGGTTCACCGATGTCAAGTCAGACAAGTTCTCCAGAGGCTACTCAGAAACAAGCTCAAGGCTGAGAAATACCACAATACTGAGAGTTCCACCAAAAGACATGTCATTTCTAGGCATTATATTTTCACCATCCACCAAAATCCAGGCAGTTTCTGATTGTTTCACTCCTTGTCAAGATACGAACTTCAATGTTTCCTCTGATTTTCTACTTTTTTAGCTTAGGTTAAGTAGAAATTATACGTAGCTCCATTGTAGTCCATCTCACCGCTCCCACATCAACTACAATTCACATCCTTTGGAACAAAAAGGAAACTAAGTCTTCTCAGGTCGCTTGCAAAGGTTCACTATGGCTCCAATCCTTATCGTGGCCGACACCAGTTTGTGGCTGAAGCGGATGCCTCTTAGACCGAAGTAGCACGCATTCTGTCTCCATTCGGTCACCTCTGTTGCAAGCCCTGAACACAAGCCAGGATGCTACTACTTAGGTTAGTCAGAATCTTCAAAAGTTAAGCTGACCGGCACCATTCGACAACCCCGACTGTCCAAGTTCATGGGACCTTTTACCATAGCCAAGACTGTTAATACCGTCTTTGTGAAACTTCTTCTTCCACTCCCTGTGTGCGATATTAATCCTCCCATGTTTTCCATGTCAAACCCCTTGTGCACTGCCTTTTGAAGAGACCGTCTTTCAACAGAACAAGTAGCCACAGATTATTGAGTTATTGAAACTAATGAAAAGAAGCGCTTTGTTTATGGCGACAAAATTTTACATTAATAAAACTGGTGGGTAGCAAAAAAAAATAAAAATGGTGGGTAGCATTTACATTTAGGCATTTGGCAGATGCTCTTATCCTTAGCAACTTACAAAAGTGCATTGACGTTTCCATCATTGGATAGATCTTACACAGGTTACTAGGTTATTACAATAATAGCATTGTTAGTAGAATCTTTCTTACTTTCATTACTAGCTAATTGCTACCATCGATACCCTGTATAATTAATAAACTGTCTGTGAGAGTTTACAACTCTTACTCAGTATACTAGATCACTCCAAAATAGCTAAAGCTGTATCAGGCCATGGTATTGGAGTCAATAAATTCATGTTCTTATGTTTGTACATCATTCGCCCCATTTTTACCAAAATGAACCAGTTGCTAGTTCATGTCTGGTGCTAGTGTAGCAGCTAGTGTAGTCAGTGTAATAGCGACCCTAAAAACTGGCTTTGTTTTTCCATTTGCTAGAGAATCTCATCATTACAGTATGTCACTGTATACCCTATGTCTGTATATTTCTCTACTTTCGCAGCAATGTTAGCGGCATTGCTAGAGGCAATGTCGGCACTAGTGACAATGATAGTGGGAATGTTATCGCTAGCGGCAATGATAGTAGCAATGCTAGAGACAAAAAATGCTACTGGCAAAATAATTCTAGCGGCAAGCTCAACAACAACAATGGAAAACTTTATCATTACAAGAAAATATTTGAGCTGCCCATGGCATAGTGAGCCCATGCGGTCACAAACTTTTATTTGCTCATGATAATCCTGGCCCCAGCCACTTATATAAGCAGTTCTCTGTTCTACCCCGGCAGAGTGTTGGTCCTGCCATGGAACAAATTTTTTCTGTCTGAAGGCGAAATTGGTCACCAGCTCTGAACTAGTTCCAGAATTGCCTTGGAAGAAAAAGGGTAATCGAGGACCAGACTTTCATCCAGCTCACTAACTGTTTATCAATGTACCATCTAATAAGTGCTTGCTAAGCTTACAAACATGGATGACCAACCTAAAGAACAGTTTATATTTACAGCCATCATATGACTAAATAGTTGGGTGTTACTTCAAGAATGCTCAACATTACTCCCTTTATTGATTCAGATCTTTTACAAACTATGCCACATTGTCACAGCATTTTTGTTGATTGGTCCTTGTTAGTCCAAATTTAGACTTTGAAGTCAGATAAATAATTACATTTCTTACAGTCAGATACTTAAATATAAATTATTATGATGGACAAATAGCTGGTTTAATTTTACTATGCTTACCCTTATTTGCGAAGATATCTCTGGCTTTTCTGGTGCTCTATGTAACAGAGTTAGAATTGCACTTTGTCAAAATTATAATATTTTCATATTGTATTGCGATTTTTATTTATTTAAAGATTTTATTTAATATTTGTGAATTTTATCATTTTGAGAACACATTTTGCAGTCATTCTTATTCATTTTCTGTGGCAATTATAGACTTGCACATCGCCCCTTTTTGTACCTCCTGTGTTTCCGTAGTTTGCCTTCCCCCCTCCCCCTACCCCCTCACAATGCTGCTGTGTATTGATGAGGGTAAGTTGTACTGAGAGTTGCTCCTGAGAATAATTAAGTTTCTTTTGTTGTAATGCAAATGTTTGTCATTTCATGGAAACTATATTACATTATTATGGTATTTCTTTTTGGGTTTTATTGCTAAATTAAGTTGTGGCAGTTTTATGGAGTTTAACATACATGCTAAATGCACGTTGGCAAGTCGCCATTTTGTATTTGTAACTCCTATTTCTCAGTAAAAAGTTATTTTTGTATGTATAGGGGTCAGATGTGCAGTGGAGTGAGAAGACAATATATATGTGTTTAATTGTCTTCTACAGGTACGTTTATTGTCCATCACTCTGTTTACATTTTATTTACCTACATGCACACTTCTATTTGTCCATAGGGTGACTCTGGTGAATTTTTTTTATATATATACAAGTTTTGTATGTAGTTTTTAAGGTTTGTTTAAAGTAAAAAAAAAAATGGAAAATGTGTTGATGCTGTTGTAACTGGAAAGAAAAAAAAATGTTTTCCTATAAAATTTTAATGCATTCTTATGTATGTACATGTGGGTAAATTGTAAAATTTATGAAATACCCTTACATGTATATTCAAGGAAATAATTAATCTGAGCTCACAATGCTGCTGTGTATTGATGAGGGGGTCAGATGTGCAGTGGAGTGAGAAGACAATATATATGTGTTTAATTGTCTTCTACAGGATCAAATAAAATAGTGGAAAGCAGTTCTTGGTGTCGTCCTGGTGTTTAAGAGTAAAAAGCAGATCCGTTACACTGGTGCCGTGACTCCTTGGATCTTAAGATCAGCTTGATGCCGGTCGCCGTGGATACCGTGCTGCTGTTCTAGTCTACACTTCAAGATCAAAGTGGGGTCAGAGAAAGAAAACAATACAAAAAAATAAAATAAAATACGTTACTCGGTGTATATCGTTGTAAATCTCTAGACGTTTAGTAGACCGCTTTTAATGGTAGTTGGTAATATCCTTTTGTTTTTCAAAGTGATTTAGTGTTTTGTTTTATTAAGATCTTGGAAATAATATACACAACGCAAGTACAGTTTCACACACACACAAAAGAAAAACTGTTTGTGAAAAGGGCAATGGATACATATTCAAATCATCAATTACCAAAAGGAAGGGGAATTTGGTTAGATTGCGTTGCTGACAGCAGGGATGTAAGACATTCTAAGCCCATTGCTGATTACACGGATACAGGTTTGGGTCATAGCCCGGGTTCTACACCTGTTAGTGGGTTTAAGAGGGAAAATCTTCGCACCTCCACACCAGCCACTGATGTTGACGCTATTCACCATCTCTCAGACATGGTAGGACAGTTAGGGGCTCAAATTGGTGAATCCATTGTTGAAAGGCTAATGTCAGCTGGTGTAGTGAACATAGCCGGTGAACGTCAGGCTACTGCCCAAACCACTCACAGTGAACATACCAGATATGACTCACCTCATGTGACAGTCCATGTTAAATCAGACACAGAATTCCCAACCTTTAAAGGTGATATCACTGACAAACATTCAGTCCAAGACTGGATTGACTTGACCAAGACTCATCTCAGAAAACATGTGATTCCTGTGAATGACCAGGCAGAGGAAATTATGAGCCATTTAATGGGCAAAGCCAGAGATGTTGTCAAGATTGCCTTGCGTAGTGATCCAGCGATTGATCTTACACAAACACCTGATAAAATCTATGAAGTTCTCCTCCATTATTTCAGTGAAGCTTCTTCATGTCTCCCTCTCGCCGACTTTTATGCTACACTGCCCAAACACAAAGAAAATCCAGTTGATTACTGGATAAGACTGAATAAGGCAGCTGACTTGGCTCTAGAGGGCCTACGTAGACAGGGAAAGAAAACAGAGAATATAAATAATGAAGTTGCACTCATGTTTGTCAAAAATTGCCCTGATCCTGAGCTCTCTTGCACCCTAAAGTGTAAACCCATTCATGAATGGACCTCACGTGATGTCCAACTGAGGATTGATGATTATCAGAGAGAGTTAAGAGCTAGTGGCAGAGCCATTGGGACTGCACAGCTCAAAAACCACGTCAGTGCAGTGACCCCTGAGCAGCCCAGTGTTCCTCCAGTGAATGTGGCAATGCCTTCCCAATGTCACACTCCAAATCTCTCTCTCCAAGCCCAGCATTCAGTGTGCCCTTCAATTTGCTGTGTCCCTGCCCAGGGCGAATCCATTGACAGTCTGAGCCACTCTTCTGCCCCAGCTGTGGCACAAAATCTCCAGTCACAATCAGATGAGAGACTTCTAACCCGTATGGTTGATATCTTTCAGGATATGATGGATAAAATGCAGCAGCGCAACACCCACCATCTATCCAGGGGTGGCAGATTTCGACGCACTCCTCGTGAAAGACGCCCCAATCAGATGGTTTGTAAAGTCTGTAATGACTCGAGCCACAACACCATTTCACACTGCATGTCTGAAAGATTGTGTTTTGCCTGTTTTGGATCTGGTCACACCAGACTAAATTGCCCAGTCAGTAGCTCCTCTCAGTCCCAGTCTGGGGGAAACTAGCTGACCTGTATTTGGAGGGAGGCAGTACAGGTCTCAGCAACCACTCCCACATTGGTGACACTTTTGATGCTGAATCAGTCTACATATCTGCAAGAGACTCATCTGATGATTCTGAAATTGTTGTTTATCAAAATATTCACAGAGTCCGCAGTAGTGAGAGCCTTTTCTACACACCTGTGTTACTGGGTGGGACAATGAAAATTGGTGGCATGTTGGACACTGGCTCTATGGCTTGCAGTATGAGTGAAGAGGCTGAGATGAAAATGAAAGAGGCTGGAGTGATAAATGATCTACACAAGGTTGATGTGAATGTGGTCCTCGTTGGATGTGGTGGGCTTTACGTTAAACCCAAGTGTGCTTTTGATGTGGAGATGGAGGTGTATGGCTGTAAGATTGTTGTTCCCACGCTTGTTGTCCAGGGCCAGCGGGATGAACTAATATTGGGAACCAATGTTATAAAACATATCCTGCATCAGTCTAAGCTGTGTGAGTCTTACTGGAAAACAGTGTCAAGTCCTTGCCCAAAAAAAGATCATGAGATGGAACAGTTCTTGTCTATGCTCTCAGGTCTCAAGCCATGGAAGGGTGATGAAGCTCCTCAGAAGGTCGGTACTGTCAGGTGCAACTCTGCCGTCTGCCTTGAGTCTGGCTGTGAATATCTTATTTGGGGAAAACTGCCTAAAAATACTGCTATTTCACCAGGTAGCACTGTGATGACAGAGCCAACGTCATCCCGCTCAGCTCCCAGAGGTGTTCTGGTGTCTAGAGTTGTGACTCCATTGTGGGGAGATAAGTGGGTCCCACTGAAACTCATCAATGGTTCTGACAGGCCTGTGTTGTTAAGACGCAATGCAAAGTTGGCAGATGTTTTCTCCTGCATGGCGATTGAGGATATGGACATAACTGAGTTACCAGAGGGTCCTTGGGCTAGCTTTTCACATTCGCTGATGCTTCAACCTCTTGCTGCTATGAAGTCCACCGAAGAAAATCTCAGGTCAGTTGGTCTCAGTAACATTGACGTTGAGTCCTGCGAGGTGTCTGAGGTATATAAGAGGAAGATGACTGACCTTATTTTGCAGTATGAAGATATATTTTCACGCCATCATCTCGACTGTGGAGAGGCAAAGGGTTTTGTACACCGCATTCATCTTTCAGATAAAAGACCGTTCAGACTACCCTATAGGAGAGTGGCCCCTGGACAATATCAAAAACTGCGCCAGGTGTTAAGTGAGATGGAGGCCAAAGAAATCATCAGGAAATCAACCAGTGAATATGCATCACCACTCGTTCTCGTGTGGAAGAGGAATGGGGACCTTCGTATATGTACAGATTTTCGCTGGCTAAATAAAAGGACTCTGAAGGATGCTCACCCTCTTCCCCATCAGGCAGACTGCCTAGCTGCATTAGGAGGCAACAGTTTATTCAGCACGATGGATTTAACGTCTGGGTTCTACAATATGCCACTTCATGAGGAAGACAGGAAGTACTCAGCTTTTACAACTCCCATGGGCCTCTATGAGTACAACCGTCTCCCTCAGGGCCTGTGTAATAGCCCAGGGAGTTTCATGCGAATGATGATGAGCATTTTTGGAGACCAGAACTATCTGAGTTTGCTGTGCTATTTAGACGACCTGTTGGTGTTTGCCCCAGATGAGGAGAGTGCCTTGTTACGCCTGAAGATGGTATTTGAGAGACTGCGTAGCCATAATCTAAAGTTGGCTCCAAAAAAATGTTTCTTCCTCAAGAGGTCTGTGAGGTTTCTTGGGCACATAGTTGGTGAAAATGGTGTTTCAACAGACCTCAGTAAAGTCGAGAGCATCACAAATATGACTAGTGCTGATCTTATGGATCCTGATGGTGTGACCCCATCACAGAAGAGGATTAGGTCCTTTCTAGGAATGATAAATTATTATCAGCACTTTGTGCCTGGATACTCCGCCATAGCCAAGCCACTCTTTGACCTGTTGAAGGGTGAGAAGAGAAAAAGGACAGGTCAGAAAGTCAGGATAACGGGCAGAAAGTTGTGTGCAGCAGACTGGACACCACGACAGGAACAGGCCTTTGACCACCTTAAGGCTTTGCTGGTCAACTCTACGATTCTGGCCCATCCTGACTTCACCCGTCCTTTTATGTTGTCGACAGATGCATCCTTGGAAGGCATAGGTGCTGTCCTGTCCCAAGTACAGGATGGAGACACGCGAGCCAGACCGATTGCGTTTGCCAGCAAGTCACTGACTCAAGCCCAGAGGAATTACCCAGCTCACCGCTTGGAGTTTCTGGCTTTGAAATGGTCGATTTGTGACAAGTTCAGTCACTGGCTCAAAGGTCACAAATTCACAGTCTGGACTGACAACAACCCGTTGACTCATATACTTACAAAGCCGAAGCTGGACTGTTGTGAGCAACGCTGGGTAGCCAAGTTGGCAAGTTACGACTTCGACATCAAGTATGTCCCAGGACGGCAGAACATCGTAGCTGATGCTTTGAGCCGTGTGCCTTTTGTCAAGGAGAGTGTTGGCCAAAGACTTCTTACTGAACCCTACGCAAACCTTCTGAGTGATGTAAAAGATGTGTCATGTAATTCTGTTAAAAATGCCTTCAGGTCATCCAGTGGTCAAGTGAAACCCATTACAGTGAGTAATATTGTCCAGTCAGCATGTGACTCACCTCATGTATGGGCTCAGTCTATTGGAATGGACGACGTGTCTGCAGTCCTGCGATCACATATGGTTTGGGAAGCTGGTCCCAGGGCCCGTGCAGTGCAAACACTGCAGTTCCTTCCTCAGTTGATACCACCTGGAATTAACACCTTACCTGCATACACCGAAAAAGACCTCCGTGACAAGCAGTTGGATGATGGAACGCTCTCTCGTGTCCTGTATTATGTTGAGAGGCGATGGAGGCCTTCTAGGAGGTCAAGAGCTAAAGAGTCTGTCTCTGTCACAAGATACCTGAAACACTGGGACAAACTTATCGTGAGCAATGGTGTCCTGTGCAGAGTTTCAAAGGACCCTAAGACTAGAGCAAAACGGTCCCGATATGTTGTTCCTGACTGTCTCAAAGATGAAGTCCTGAAAGGAGTTCACGATGAGGCCGGTCATCAGGCCCAGTCCAGGACCCTTAGTTTAGTAAGAGAGAGGTTCTTTTGGACAAACATTGACAGAGATGTGAGAGACTATGTTCGCCATTGTCAGCGATGCATTGTCAGTAAGACAGCTGAACCTGCAGGGAGAGCTCCTTTGGAGAGTATAACAACAACTAGACCACTGGAGCTCGTCTGTATTGATTTTTGGTCGGCTGAAAACTCCTGTAACAAGTCCATAGATGTCCTAGTAATAACAGATCATTTTACGAGAATGGCTCAGGCGTTTCCCTGTAAAGACCAGACAGCCAAGCAGGTAGCAAAAGTTCTCTGGGACAAATATTTCTGTGTCTTTGGATTCCCAGAAAGGATCCACAGTGATCAAGGGACTAATTTTGAGAGTCGACTGATAAGTGAGCTCCTCATGATCTCGGGTGTCAGAAAATCACACACCACCCCCTACCATCCAATGGGAAACGGTAGTGTGGAAAGATTCAATAGAACTTTAGGCTGTATGATCCGTGCACTGTCTCCTGAAGCCAAGGCTGACTGGCCGCGCCGTTTACAAACATTGACATTCATGTACAACTGCACAACCCATGAAACAACGGGCTACCCGCCCTTTTACCTCATGTTTGGCCGTGTCCCTCGCCTACCTGTTGATGTTTTGTTTCATACTGTCCTACATGATCCTAATGTGACGAGCTATGGAAAGTATGTGGCTTCTCTCACCAATGATCTAAAGGAAGCATTGTTAATCGCTCAGAAACATGCTGTGAAGGAGCAGAGACGACATGCTGATCTCTACAACAGGAAAGTAAAGGGATCCAGCATCGAAGTTGGAGACAGAGTGCTCATAGCCAACAAAACAGAGAGAGGTAAAAAGAAACTGGCTGATAAGTGGGAATCGACCATTTACACAGTTGTGGACATGAACGCTGAAACACATACCTACAGGATCCGTGACACAGTCACTGGCCGGGAGAAGGTGGTTCATAGGAACTTGCTCATGCTTGTTAACTTCCTTCCTGTGGACGATGAAATCGATATGTCCGAACTGTATCCATCTATGTCTGCCGCTGAATCTTCACCTCAATGTACTGCTGATGTAGGTGATATATCTGAGGCTCAGTTTGAGAGAGAGAGTGAGAATGGTTGTAGATCTGGTATAAACTGTGATGTTGGCAGTCTGGGCGACTCACATACATGCTCGACAGATGATGTGAGTCTCTTGCCTGATGCGGAGGTTATGGATTCTGAAAGGAGGACCGTAGAATGGATTACACAGTTTTCTGCACCAAGTTTATCACAAGTGGATGTTACTGATGTGGCGAGTGAGACCTCTAGATTGCAAGACGCATTTACCTCACCTGGCAACATCATGACGGAACAGTCTGTGACCTGTGACTCTGTACCCATAACTGACGTTGCTGGTGACATAAGACAATCAGAAGTCGCGCCTGAGAATACAACACAAACATACTATGCACCTCACACTCTATACACTGCTGACCAGTCTTCACGTCAGCGCAGTAATGTTTCCAATGCACAAGCACAGGTCAGATCCAGATTTGGTCGACTAGTCAAACCTGTTAATAGACTGATACAATCCATGTCCAGACAGGATGTTGTTCAGGATAATCTCAGTGTTAAATCTGTTTGCAAGTCTATTTTTCAATCTCTTGTTGAGTAAATTCCAGAGCTGTTTCCCTAGCTTTTATGGGTGTAAGTTTTTTTTGGAAGTGGTGCGTAAATGCTTTGTGTAATTAAATAACATGTCTTGATCTCTTTTATGAGCTTGTTCTACACTGAAAATTTGGGTCTTGTGGGGTGTACAAGGCACCCTGTTTCCAGTAGCTGGATTGGGAGATAGCGCTGCTCTCATACCACTTCGTTCTTATGGAATACCGTAGATGTTGGATTTGTTTTACTGACCCTTTCATTGTGAATTGTTGACGTTGTGTCTGGTATGTACTATGTAGATGTAGCTCAAATTTGATAAAATTCAGTGGTGGTGAATGTAACAGAGTTAGAATTGCACTTTGTCAAAATTATAATATTTTCATATTGTATTGTGATTTTTATTTATTTAAAGATTTTATTTAATATTTGTGAATTTTATCATTTTGAGAACTACTTTCGCAGCAATGTTAGCGGCATTGCTAGAGGCAATGTCGGCACTAGTGACAATGATAGTGGGAATGTTATCACTAGCGGCAATGATAGTAGCAATGCTAGAGACAAAAAATGCTACTGGCAAAATAATTCTAGCGGCAAGCTCAACAACAACAATGGAAAACTTTATCATTACAAGAAAATATTTGAGCTGCCCATGGCATAGTGAGCCCATGCGGTCACAAACTTTTATTTGCTCATGATAATCCTGGCCCCAGCCACTTATATAAGCAGTTCTCTGTTCTATCCCGGCAGAGTGTTGGTGCTGCCATGGAACTAATTTTTTCTGTCTGAAGGCGAAATTGGTCACCAGCTCTGAACTAGTTCCAGAATTGCCTTGGAAGAAAAAGGGTAATCGAGGACCAGACTTTCATCCAGCTCACTAACTGTTTATCAATGTACCATCTAATAAGTGCTTGCTAAGCTTACAAACATGGATGACCAACCTAAAGAACAGTTTATATTTACAGCCATCATATGACTAAATAGTTGGGTGTTACTTCAAGAATGCTCAACATTACTCCCTTTATTGATTCAGATCTTTTACAAACTATGTCACATTGTCACAGCATTTTTGTTGATTGGTCCTTGTTAGTCCAAATTTAGACTTTGAAGTCAGATAAATAATTACATTTCTTACAGTCAGATACTTAAATATAAATTATTATGATGGACAAATAGCTGGTTTAATTTTACTATGCTTACCCTTATTTGCGAAAATATCTCTGGCTTTTCTGGTGCTCTACCATTGACCATTTTCTTAAACAAATAAAATCGAAATCATATCTTTAGTCAGCAGAGAAACCAGAGCCTTTCTGACCTCCTCAGCACAAACCTGCATAAATTCTTGCTGCTTGACTTTACCTCATCCATTAGACATCAGACATTGGTGTACTGTGTTTATTCTCACCAGTTCTCACCACTGCACAGCAACTCTGGCAACCACCCACTGGGTAACTTGTACTTGAATTGCAGTATGGCGGCATCAACATTGTGATGTACAAGCTCTATAATACATTTACAATACCATTGTATTACTTTATTCTTGGCTGCTCTTTTTAAACGGTACATACTGTATGTACTCACTTTCTCTCTGCTGCTCAATAAGTAAACACTCCACCCATATGCATTCAGTCATGTCTATTAAAAAACGGTTTGTGTGTTATTTTCAGTTGCACATGAGTTTCACCACAGCCATTTCAATGTATAGATACTGTATCTCTGACATACAGTGTATTAGGCCAATAAAATGACTGAATTCATTACACATATGGAAAATATTTCATGACATCATTCAGTGATGCATAATTGAAACACAGACCAGAATATGAGAACTAGCAATTCCCCCACACTCCTCTGTTATCTTTTACATGTCTAATATTATAGAGGTCATCTATCTCTAAACATTAGCCATGTATAAAAGTGATTTGCAGTCTCTCATTTATCAAATTGTGTCTCCTTTTAAGCACACCCAACCCAACATAGTGTTTTATTGCAACATGTCCATACATAAATACAGAATATAATACAAAAAGCTTTAAAGTTGATCTTTAGTATTGTATGGGTGCTGTTATTCCATACAGCCTGAAATCTCTTAGGTAAGCTTTCTTATAAGTTCTTTAAGTAGTCTTCAGGAATAGTTCCCCAGGCTTCTTGAAGGACATTACAAAGCTCTTCTTTGGACGCTGGCTTCCTTTTGTTCCATTCTCTGTCAAGATGCTTCACACAATGCGTCAATAATGTGAATGAGATCTGTGCTTTGTACAGGCCAATCCATGACTGATAGTGTTTCATAATGTTTTTTTTTTTGTATGCTTTGACTGCACTGGCAGTGTATTTGAACTATTCCTCAAGAAAGTACTACTGAAACATTTTTTGACAATCCATCTGTGACAGGCAAATGGCCTTCCATAAATCCATAAATCTTCTCAGCAGGCAGAAGCATAATGTGCTTTAAAGTATCCTGGTAAATAGCTGCCTTGACTGTGGACCTGATAAAATACAGTGGACCAACACCAGCAGATTAAATGGCTCCGCAAATCATCACTGACTGTGGAAACTAAATTCTGTGCCTTTTCATTCTTCTTCCAGACCTTGATTAAATAAAATTTAAAATTTACTTTTATATAAAGAGGACTTTGGACCACTAAGCAACGGCCTGTTTCTTTTTCTCCTTCACCCAGGTTAGATACTTCTGACATGGAGTAGGTTGATACAAGGAATGCAACGGTTGTAATTAATTTCCTCAAGATGTCTGTGCATGGTGGCTCTTGGTGAACAGACTCCAGCCTCACTACACTCCATTTGATGCTTTCCCAAGTTCTTGAATTGGGTTAGCTTAACAATCTTCTTAAGCCTGAAGTCATCCTTGTTGTTTGTGCACCTTTTCCGAACACACTTTCTCTTCCAGGCAACTTTCCATGAATATGATTTGAGATAGCTAACAGCAAGTAATTTCAGCAATGACCTGAAGGGTGTTGATGATCATCTTCTGGACAACTGTCAATTCAGCAGTTTTCCCCATGATTCTGAGTGTGTATACTGACTGTGCCATACCCATGGAAAAAAAAAAAAAAAGACTTGAAATATTTCGGTTTATGCGTAATGCGTTTAGAATTTCAGTTTCACTATTTAAATTAATTTACCAAATTTTTTTTCTACAAATGTTGATATTTTTTTGAGATCCACTGTATATAAGCTGAAATATTGTAAATATTCCAAATTAGCTGTATAGACATTTTTTTAAAACCTAAGGTACTGTACATACATAATGTACCTTATTCATGTATGTATTCTCCCTCGCTCTCTCTCTCTCTCTATCAACTTTATGTAGTCAAACCATTTAATAAAATTCTAAATATGTTTTAGGGAAACTCTTTTTTTCTCAAGCAAATAGATAAGTATGCTTATATATTCGCTTAAATGCATGTATTGGACGCACAGAGTGTGGACATGATTAAGATAATGTTTATTATACCTTATGCATGATAAGCAGTATTTTATGATGAATTACCTTCTTTATTATTCACTGATGTAGATATGACAAATTAAGAGCCTCCTATGTATCACAAATGATACATTTGTATATATATATATATATATATATATATATATATATATATATATATATACACACACTCATGTCTAATTTATTCTTTATTCATATTCTCAGCATTATATATCATTACAGTGATATTCATATTACATCGTAAATAGAAAGTTTTTTCTTCATTTTTTTATTAGCTTTGATGTATGATTACTATATATTTGTGACCAGATATTAGATGCATTGCATATCATATCTTACAAGACAGGATGATGAAAGTTGTAGGAATACATTTTTATTTCTTGGGGTACAGTAGAACTGTACATGCTATAAAAAGTAGAAACCAAGAACTAATTTTCAAACACATTTTGACAGGTTTCCTCCCTGATCCTAGGAATCTGAAAACAGATGATGATGATGACAGAGGTGTGAGTCATACGATCAGAAATATAACAATGATGCTGACTTTAAAGTTGTATCATGCATGTGTATTACAGACTCTAACCTAAGATCAAGTTAGTTTAGAACTGACTGAACTGCAATGCAATGATGCTGCATTGCATGATCTGTCATGATGATTTTAGCTTTTCAGATATTGAAAATTTTAAACTAGTACTGTACTGGATCTTAACATCTAAGCAAGATTTGAAATTCATGGTCAGATGAAGAGAGACAGCTGCTGTGCACGGAAAAGTTTCTGGTGCTTAATGCTAAATAAGTGTATGACCAAATCAGTTTGCTTCTGGAACCAAGAGCAAGTTATATCAGGCCTGAAAAAAGCTGTCACAATAACAATATCTCATGCAAATTGTTGCCATATTGGGAACAATATGAAAGTACAGTATGGTAATTCATCTCATTTTTCAATTATATCTCATTTCTATATTATTTTTTCATATATGACATACTATTCATAAACTGAATTAAAGACCAAAATGAGGAACTGCAATTGGTAGTTTGATCAATTTTTAACCATTCAATTTCCATGTCTTCATTGTGCAAAATTCACCTCTTAATTATGTCACAGAAAATACTGTGTATACAGTCTACTGTATATCTAACTCCCACAGTAAATTGGGCGCCAATACTGTTTTAAATAACCTGTTATTTGGATGTAAAAATGTTTCATTTCAGCTTAATGCTTTTTTTAGATGTGATTCTGATTCTTGATTTTTGATTCTTTCTGTGATGTGATTCTTTACTGGTGTGCACTATGCGTAAAATCAAGCAAATTCATGTGATGTGCTTCATATAAAGTTAAAATCAAACATCAGAATGGGGGAAAAGTGCTCTCAGGAACTTGACCATTATGATTGCTGTTGCAAAGAGGTACTGGCTGAAGTATTTTAGAAACTGCTGGTCTCCTGAGCTTTTCATGAACAATCACTAGATTTTGCACATAATTTAGCAATAAAACAAAATAAAATAATCAAATGAGCAGCACTTCTATAATGAGAATGAAAATTCTGGTCTAGGCTGAAAGAAAGGCTACTTCAACCCATTATTTACAACGAGTGATCTTCAGGGCGTTATGTCGAAAAAAAAATCGATGCCTACATTGGCTTATATTCCTGTGAGCAAAGTTCAGGAAGCTGAGGCTACAGTGGGAACAGCACTGCAATGTTGAACACTAAAGAAATAAATAGCAATGTTTTCCAATATTCAAATTGAACTCTTTATGCAACAGAAGAAAAATAAGAAAATGAAGACCCTGGAGTAATTATGAGGGAAATGACTAGGAGTAATAAAAAAGCTTTTATCCTTGCAATGTTGTTTAAATGTAATGAAAATTCATGTTTACTAGAATGAGTGATGGAGATGTGGGTTAGACTCTGATGTGTGAAGGTTGCAACATGAAAGAATATTGACAGAAGTATCATGTACAGAAATGTATGTAACAGAAATGTTTTGTCCTTGTAAAGTACAAACAATGTACACATAACATTATTGTTCGTTATTATAATAGAAATAGGTTTATAAAATGTGATGCAGTGTAATGATATTAACTATTAGCTATTATTAATGCTAAAAACGGAAGGTACTGTCCTTTATATGGAATTATGGAAAATTACTTGGCGTTTTAAACTGAAAACTTTCTTGATTCATTGATTAAATAACATAGAACCCATTGTTGGTTAGCTTACAAAATACACACCCAATTTCACTAAACTGACCACATTTCACCAAGTAAATAATTAAATAAATAATGTTAAAATCTAATGTAAATTAAATAAAAATGTTAAAATCTTGAGCGAAGTTACAACATAAAACTATTTGAGAAAATAGCAGTGTGCAAAGCTCAAACATAGATACTGTTGGGAATTTAAGGTAGAAATGTAAATAAATCAATAATATATATTCAGAGAAAAGAATTTGTATCGATGAGATATTTTTCCTTGAATGGAAAAGAAAGAAAAGTTATTAAAACGCGAATAAATTGCAACTTAATATTTTTAGTTCATCTTTCAGACCTAAATTTAATAGCAAACATAAATCCATTCATTAACTTGAACAATTATTTTACAAAATTCCAATTCAAGAAGTGTGTCTTTCTGGCATGTGCCCAAGAGTGACTGACTCCATATAGTGTACTTTGGCACACATATACTTTATTTCAAACGGCAATTAAAACCTTACACGTGTACACAATTGCTGTTAAGACCCTAAACTATTTCTGAAAACCTAATTTGACGATTTGTCAAAATGTATAAACTGGTATTATTTTTAAGATCACCGAAAACATGCCTGTGCATTATTTTTATATATATCATATATACAGTAGGCATCTTAAATGGTAGCCTATCTACTGTGTGTGTAGTTACCATGCTACTCACCCACGTTTCTGAGTTTGCGATTCCGGAACACAGAAATGATGACCAAAAAATTTCCAAGAAGATCGACTACAGTGATGAAGATGAGCACGCTGGCCAGCAGCGCTGTAGTCCAGGCGGGTCGCACTCCGGGATCCGGCGCGCGCCTGAACCTTCCCGCTTCTCTCATGTTCCTGGCGAGAGGGACGATTTCTGACATGACGAAATAAACTCCAGAGACTTCTCCTCTAAACTTGATCATCTAAACGATCTGGACTATTGACAACATATGACTCGTAGTTATTACGATAATAATGCTTATTGTACTTAAGAAGAATTATATATATTACTGCAGATGTTTGGACATACAGTACAATGGACAAACTGTCTTTCATTTAATCTTCTTCATCATACGGTTAATCTTGTTGTTGTTGTTGCATAATCGTAAAAACAAAAAACAAACAAACAAACAAACCAAAAACAGCCATCCCATTGTTTAATTGATTAATTGGTTAATTACAGATGCGGTAACGGTCATGCCCATTATTTCTCCATTTGCCTGCCACCCAAACAAAACCACGGACTTTGTGTCCTCTTGGCGCGTAAATTCATGCACAGTTGTTTTTCTCACTTTGCTCCTCTCCAGAATAGAGGTGGATGAAAGGAGCGCAAACCGCTTCCCCATGCTGAATTATAATAACAGTAACAGAAGAAAAAAAAAACATTTACAGGATAGGCTCATCGCAAGAAGAAGAAGAAGAAGAAGAAGCAAATAACAAGCTCGCTCCTGCAAGAGGCTTTATAACCTCCGCGCGCTGCTGTTGCGCACAGGTTCCTCACGTCAGCGCCGAGAGCGGCTTGTTTTCGCGTGTTAAACATAAGGGGACAGACAGTGGGGTAGGATGCCCGGGCGGGGTAAAATGTCCACCACAGCTTTTATTGCAGTTTTCTATTTCAGACGCACTTTAAGTGAGGACAGATGAATGATGTGTCACACTTCTTTATACTTCATAAAACAATTAACATCCTAATAGGTGGCAGGTGGCTCAGCACTGTCACTTCTGTGTCCGGGTTGGATTTCTGTGCATGGAGTTTGCTTGTTCTTGCCGTGCTTAGTGGGTTTCCTCCGGGTAGACTGGTTTCCTTTGCAGTCCAACCGACTGCACTAATTGGTGACATCTTAATAGGCATTGTAGCCATAACCTAGATATGGTAGATGATGCACCCATGCCCTTACTGGAATGTAGGCAGTGAAACTGGTTTTCCAGGATGGGAGGCCTCTGTCTTAATGGTTCCTGAGTTATCCCTGACCATCTGAAACCAATATCCTCTCAGCTAAGGGTAAAAGTTTGGGTTTTCTTCCTCCCAATAACGTTCTTCCTTATTCCCTTTTGGGTTCCCTTTCTACCTCCCAATAACATGTTTCAATGTACTTTAAGCATATTTTTGTAAAATATACTTGTGTATGCAGCAATGTAACAATATGATAATATTAATCAACATAATATTAATCTTAGTGCAAACAATATTAATCTTAAGTGACAAAAGATAAAAGTAAACAGAGAGAAGATCAGTATGCAGAAGTAAACAGAAGTAAAAAGGACCTATGCATATCATAAAAATTAGAAGTTAGTGGCAGGAGAAAACATAATGGGTTCTCTCAGAGGTGAGCCAAGAAAAGAAGACGACTATAAGACAGGTCGTGAAACATAAACAGTAAGGAGATGGGTAGTGATACTCAGTGTACCATGGGAACCCAAAGTACATGCCTAGAGTGACCCAGACATAAACTGTACTTTTCTTTTTTAGCTGTCATGTGTATGAGGAATAGACAAGATAAGGCGCTAGGTGCTGGACTCGACAGAGACACAAGCATGAGATAAGGTGCCAAGTGCCGGACTTATCTCATGCCCAGACAAGCAAACTTAATGAAGGATTGAAACAGGTGCTGGTTACACATGCTGCATGTGCACCTGCAGTCGCGCACAACATGTCTAAGTAAGAATATAGACAAATAACCAAAAGACACACGATCAGTTTTAAGAATACTGAGTAGACACAAAAAATAAGTACTGCCTTGTTATTTTTTATAAACTAAACACAAGAAGTGTAAAGATAATGGAAAATAATTTGCAAGAAAAATTAATTATAACTGGAAAAATCTAATAACTTGATATAGATGATGTAGGGAGTCAGATGATGAGGTATATGACATAATAAAATAAGATATAAAAACTATAATTAGAATAAGAGAATTTATAAGAAAAGTTGGATTATAATGGGGACATCTTCCAGGAATTAGGTTGGACATCTTCCAGGAATGAGGAGAACTAACGAAGGTGGGGGTGATAAGGATGGGCACCTCCTCTTGATAAGACTGTATAAAAAGGCATGATTATTTCTGTAGAATTCAGTCTGCTCTTGATCATGCTTAGATTTATGACCTAAGCATTCAAGCGCGGCTCACTTGGGTTTCATTGCTGCAATAAAACCTGCCTTACTTCATCCAGATCTGCATAGAGTCGTGAGTTGTTCTTTGGTCCTTTTTACTAAAGTTACAGTGTTTGTGTAATATTTGTAATTATGGCAACAGTAACTAGTGTAGGAGAAAAATCTCCCACAGTACAATCATTTGATCTCATTTTGAAATCTGCTGTTGTTTATAAATGCCTTAAAGAGACATCAAAAAAGGTGGTATGTTTTGGAAGAGTAAATATGAGGCCTTCAACCCCAAGAACACTAACATCTGTTTAGCATTGTGGTGATAGGATGACCTTCAGCATAATCTAAAAATCACACATTAAATCTCGTTGTGGAATGGATGAGGCAATATTCCATTAAAAATTAGTCGACTTAATTAACATTTTATATTTAATTGTCTACCTTATACACCGGTACTATTTAATCCATAGTTGTTGGGGGATTACGTGCAGTTTTAGATACCATTAACCTGAGTCATGCTGTTCTCAATTACCAAATTATGTTGACTTGATTATCTTAAAATTCTTATATTATAAACACACTGTAAAAACTCCAACTAGATAAATATTGAATAAATTAGTATTGTGTTGTTGGCCCAATTTCTTACAGTCATACTTACAGTACAATTTGGGAACACCAATTAACCTAATCTGCATGTCTTTGAACTGTGGGAGAAAACTGGAGAATTTAGAGGAAACCCACCAAGCACTCAGAGAACATGCAAATTCCATGCACACAGTCCCAATGTGGGAATCAACCCTAGGTCCTGGAGGACAATACTAATCCCTTTGGCACTGTGCGGCCAATTAATTAATTAATACAAATCAATTAATTAATGAATAAAAATGAACACTCGCCAACACTATTATAATTTTTTTTTTGCATATTTTTTTTCTTACATTGAATATGTACAATTTAAGAAGTTAAATATTTCATCTGATCTAAAAGCCAGTCATGCAATACAATTTCTTTATTTGATCAAACTTTTATGATTATGTCATCATAAATCTGCCACCCCACTGCTTAATTTAGAAAACTCTTTATTTGATTGGATCTTTCAAATGTGCATTTTTTTTTTCAAAATCAGATATATTCTTATAAGCAATTGATGTAATTATTATATGAAACAAAATTAATTATATATATAGCCTCTGTTAATTATGGAGAAACTGACACACACACACACACACACAAACACAGGTGCACCTCAATAATCTAGAATAAAATCGAAAAGTTTGTATGTTTCAGTAATTTAATTCAAACAGTGCAACTCATATATATTATAGATTCATTACGCACAGTATTTTTTCACACTGCATTGTTGCAGTAATTTATGCAAAGGAAGCCAAATCAAGTATTGAGCGCTGCACTGTACATGTTCATACTTTTCAGTAGCCCAACATTTCAGAGTTAAAAATGTTAATTTTTTATTGGTCTTAAGTAATATGAAAATCTTCTGAGATAATGAATTTTGGGTTTGCATGAAAAAATCTTTTAATATATTTGTTTGTAATAAATCTATATAATATATGAATTTTACTTTTTGAATTTAATTACAATAAATTTAGTATTAAAATATTTATACAAGCTTTTTTTCGTGAAATGTGTATAATTGTTTTTGGCAGACTCTGAATATATTGCTGCTTCATGACAATATCTACTGATATCCACTGCATTAATCTGAGTCTTCTAGGACAAGAGTTTCTGGGACAAGACATTACAGCGTTGCTGCATTTTTATTTACATTATTCAATGCCAAAAATGAACACAAAAAATGTATGGGACAACACATGAAAAACATTTTTGTCTACATTTGTTGAATGTAAAGGAAAGAAAGTTTGCCTTGTACTGTAAGAAGGCATCCTTTGTGCACAGAAAGAACAGCCCATCATTGACTATACTATTATCTGTGTAAGCTTTGCAAGAAGACACACAAACAGATGTGACTGCTATCAACGCAGCATGCCAAAGGCTTTTCCAACTCACCTGTGGCTTCAAATTGAAACGGTTATTGCATCTGCCTGAGAGCCTCCCTTGGGTACACAAAAACTTTGTAATGTTGATTCAAGGTGCCCTCCCGTGTACTTGTTAGCTCAGTCGATAGTTCCCTCACTTTTGGCTTCATCCTGGGATCCTTACTAAAAGTTTCTACAAACTTCAGTCATCTAAACAAATCAAAAGTTTTACAATGTTTCTATAGGTATTAATGCAGCCATAGAAATGCTATTGAAAATAGCTATTTACCCCTATGACCTCCACCCACAATTTGACTATTTGTGACCCATTAACAGCCACATAAATACAGTATGTATTATAGTCACAATAGTTAACCCCTATATATTGTGCCAGATGCGATTTGGATCTCTAATGTTAACAATCTCAAATCACAAATTAACCTTGTTAAGTTTTAGCAATGATTGGGAATCTGTCATTTTATGTATACAGCCACATGTAAATGTAAATAAACATTTAATAAATTCATTGTTAATAAACAATTCATTACCATAGATAAATCAATTATTCATTATGGAACCACAAATGATCTATAAGATCTATGAACCACCAACAAACCACTACAATCCATACTCATTTTTTACTTGGCAGCAACAGCATGAAAAATTTCCAGCACAGTTGTCATATGTTTAAATATTGTTCTAAAGGAGGAATTAGCAAAAAAAAAGAGTCAATTACTTTAGCAATGTCAGACAAGAAGGAGAGTTGGTTGTCCATGGTTACCCCAAGGTTGTTGCAGGCAATGACAGATGGTGAGATCTAAAAGCTGTCCAGGATGTTGCAAGATCAAGACATGGATTATACATCATCAGGGATGCTTCATTATACATCATCAGGGATGATTCATGGTAAAATGTCAGCCAGATTTCTGTGATAATGTCATGAGCATAAGAAGTAGTATGAAAACACATGTGAGATTATAATCTGAACCTGAGAGGGGTTAAAGACTATAAAATGAGTATCCAGCGGATACTGGAGGTGGATATGTGTGACATTGACCAGGGCCAAACTGTGATGGCTAGATGACTGTGTCAGAGTTCCTGGTGTACTCTTGTTATTTCCAAAAGGGGATAACCAGTGAATTAGCAACAGGGTCATGGGCTTCGATGATGGGTCATGTATGATTTGGTGGCACAAGAGGAACCTACACAATATTAGGCAGATATAATGTAACTTATATATGTTTGAGTTTGTAAATAAGAATAAATTACCATTAAAGGGGCTCATATTATAACAAACATCATTAATAAATTTTTTAAAATGATTTTATACAATAGAAACATTATAACTATAATATGTAATAAAACACAAGATGTGTAAAACAATTGTATGTCACTACTGTGAATTTCCTATATAAACTCAAATTGGCAAAAAATGAAAGTATGTGAAAAGCATGTTTGCTTATTATGCAGTACTATTTACAGCAGAGTATTAAGCTAATTAAGAATACATATTATTGTAATTTATCCATCTTGACATACAAACATTTGAAACATATACAAATAACCAACAGCCAACATACAATTTTAATTAAGTGCACTGTGTACTTTTGCCACAATGAGTACAATAAACGTGTATAGACAGGAAAGACAATAGTTTAAAAGTCACAGTAAGTGTTTGATGCTTTGTTTTTCCTTTTTTTTTTCATTTGTAATATACTGGTAGTATACTGTATATAAAATTGGTAAATGTAATTTATCTTTTCAGTCAACAGACAGTGTTGCAAGTTGGGGGTAGGGGACAAGTAGGATAAACCAGCATGAAGGACATTTTATTGAGCAACATTTTACCTTATAAGAAAATGTCACTGCCAATATTGTAACATTTCAGTATTGTTGAAAAATACCTTTTTTTATTTTTGAGACACATAAGCAGATCTCTCTCTCTCTCTCTCTCTCTCTCTCGAGCCTTTCAAGTTAGAGTGACAGCAAATAAGCTCTTTAGTGAACAAAAATAAAATCTGTCGGTCTGCATCAAGTACCGAAATCAATTACAGAGAGTTGAAATTACTGGAACTGGGTTAAGAACTGACCAACACATTATTAAAACCTATATGGACTGTGCTGAACTTTCAACTTGTTGTCAGAAAAAAAAATCATCAATGGAGATCACTTAAATGATTAGTACTGATAAAAACTGACAGTAGAAATGACAACAATGTTTAGTAGTGAAGGTAAGAGCATTGCATATGCACAATGTAATTAAAACTTACAGGATCAAGATTAAACAGCTGTGTGTCCATAAGAAAACCACTCATTAGTGAGACTAATAATAATAATAATAATAATAATAATAATAATAATAATAAAACTTTAATTTGCTAGGGAGCATAAAGATTGGACTTTGGGACAATGGAAAAACGTTGTGCGATTTAATGAGTCCAGATTGACCTATTCCAGAGCAATGGGTGCATTAAGGTAAGAAGGGAACACATGAAGTGATGCACAATCCATCCATCCATCCATCCATCATGTATAGTGCCCACTGTAAAAGCCTCAGGAGACAGTGTTATTATCTGGGGTTGCTTCAGTTGGTCAGGTCTATGTCTCAACAACATTGTGTGCCAATAAAATGAAGTCTGCTGCAATCTGAATGTATTGAATTACCAGGATATCACATATATGCATGTTTTCATCCTTGATTGATTCAGGGATTCAAATTGTGAAAGTGTGCACTGTCATCAAAGCTAAAAGTGGTCATTGCAATCTTGTAGTGAGTATTTCCCCCCCCCGGACAATGTATGTTAGATTAAGCTTTGAAGCTGTGAAATAACATCAATAGTCAGAGAATTCAGAGAAAGACATAATGTACACTAAGTACAGTAGATGCAATATCTGGATAATTTTTAGAATAAATGTGAGAACAGGCTTTTACAGTGATGGATTTATTATATTTGGACCCCATTTAGTTATATACAGTACTTAAAGTGCTGTGCTACGTGGTTATATTGTTTTCCTTGTGAGTCACCTTCACACAACTTTGGTGATAAAGAGGAATTTTTTGTTCCCAATACCTTCCTCCTCTCTTTCATTGTCTGGAGGGTTGCCTGCCTTGTGGGATCATATTACTGCACTCAGCACTGCGGAGCTAAGCCACACACATCCACAGATCTGTCATAAATGCAAAAATTGTAAAGTGAATAACATTGATTATCCCCTTACAATGGCACCTGTACAAAGACCTGCTTCCACCCGTTTACATCACAGAAGCCCACAACTATACATTTAGGCAATTCAGCCTTTGTGCCATTTAAAATGGAAAAATATGTGCTGCTAATAGACACAGAAACAGTATTGCCCATATCAAATATAGAAATGGTTCACTAGTTCTTCCACTTACTAACTCCTCAAAATTCTTGTGCACCTATAGCAACTCTGGAGATTGACATGACCTTGGCATGACAGCATATTACAATTGTGCATTACCTTCCCCAGTACTCTGTCACAACAGTCACTTTATGTGACCATTCAAGAAGGATGTATATTGGGGCATGGAATCTTGTTTTCCCTGCAGTCATCCAGCCTTAACCACTGTCTCCTGAGGCCTTTGCTCGGCCAGACGTGCTCAGTGGGGATTCGAATTTGAGCTGCAAAGTGGCAAAATACTGCTCAAGATACAGGCTCCCTTAGAATTCACTGCTGAGCTGGAGGGCTCCAAGGGTACCATTTTAGCTTTGTAAAATACAGTTTTGAGAACACCTCTGCTTGTTAGGTTTCTGTACAAGAGAGAAAGAGAGAGAGAGGTAACCTGGTAAAATAAAAATTGTTACTGTTTGGATCAAATAAGAGGGAACTGAGGCACAATGCTATTCTTAAAGTCAACGGCACTGACAAGTTTGACCATGAAGAGAATATAAAACATTTCTTTAGACATGGCAGGGGAACAAACTATTGTGTGATTCAGACAGTGACAGAATGCCAAGTGTATAAAATGTAAAATGTCATTGATCTGAAACCATACCAGCACAAGAGTAAAATAGCTTTCATTCTTGCTCTTCACATGAGGTGACAAACATTGTATGAAAAGCTTTGATGGTTTATGTTGCAAACAATTTTCATTTCTAATATACCATCTGTTTATATTGCTATTTATTATGCCTGGACAAAAAAAAAAAAAAAAAGTCTTGCACTCCTAAGATTTCTTTCAATCCATGATTGCAGCTAGTAATGTGGTGGCCAATTCATGTGTGAAAATGATTCATCATGCTCCCAAAATGGCTGGAATAGAGAAGGGAAGAAAAAAATCTGCCATTTTTATACTTTCAATCTTGGGTGTAACTCTTCTATTTATACGATTCTTTTCATTTATTTATTTATTTATTTATTTATCTCTATTTACTTGCCCATGCACAGTAGTCCACGTGTCTAGGCTGTCATTGCAGAAAGTAGTGCTTGGACTGATCAACTTCGGACATAGACAGGCTGTCCTGTTTACTCTGTGCGGACTGAGCTCCAAATGATCGTCTGTCCCCAAGTTTACTAATCTCCCTATGGCTGCCAAAGGAGTGGGAGTCTTTCCAGCCCTGTAGCCCGTCTTCCCCATGGCTAGAGTGATAGCACGAGGCACTGGCTATTCCTTCATTATAGCTCCTTTGAGAAAGACTGTCCTCATCCTGGCAACCCTCACACACTGGGTCAGGGCTCTTCTTCCTAGGTAGTGATGAACAGAAGTCTCTGTGGCCTTCAAACATACGTAATGGATAGCTGGCTTCCAGGGAGTGCATACTGCCACCTGTACGAATGCTGTCACTCAGCCGTGTGGCAGTACGTACATGAGGAGCTGGAGGAAAAGGAGAAGAAGTGCGCGGTCTGTTAATGGATTCCAGATCAGTCATTAAGGTGTCAGGAATCCACTTTGTAGCCTCCCAGTGGTATGCTGCAGGACAGAGAAAAACTGTTTTAAATACACTATATGACCAAAGGTTTGAGAATAACTAAGGATTCACACATAATCACAACCATATGTAGGACCTTTCCAACCAGCCTCAAACCTGACATCATGGCTCCCTTTCTTTTTATCACAAATCCACACATACCAAATTCCAAATTTATTTTTAAATATCACAGAAGAATGGAGGTCGTTATACAGCAAAGGCGACTAAATCTGTAATTGGGTTTAAAAACCAAAACAAAAAAAACATATGGGTGTGATGGTCACGTGTCCACAATCTTTCACCCATGTAATGTTAGTATTTGCAAAGTACAGATTTCTATATTTACTCAGTGGTTGACTCACTGCAGTAATTTTTTCTTTTAATCTTTACCCTTTATGGTAAAAAGGAAGGGAAGGGGAAAGGTTACAGTAGTTCTCAGTAGGATAGAAGAGATCTATTGATTTACTGTTAAGAAGTATTTTGTTGTCATATTGTAAAACTGACCAAACTGTAGACTAAATTGTTTATTACAAAGGGTAAGACTGCGCTAACAATTGATAAATTATTCTTTGATGTATTTAACACATATTTGAATATTAACCAGATTTTTATTTGAATATCAAGCAAAAAAAAAAAAAAAACATTTTATTGTCTTTAAATGTGAAAAAATGTTACAATATATTGTAACAATCTATTTTAACTAAAACAAAAGCAAACATATACACCATTATTGAAAGTCCTGAGCCACCATCATATTTAATGTGAGGTTTTCTAGACTGTTGAATCAGTGTTAACAGCTCTTGCATTTGGCACATTCCTAATGCCAACCTCTCTATTCTGCGTTGAAATTTGGTAAAGACACTCAGTCCACCCCATTGATCTGATACAGTAAGCAGATTCTTCTTTCTCCTGCTGTACCTGCCACTATAATGCGTCAAAGGAGCTTATATCCTTTAAAGCAGGCTGTACTGCTGTTTCTTCCCTCACAGCAATGGAGGGAAATGACTAAAGCAAGGGTTTCTATAGCCTGTGAGACTTTGCACATCACAAAAAGCATTACAGTATGGTGCATTAAGGTCAGAGCTCTGTAAGTGCCTGTCACAAATGTTCAGGACCCAAACAATTTTGGGCATAGCAACTTATTAACCTCCTTACATAAGGGTTTTAAAGAACAAACAGCTAACTATCCAGCTTGTGAAAAGCACAAGTTTGGGAAAGTTGATAAAGTTTCAACAGTTTGTTCAAAGATGTCTATTTAGCTAATAGCCAAAAATGATAAGAATAAAATAAAAAATAAAAAATCTTTTGAATAAGTTTTGAATTACATTACCAAATAGCACAGGGCACATCAACACTTTATATGATGGTGCAGATGTAACAATAATTAATTTGCAGAAAGTTCGACTTCCCAGTCTCAACAGGATTTGCAAAGAATGAAAACTGAAATACAGTACAAAAATTCCCTATCCATGTAAAATATATTCATCCAGCCTTTTCATTTTGTAGCAAGTAAACAGATCAAAGATATTATATATAATATATTTTATTATCTAAACATGCTGGTTTCTTGCATCATACCTCAAACTAATTAAATGAAATTATTTTAATGAATAGGATATTTTGTCCATATTATGCAGGGTAAAACAATGGAAACCCCTTTAAGTTGAGGGGAACTTTGCAATCAGTGGCTGTCTGAATTCTGGACCCCTGAACATCATCAAATGTTTGATTTTCCTCCCAAGAGTTACTTTGCCATGGGTTTACTGCAGCCGATTTCAATCACTGCTGGATTTGTGGATTCTGCCCTCAGTTTTGTCTCCAGTAAGAGGAAAGCATACAGAATTTGGTTAAGGTCAGTTGACTCAGCCTTTTAAGTGCATTCAATTTCTTTGCCTTGGGTTGCTTTCACTGAGTTTTGGGACATTAGCAATCATTACTGTGAATCTGTGTCATATCACTTTTTGAGCATTCGACTGAATCTTACCAAGAGGTACTGTACTGTATATCTCTTTACACTTCAGAATTAATTGTGTAATTTCAGTAGTCACATCATCAATAACCACCAATGACAAAGACTCATTGGCAGATATGCATGCCCATGCCATAACACTGCCTCTACCATATTTGGCAGATGGTATGGTATGCTTCGGATTATGAGCCCTTCACTTCTTTCTCCATATTTTTCTTTTCAAATCATTTGGCAACAAGGTAATATGGTTCCAGAACAGTGCAGGCTTAGATAGATGTTTTCTAGTCTAAAGTCTCATCTCCCATTTATGTTCTGGAGTGTTACACAATGTTTTCATCTTGAGATAATCTGACTTTATTTACAGAACAGTCATAAAGAAGTCTCTTGATTGTAGACTGTAACAATGCCTACCTCCTCCAGAGTGTTCTTGACTCTTGGCTAGATGTTTTGAAGGGGTACATCATCACCAAGAAAGAATTGTGACAATCTTCTTTAGAGTTTTTTGATGTTGCTGAGGTTGCCAATGTGTCCATTTTTAAAGAATGTACCAATTTGTTGATTTTGGTCCTAAAATTTCTGCTCTGATCTCAGAACAGTTTTTAGGATAATAATGACTTCCTTTGCATCATTACTTCTGGGAACTGCATATTAAGAGTTTCTGTGAGCAGCCCAATTGCAAATTCAACACTTATAACAACACTCCACAGCTAAATAATATATATATATATATATATATATATATATATATATATATATATATATATATATTTTTTTTTTTTTTTTAACCAACTTTAAATTATTTTGAACATTGTATCCCTTGAATTAAAGCTGAAGGTCTACACTTCAATCACATTTTAATTGCTTCATCTCAAATCTATATCTAAATCAGTTTACTGAACTTATGGACCTGACTGTAAATCTCAGTTTATTTAGCTTTTGATCTATTTTCAACACATTTTGCTTTGAATTTGAGTTTTCTATCACTTTTCTTGGTTTACACTAATGTTTACCTTTTATAACTTTTTTTGTGTAGCTGCACCAAATGGTAGACACATCTGACTGGAAAGAACCAATTTTTTTACCACAATCTTTTTGCTTTAAGTTGTTTCTTGCTTAAACTGACAATCTTGTGGGGGCCAAGCTAGAATGTTTAATAAATAAATCAATAAAAAGTGTTTTGTTATATCTGTGATCTATGTATTTTCTGAATAGATTTATAATAATTGTTCTGCAACATTATTAAAAGAAATTACTTTCAGAAAATCATACAAGCCTTATAAAATAAAGAGCATATAATATTAAAAGCAGCTTTAAGGATACATTTTAACTTGCAGAAATACATTGTATGTCCCAGTTTTTTTAATATATTGTAGAAGTGTGCCCTAAAATACACACGTGGACAAAATTGTTGGTACCCTTCGGTCAATGAAAGAAAAACTCACAATGGTCACAGAAATAACTTTAATCTGACAAAAGTAATAATAAATAAGAATTCTATGAATGTTAACCAATGAAAGTCAGACATTGTTTTTCAACCATGCTTCAACGGAATTATTAAAAAAAAAAATTAACTCATGGAACAGGCCTGGACAAAAATGATGGTACCCCTAACTTAATAGTTTATTGCACAACCTTTTGAGGCAATCACTACAATCAAACGATTCCTGTAACTGTCAATGAGACTTCTGCACCTCTCTGCAGGTATTTTGGCCCACTCCTCATGAGCAAGCTGCTCCAGTTGTTTCCGGTTTGAAGGGTGCCTTTTCCAGACAGCATGTTTCAGCTCCTTCCAAAGATGCTCAATAGGATTGAGGTCAGGGCTCATAGAAGGCCACTTTAGAATAGTCCAATGTTTTCCTCTTAGCCATTCTTGGGTGTTTTTAGCTGTGTGTTTTGGGTCATTGTCCTGTTTCAAGACCCATGACCTGCGACTGAGACCCAGCTTTCTGACACTGGCCAGCACATTTCTCTCTAGAATCCCTTGATAGTCTTGAGATTTCATTGTACCCTGCACAGATTCAAGACACCCTGTGACAGATGCAAAGCAGCCCCAGAACATAACAGAGCCTCCTCCATGTTTCACAGTAGGGACAGTGTTCTTTTCTTGATATGCTTCATTTTTCCGTCTGTGAACACAGAGCTGATGTGCCTTGGCAAAAAGTTCCATTTTTGTCTCATCTGTCCATAGGACATTCTCCCAGAAGCTTTGTGGCTTGTCAACATGTAGTTTGGCATATTCCAGTCTGGCTTTTTTATGATTTGTTTTCAACAATGGTGTCCTCCTTGGTCGTCTCCCATGTAGTCCACTTTGGCTCAAACAACGACGGATGGTGCGATCTGACACTGATGTTCCTTGAGCATGAAGTTCACCTTGGATCTCTTTAGAAGTCTTTCTGGGCTCTTTTGTTACCATTCGGATTATCCGCCTCTTTGATTTGTCATCAATTTTCCTCCTGCGGCCACGTCCAGGGAGGTTGGCTACAGTCCCATGGATCTTAAATTTCTGAATAATATGTGCAACTATAGTCACAGGAACATCTAGCTGCTTGGAAATGGTCTTATAGCCTTTACCTTTAACATGCTTGTCTATAATTTTCTTTTGAATCTCCTGAGACAACTCTTTCCTTCGCTTCCTCTGGTCCATGTTGAGTGTGGTACATACCATGTCACCGAACAACACAGTGACTACCTGGAGCCCTATATATAGGCCCACTGACTGATTATAGATTGTAGACACCTGTGATGCTAATTAGTGGACACACCTTGTCCCTTTGGTCACATTATTTTCAGTATTTTCTAGGGGTACCATCATTTTTGTCCAGGCCTGTTGGCGTGTTGGCCTGTTGAGTTAATTTTTTTTAAATAATTAGGTTGAAGCATGGTTGAAAAGCAATGTCTGACTTTCATTGGTTAACATTCATAGAATTTTTTTCATAGAATTTTCTTTTGTCAGATTAAAGTTATTTATGTGACCATTGTGAGTTTTTCTTTCATTGACCGAAGGGTACCAACAATTTTGTCACCTGTGGCCTACAGTAAATAGCCATTTGAGTCTTGCGTACTCAACTTACTTACAGATACATATAAAAATAGAGATACTAATATTGTGTTGCACAAACAGGGCTTAGCTTATCAATATACAGCAGATACTTTATTCTAAAAATCAATGTATTATTTAAATTAAAGACCACACACAAAATGAGGATATTATCATACCTTCATTGGTGACATGGTTCACTGCATCATTGACCCGCCGTATCACTGTCACAACGGAAGCTAATTTGGGGTTCAAGCAAACAACAAACATCAGCGGGCAATAAAGGACACTCTAGAAGTTTGGCCAAATAGCTTCTGATTTACTTATCTTGTTTTACCACATTCATATTAATATCAAAGAGGGGTTACCAACTCCTCCTCTATACAATTAAATAATCAAAAATTATATAAATGAAGAGTGCACTTGGATCATCTTATACATTCAGTCCTATAAAATACCAACAATAATAATTATTTATCAAAGTATTTGACAGTACAGTGGAACCTTGGATTATGAGCATAATTCGTTCCGGAAGTGGGCTCGTGTTCCAAAACACTCGTAAACCAAATCATCATTTTCCCATAAGAAATAATGAAAACTCAAATAATTCGTTCCACAGCCCCAAAAATTAAATACATAAAAATAATTAATACGATCTATAAAATGAAAATAAAACAAATTCATCTGCACTTTACCTTTAAAAAAGTACAACTAAATCCCGACAGATAAGATACGTTGGTGCGCGCAGGCGCCGTGTGTGTGTGTGTGTGTGTGTGGAATTAGCCCGTTCCCTCACCTCGTTTTACACAGTAACACTCCTCCTCCCTCTCCCCACCTCGCTTTTTAAGTTTCACAACAAACACACACACACACACACACACAACGGAAACACCATTTTAACAGGAAAAAAAGAAATCTCTCTGAGAGTGGCGTGAGCTCATACTTAAGGAATCACTGCGATAAAGTAAAACTAAATAAATAAATAATAATATTTAAAAAAAATAAACCAGCACCTTACCTTTGAAAAGAATCGCGACAGAGCAGAGTTTCTGTGTGTTTGTGAAGCCAGGGGAGGGGGTGAAAAGGCGAGAGAGCGTCTGTGCGTGTGTCAGGGTGTTAGTGTGTGTGTGTGTGTGTGTGTCTGTGTCAAATTACGCGCACACACACACATAGACGCTGAAGTAGAGAGGGAGATGTTGATTATGCAAGTAAGATACGAGCACTAAGACCTAGCAGGGGAGACGATTACACACAATTCCGCAGCGCAAGAGTGACGCTCTGTGTCAAAATAAGAGTCGCATGCGTGATACATGATACTCGACACTCGTACACTAATACTTGCTCGGTTTCCGATTAAAAATTTATTAAAAATCTTTGTTCGGTTTGTGGAACACTCGTAAACCATGTTACTCGCAATCCGAGGTTCCACTGTACTTCATTTAGTTCCATACAGAGCCCCTAATATAATATGAAGGGAAAAACATCAGAGCCTCTTAGAAGTAAAGATGGACAGAGGTTCTACAATCTGAAAGAGTGAAAGAGGGTGTAAAAAGATTGTGGAATACTTTAAAAACAATGTTCCTCAACATCAAATTGCAAAAGCTTTGTAAATCTCACCATACACCGTGGACAACATAATTGAAAGATTTAGTAAAACTGGAGAAATCTCTGTGTGTAAGGACCAGAGCCGAAGACCATTGTTGGATGATCGTGGTCTTCGGGGCCCTCAGACGATCAGACACTGATCGGCATGATTGTGTGTCGTTGTTTTGCAGATGCCAACTACAGTAAAACTCTATCATGTTTTGGAAGGCACTATGAATGCTGAAAGGTATATAAAGGTTTTAGAGCAACACATGGTCCCCTCTAGATAACATTTATTTTAGGGATAGCCTTGTGTATTTCAGCAGGACAATGCAAAACCACATACTGCAGCTATTACAACAGCATGGCTTCGTAGTAGAAGAGTCCTGGTGCTGAATTGGCCTGCCTACAGTTTAGATCTTTTATTTACAGAGAATATTTGGCACATCATTAAGCAAAAAATACGTCAAAGACGACCATGAACTCTTCAACAGCTGAAAATTTATATCAGGCAAGAATGGGACCACATTCAAACACCAGAACTCCAGAAATTCATAACCTCATAATGCCCAGATGTCTTCAAACTGTTTTGAATAGAAGAGGAGATCATAAACCATGGTAAACATGCCCTCCCCCTGCCCTGTCCCAACAATTTTGAAACTTGTAGCAGGCATGAAATTTGAAATGAACTAATTCTGTGCATAAAATTGTAAACATTTTCTCAGTTTAAACATTTGTTATCTTATCCGGGTTGATACATTACATGCAATGCAAAAAAAAAAAAAAAAAAAAAAAACTAAGGACCACAATGAAAAATTAAAAGGAATGACAGTGACATCATAGCTGAGAGACATGGAAGGTAGGGTTGATCCGTGGCATTGAGCAGGGGAGTCGGATGGCGCACAGGTTGAATATCTTGGTCTCCATGAAGGGGCAAATGAAACAGGCTGAGAGTTTACGTAAAAAGTGTTTTAAGAGGAATGTCCCTTGTAGAAAGCATGATTCTTTTTCCTACGCTGTACTTGGAGGTTTTGGTGCAATGGCAATCCTTGTTGAGGAGGTCGACTGTCATGTTTACAGAGAAAAATGGGCAGGGATGCAATTTTTTATCACGTGAGGATTTTTGTGAAGGAATGAATCCAACGCCGATGTTGAAGGTGTCAACCTTTTCCACAAACTGATGGGACAGGTCTCTGTAAAACTCGACAAATGTGGCGACAGTGCTTCTCCAGACCACAAGTAAAAATAAGGATATTTAAGGATATTGTCCAGCTAAACCAACACAAAAGAATTTATGAAGTCTCAGACATCATTGATAAGGGCCTGGAAGATGACAGGTATGTTGGTCATTCCGAACAGATACTCATAATGCCCAGTCAGGGTGTTGAAGGCGTTCTCCCACTTGTGGACAACTAAAAATCTTGGACTTCGAATGCAGGCAAGATGGCTACGTAGATCTAATTTGGTAAGATGTCAGCTCCTTGGAGAAGCTCAAAGGCAGTGGCCCAGGCAATTACTGACGAAATAGTAACTCTGCCCTGCGGGGGATGAGGATGAGCGAATAATTCCTCTGTAATGTACTAATTCATGGCTTCCCTTTCCCGATGTGCCAGCAAGCTTTTTCCAAGCAGCAGAGGCGACATGTGGGTTGTCCTAGAGGGAGGTGATCTCCTGGAGGGAGACAAACTCCTGGACAGTTTTCTTGAACGGAGGCGTGAGTTGATCCAGCCTGCAAGATCCACACGTTTGTGAAGGTCGGTGGCCGTCTCCTTTGAGAGATGAGCTTATCCTTGATTGCCTCAGACAACCCTCCAGAAAGACATCCGCTAAGGCTCTGTTGTTCCAGCCACATGGGGTGGCTAGAGTCCAAAAGTAGACTGCATAGTTGTGGGTTAAACATGACCCTTGGTGAAGCCTTAACAATGTTGTTCTGGCCTTCCTGCCGACATGAAATTGGTCGAAGACTCTTTTCATCTTGCTAGAGAATTCATCAAAGTTAGTACAACAGGGATCAAGAGCATCCCAGAGAGCCATGCTCCACTCCCGAGCTCTACCTATAAGCAGAGTAATCACATAGGCCATCTGGGATCGTTCTGAGGAGAAGGTGAAGGCTTGTAATTCAAAGATTAGTGAGCACTGTGAGAGAAAGGACCTACATGTGCCTGGGTCTCCTCCATAAGTAGGCGGGGCTGGTAGGTGTGGCTCCTGTGGTGTTTCAGAGTTTGTGATCTGAGTTGAAGATTCCCAAAGTTGTTGCATTTCGGGTGGTAACGTCAGCGAGAGCCTGCCTACTGTAGTAGTGAGGAGCTCTTCCTGGTGCTTCCCGAGGAGGGCACCCTGAATCTCGTCATGCAGAGATGTGGTCAGGAAAGTGGATGTGTGGGTTCAAAGCCGTGAGATTCTTTGAATCGCTAGGCAGAGCACAATAATCAGCACAATAATCTGGCAGCAAGTGTGCTGTGCTTCTTTAAATGGATTTCTGCAGGCGTGAAGGTCCAGGGGCATGGGGGAAAACATGACAGCCTGGGAAAACATGACAACGTGGGGAGGAGATGACAGCGTGGGAAAGGAAATGTCAAGGTAGATTCAAGGTAGATGAGATGGTAAAATTCAAGGTAGATGAGATGGCAGCATGACACAAACACTTGACTATTTATGTAGATGCCATATTGTCATAGTCAATACATGTGGACAATTTATGCAGTGTATTTACTGTACTTTTTCCGAACACTATGATCGTTTGGTGGAGAAAAGCAGATTTTGACTTTATTCTATGGTTCTTTCATTTAAAGCATTTTTTTCTATATGATGTAACAGGTTGCTATAGTAGCTTGCCCTTATAGCACAAATCAAAGCTTTTCCCATTGTGAAAAGTGCTATCATGCTGCACAAACACCACAAAAGCAAAGAAAATATCTGAGCAATCATGCAATTAAGTGTTATTTTGTATTGTATATTTTTAGTCATTATTCAAATGTTAGGCAAGCAGTTACACAAAAAACAACCTTTATCATTAGTGACTTAATTAACCTTTTTCACAAATGATTTAATCTTAATTGAAAAAAACCTTTGATGACACAGAAACCTCTAAAATTGGCTGGCATTTGAAGCACAATGAACATCCGATTAATCATAAATAAGACCATAACGCAGAAAGCAGGTTTTGTGAGAACAGAGGTGCTGCTTGTCAACAGGCAACACAGGCAACTTCTTGGCTCATAGTAGAAGGGGGCTCCTGAGGGCTGACAAACTTATTTATTTCATATAAAGAAGATAATGGCATTAAACACTGGTTTGAGTGGGCCCCTATCCATTTTTGTCAAGGGCCCCAACAAACTACAAAAAAAAAAACCTACGGGAAGTTTAACAAACCCTATCTAGTAATTTTACACAAAATTACTTCTCATCATTCCCATAATTTATGAAAAAAATCTAAATGCTATATAACCAGGTTTTAGATTGACATTAACACTAAAATGTAATAATTAATAAATATTCATTACCTGGAAATATCTACTGTGCTGTAAAACAAACAAACAAACAAACAAAAAAACCCCACTACATTAAACCAATCTTGTCATAATATGTAATTTGTTAAAAAAAAAGACTGGGAATATGACACACATAGATATCTTATAGCACAGTTAGCTCATATCCATAGGCCTATTGCATTAGCGCCAATGGTTGAGTTACTGTATTGCTGTTTTGACTACAAGTGAAACCATGGCTAATGCATCAGTATTAAAATAAAAGTTATTGCAATGTTGGTATATTAACTGCTGGCATTATAATTAAAGTTTAACACCTGTTTCACTCGTAAATAACACATTTAAAAAACTTACATTTGGACATGAAGTTAAAGGACACTAGTAGATAGCTGTAACTAAATAGTTACAATAATAATTAAAATAATTCAGTTTCCCAGACAAGATACACATTCAGATTGGGTGAGAAAATGCAGATGAGAAAAAGATCCTTCTAGCTGCACAGACCTTTGATCCTATAGTTTTGTTCTTTTTATTGCTAGCTATTTAAGAAACAGTTTTATCCTCTTTAAATATTCTCTTTTGGTACGCACTCTCCATGTGTTATTATATCTGTAGACTAAAGTAGTTCAGCCCAGAACCACATCAACTTTAAAACAGAGCAGCTGAAAGTGCTGCTTTAATATTTCTTGATGGGAATCTATAGGTTATGGTGATTTAATAGCATGCTTTTGTGCTCTATTATCACAGATAAGACTAAAGTTGTGTTACATTGTGCTATCAATGCTACAGTGGGCCAAGTACTGCAAATTATACCTTGTAACACAAATATTTTAGTGCAATCCTAAAAAATGAATGACTCACAGTGCTGATCAGTCTCTCAATCTGAGCTCCTCTAAAGCTTTAGCATCCATTTAATGTCGACATCTGCTGCCAGAAGTCTGGTGTGACCAGTACTGTACGAAATCCATAGGCTGACACTAGTATAATTTTCAGATGTACCCTTCTATATATTCTTAGTAGTACTCTACTACAAAACTTACTTTGCTCGCTATTATACTTATTTAATCAGGAACTATATGCTTTATCATAAAATTTCTAAGAAAATCAGAATCACTTAAAATCTGTATTTTGCATATTATACACAATAATGATAACTAGTTTTACAGTTTATAACTTCCTATGCCTCCTTATTTTCCAAAACAGCATTACCACTGATTCTGATTCAGTATTTCAATCCTGATTCAGTATTTATTCAGATACCAGAGCTAATCAAGTGAATAATTAATTTATTGCATTATGTGAAGGTGCAGTTAGTGTTAAGCTCCTCTCACCTTTCAAACTGTGCAAAACTACTGCTTGGAGCTTTTTGTGACTCACCTTCTGCTACAGTGAATTTGCTGCTATTTTTTATATTTTTTTGCCTATAAACTTTGGGTGACTTATTAGAAATGTAAATTTAGATCCCAAGTTGCCTTGTGATGCTGTTTATCTTTTAGTCAAATTCTTGAATTTTTCAAAAGGTTGAATTAATTTGTTTGTGCTCGCAGTTTCCTTTGAAGCACCAGTCCTGGAACCCACAGAAAATTTATGAAGTAAAATACTTGCTTGGTTTCTACATTTAACTGAACCATAGTTATTGCTATCATATTCATATTGTTATATTATCATATGGTTATAAGCACAGAAATGTCTTAAGAACCCTTATAAGCACAGAAATGTACAGTATACCTAACTACAATCTCTACAGGAAGTTGTTAGTGGTCAATCTGCTAGAATTTATGGTGATGGTGAAGGTGCATTTGCATGAGATTACAGTAGAAGATGCGTTTGATATGCTGAATGTAGCCTCACCGTTGTCATCGCAGAAGTCAGATCTAACAGAGTGAGCTTCACTTGTATTGCTATCTGAAAAAGAAGAGGCCTCGTCCACGGCACTCTTAGACTCTACAGAGAAGTAGAATTGAGGTTTTGAACATGCTCACACACATGAGCACACACACACACACACACACACACACACACACACACACACACACACACACACACACACACACACAGAAAAAATTACTTCCACTGTGATCATATGATCATAAAGACTTTTTATGTTTATATCTTACACACACACACACACACACACACACACACACACACACACACACACACACACACACACACACACAGATACTAGACCTAGTTATTACTTTGGTGCAATTTGTTTCTGCATATTTTATTTCTTAGTTTTAAAAAATTAAACACATTAAATCTGGCTCAACAATAAATCATATACTGTACAGTATACTCACAATTTGTCATCTGTCTTTGTGGCCTTGGCTATGCAGGAAAATCCTAAATAAAACCCTACATTTAAATGTATTAATTACTCTGCCATTCTGCGTTCAACCATTCTGCTTTTTAATGGCACCCCAATACATAATTTGAGGCTTATAACAGTTTACATGATCATCCTCAATACTAAATAAAGCAATTCTAGCATGCTAAAAGATTTACCTACTCTTAAAAAAAGCTTTTAAATCACCATCCAATTAATTTAAATATTTCCTTTAACTGTGAAAAGTTAAAGAAGTGTGTGTGTGTGTGTGTGTGTGTGTGGTTTACATGTTCATGTAATCATCTCTTTACCCCGTTTTGTGTCCATTTCTTGACCATCTGCTCGATCATTTCTATCTTGCCATCTTCGGGCCTGGGTCTCACATTCTTCATTTTCATTTTCATCATCATCATCCTCATCATCTTCCCAAGGAGGGTTACGAAGGGGGAAGTTCGGCAAAAATGAGGGCAGATTTGGAGCAACGCTACACACAGCTACCCCTCTTCTAGATATACCCAGGTTGTGTGATCTTATCTGAAATGTGTCCATTGGGCTTGAGATGGTGGCAAAACCTGCTGTTTTCTCACCCTGAAACCTTGGTGCTGTGTAAGCAGTAGGGCGTACCATGACCTGTGGAGGCCCGCCAGGTCCTTCAGCACCTGTACACATTTCACGGAGGGGATAGCCATTCTCTGTGGAGATACCTGTTGAGCCAGCGCTGATCCCGTCCTTGCGTAGCAGCTTCTTATGGAAAACAGCCAGCAGCACAAGAAGCACCAACACCACAAAAAGCAAAACGCCAATACCAATAACTTCTGCTGGGCCAATGTAGGACAGCATCTCACCCTGTGTTCCTGTTACACCTGCTGACGGCTGCCCACAGAACTGGCCCTCGAATCCAGCTGTGCAGTTGCAGTAGAATGACCCGAATGTGTTCATGCATGTGCCGCCATTTTCACACTCCTCCCGTTCACACTCGTTCACATCTTCACTGCATCTGTGTTAATGGAAAGGTCAGGTTTTTTAAAAATTTTTTAGACAGCCCAACATAAAGAATAATAAACTCCCCGGCCAAAAAAAATGCCACTACCTGACCACAACTTAACAAATAGTTAAGTTCCACTGGCCACTGAAAAATTACTGCAGTGATTTATATGGTTTAGATGGCAAACAAGTTATTTAACCGTAACTAATGCAATGAGTAGCTTCTCATTTCTTAAACAACCATGTCAGAAAGCATATGGTCATGCAAAGGTGTTACTGTGTTTTTGAAGGGTCAAATTATTAGACTGCATCAAGAAAATAAAAGAAAATACGAGATTCATGAAGGTAGTAAAAGTTAGAGTGTTTCCACAATGCGAAGAGAATGTAAAGGATTGGGACTAAACAGCAGTTGTTGAGTCTAATTGGAAAAAGGCTTCAATTTGCTAGGGAGCATAAAAAATAAACTGTAGACTATTGGAAAATGTCATGGGGTCCGATGAGTACAAATTTAACCTGTTTCACTGTGATGGGCATATCAGAGTAGGAATAAGGTGGATGAAGTGAGGCACCCATCATGATTAATGTCTGTGGGGACAGTGTTATGATCCAGGGCTACTTATGATCATCAGGTGTAGGTACAACAATGTACTGTGCCCCAAAATATGAGGCAAGCTGGCTACCTGAATATACCAAATGACCAGGTTTTAACATCCGTGGATTTTTGGTGGAACGGGCATATTCCAAGATGACAGGGTCAAGGTTAGCTCAGTGGTTAAGGCATTGGAATACAGTTTGGAAGGTCAAACCCCATGACCATCAAGTTGCCCATGTTGGGCCCTTGAGCAACTCTCATATATTTTTATAAAAATATAAGTCACTCTGGATAAATGAGTCAGAAAAAAGGCCAGATTTATCAGGATTAAATTGTGAAAGAGTGGTTCAGAGATCATAAGACATCTTTTCACACATACATTGGTAATCATGGACTCCAGACCTTACTTCCATTGAGAATCTTTGGGATGTGCTGGAGAAGACTTTAGAGAGAGAAGTAATGCGACTCGGGATGGAAATAACTGTTCTGACACTGCATAAGCTTGTCAAAACAACACCACAGAAAATATGTGCGCCATAATCAAAGCAAACAACAGTCCTATAAGATATTAGAGTGGGTGACTTTCTTTTGGCTGGGCAGTATATGTTTTTTTTTTTATTATTTATGTTTAAGAGACTTTTTAATCATTGAATATAAGTAATTCATAAGCAGACCATAGTTTAAAAGCCATTGAGAAGTTGTGAAGGCTGTTATATTTTAATGAATGTTCAGGAAACAACTTCAAATTTTTTTAATCATGTAGTGGTTATGCAACCACTTTTGATTGAAAAGTTTCATAATGTCTTTTTCCTAATTTGTTTTTATAGAAATATTGTTATAAATATGTAATCCATAATTTACAATATCTAAAAATTCATACAACAGTTTATTTTGTTTAGTGAGTCTAAAGCCACCTCGTCAGTTCTCCACAGCAATGCTGCCCTCTAATGGAAAAGCTTTTCCTACAAAGCCCACACTCTGTTCAATCATACAACCAGATAAGCATAATTACTCTATCTATGATATAATGCAGTGCTTTATTAGGAATGCATGTTACATGACTAATCACAAAATAAATGCAATGAGGAATTATTATTTTATGTGTGTGTGAGTGTGTGTGTGTGCGCGCGCGCACTGTTTGTGTAAATGTACTGTTGGATTAGATGAAAATGAGGCTTACATGAGTCCAGTGAAGCCTTTTGGGCAGCCACAAAGAAAAGTGTTACCCACAGCTTTACATTCTCCTCTGTTCCGGCACGGTGTGGGGACACAGGCCGAGACCTTCGACTCACACAGAGTACCAGTGTACTGTGGTGGGCAGTTGCAGGAAAAAGCTGTGGGCCCATTAAACAGTAAACAGTAAGAATGGTAATAAATCATTAATTACTCAGTTATTATAACTTGATTAACAGCCATCATATTTAATCATTGAATACAACACACATCAACGTCATCAGAAATAGCCTTTAAATAGATTTTGATGTCACGGGTAACTGCTTTGCAATCAGCAAATTGTTTTTTACAGATTTTTTTATTATAATTTATTACAGAACTCAATAAAAAGCCCCATTTTTGTCCAAAATGCTGAACAGACTTTGAGCCTGAAAGATCTTGTTTTGTTACTTACCAAAGCTAATAGGTCATGTGTACAGTACTTGCTTTAATTCATATACCCCATGCATACAAAAAAAATCTTAAAGACCAAAAAGTTAAAAAGCGTTTTAATGCTAAACTTTTCCACACATCTTACCTCCAGATGCCAGGCTGTTGCAGGTGGCACCATTCTGGCATGACGCCCCCAGACAGGAGTTAGGGTAGAGCATGCAGCCCATCTTCACCTCACTGATTGCGGTTAACTCACCATGGCGGTTTCTCTTATACTTTAGTGGCAGCTCATTTCCATTCAGTGTTATAGCACTCAGGCAGCCCTGGAATCCATCATATGGCATGGAGTGCCTGGGCTCACCTCTCTGGGGCACCAGAGCCCCAAAAAACAGTGAAACATTAGTAGTAAGAGGCCAGAGATGAACAGGGACCTGGGCATCATGCCAGCGTTCCACATGGCTGTTATCCAGTGAGAGCAGTGTATAGTTGTAATTCAGACTTAGGCTCACAGCATGCCATACACCATCATTTATGGGGCGTCCAGAGACGCCCAGTACATCGAGACTATTGGCACAGTCCAGCTGGAACCAAAGGCGCCCTTCCTCAATCTAAATGCACAGTATAGAAGTCTGTAAGTGACATGCCATAGCTGAGTGGGCATTGCAGAAAAGACATTTGAAGAACTAATTAAGAAGGTAATATGATGTGTGTGATCATATCTATGTGTGCAAAATTTAGTACCCAATCTTTTAATTCTATGTGTTTTTGTGTAAAACGATAATAAAAAAAACATCTCATCGCAGCAACCTTAGTATGCGACAACTACAATCTCAGATGACTAACAACATATATTTTTTTATGTCAACAATATACACACGTGGACAAAATTGTTGGTACCCTTCGGTCAATGAAAGAAAAACTCACAATGGTCACAGAAATAACTTTAATCTGACAAAAGTAATAATAAATAAGAATTCTATGAATGTTAACCAATGAAAGTCAGACATTGCTTTTCAACCATGCTTCAACGGAATTATTTAAAAAAATGAACTCATGGAACAGGCCTGGACAAAAATTATGGTACCCCTAACTTAATAGTTTGTTGCACAACCTTTTGAGGCAATCACTGCAATCAAACGATTCCTGTAACTGTCAATGAGACTTCTGCACCTCTCTGCAGGTATTTTGGCCCACTCCTCATGAGCAAGCTGCTCCAGTTGTTTCCGGATTGAAGGGTGCCTTTTCCAGACAGCATGTTTCAGCTCCTTCCAAAGATGCTCAATAGGATTGAGGTCAGGGCTCATAGAAGGCCACTTTAGAATAGTCCAATGTTTTCCTCTTAGCCATTCTTTGGTGTTTTTAGCTGTGTGTTTTGGGTCATTGTCCTGTTACAAGACCCATGACCTGCAACTGAGACCCAGCTTTCTGACACTGGCCAGCACATTTCTCTCTAGAATCCCTTGATAGTCTTGAGATTTCATTGCACCCTGCACAGATTCAAGACACCCTGTGCCAGATGCAGCAAAGCAGCCCCAGAACATAACAGAGCCTGCTCCATATTTCACAGTAGGGACAGTGTTCTTGACAACTCTTTCCTTCGCTTCCTCAGGTCCATGTTGAGTGTGGTACACACCATGTCACCAAACAACACAGTGACTACCTGGAGCCCTATATATAGGCCCACTGACTGACAAGATTGTAGAAACCTGTGATGCTAATTAGTGGACACACCTTGAATTAACATGTCCCTTTGGTCACATTATTTTCAGTATTTTCTAGGGGTACCATCATTTTTGTCCAGGCCTGTCCCATGAGTTTATTTTTTTAAATAATTCTGTTGAAGCATGGTTGAAAAGCAATGTCTGACTTTCATTGGTTAACATTCATAGAATATTTTTTAATTATTACTTTTGTCAGATTAAAGTTATTTATGTGACCATTGTGAGTTTTTCTTTCATTGACAGAAGGGTACCAACAATTTTTTCCACGTGTGTATGTGTGGGCACCCCCCCCATGATTCAATAACTTGCAGATCCACCTTTACCAGCAATAACTTGAAGGTCAATCTCTTACAGTACATTGTTGGAGAAATTTTGGCCTATTCTTCTTTACAACATTGCATCAGTTCATTGAGGTTCTTGGGCATTCACTTCTGCACATTTCTCTCAAGGTCCCACAGTAGCATTTCAGTTGGGTTGAGACTGGCCTTTGACTTGGTCATTACAAAACATTATTTTTTACAAAAACATAATTTTTCAGCCATTCTCATCGTGGATTTGTGCTTCGGATCAACTTCCTGTTGCATTTCAACCAAGCTTTAGGTTTCGGACAGATGGCCTCTAGAATAATTTGGTATACAGAGGAGACCACCACCGTGCTTGAGATTGGGTACAGTGTATTTTGACTGAACTGCTGCTTGGATTTCGCCAAACATGGTGCTGGGCCCAACAACTCCATTACGGGTCTCATCTGTCCATACAGTAGGATGTTGTTTCAGAAGTCTTGTGGTTGGTTCAGATGCAGTTTTGACAAACCTCATGCTTCCATGTTCTCCCGCGACAGAAGAAGCTTTCTCCTGACAATCCTTCCCAGCAAACCGTACTTGATCAAACAGTAATTGTGCTGTCATGGAACATTAACATGCTCAGTGAGGTCTGTAGGGTCTAAAATAGTTAGCTTTTTGATTTTTATATTTCTCTGAGCATTGCATGCTCTGGCCTTGGGGTGAGTGTGCTGGAATGTACATTTCTTTGAAGGTTGATCTGCGGGAATAATTTACTGTACCTTCTTAAATCTTTTTTGGCTTCATTTTCGTTACATAAATAATGGCACAGTGAAAAAAAGTGTCTGATGTAATATTTGCATAATACTACGCTACGATGTGATGATTTTTATTAGGCTTTTACACAAAACTAAATTTTTGCACATGACTGTATGTAAGAAGCACATAAACAATTGTTTTGTGAACACACGTCCCCATGATCATACAATTAGCTAACACCATTTTCTACATTGATTGTCAGTTGTGATTTAAGCTCTACCACCACATGCAAGTTATCTTTCCATTCTGTGAAAAAAAAAAAAATCTTTTAAGGTCCCACCACAGCAAGTTGGGCTGAGACCTGGACTTTGACTTGGTCATTAAAAACCTTGATTATTTTATTTTTCAGCCATTCTGATGTAGATTTACTGGTACATGCTTGACATTGATAAAGACTGTGTTGTGTGCTGCTCCACTGTTTTATGACACAGTAGTAGCTTTACGACTCAATTGAGGTCTCTTTTATTAACAGATTTATGACACACTTAAGATCTCTTTTATGCTCTGACAGATAATTTAAAAAGTGTAGCAGTTTGAGCAGGTGTGGCGTGAATGACACCAATTTGTATTTTGAGTTTGGCATTTGAAAGGCAGCGTTTTCCATATGAACAAAAGGCTTGATTATGAAATTTGTGCTAAATTGGAGGTTTTTCGCGTGTAGAAATGTTTGTGGAATTGCTCTTTGAATTAAACAAAATTTGTGATTATAGTTTTTGCAGCTTCAGGAGTTCACACTGTGTGCATAGTTCCAGTTTTCTTGTGTAAACTTTCGATAAATGCTTTTTTGTTGTTGTTGTTTCTATGCGCGTGTGTAATTCTGTGTACTGTACAGTATGTGCCTACATAAGAACGTGTGTTTACCTTTAGCATGTGACAAAGCTCAGCATGCCTGTACATTATGACTCCTCTGTTTTGCAGGGTTCTGATCTTCATGCTGACCTTTACAACACGATCTCTATTGTTGGCAGTCACTTTGTACTTAATATAGCTGTTCCCTGAAAAACTCAGAGATGTCTCACCTATAGAACACATAAAAAAAACATCAGTATGCCATGGAAAAAATAGAAATGGTTGCGCACACACACACACACACACACACACACACACACACACACACACACACACACACACACACACACACACACACACACACACACACACACCGTCTGTGAAACATTCTGCAAAATGCCAAATAACATATGTACATAAATCTGTGCCCTTTTAAATTTATGCCCATAACTCACCACTGACTAAATCATAATCTTGTGTAAAGACCATTGAATCTAACCAGGGTGATTTTGTTTTTTCTTTTTAGCTTAAAACATTATACCGTTTTAATGTGACAAAATTGAACATTTGATACATCTCACCTACTGCACACTTACCCTGTGCAACCTGTGCATACAAAAGACTTGATATAATGTGTCACAAATAAATACACAGTGGGTTCAAACCTGCACACTGGTGAAGAGTTTCAGGCAGGCACTGGCATGCAGAGGGAGCTGTTGCAGCACTATGTACACACTGCATGTCAGGAGGACAGACCTGGCTGCATATCTCATCAGATGTTGAACATATTCCACCTGTTCAAGAGAGCGCAGCATGTTTAGGTCAGGAGCTATGCAAAAAACACCTGGAAGTATAACACTTATATTAGGTGTGATTAGAAGAATTTTAAAATACAGTCAGCGAGCACTTTATTAGGAACGCTATATTAATACCTGGTCAGTTGCTGTCTGTCACTAACAATCATGCCACAGTCAGAATCGCTATGTCTGCCAAGTACTGTATCAGCATTACTTTATTCATTGCACTGCTGCAACATTAGATATTAGATTAGATTATTATTAGATTAGATATTAGATAAGTGATGGAGGTGTTTCTAAAAAAAAAGTGCTTAGTGAGTTCAACTTTGGGTTAATTATAAACCTAATTTTTGAAAGGTTTAAAATCAACACAAAGTTTCCATGCTGCATAAATTAAATAATTACATAAAAAATCTGGTAACACTTGAACACTGCTTCATGAGAAAGACAATGGTACTTTCAGGCTTGAACTTAAATGCTGTCATTGGTGATCATAACAGATTATGTCACATGATAGATTAAACCAGTGTTGGGTGTAACAAAGTAACGCGTTAAAGTACTCTGATTACTTTTTTGAAGTAACGAGTAATCTAAAGCGTTAGCTCCGCCATTCAAGTACTCAGTTACTTTTTCAAAAATTAATTCCGTTATTCAGACAATTTATGTAATCATTCCCGATCCATTAGTGTGTGTGTGTGTGTGTGTGTGTGTGTGTGTGTGTGTGTGTGTGTGTGTGTGAGAAAGTCATCCTACAAGCCCCGCCCCCCTTTGTTATTCCTGCTGTTATACCCCTATCTCACCTATGCGGTTTGACTATGTGAGGACCAATGTGCGAAAAGATGGAAACCTAATCACAGCGCTGAAATCATGATGAACCGTACTTACGGCCACCGCGCCGAAACCGCATAGGTGAGATAGGGGTATTAGTATTTAACAGATTATGGGCCAAACTTCGCTGAGTGATGATGGTAGAATAATTATAAAGGTCTTGACTAAAACAACATGCAAAGGATTTTTCATTTTCTGCAATGGAAAAGTACTCGAACTAGTTACTTTTATCGGAAAGTAACGCAGTAATGTACTGTAACTGATTACTTTTTGGAGACAGTAATTTTGTAATGTAATTAGTTACTTTAAAAAGTAACGTCCCCCAACACTGGTTACCACTGCCATAACAGGTTAATTCAGATGCTAAATTTTGTTTTTTCATTCTCCATTTGTTATATACAGTATATTGTAAAACAAGCTTCAGGAAAGATCCTCCATAACGACTGGAGGATTGTGCCATGGACATGCCAAAAGTTGGATACTTTTCTATGACATATCTAAAACCTTTTGCTACTTTTCCTTCCATAATTTTCCTTAATTAAATTACTCTTTATAAAGAGTCAAATCTACATCATAAATATCCATACTGCGCTTAAACAAATTTTGAACATTTTTCTTTTTAGCATAAATGTGGATTATTTGGTCAAACCTGGTGGCAATCTTAAAAGTAGAAGTTTTTTTTAAAGGACATACGAAATAACCTATTGTTCATTACTATACTGGCTATCCTTCAAGAACTAAATTGTCACCAGGAATCTTCTATGAATCAACAAAAGACACATTAAACTATTGACAGCAGTCTGACTAATGACTTAACCCGATGGTCAACAACTTTTAGTCAACAACTGTTTGTGTGTGTTTGATTATAGATAAAGTATGGTATCTTGAAGTGAGCTTGAAAGAGACTGTGGATCAAGACCATATCCAAGTAAGACTGGGTGCAAGGTAAGAGAATATGGAAAATTTTGTCAGTCCTAATAGCTGGATGATGGCAGGATGTTTTGAGTGGTGAGATGAAACCACTGAACTCAGGTAATTCCATGCAGACATAGGGAGAACATGCAATACTCCTCAAAGCACATAATCAGAACTGTGAGAAGGCAATGCTACCTCTTGGCTACTGTGCCACCAATGTGTCATTTAAATTGGGTATTGTTATCAAAGTAGGGAATCATTTTTAGCTGACTATAAAAAACAAGTAGTCAACAGATTATGATTCATCTGACTGTTCATTTGAGACTGGGTTTTGACATGCAGCCTGTAGTCAGACGTACCTGAGCACATGCAAGTCTGTGTGCGCACAAAACGTGGCAGGACAAAGCTCACTTTAGAGGTACCATAGGTGATCAGGTCAGCAGGTTCCAGCTTTAGGCTGAGCTCACACACACTATCACCACAGTCCAAATCGCCTGGGCAACTCTGGTCTAGCACATCCACTAGCTTCAGTGTTCCTCCTAGCTTTTCCCGCAGTTCACCCAGCCTCAGTGCCAGTTCCCCAGGTTCCACATAACCTCCGTCCTGTGCTTCCACTGCCAACAGGACCTCTAGCTGGGAAGATTGTGTCACCGACTGCACCCCAATAATATGAATAGGATATGGGGTCTGCACCATTCTGTCTCCAACCAGTAAACTTTGAATGGTTTTCTTCAAATGCTTTAGGTATATTTCCACAAAGTCCTCAGGAGAGAGGTCCTGGAAGCGCAGTAAGATGGCATTCTGCACCATTTCTTCTGTGGCCACCTCCACCTGCACTTTTACTCCCACAGTTTCTGAGAAATGACCATCACTGACGGTGGCATTAATGTAGTACCTGGAAACATTGGTAGTGTTATAAAATACCATACAAGCCACAATGTGAAACTAATTAAACAAACAGAAACATGCTACCTGCCAGGCTCCAGACCACGCAGGGCCACAATCTTGCCATCTTGTCGGTCAACACTGAACAGGCTTTTTGGCTGAGACTGCTGTGTAAAAGACAACTCATCATTCTCTCCAGCACTGGCATAGATTCTGCCAATGATGCCACCAGGGAAGACATCTTCCACCATCAATATAATGATCTCCAGAGGAAGGACCACAGGCTTAAAGACACTTCCCCCAATCACACGCACAACCACAAAAGAGGTTGAGGATAAGCGAGGCTTCCCAGAGTCCCATGCCTTCCTCAAAAGAAAGAAAAGAAAAACACATGAAATCTTATATTACTGTAATTAACATGAAATTACAGTATTTGTATTTATCAATGCACCTTTTTGTAGGATAATACTTTGCATCACATCTATGCAAAAATTAACACCATGTTTTTGCATTAATAAACCATATTGATATTTTATTTAATTATTTGGTAGGAAGATTTTACTAAAACATCACCTTCTTCCATTTGATGTTAAGTGAATTTATATTAGAGGAAAACAAATGTTGCATTTTTTACCTAAATTAATATATTGATTAAGGTTTCACCAAATAAAAATTTTAAAGTATTCCTGGAAGTGTTCAGAGGAATCATCATGAATCCTACTAGACATCTACAGTACATGAACACATCAAGTCAACTGACAAAAATACATACATATAAACAAATTTACAGTGAATTGCTCAAAAATTTCTCTTTTTCAGATGGGTTAAATTATTGGCATGCATTAAGAAAAGAAAACAGCTAAAGAGATTTAAAAATGTCTGCAAATAGTGTAAGAACTATTTGCAGACATTCTAACTCATTACTACAAAGGATAATGCTGAACTATCAACTTTATGGAAGATTTGTTATCAGAAAATGAATGGAGATCACTTAAATGTAGGTATAGTGGAGCGGCATCGTAAAAAATGTGATGAGAACTCACTGGATTGAGACTAAACAGCTGTGTGGCCATAAGAAATCACTTGCTAGTGAGACTAATCAGAAAAAAAGGCTTCAATTTGTTAGGGAGCATAAAGATTTGACTTTGGAGCAAAAGTAGAAGGTCATTTGAGCTGATCAGTCCAGATTTACCGTAATGTATAGTGCCCACTGTACATGCCTCTGAAGTGTTATGGATTTTTTTTCTTCCCTGATGGTAGGGCCATATTCTAGGACTCAAATTGTGAAAGGGTAATCATTTTCACGCGTGACTTGGCCACCAGATTGCACACCCTGATTAAAACTAAAAAAAAAAAAAGTTTCAGTCACTGAAACTTCACTGAAAGTCTTAGTGTGTGCGACTTTTTATTTTTGGTCTGACCAGTCAATGTAAGAGGCAATGCAATGGATGTCTACTGACTTATTCAGTTTTGATGTCAAAAAGATTATGTCACTTGAAAAGTGCTACAATGTGCAACTTGCCAATTAAGCTAAGTTTTAGGAAAACTAAAAAAGGAGATTTTTTACAAAACTCTATAGAATTTAATTTGTATAGTGTTTTTTTTTTCTTTTTTCAATTTTTTACATACAAAAAAAAGGCAAAATATATATATATATATTTTTTTTCATATTTCAGATTCTTTAAAGTGATCATAATTTAAATTAATGACACGCAATCATCATGATGGGAACTCCTTCAAGATTGGTGGAAAATCATTCCAGGTGACTACCTGATGAAGCTGGTTGAGAGAATGCCAAGAGTGTGCAAAGCTGTCATCGTAGCAAAGGATTTTAAGATATAAAACAGCGTAGAATTTTGCAGTATTTTCCAGCGTTTTGCTTGCTGCATAATTTTGTTTTATTTCATAGATTTGTTGCCTTTAATATTATACTGTTATACAATGAAGAAATATCCTTGAATTACCTGTACTGTCTAACTTCCTGATAAATGTTTTTTAATTAGTACTGTAAAAATTTGGAATGAGAGCATAATGTGCTGCGGAAACATGTTTGTAATCCAAAACACATGTATATCAAAGCGAATTACTCACTCACTCACTCATCATCTATACAACTTTATCCTGTATTCAGGGTCGCGGGGTGCCTACAGCCTATCCCAGGAACATGAGGCGTAGAACATGCTGGACAAGGTGCCAATCCATTGAAGGGCACACACAGACACACACTCATTCACACAATACGAACAATTTGGGAACGCCAATTAGCCTAATCTGCATGTCGTTGGACTGTGGGAGGAAACTGGAGTACCCAGAGCACGGGGAGAACATGCAAACTCCATGCACACAGAGATGGGAATCAAACCTGGCCGGGAATCAAAGCAAATTAACCTATACAAAATAATTAAAACTTAGATGATTTGTTCCACAGCCCGCAAATATCCATATTAAAATAATTAAAGTAAAATATAACATTTTTTAATTAAAACAAAATATAAAGTAAAAATAAAACTAATTAACCTGGACTTTACCTTTGAAAAGAATTGTGGCTGGTGTGAGGGAGATGAGAGAGAGGAGGAGGAGGGGTAATTGCGTAGGATGTGTGACTTTAACGCTTAAACAGAATCATCGCTCACACTGCTACAGTATAGCCTTTTTAATCTTTTTCTTCATAAGGGCCATCATTGCATTACAGTTTCTAAAGAAGAGTCACTACACTTGGACATAAAATTGAAAAAATGCTTTACGTGCACACGTGGTGAAAATGTTATAGTAAACAGTATACACGCGCACAGATGTTGACTATACACACATGCACAAAATTGTTGGTACCCTTCGGTCAATGAAAGAAAAACTCACAATGGTCACAGAAATAACTTTAATCTGACAAAAGTAATAATAAATAAGAATTCTATGAATGTTAACCAATGAAAGTCAGACATTGCTTTTCAACCATGCTTCAACGGAATAAAAAAAAAAAAAAGAAAACTCAAAAACTCATGGAACAGGCCTGGACAAAAATGATGGTACCCCTAACTTAATAGTTTGTTGCACAACCTTTTGAGTCAATCACTGCAATCAAACGATTCCTGTAACTGTCAATGAGACTTCTTCACCTCTCTGCAGGTATTTTGGCCCACTCCTCATGAGCAAGCTGCTCCAGTTGTTTCCGGTTTGAAGGCTGCCTTTTCCAGACAGCATGTTTCAGCTCCTTCCAAAGATGCTCAATAGGATTGAGGTCAGGGCTCATAGAAGGCCACTTTAGAATAGTCCAATGTTTTCCTCTTAGCCATTCTTGGGTGTTTTTAGCTGTGTGTTTTAGGTCATTGTCCTGTTACAAGACCCATGACCTGCGACTGAGACCCAGCTTTCTGACACTGGCCAGCACATTTCTCTCTAGAATCCCTTGATAGACTTGAGATTTCATTGTACCCTGCACAGATTCAAGACACCCTGTGCCAGATGCAGCAAAGCAGCCCCAGAACATAACAGAGCCTCCTCCATGTTTCACAGTAGGGACAGTGTTCTTTTCTTGATATGCTTCATTTTTCCATCTGTGAACATAGAGCTGATTTGCCTTGGCAAAAAGTTTCATTTTTGTCTCATCTGTCCATAGGACATTCTCCCAGAAGCTTTGTGGCTTGTCAACATGTAGTTTGGCATATTCCAGTCTGGCTTTTTTATGATTTGTTTTCAACAATGGTGTCCTCCTTGGTCGTCTCCCATGGCTCAAACAACGACGGATGGTGCGAGCCGACACTGATGTTCCTTGAGCATGAAGTTCACCTTGGATCTCTTTAGAAGTCTTTCTGGGCTCTTTTGTTACCATTCGGATTATCCGTCTCTTTGATTTGTCATCAATTTTCTTCCTGCGGCCACGTCCAGGGAGGTTGGCTACAGTCCCATGGATCTTACATTTCTGAATAATATGTGCAACTGTAGTCACAGGAACATCTAGCTGCTTGGAGATGGTCTTATAGCCTTTACCTTTAACATGCTTGTCTATAATTTTCTTTTGAATCTCCTGGGACAACTCTTTCCTTCGCTTCCTCTGGTCCATGTTGAGTGTGGTACATACCATGTCACCAAACAACACAGTGACTACCTAGAGCCCTATATATAGGCCCACTGACTGATTACAAGATTGTAGACACCTATGATGCATAGTGGACACACCTTGAATTAACATGTCCCTTTGGTCACATTATTTTCAGTATTTTCTAGGGATACCATCATTTTTGTCCAGGCCTGTTCCATGAGTTTATTTTTTTAAATAATTCTGTTGAAGCATGGTTGAAAAGCAATGTCTGACGTTCATTGGTTAACATTCATAGAATTTTTTTAAATTATTACTTTTGTCAGTTATTTATGTGACCACTGTGAGTTTTTCTGTCATTGACCGAAGGGTACCAACAATTTTGTCGACGTGTGTACAAGTGACTGAGACCAAGCATGGGAAACAATTACCCACAATCCGGCATCGCGAGAGAGAAGAACCATTGGCTCAGGTGTGATCAAATAATGCTTGGCAGATAAAGCATATACTTGTATTACAAGATCTCGCTCTCGCGTTTATCAAGTTAAAATTTACTTTTTGCTAAAAGTTACAGTACTTGCAATCCAAGATTTTTCTGTAAATAATCGTTTTTTTTTTTGTTTGTTTTTTTGCTCGACTCAGGTGCTATGTCAATTTCAGTACAATACTGACGAAAGCAGACAGCTGATGCATCTTGGATGGAGGTTTTATAAAAGATTAATAAGATAGATGCCACTTATACAGTGCCTTGCAAAAGTATTCATACCCCTTGAACTTTTCCACATTTAGTAACGTTACAACCAGTCTTAGCAGTTTGACACAGAGCAGTTTTTTTTTTTAAAGGTAAGCACACCTGGATCTTAAGGACATACTCCCTTGTAGCATGAAGTTCAAACACTTTGTTTGACCGCAGCTCTCCGTTCCTGTCTAGAGTGAATGCATTGTCCTCGTTTCCAGACACAATTAGGAATTCAAAAGGGCTTCCATTTCGTGGAGAGTCGTTATCAGAGACAGAAAGGGTCAGAATGGTGGTACCTGCAGGTTTGTTCAGCTGAAAATGCACATAATTAAAAGTTTATTCTAACAGACGATTATTGATGAACATTTATTTTCTGATACAAGGCTGTTCTCTAGATATAAAGTTGTTCCATTCTGTAACAGTATAACAATTCTAAGACACCCTGAGCACACACCTGAATAACTGCTGAAGCATTCTCTGGGGAAAACACTGGAGCATTGTCGTTCACATCAGCAATATCAATGTTCACAGGTACCGTTGTGGACATCGCAGGAGATCCACTATCGAATGCTTGAACTATCAACGTGTAGCTGGAGACCTTAGTTTGGATATAAGAAGATTTAAGATGAGTACGATTAAAATAACATTAAAATACTAGGGTTAGATACTGATGATGCTATTATACTAACAAACAAATTAAGTCCTGGTAATGGTTGGGCTCATATATCCACTAAAAGAGAAGCATCACTCTAAATAAATATCAAGTTATTCTGAATAATTCTAATCAGTGGAGGTGTGATAGTGTGACTTGTCTAACTAACATGACTTCCACAACATTTTGCAGTGACATGCTATTTCATCATTTATTTTTCGACAGGACAATGACCCCAAACACACTTCTAAGTTATGTAAGAGCCATTTCTCCAAGATGGAGAGTTATGAAGTGCAGCATCAGATGGCCTGTCTTTAAAATCAGCTGATCTAAATTCAACTGAGATGGTTTGGGATGGGTTGGACCAGAGAGTGAAGGAAAAGCAGCCAACAAGTACTCAACACTTCCGAAAAATCCTTTTGGAAAACCATTTCAGGTGACTACCTCATCAGACTGACTGAAATAATGGCAAAAAAGTGCAAAGCTGTCATCAAAGCAAAAGGTGGCTACTTTGAAGAATGAAAAATATAAAACATACTCTTGGTTTTTAAAAGCATTTTAGTTACCCACATAATTCCATATTTTGTATGTCATAATTTCAGTATTCATATGAATATTTATAAAAATAAATAAAAAACATTAAATAAATATGTCCAAACTTTTGACATGTACAGTGTGGCATGCGCCAGTGATGGGTGTGCGCCGTGTTGTCTGCAGGTGTGCGAAGGGGCGGAGCCGCGGCAAAGGGCATGGCTGGTAAATTATCATTGTTAATGGATCTCGGGCTTTCGCTATGCTATAAAAACAAGCCAGGGTAGAGTAGCTCAAGGTCTGGAGGTCTACGGAGCAGAGTCACGCAGTGGACGCAATGATGTGGAAGAGTGGCAAGCAAGCTGGGTGATGTAACGCACCCCAGGGACTTCAAATGCATAGAACCGAATGCCGCTGTTTAATCTCCGCAAAAAGACTGCACAAGTTCCTGCGGTACTTTTACTTTTGCTAAAGAGCCAGCTTTCGTGATCCTGCCTCAGAAGAGGGTCTTCACATTAAGGCTCCCATTCCCCAGCCAAACCCGTTACAACAGTATAAATACCATGTATCTGTTGGTCTACAAGAGATACATGCAACCACAATAAATGGGAAGACTGCTTGCATGACGGGTGTCCAGAAGATGATCAACACCCTCTGCAAGAAGAGTAAGCCACAGAAGGTTTAAATGAAACATTTACTGGAAGAAAAAAGGAGAAGAAGCAACATGTATGACCGCAGCCATAAGAGATTGTCAAACAAAGCTGATGCAAGAACTTGGGAGAGCTTCATAAGTAGTGAAGAGGAGTGAGACTGAAGTCAGAGCATCAGAGCCACCACATACAGTACAGACATCTACAGGATACGGGCAACCACTGCTGCACGCCTAATATCAAGCCACTACTGAACCAGAGCAATCATCAGAAGCATCTTACCTAGGGTAAGGAGAAAAACAGCAATTAATATATAAGAATGCTGTTCATTCATCCTATACAGTTGCAGAAACTTGTAGAATCTATGTGACTAATGGCTAAGCTGTTATAGCAACAGCACCTTAGACACATTACTAATGTTATGTTATTGCGTCCTTCAATGTGTTTGTAAATTGAAAAACGTTGGAGGGATGTAGCCTTAAAAAACTGGACACTGACAGCCATGTCTTACTGTACAATACATACTTATCTATAAGACTCTAAACACAAGGCATTGGTGATTTATTCTTTGTGAGAGTCATAAAGGTTGTTTAAAAATCTAACCTTCTCTCTATCAAGTGCCTTGTTGACCTTCAATAGCCCTGTGACAGGATCGATCCAGAACTGGTTCCCTTGGTCTCCTCTCAAGATTGAGTAAGTAATTCTCCCATTTACTTGGCTGTCAAGGTCTTCTGCTAATAACTTCACATCACAAACACACACAAAGCAACTGCCTTAAGAAGAGTAAAACCATCAAGTGCCTTGTTTTCTGCAAATTAACTTAATTCAATAAAAATAATTGAAAACTTTTACCTTAATAATTACATTTAAGAGATAACTGGACATAATTAAGCACTGGCTAAAATATTTGAATGAATAATTATCCAGTAGTGTTTAATAACTGCTAAATATAACCACACATTAATTAACCATACCCTAATGATGGTCTCTCCACTGGCAGTGTCTTCACTGATCAGAACATTATAAATCTCTTCACTAAAGTAAGGTGCATTATCATTAACATCCATCACGTCAATGCTTATGATTGTGGATGATTTCAGAGGAGGGGTTCCACCATCCACAGCCTCAACTTTAAGGAAAAAGTCTTTACAGACTTCATAGTCCAAATCATCGGCCACTGAGATGCTGCCTGGAATAATAAAGAATACGAATTAGTCTTTAGTACAGCCCAGGTGTGGTGACTGGGGTCACCCAGTTTCCTTTTTGCAATTGTTTCAGAACTCCATATATAGAAACCTGGTTCTGTGTTTTTCTGCTGTAACAGACTGGAAACACACCATATATTAATTAAACCACAATTGTGGAAAGTGTATCAGATGTGTTAGAGCAAGAAAAGCACAGTACAGATTGGATGTTACAGGACTGGATAAAACAATGTTATGTGCATAATTAGGAAAACTAGAAAAAGGGTGAACTAGAAATATTTTTCTCAAACATTTCTACATAGAAAACATCTTAAATGCAATAAAGCCTTAACTTTCTAAACATATACCCATTTGAAACAGTGGAATGCTGGATGCACAATTATATACTTTCACATGAGCAATTTTCTGCCCTTCCCCAAACTGCTATCCTCAAATTATAGTTAATTTTTCTGATTTGTCTTCTGCACTTGTCCTTTAATATAAGCAGAAAGTGGAAAGTTGTTGTTAAATATTTTATTTGTACTTACAGTGAAATGCACACTACCAGTCATAGGTTTGGACACACCATCAAATCCCATGGTCTTTCCTGATTTTTATTTCTTTCTACATTGTAAAACAATGCTGATGGCATCCAAAATATGCAATCATATCCTTTGAATAGTTAATATTGAGGTGTGTCTGGTATTTATTAATTTAAAATCTTCATAACTAATTAATTTTTTTAATTTTGAGGTTGGTAACTCTAAATGAAGTTCTCCTCTGCATCTGAACAGCTGACCTTTGTGTCTTAAAATAACAAGTGACACTTAATTGGACAATTAGATATGTGTTATTTTATAGTTTGGAAAAAACAGTATTGTTCTAGAATGTAGAAAAATATATCCAAAATTGTTTCCAAATTTTTGACTGTTATTTTAGGTGTTAGAGTTTGAGGTGAATCCCTTATGTTTCATTAAAAAAGTAAGACCTTGTCTACAAACAGCACCAATCATTCGCTCACCTAAGGCCTTATCGATGTAAAACTTCCCAAGTTCGTTGCCTGCAATGATACTATAGTAGATCTCCGCATTGATACCAATGTCTTCACTGGAAGCAAAGACCCTCAACAACTCTGTTCCCACAGCAACATCTTCAGGTACCGTAACAGCATAATCCTGCTTCTGGAAGACTGGTGGATTATCATTGACATCCAGAACCATGACAATGAGGTCTACCTGTGTGGAGAGGGAGCTGACAGCCCCTGTTTGGTCTGCAGCCTGCACCCTCACCCGGTATGAGTCTTGGATCTCTCGATCCAAAGGTTTCTCCAGAATTACCACTCCAGAAAAAGGGTTAATGGAGAAGGCGCCATCAGCAGAGTCCACTAGAGAGTATGTGATTTTTCTGTTTAGGCCTGCAGAAACACAGAGTACCATCAAACAGACCACTATCAATTAGATTTTTCTAAATTACTTTTTATTTCTTAATTTAGGCAGACATGAACACATGTGTCAGAGATAACCCCTAGAGGGCGCCAAAGCGCCCAGAGACTTCCGTTGATTTTCTGTTTTCTTTATGTTCTTTTCTGTGTAAAACTCCATGTCCCAGAATGCACCACGGTCAGGTGATGGGAGCGCTCACCTGAACTGAGTTGGCTCATTAGTTTGATTATAAATGTTCTTGAGTTTCACCAGTCTAGGTCTTGCATCAGTATGATTAGGTTTGCTGTTCTTTTTGGGTTTTGACTGTCTCAAGTTAAGTGGTTTGTTTGTTTCTCTGTTAAGTTCTGTTTATTCTCCTAGCCTTATGTATTCTCTTAGTCTGTTACATATTGTTTGTCTCCAGTTTTATCTGTCATGTTTTGTTTAGCTCCTGTTTAAGTTTCTATTCAGTTTCCCTTGTGTTTATGATTTATTAAAGGACTTTCACCCGCACGTCACCTCTGCAGATATGCCTTTTCTTATACCCATGTACAGCACCCGTTACAACATGAAAAATAAACCAACCAGCTTAAGACCATTTAGAAGAAGTGTTGTCAAATTCTTCTTAGCAAACCCTTGTGATATTTAATTGGTGTAAGAACATGAATTACTGCTAATTTTTCTGTATTATAGAATAAAGCAATCAATCTTAGGGGAGCACAGTTGTAGCACTAGACTTTCACACAACCTACAGCAAATGTTTTTTTTTTTTTTCTATTGAACTGTAAATATAAATCCCGGTAAAAGGAATAAGCCATGCGGAAAACACCAATGCAATAAGAATTAAATGTAGATAAGTGTGTCCTGTTCAGAAGGCTCTCTTTAAATAATGTTGACCTTGGAACGGTAGATGTGAAGTGAATATCTAATAGAAAACCCACTTAATGACAATAATGACCACGAAATAATACCTGTAGTCCATTAACATGAGAAGCAAACATAAAAAAACAGCCTACTGTATGTGTTACAAGGAAAATATACTATTGAAGTACTCACTCTCATCAGGATCCTCAGCTTGCAGACGTGTTAGTGGGGTTTTAGGTGCAGTATTTTCAAACACACTGGCTAGAAACTCAGTGTAAAAGAAGAAAGGAGCATTATCATTTACATCTATTACAGTGAGAAAGATATCAGAGCGACAGAATAAGCCACCTCCATCTGTAGCCTGCACTATTAGATTATAGGTTTGAGTCCTCTCCCGGTCCATTTGAGAGGCAGTCTTCAGCTCACCTAAAAAATAAATAAACACAATTAAAAATAGGCAGGAAATATAGAACATATGTAGATACAGAGTGTATAAAAATTCAAACACCACTGTTAAGATTGTCAGAAGTTTGTATTATAGGCCACATAACTGCTCAGAATTACAAGATCACATTGAGGGGAAGGTGGCCAAGGTAGCCACAGCAAAAAAGCAAGCAAACTGACCTCAAATGCAAAAATACAATACAATTAATTGCAGTATGCCTAACTTTTCTTTTACATGTCAGGGTTGCCCTTTATCACCACTCTAGTGTTCCCCATTGGACTTGGGTTTGGTGCGTGGGAACGTTTGAATTGACTTAGGTGTTATATATTTAAAATTTTTGTTTACAGTCTTCTGTTTCACAGGTTCAAGACCCAACCTCCAGCATAGATGCGCTCTCACTAATATTTTTGTCTGCCTGAGCTGACTGGTAACAAAGAGTAGATGAGATAGATGGTGCTAGATGGACCTCAGGGTGCTTTGAAGACAGACAGGCAGATGAGAGTGACCAGCCTTCATACTGTAGATAACTGCCTCACAATGCATGGACAATCTGTAGGGCTTTCAGCACTCAGTGTTCAAGGCCCAAAGGTGTTCAAGGCTCTCCGCATACCAAATACAATGGTGGGACAGCAGCTGTACATCATCCAGCATCAAACAAAGGAGCCTACCATTCAGCTGGACCATGGCAGACCTGCGCTCCTGCCACAGCATGTGGTCGAGTAATTACAGGAGTCCAAGCATGAAGGAGCAGTATTCATTACCCAGCTAGCTTAACTCCAGATCGAGGTCACCAGGCAGTCCTCCAGTAAAGTCTCTCTCTCTCTCTCTAGGTTCTCATCTCTGAGGATATCACTTGCTCAGGGACTGGTACAGTATGAACACTGTTGTCCACAGGTCAATCTACAGTGGAATAATTTGAAGCTTCCTGAGCAGCAACATCACCTTTCGGTTTGTAAACTGCATTACTCTCGACCGCTGAACTGTACAAAAAGTTGCACGAACAGGCCAGAGCATTGTTGGAGTTGAGTTTCCGTTCCTCCAAGACATAAAAAGAGCTCCTTGAATCATAAAAAAAAAAAACATAACCCACGAGCCACAGTTTATTCTCACTACTACCTACAGGTAGACAGTAACAAACTTAGGGACAGCTTTATCTCACGGGCAATATGGCTGCCTAACATCAATCAATCATACCAGTAAAAAAAAGAAAAAAAAGAAAATTCCTAAACACTTAGCAATGCTTATTATTTGTTACTACATTGTTGCGTGCTGCACCTCAACTGACTTTTCCAATGGAACAATGATGCTTTACAACTAGGGCAAAATTTTTAAATAATAATAAATAAATAAATAAATAGTATACATTTCTAAAAACTATATATATTGTTGAACAGTGAGGTATGGGTTATTAAACCCTGTTTTGGAAAAACCTCCCAGTTGAAATGTTTAGTACCAATAACAACCTTGTCAGTGCATTACATGATTTTTCTCAACACCGTCAGTCATTAAAAGATGTATTTAAATTATTTATATTTATTTTCTTTAAAACAGGCGTTTTGTCTAATAACCAAGTGTGTTTATAACTGTCATAATTATTTAAAAATAATACTTTAGATGTATTTGCTAACACGGTCACACAATAAGTTACATAAGGTGTTGACATGTTATGGTTGTGACCTCAACAGTCGCAATGTCAAATGTGTAAAATATAAACAAAGTATCAAACTTAAAAGTACCTGAGCAACTGAACAGGTTATACAAACAAGGAGTCATAAAGGGGTCATTGGCGTTTCGGTTGATCACAAGATTGCCTGAGTTTATTTATTTTTAGAAATGTCGGACATAAATTCAAATGAAGACAGAAAGTCAGAACATAAATTCAGCAAATTAAAACTTTGAGTTAAAAATTGTAATGAATTAATTTTTAACAACCATATATCAGTAGAAGGTTAAAAATGCTAAGGTTAAAACTGCCAGGCAGGAGGTCTATAGGAAGACCAAAGAGGGGATTTATGGGTGCAGTGGGAGAGGACATAAAGTTAGTTGGTGTGAGGAAGAGGATGCAGAGGATAGGGTTAGATGGAGGCAGATAATTCGCTGTGGTGACCCCTGAAAGGGAACAGCCGAAAGACAGAGAAGAGGAATAATTAATTAACATGTACTTATTTTACTTAGCACACAAGAAGTTATTTCATATATTTTAACATCTCTTCGATTTCCTGGCCTGCAAATAACTCATTTGACCTGAGTTTGTAGGAGTAAGAGTGCCTTCCTCTTGTCACCTTATTTATTTATTTATTTATTTCATTGTTCTTACCTTTTCCTTTTAATACTTTCTTTGATTTTTAGTCCTTTATTGTCCACTCTCCCTAGAGAAACATTAATGTCTATCTCAATTTTATTTAGGGTTGACTTTGCTATACCATCTGCCATTTCATTTCCCTCAATTGCAGTGTGTCCAGGTACCCAGCATACTGTATCTTTGTATTTAAATGCATCCTGTTATCCCTGTTCTCACTGAAATGACTAAAGCTAGCCTTGTTAGGCCTGTTAGCATAGAAATACTTTCTATTAGACTGTTAGCCCTGCTTGACTGAAATGCTATGTCTTAGCACTATTAGTAATAAAATGTTTCCTGTTAGCACTGTTAGCATTAAAATGCATCCTGATATCCTTGCATCCTGATATCCTTGTAAAACGCCTTGTGGTAGCCACATCCTGTTTCTGAGATGGTTTTTGCTAACCCCTCTAGCACTGAAATATTTCCTGTTAACCCTGCTAGCAATCACATACCTCCCTTTAGTCCTATCATTGAAATGCTTCCTGTCAGTATGGAAATGCTTTCTTTTAGGCCTGTAGCCTGAGAGATGATACTGTTAAGTCAGAGATGTTTCCTGTCATCCCTGGCCTGCCTGTGGCATGCCCTGCCACATCCTGTTTCACACAAGCCACACCCTGCTTTACCTGAGCCACGCCCTGCCCTTACTCAGCCAGACACTGCACCATTCCCATGCCAAGTTCTAGCATCAGCCCCCCTGACCACTCCCTGGCTCATGCTTATGTCCAACTAAACCACAATCTCCATGTTGGAAAGCCCGGAATATATTTTTTTTCCTGGACCAACCTTAGGCCTCCTGGAGTAGCTCTTTGGTGGGGCGCGATGTCAGGTCTGATCCCTAGCAGTTCGATATTGTGGGTGCACCCTGTTGGACTCTTTGTGTTCTCTTTTGTAGACATTTAGCTCTTGTTCAGACTGGCAGCCCAAATCCAATATTTGCCATATCCGGATTGGAATCAGTTTGGAATCAAATTGCTTTCATGTAGTCAGAATAGTATAAAAACCACACACACACACACACACACACACACACACACACACACACACACACACACACACAAACATACACACATACACACACACACACTGTGAAACTGATCTGATTTGATCCATTTAAACTGAAAACAGGGGTGGTCTGAAATCAGATTAAAATCAAATTCCTAAAGATGTGTCTCAGTCTAGTGCTCTTCCCACTCATAACTGTCCATTCCTTTACTTGCAAAGTGATGCAGAAGATTAAGTCCACATTATCACCTGGTATGAACATGGACTCATGGTTAAAAATAAAAACAAGCAGAAACGCTGATGTTATCTGGTTCGATGGAGTTGTTCTGTACCACAACTAGACAGTAATATGACCTGAAGGGTGAGATGTGATATCTCCTTTCATATCTTTCTTGTTTTTATCTGTCCTGTTATAAGTCATCAGCATTTGACATCACACAACTCATGCTACGCATTGTGCCTATGGCATTGTTACCACAGCAACCAACACAGATACGTGGAAAATGTGTCAGATTTGGATGCCAGTCTCACCAGAGCCAAAACGGATCTGATCAGTTTTAAATAACAGTATTGACAGTCATTCCTAAAGATCAGATGTGTGGAACAAATGGAATTTGTCTGCAGCCTGAACTACAATTAAATTTATATACTGTAGATGTTTGGTAGTGTTCTGTTTAGTGTTCTGTTTGTGTTCTGTTTAGTGTTTGTTAGTGTTCTGTTTAGTGTTCTGTTGTGTTCTGTTAGTGTTAGTGTTCTGTTATTTTATCACTGATTGGTTCTAGTTGTGTTGTCATGCTGTAACCCACTTTTTATTTAGTTTTATTGCTTCTTTTGTTCTGTCATTGCTGAGTTGCTAAGTTTAAATTTTTTAATTTCTATTTGCTTTTCTGACACAGATCTCCCATTTCAGCTGGTGTACTAGTACACCTGAAACAGAAAGTTACTTTTAGAAGGATCTGGCCATAAGATGCAGGTGCCTTCTGTCTAGGTTTTCTTGTGGAACATGTTTTGCCAGTTTGGTTTTAAAGTATATGGTTACAGAATCTCATCTTTACCAGTGTTAGTATCCATATAGAAGTCTTCAACTCCAATGCCAAATAAGGAGTACTGAATTTCTGAATTGATACCGATGTCAGAATCTGTAGCTCCAACAGTCAGAATTCCATAATTAATGGGTATGTCCTCTGGAAAGGATGCCTCATATATAGCCTGGCAAAACAGAAAGGCAAAAAGGAAAAAATAGCAAAGAGTATTTGTTAATTATGTAAAAGAACACTATTACTACATAATAAGTGTATTATTATTATTATTATTATTATTATTATTATTATTATTATTATTGTTGTTGTTGTTGTTGTTGTTGTTATTGTTGTTGTTGATATCAAGTTTTTTTTCAGTGTACTGCTGTTGTCACTCATGTGTATTAATGTTCAGAATTACTTACTGCAACTTATTAGAGACTAACAAAATATTATGAAATAATATAACAGCTAAAATCATGTAGTGGTAAAAGTAAATGGGATCCTTAATGCTAATTTTGCTATCCTAAATTAAAAAGTTATTGTTTTTAATTATTTCTTCACTTTTTTTATTTGGATTTTTGTATACTGACAAGAATAAGACATTTATTAAGACACTTTATAAATGTTAATTCCTGTCCACAAAGGCAAAATCATTTTAAGTGTACAAAAGGAAGAGTTAACCAACCATTGAATAGATTGTGTAGAAATACAGATATATTTCTTGAATTTTTTTAAATGTTTATATTTGTTTAATGTTTAATGTTTATATTTTAAAATACTAAGACATACTGTAGAAACATTCAGATATTAGTACCTCCTCTTTTAATTATTATTTTTTTGTGTAAAAATATAATAAAAATAATCTGACCATATTGGGACTTATGTAAATACAACCATGCACAGAACAATTACAGTATGCAATTATTTATTTAGCAAAAATGAAGCAAAAAAAAAAACTGTGGGCAATACTAAGAACACCCTTACTGCTTCAACAGGATTTAAGATGGTAAGTTGCAGTCAGGTGCTGCTAATCATCAGCACTTGATTATCTCATCATTAGCAGGTGACGTCTATAGAAGCAGATGTTTTGTCAGTTTGCTGGTCTGGAGCAATTAGGTGTGTTAACACAATGAGAGAAAGGCATAAGCATTGGTCTTAGAGAAGCAATTGTTGCTGCAAAGTAATCTGGAAAGGCTTATAAAACCATTTTCAAACCATTTGTAGTCCAGTGTTCAAAAATGACAAAGAGTCACAAGTGGAAAGCATTCACCACAGTTGCCAATCTTACCAGAAATGGATGTCCCAAGACACATTCACCCCAAGGTCAGACTGTGCAATGCTCAGAGATCCAAGAGCTCATGGACCTTGCAACACATATCGACATTCGCAAATGTGCTCACTATCAGACGGACCATCAGTGGTCCAGAACCCCAGTTCTTATGCAACCACCAGTCTCAACCGTCACCATGCCTACCCTCGAAACCCTACATGAGCCCATGCAGATTGGTCGCATTCGTATCTCGTTAAAGGAACACCAGCGATGTCTCAATGAGGGCTCCTGCTTCTACTCTGGTCAAGCAGGTCATCTATTACGTACCTGCCCATTAAAAGCCCAGGGCCCCCGGTAATTCTGGGGAGTACAGGGGGCCCCCTCATTCAGCTCATTCCCAGATCCATGACCACTGTTTTCCGTAACCTTGACCTACAGTACGATGACCGGTCGCATGTCCTGAATGCCCTCGTAGACTCCGGGGCAGATCAAAACCTGATAGCTGCCTCCACGATCACTAAGCTCAAGATTCCTTCTGTTCCACTTAGTCGACCATTCCACATCCAGGGACTAGATGGCAGCAGACTCCCTCCGATCACGCACCACTCAGCCCCACTCAGCCCCACTCAGCCCCACTCACACTTCAATTCTCAGGGAACCACACCGAAGATATCTCCCGCTTAATTATCAAGAGCCCTCATGCACCAGTTGCCCTTGGCCTCCCATGGTTAAAGCAAAATAACCCCCACAAATGTCTCAAAGAAATGTCTTTGAATGGAGCCTGCTTGTCTTCCTGTCTTCGTTCTGCCTCTTCCAAGAATGAATTTACCACGTCTCAAGAAGAGATCCCCAGCTTGTCCAAGGTCCCCACTGAATATCATGATCTGAAACAAGTTTTTGGTAAGTCTCACTCCCTCCCCACCACCCCTACAATTGTGCCATTGACCTCCTCCCTAGCACCTCGCCGCCAAAGGGATGTCTCTATGCCTATCGCGCCCCGAAAGAAAGGCAATGGAACTCGACATCTCTGAATCCCTAGCCGCGGGCATCATGCGCTCCTCCTCTTTCCCAGCTGCCGCTGCATACTTTTTCGTAGAGAAAAAAGATTCCCTGCATAGATTACAGGGAACTCAATGAAATCACGGTCAAGAATCGATACTCGCTCCCCTTGACGTCTACAGCCTTTAAGCTACTGAAAGATGCCCGCATCTTCACTAAACTGGACCTGAGGAACGCTTACCATTTAGTCCAGATCATGGAGGGTGATGAGCGGAAGACGGCCTTCAACACCCCCGCTGGCCATTACGAATATCTGGTAGTTCCTTCTGGCCTAACCACACGTAGCTCTGGCATCCTGACTCAAGGATCCACGAGCCCGGAGTAGCATTGACATCCGGACTATAAAATCTAACAAACGTGTGTGGAGAGGACCAGCCTGCCGCATCACACACCTGCTGCAGGGGGACGCCTCTTGCCAGAGTAATTGATGAGGCAATCCACCTGGTTGAATGAGCCCTGATTCCCAGAGGCGAAGTGTGACCACGCGCCTCATAGGCTAGGGCAATAGCATCTCTCACCCAGTGTGACAGAGTCTGTCTAGTGGCGACCGCCCCCCGGTTGCGACCCCCATGGCAAATAAAGAGCTGCTCTGACTTACGCCACTGGCTAGTGCAGTGGATGTAAATCCGAAGAGCACATACTGGACACGGTAAGTGAAGTCTTTCCTGCTAGGGAGCTCTGAAAGGCGGAGGACAGAAGACTTTGAGAACGACTGGGTGCATGGTCGAGAATGGAACCTTGGGAAGATAGTTCGGGTGAGGATGCAGAATAGCTTTGACTAGCCCAGGGGCAAAGTCTAGGCAGGATGGGGAGACTGACAGAGCCTGCAGATCCCCAATCCTCTTCAAAGAAGTAATAGCCATAAGAAAAACCATCTTAAGAGGCAGAAGCCTGACAGGCGCTGACTCTAGTGGTTCGAAAGGGGTGTCAGCCACCCCTTCGAATACAATAGCTAAGTCCCATGAAGGGACCGTCACTCTAGTGGGCGGCCTCAACCTGTTTAGCTCCACGAATAAAATGGGCAACTAAATGGTGCTTTTCCACAGAAACCCCATCGGTCAGAGCGTGCCGAAATAGCGGCTATGTATGTTCTGAGAGTACTAGGGCATAAGCCAGAGGACAACTTTTCTTGCAGAAACTTCAGCACTGAAACAATCTGGCTGTGGACTGGGTCTACATGTCATACCATGCACCAACTTTCAAATACACTCCATTTGAGGGCATAAGTTCTTCTAGTGAAGGGAGCCCTGGCACTTGAAATGGTTTCAATTACGCTGGCTGGCTGGCATGTCTTAGTTGGTCCCCTTCAGGGGCCAAACATGAAGGTTCCAGAGCTCAGGCCGGGGATGAAATACTGTTCCCTGCGCCTGAGACAGAAGATCCCTCCTCACTGGAATCACCCAGGGTGAGCCGTCGAGGAGATATTTTAGATCCGAGAACCACACTCTGGTCGGCCACTGGGGCGCTATCGATAAGAGGCCCTGTTGACGGACACTCGCCAGGACTCCTGGGAGCAGAACTATCAGAGGAAACGCATAAAGGCGTAATATGGGCCACAAGTGGGCCATGGCGTCCAGACCCAGGGGAGCTGGAGGAGTCAGTGTAGTAAAGGGGGTGGAGTTTCCAGTCCCCATGTGTCACAGCTTGTCTGGATAGCAAGTCCGCTCCTACATTCATGTAAATTGAATGTAAATCGCTCTGAGGGACAGGAACTTGTCCTGTGCCCAAAGCAGAACCTGGTGCGCTAGCTTGTTGTCCACCCTTGCGATTTATGTACAAGTGTTGTACCACAGTGTTGTCCGCCCGCACTAGGACATGGTAGCCTCTCAACCGCTGGAGGAAGTGTTTCAGGTCCAGAAACAGAGCCATCATTTCGAGGCAATTGGTGTGCCATGCAAGAAGATGACCTCTCCAGCTCCCTTGTGCTGGACGGCCATCCAGGACCGCACCCCAGCCCGTAAGGGAAGCATCTGTCGTTAGCATCTTGCGACGACAAGATGAACCTAAAGTGGGACTCAAAGTCAGAAACCGGTGTCTGAACCACATAGAAAGGGTACGAAGCCCCGGCGCGTAACCCTTATTAGCCTCTGGGGATTGGCCCTTGAGTGAAATCCCCTGGCTCTTAGCCACAACTGAAAACGCCCTCATGTTCAGAAGGCCCAAAGGTATCACCGTGGATGCAGCTGCCATGAGACCTAAAGATCTTTGAAAGTGATGGAGTCACTTTCTGGCTTAGCTTGATTTCCTTCAGGGTGTTGAAGGATGGGTTCGACAAAAGTGGGAAACAGCTGTGCCCACCTTGTGATCGAATCCCATGTGACACCCAAATATGTTGTCCTCTGAACAGGAAAGAGTACGCCTGTCGTGGCGTTGAGTCTCAATCCTAAAGAATGGAGATGAGCTAGGATGACATCCCGATGTCGAAGCGCTAGCTATTAGACTGAGCTAGGATCAGCCAGTCGTCTATACAATTCAGAATACTGATGCCCTGGAATCATAGAGCCAGAGCTGCATCCGTGCATTTTATATGTGCGGGGCAACAGGGCTAGGCCAGATTGAAGGACCCGATACTGGTAAGCTTTGCCCCCGAAAGCAAACCTCAGGAACCTCCTGTGTTGTGGCAATATTTCTATATGAAAATATGCGTCATTCAGGTTGACCGTCACAAACCAAACCTCTGGTTGAATTTGAGAAACAAACATTTTGGCTGTCAACATTTTGATGTTCAGCCCAAGAAGATGTCAAATTGGACGCAACCCCCCATCTCTCGTTTGGCAGGGGAACATGCTCTATGGCCCCTTTTTGCCAGCAAACTCATTCTGTAACTGGCAAGTCAGCAGATGCGCTCGCTCTGGTTTCATGGAAGTGAAGACCACGCCATTGAAACGCGGAGAACGATGTGCAACGGAGGGGGGGGGGGGGGGTGTTAGGTGTCCGGCATCCTGAAACAAGGCAGGAAGGAACCGAGCACCTAACATTTCACTGGAGACCGCTGCTTCCCAAAACACCAGTGGTGGTGGAGATTAGACAACGGCCCCCATAGGGTACCAGGGAGGAGTCTTTATCCCTTATTGGAATTTTTACACGTCCCTCCCCAGGGGGAGACACCCCGTGGTCCTGGGCACGTCAACCTCAGGACTTCCTTTTTGGCGGAGATAATGCTCCTCAGGTCCGGTGCTTTTTTTTTCTCTTTGAGGCGGATTGCGAAGAGCGACGAGTCCTTCCCCTGTCTCTACGAGAGGAGCTCGTAGCTGGCTCGGCACACTCTCCTTCTGCGCCTCACGCCTCGTGGGGACCAGACCTGGTCGGGACTGGGTGACCGACAGTCCCGACTCCTGAGCACGGCAGGGGAGAAACCTCACAGAGGTCTGCTGATAGAGCTTCGCCTCTCGAACCTATTGGCGGCGGTGTTTACAGCGTGGCCAAAGAAGCCGGAAGGCGAGAGGGGGGGGCATCAAGAAGGAAAACGCAATCCCTGACCTCGATGCCCGTGAGGTTAAATCACAGATGTCTCTCCGTGGCGACAGCGGCAGCCATAGAACGGCCGATAGCACGGGTCGTCTACTTAGTGGCACAGAGAAATAAATCTGTGGCTCAGCACCATCAATAGACCCGCCAGTGCTCAGAACTCTTAGCAGGTGAGCTTGGTATGCCTGCAAACCTGCCATGGTGTGCAGGGCAGCACCAGCCTGACCCGCTGCCTGAAAAGCTTTCCCCACCAACGAAGATGTTAGTCTACACGGCTTGATGGGCAACGTGGGCTTTTTCAGGGAGGATGCGCTCCCAGGAGAGAGATAGCTCGCAAGCGTCTCTTCAATCTGGGGTATCATCATAAAACAGTAGATGAATAAGGCTTATTCCATGAAAGAGTTAACTCGTCATGGAGGTCGCCAAAAACGGGGAGGAACCCCTTGTTGAGGGCTATGAGCGCTTGGGGATTTTAATTTTTTTATTAATTAATTCATTTATTTATTTTTATTCTTTTATTATTTGTTTTTGCGGTGAGAGAGGAAATCTATTCGGCCCCTTCACAGAAAAAGGGCCGGTACACGCTTGAGAAACGGACGCTAAAACTTCCTGATCCGGGGAGAACGCGAGAGAAAGGGGGAATTCCGTCTCATGCGCGTCTGCCCGATCGGCACGCTATCTCCATGGAAGCAAGGGAGGAATCTCTTCCGTCTGCTCACAAGAAGCGCCGGAGCGCGCTTGAGAAGCGGACGCTAATAACTTCCTGATCCGGGGAGAGCGCGAGAAAAAGGGGGAAATCCCGTCTCATATGCACGCGAGCCCCAGCCATGCGCGCGAAGTGCCTTAATAGGGAGATCACAATGCTTGCACTTTCCTTGAAACCCAAGCACTCAAGAAAAGTCGTGCCATTATCGGTAAGTAAAGTTTTTCTTTCCTACCGTGATTCTGTTGCACACACACACACACGCAAACACAAAGCGGTCCTGAAGACAAAAAGATCTGAGTATGTTTCCGGTTCACTCCTATTTATAACCTGCACCTTATTCGGTGACGTCATGCCTGGCAGAGGTTATAAGCCGAAGTATTCGGCGGTTTTGCATCCGTGTGTGTGGCATCCGTGTGTGTAAGCCAAGCCATAATCACCTGCGACTCCATTCCACACTCCAGTCCACTGCTTTCTTTTTGCCGCCTCATTCACCGGCTCAGCACACCTGTTCTTCATTTCATTCATTACTCTGCTCTATATAACTCTTTCACAAACCACCACCTCTTGCCAGATTACTGTGTGCCCTCATGCCCAAGTTTCCAGCGGTTTTTTCTGCCTTGACTTTTGGATCTCGTCCCACGCTCTGTTTCACGGACCTTGCTCACGTTTCACGCTTTGGATGACTGTTTTTCAGATTTCTGGATATCGACTCTCGCTCACGTTTCATGACCACAATTCAGGATCACGGACTGTATTTGAATCCTCGACTTTGAACCACGCACGCTCAGGATCACGATTATTCCCCACTGTCCAAACTTGCATTCAGCGCATGCCGGCTCTTCACTCCTGCACTCACTGCTCAAGGCTTGCACCATGCCTCCTTTCATTCACAAAACTATCAGCACGTTGTTCATCACAGGATAACCGGCGCTGTTTTCCATACCCTCTCTGCGCATTGATCCACCTCGCCTGCTCGGATCATGACAGAGACGCAGTTATATGCCTCAGCAAAACCAGATGAGAAAAACTAGCTTACTAAAACTGAGCAATGTGTGGAGGACATATGAGTTTGGATGTTAATTAACTTTCTTCTGCTTAATCCTGATAAGACATAGTTCCACAAGCAGCTAGAAGCAACCTTTTGATCACACCGTAACTTTAAATGGCCTTTCTGTTCTGTACTGCAACAGTGAAAGACCTCGGTGTGATTTAAGATTCCAGCCTTTCATTTGAAGCTCATGTAGATAATATTACGAGGATAGCATTCTTTCACCTCGGAAATATTGCCAAGATAAGGAATACATTGTCACTAAATGATGCAGAAAAACTAGTTCATGCTATTATCAACTCTAGGTTGGTCTATTGTAACGCCTTACTGTCTGTTTGTTCAACTAGGTGAATTAACAAGCTTCAATTAGTCCAGAATGCAGCAGCGAGAGTCCTCACTAAAACCAGAAGATACGAGCACATCACCCCTATCTTATCCACAGTGCATTGGCTCCCTGTGAAATTTTGCATACATTTTTAAATATTACTATTTACAGTATGTATAAAACATTAAATGGTCTCGCGCTGCGGTATTTGAATGAACTGCTAGTGTCTTATGATCCGCCACACCTATTTCGATCAAAGGATGCAGGTTTCTTGTCAGTACCGCGTATTATGAAAACTACAGCAGGGGGCAGAGCTTTTTCTTGCAAAGCCCCAAAGTTATGGAATAGTCTTCCTATTAATGCTTGCCTTAGGGAAAGGAGCAGATCTGGGGGACTCATGGACGTAGAGTATTATGGTGAACTGGTATGTTTAGATGCTGTCTAGCCCACTTTCACTGATTACTCAGGTTTGAAGTGATTGGTCGCTTTACATCTCAGGGAGCCCTCATGTTTGTGTTTCCTTCTGGCTCTACCTTTTAGTTATGCTGTCATAGTTAGCCCTGCCGGAGTCCCTGCTTACACTCTGCACTAAATATACATTCACGTTATACATTGTGTAACAGTGACCATACCTAACTGCCATCTCTCCGTCTCTTCTGCTCTCTCCTCCTCTCTCTTCTCCTCTCTCTTCTTCTCTCTCTTTCCCTCTCCCTCTCCCTCTCACGTCACCCCTGAGCTGCCAGTGATCAAGACCTCCTCTGCCCCCTGGACCTGTCTGACTCGTCCTGGTGTCCAGCTTCTGGCTGGAGATGTGTGGTCTGCCTGGGATGCATGTGGTAACTGGGGACGGCTCCACTTTTCCACAAAGACGGTCCTGGCCTCAGCTGATGCTGACAGCTGTTCGCTGAGCAGTCATGACTGCAGTTGCTCGATAGTTCAGGATTGGAGTTTTCTATAGTCTACCTCAGCCTTCAATAACAAACTGGAGTCCATATTAACTCACACAGTATGATGCAGATCAATCCCAGCTATCCGTTATGAGGATGGGTTCCCTGTTTAGTCTGGTTGCTCTTAAGGTTTTTTCCTACTGCCATCTCAGGGAGTTTTTCCTTGCCACTGTCGCCCTTGTCCTCGGCTTGCTCATCAGGGACAATCTTATCATTTTGATTCATATCCATTCACACTCCATACAAATTTAAATAATTATTTTAATTGTGTAAAGCTGCTTTGCGACAATGTCAATTGTTAAAAGTGCTATACAAATAAAATTGAATTGAATTGACTTGAATTATTTGAAATTCCTCCAAAACCATGTGAGAGATGGAAAATGTCTAAAACTAAATAATTATGTCAAGGTATTGCTGTTAAAGGTGGATCTACAAGCCATTGAATCAAGTGGGATACTTAGTTTTGCCCTGATTTTTTCTTTTTGTCTTCATTTTTGTAAAATAAATAAGGGCAAGGTAAAAAAAAAAAAAAGTTATTTGTCATTGTTCGTCTAAGGTTGTATTTGCCTAATACTACCACACACAATAATCATCTCTAGAACAACTGTTGACTTTTATCATGTTTTTATACAAAAACACATAGAATTAAATGATGGGGTACTAACTTTTAAACATAACTATAAAATATTTATCATTTTAAATGTATTTATGTTATAAAGAATATTACATAGTGTAATAATATTAAGTATTTCAAATGATAATTTGAAGGCAAAAGTAATTCAAAGTACCGTAAAGATAAGTAAATAATTTTAAATGTCTATTGGGAATTTCAATTATACAGAAGATACATTGGGGACATGCTCGACATGTACAGTACAGACCAAAAGTTTGGACACACCTTCTCATTCAAAGAGTTTTTTTTTATTGTGTTCTTTAGCCCAAACAAGTCTCTTCTGCTTGTTGCCTGTCCTTAGCAGTGGTTTCCTAGCAGATATTCTATTCTGGCCTGATTCACACAGTCTCCTCTTAACAGTTGTTCTAGAGATGTGTCTGCTGCTAGAACTCTATGTGGCATTGACCTGGTCTCTGATCTGAGGTGCTGTTAACCTGCGATTTCTGAAGTTGGTGACTCGGATGAACTTATCCTCCGCAGCAGAGGTGACTCTTGGTCTTCCTTTCCTGGGGCGGTCCGCATGTGAGCCAGTTTCTTTGTAGCGCTTGATGGTTTTTGTGACTGCACTTGGTGACACTTTCATAGTTTTCCCAATTTTTCGGACTGACTGACCTTCATTTCTTAAAGTAATGATGGCCACTCGTTTTTCTTTACTTGGCTGCTTTTTTCTTGCCATAATACAAATTCAACCTCTTTGAATGAGAAGGTGTGTCCAAACATTTGGTCTGTACTGTAGCTTTTAACAAAGGTAATTTTATTTTACCCACACCTGGTTACATATAGGACTGTTGTCATTGGCATCAATGACGGTGACCTCCACAATCACATGGGTCACAAACAAGCTGTCAGAGGCAGTGATATTGAGTAGATATCGATCCTGCATCTCCCTATCCAATGCCCGCTTCACAAATAACTTCCACACTCCTTGCACTGTATCTACTGCAAACACCTCCCTAGGGTTGCCCCCTAGGCCAATGAAACCACAACCACAAAAAAATTTTAGATTTACAATTTATGTAATCACAATAATACATATGAATTTGTAACAGGTCCAATTTTATCCCAAGTGGTTCAATATCTGTTTCCATTTGAATTTGTGCTTTAAGCACCTATTACATTTGTCTCATAATTAAATCCTGCATATCTATTGGCTTTTACAATTTAAGTAATTTTCAGCAAATTTATTTTATTAGTAATGGAAATAAATGCAGTAACAAAAAGGTTAAATATGTCAATTTGCTCATTCACATAAGAATACGACACATAAACCTAGTTTTGTTTTATACAATGATTTTTCACTCCTCAGTTAATTGAATACAATGTACTTCACCATGCTACAAATGCATAGATAAATACATACCCGTGATATGAAGGCTGACAAGTCTATTCTGATCGGCCGTGTCTGAGTCCCGGGTGCTAAGAACACACACTATTTCTCCTATTTGGTCACTCTCCTTCACAGCAGCTCTGTAGTAGGCACTCTCAAAGATGGGAGGGTTGTCATTGATGTCAGCTATGGCAACAGTAACAGCAGCAGTAGAAGAGAGAGAGACTGTCTCCCCGAGATCTGATGCAACCACATTGAATGTGTACGATGGATATATTTCATGGTCCAGGTCTCTAAGAGTGGTGATCCATCCTGTTTTACTATCTACTGTAAACATAGTATTGATAGATGTTTGCTCAGAAGTTTGTTCTTTATCATGACTGAAGATTGATCCAAGGCTGTAGGTAACCTGGCCATTTGAGCCCCAGTCGGGGTCCAGAGCATTTACCCGCATGATCCTTGTACCTACAGAAATGCCCTCCATTACCATAGCTAAATATGAGCTAGTCTCAAAGGAAGGCTTATTGTCATTCACATCTAGGACTTTCACCTCCACATCAACAACAGACATGGATTCTACTAGATCTTCTCTCATGGTGGCAGACACTTTGAAATGATAAATGTTGATTAATTCATAGTCTAGCATATTATCAAGCCTGAGAACACCAGTTTCTCTATCTATTATAAACATTTTTCCCTGATTGCTCTCTACTGTTTCCCCATTTACCACAGCAAAAATTGCACTCTGACCTGGACTCAAGTACACTGAACCTACAACTGTGCCAATTGGTGTATCCTCTAGAACAGTAAATGAGTATTGGGGTTGAGTGAATGCTGGCATGGTAGCATCAGGTGGGAGTACATGGATGAACGCAGACACCAATGAGTGTTTAGAAGGGAATCCTCCATCTGTGGCCTTAATAAAGAATGATAAAACCGTTCCTCTCAAATGAGTCATGCTTCCCTTTGTGACCATCCATCCACTATCAGGCTCAATTTCTAACACATCCACTAGAGGAAGCCTTGCCTCACTGTACAGTGAATAAGTCACCTTGCCATTATCCCCAGCATCTGGGTCCTGAGCCTGGATCTGAGTCAAAAGTGTACCAATACCTATATTAGATTTAATGCTAACCCTATACTCCACAGCCCTAAAGTGTGGAGCATTATCATTCTCATCTGTTAATATTACTCTAATATTGCAGAAGGAGGCTCTTCCACCTCCATCGAGAGCCATTACTATCAATACAATATCCCTATTCATAGGATCCTCTCTGTCTAATTTTTGGGCAGTGATGATTACTCCATCTGCTCCAATGATGAACAGAGACTTTCCAAGGTCATTGATAAATGAATACATTATCTGACCAAAAAGCCCAAGATCCTCATCTGTGGCCTGCACCTGAATAACCATAGTTCCTGCAGGTAAGTTCTCTTGTATCTCAGCAAGATAAAATTTCTGGCTAAAGACAGGGTTATATAGGTTAACCCAAAGTATCCAAATATTTACCTGTGCTATACTAGTGAACACTCCATCTGATGCAGACACATTGAGAATGTATAACTGCTGCATCCGCTGCAAACGTTGGTGCGATAAAGTAATGACTCCTGTTTCAGGGTCCATTAAAAAGTTCATCCTATCATTTCCAGAAAGAATGCTATATCTTATCCTGTCAAAATCAGAGACGTCTGCATCAGAAGCCTGAACACAGGTTACAAAGTTCCCCTTTGGAGCAAGTTCATTAACAAGGACTTCATAGACTGGCTGGTCAAAGGCTGGAGGGTTGTCATTTGTGTCATTTACTAAGATTGAAACCGTGACCTCACTGCTCTGGGGTGGAGTGCCATCGTCTGTTGCTCGGACAATGAATCTGTAGTATTGAATAAGTTCATAGTCCAAAAGATGTACTGTCACAATATGACCAGTGGTGCTTTCAATGTCAAAGTAGTCTGTGTAGTTTGAATCATCTGAAAGAATCTCATAATGAATAGCATTATTTTCAGATTCACTGTCTGTCGCAAAGAGTTGTACCACCACGGTCCCTGTGATTACGTTCTCAGCCAGAGGAACAGTGTATGAAGCTTTCTCAAATACAGGGGCGTTGTCATTCACATCTAAAATATCAATGTTAACATCGACCTCTGATGCAGCTCCAGTGAACCTATCAGTGGACCTGACTATTAGCTTATAATAGGGAGTAGTCTCATAATCTAAGGGGTAAATAACACTGATCACACCACTTTCAAAACCAATGTCAAACTGAAGAGAGGGATACCAATTTACAATGGTGTAAATGATGCTCTGCCCTTCAGGACTAACAGCATTAATCTTTAGAATTGGGGTTGACAGAGGTATGTCCTCGCTAACAGAACACCCATAATAACTTTTGTCAAAAATTGGCATGGCTTTGTTAACTATTGTGACTGGTAGTTCTACAGCAGTAAAAAGTGAGGGGTAGCCGGCATCACGCGCAATAATGACTAGTGAGTACTCAACATTGGACATGTCGGTTATGAAGGCTCTTTGAAGGGTAATTTCACCTGTCGTACTGTTTAGCTCAAAATATCTATGTTCATCTTCAAGCTTATAGGAAACCATTCCATTTATTCCTTTGTCCAAGTCTGTGGCTGACACCTGAAATATAGATGAGCCAATCTGTGAATCAACCTGCACTACAGCATAGTACGGTAGACCGACAAACTCAGGAGCATTATCATTGATGTCTTCCACTTGCACTCGAACCATCACCCTGGCAACCCTTAACCAGTCATGTTCACGACTCACCTCCACTACCAATTCATATACCTCTTGCTCTTCACAGTCAAATGCGATTCCAGTGGTCTGTATGACCCCAGATGTGCGTCCAATTTTAAAGTGGGTCCCTGCATTTAACATTGCATATTTAATTGGTTCATTCAGTTGGTTCCCTATAGCATTGACTACCATTAAGGTAGATATGTTTATGGTGTTCTCCAATACTATGAAAGTGTATGATGGCTCACTAAACAAAAGACCACTGTCCATAGCCTCACGTACTATTACTGTCACAAGTGCAGTGCAGGAGTAGCGTCCATCTGATGCCTTTATGTTGAAAGAGTACCTATCTTGTGACAGTTTGCTGTTTTTGACTGTGAGGATCCCAGTCCTGGAATCAATGGCAAAGGGCTCCAGGTTGTTGTCAGCAAAATAATAAATTAAATTTGTACTCGTGTCAGGGTCAGATGCCTCCACTCTTAAAATCTCTATACCAGAATATGTAGGAAGCAGCACAACAGTGTCATATGTGTATTGAGAGAATCGGGGAGGAGAATCATTGATATTTACAACTTTTATTAAAACTTCTGCTGCACTGTCTGCAGTCAGCTCTGGGCTACCACTATCCCTGACACTGACTTGAAAGTAAAACTCACTAAAGGTCTCATAGTCCAGATTAGCAATGTTTCGGATTGATCCAGTGCCAGAGTCAACAGTAAAGAATAATTTTGGCATGTCTTCAACAATATGAAAGACTAGTAGAGAATTCTGGTTCCTATCAGAATCAAAAGCTTGGATCACCAGGGGACTTCCATCATCACCTAAAACCACACTGTTGATTGGAGCCGCTTCACTAATGGTTCCTGAATAGCGCAGCTGTTGAAATACAGGTGGATTATCATTCTTATCAACCACTTGAATGTTAAGTGTAGCATTGGAAACAAACCCTGCCATGTTGACAGCTTGGATAATCAATTTGTAGGATGATCTGGTTTCAAAATCTAAGGACTTCTGAGTCACAATTACACCTGTGTAGCGGTTCATTCCAAACGTCTTCTCATTATTCTCATGGACTATATTGTAAATGAGTTCTGAGGGGCTTATAGCTGTGATATGAGAAACAAAGGTTCCAACAGGCACATTCTCAGGAATCTCAGCCTGGTACTCTGACTGGATGAATTTAGGACTAGAGATGTTTGAGAGTGAGATGGTAATTCTGGCAGTGGCAGTGGCACTTAGTGCTGGATTGCCTCCATCCGTGGCACGAACAGTAAGAATGTAATAGCCAACAAAAGTGAAGTCTAGCTCTCTGGCCACTAAAATAATGCCAGACAGTGAATCAATTCCAAATACACCTCCTGTGTTACCTGAAAGAAAACAAGATAATTATAGTACTACTGTAAAGAATGGAGATATGTATCTATATAATACTAGAAAACATAAGTGACAACAAATATCATACATTCATATGAAATTGTTAGATCAGTCAGGGGATGCAAGATAATGTTTTAATTGATATTTCATAACCCCACCTGCTTCAATGGAGTATACCAGCTTTTTATTCCTCCCTGTGTCTCTGTCAAAGGCTGAGACCTGTACAACAGGTACCCCAAGAAAGGCAGAATCAGTTACCATCCCATCATATACTGTGCGTGTAAAAAAAGGACTCTGGTCATTGGAATCCTCTATATTCACTATGATCTGAGCCAGGTCTCTGTAGTAGGGGAATTCCTGGTCTTTCACCTATAGAAAATATGAAGGCATACTGATATACAAGGAAATACTCGTATAAAAATAGTTTCAGAAAAAAAAAAAACTTTTGCAATCTGTAAACACATACTTTCCCTATTACTTTTACGGTAGTTACTAGATTAAATGGTAATTAACTAAAAAACAAGCCAGTGTAAATGTCTATTCTTTCTTACCATAATAATAAGAATATGCTCTGCACATGCCTCATAGTCCAAAATATCAGCAGTGTAAATGACACCAGTGCCACCATCAATTCGAAACATACGCATGCTGACCAGATCCACACTACCATGAAAAGAATAAGTCAGCTTGGCTCGTTCATCACTATCAGTGGCTTGGACGCGCAGAACCTCTGTGTTCACCGGTGTGTTCTCTAAAACTGAGACCTCATATATAGGTTGGGAGAAAACTGGAGAGTTATCATTGCAGTCCAAAACTCTGATATAAACCTGGAAATAGAAGCGGCAGAATAATTAATAACTACATTACTGCATGCAGGCAATGATGCAAAGTGTACATTGATTATCTGTAAACATGCTTACTATTGCCCACACTGTATACTGTTTGCAAATGTCAAAAAAAGTGACATACTGTACCTCTTTGAACAAGTTCAATGTAACATCTTAGTCCATTCCACTTTTGTTCAAAGCAATGATTTAGAGGCTTATCAAAAACAAGCCCTGTTCAATTATGTACACAAGGGTTTCATTTGCTCAGATAATTACTGTAGTACTTATTTTACTTTTATGTTGTGTGGTAGCTATTTTTTTGTGAAGCATTGATATTGTTTAGGTATGCATCCCAAGTTTTATTTATTATTTATTTTACCAAGCTCTACTGATGTATTTGCCTGCATCATTATACATTATTTGCCTTGTCCCCTGTTTCTACCTGGATCCTAAGTATCTTATTATCAGTATGTTGAGATAGTCTTGGACTTAAACCGTAATAATCACACTTAATGAATGTATCATTCACCTAATTTGCTTCCTATTACAAATAAATGTACCCAAAAAGTACTTAAACATACACTATATGGCTGTATGTAGACATACTGCACATCCAGCATATGAGGACAACAAACCACCATACCCACATGTGCTCATTTCAAAAACTTAGCGTTAACATGTAGTTGATTCATCCTTTTGCTGTTATAGTCTCCACTCTTTTAGGAAAAATGTTCAATAGATTTTTGAATGTGAATGTGGGAATTTTTGTTCATTAAGTTAGAAGAGCACCAGTCAAGTCAAGCATTTATGTCAAGTTAGAAGGCCTGATGTGTAGTTAAGGTTCAAATTCATCCCATAGGGACTTAGGCCACCTGAGCACTTCCGTATCAACCTTGGAATATGGACTTTACTTTGAGCACATGGGCTTTGCTATTTAGGAACATGCATTGGCCCTTTGTAAAGGGCAATATTGATGCAACAGCATGGAAAGACATTAGAGACAAATTTCAGCTTCTAAATGTGGGAAGACCCACATATGGATGTGATAATCAGGTGTCAATAAATAATGCTATTTTCAAATAAAAGAACTATTCAAGAAAAAAAAGTAAACAGCCATTGATATTACAGAGTTCTTAAACATATCCAACCTGTGTGGTTGCTGTATTTGTCCCATCAGTCACCTGGACAGTTAAGTTGTAAAATGATTGAGTTTCTGCATCCAAAGGCTTCACCAAAACTATAGTCCCCATTCCCCTCTGGATGTCATTCACTCCATCATAGTTTTCTTTTCCTAATAAATACATTAATATAAAATATATTTTAAACATCTTAGCAAGAAGGTATATTTATGATATTATGTGAATCTATGGTTATAGATTTATCTATAATGTAAAATAAACACAATTAGCTGGCCAACAAACGGCTTCCGTATTTTTTTCCACATCTCTAGGAGATGCAATTTCACAGCAGCAAAGCTCATCATCAAAGTTTTATGGACTTCACAGCATCAGCCACTGTATGCTCACATCTTTCTCATCAGCTATGGTCTCATATCTCAATCTGCCACAAACAGCTGTGATAGGTTCAGGTTTTCCTTGCCCCAGTTCCGCAAATCATTAATTCCAGTCCACTCTGAAGCATGAGGGCATTTTTAGTATTCATTGCATATGTCTTATCCAATTTCCCTCAATTTCCATCATATTTAACAGAAATCAGAGGAAATGGTTTCTGGTAGGTGTTGAGTACTGTTCACTGTTTACTGTAAGAAAGGTTATGCTTTTGCCCTAAGCAAACTGCCGTCTTAAAGCAAGTATCAAAAGGTGGCATGGCTGATGCCAAATAAGGGAATTCAAAATGCAAGTACTGTATAATAAAAATAGTTTTTTTTCCTTCTCACCTGTGCTAGTTGTGCAGTTTCTAGCATGATACATTCGGGGAATGTTAAACATCTCCTGTGATGTACCACCTTTCATGATGAAAGCATAGACACAGCAAGAGTAACCAATGTAAACTCATAGAAGGGAAATAGTGAATGGAATCACGTAACAGTTTCAGCACAGCTAAAAGTCTTTAACTAATACATACCTGCATAATACATAAATAACGAAACCAACATTGTAAAATACATTATATGTAACCATAGAGCAAACCATGCTACAACTCACCAATGATATCAAACCAGACTGGCGTTTCGGTTTGCTGTACAAAGATGCTCCCCACATTTTGAAACACTTTAGAATTCTCTGCAATCGTAAAGTTATAGACAGACGCCACAAATTGCAAGGCCTGTGGCAACGGTAAAACTTTTCTGGTCCAGTCAACGTGTAGCTGGACAGTTGACCACTTTTGTGGAATCCCATTGTCCATTGCTTTTATCTGCAAAGTATGAAGAATGCAAAATAATAAGTGTAGGAAGCCACTGCATTTGGAAGTAGAAAATAAATGTAATGATAGTTAATAAATTTGGCTTCAATTAGGTAGTGGAAACCACAGCCTGTTGGATAAAATTGTCCCGTACCGTGAGGATGTCATAAGCCCCTGCTGTCACCATCTTTTTGGAGTACACCATTGCAGTTTTGATATCAATGAAGAACTTCCCATCTTCATTTCCATCCACTATGCTGTATGTGAGCTCTGCATTAGGGCCTTCGTCCAAGTCGAACGCAAGGACTCTATAGACAGGATTGCCATGTTTGTTTTGGTCCCGTTCTGGAAGACTTACGCAGTAGACTCTCTCGGGAAACTTTGGTGTGTTGTCATTCTCATCTTCAATATGCACTATTACCCACACTGTGGACTGCCTGGAGACTCCACTGCCATCCGAAATAGTAACCTGAATGCATGCAATAAATTCCAAACATTTGCACAGTTATGTGTATATAGTTAGTGCATATGTTTAAGCTTATTAGCAATGAGTTCAATCAGTGTTACACTACTCATGTAAACAGCCAAATCCCAATGGAATAAACTAATTTAATGTCCATTATCTCCTTTAAAAAGAAATCTACAAAAAATAATCCTAAATTTGGTAAATGGTTTTCTGTAAGCATTATTGTTAAACTGTAATGCTCTGTTTGGCTTTTTTACTTATATCTTAGGTGTAAACATAGTAATAAATTTAAGGAGATGGGATAAAATAACTTAATAACTATGTTTGAATCTATTCTATTTTAATTAATAAAGTCTTAGGCAAAAATAAATAAATAAATAACATTTGCCTCTTCCCCCTCCCTTCTATAAAAACGTTGTTCTCTATATAATGCTTACAAATATATACAAATGTAAAATATGGTTTGGATCATGGCTTAATCAGCACCTCACACTTTCTGCGTACCTATTAGATACACTCTATCACAAAAGAGCCAGTGAAAGCCCTTCGGGCACAATGATCAGCATAAATGCACACAAAATATCTTAATCTCATTTACAGTGGGATAATCGGACAACTGGAGCAAAAGAGATTCAGAGCTTTACACAGGGTGCAAAGAAATACTTTGATTTATACTCAACCTTTGCAAAGAGTACAGAAATTATAATGACCTACACACAGTATAGATTCAAAGTACTGTTGCTGAATAACACTTAATGCTTGTATATGTTTTGTATAAAAGAACAAATATGCAACTATTCCTCCTTCATTTTGGTTTGTCCCTTCACAGAAGCATTGTCTAACCTAGTCACCAAGGCATTACAGGCTGCATAGTAATCACACATATTTTGCATTGTCTACATCCTGTCCTACTTTAAATAATCAATAGCATATAAGGTCCTTTTTCTATTGCAGTGAGAACACACTTTAAGCTGAGGGATGTGATCATGGAACAAACTGCAGAACAAATAATGCAATGACTGTGTATTGTTAAACAAAACAAGTACTGTAAGATGTCAGAAACATAAACACTTTATTACATTTCAATGCAGACTGTTTGTCAGTTGTTGTTGCCAATTTAAATGTTGCTTAGGTACTGAAATACTGAATTTACAGTCTTCTAAATTAAGGGGGAAAGTAAATAAATAGATACATTTTTCACACTTGGCTAGGTGACTAGTTCACTCACCTCTAGATCCTGCTCACCTCTGGGTAGCTTCAAACAATATTCTGTCTCCAGTTTCTAAAATGTTTTCCAAAATGGCTCTGAACTGGTCTGTGTTGTGTTTCAAAGGTAGCTTCTATCATAAGGCTAAATCTGATATTCTTCTCTAAACCATGAACAAGGGCACTACTTAGTGTGTAAGGGCTTCTACACCTACTGTATGTATATAGTGCACTAGCTTTCCATTTTATTTAGAATTCAACTCCAGGACAGTTAGGTAACTATTTAATTAGAAAGCGTGAAATGTCAGTATTAATTAGGTATCTGCATATCATTTTCTGAAGTGTAAAGCACAACATGTTCCAGAGCATCATCTCCTTTGCAACAGAAGCACTGAATGACCCAACACTATGCTATCATGCTAACAAACAGCAGCAAATCCAGGAAGAATCTCATATCTGATCACCATTTGAGGTGATCAAATTGAGGCAAATTAATATTCTTACTACCTTATTTATCCATTTTCACATATGTGTTTCTCTTTTGAATAAGTTACAAAGTCCACCACAACATACTGTACTGTATATAAAAATAATCAGCAGAATAGAAGCTATCAATCGCTAGGTTACTCTTTTACCTGTGTGACAAAGCATCAGGTAACCAGGTAATCTTTCAGTTTTTGACTCTGAAATACACTGTGAACTTGAAAGAAAATACATAGTAGCCAAATGTCCTACTAGATTTAATGATAAATCTGCCATTACTGTGACTGACATCATGTGTCAATATCATGTATATTGGTATCATCAGGTCACTTGAAGATCAATTACTTTACTACAGTATTTTTTTAATGAATTAACTTATTATATAATAATTCAAATTATTTTAAAATATAGTGTCAATAATGACCCCAGTGGAAAACTACTGCAGACTGTTTATTCCCGTCTTTTTTAATTTAATGTTTTGCGTTAAAATGTCTGTGTCTACATCATGTTTTGACAGAATGCAAGACCAAAACCTTGGCACAGCAGAAGGGCTCCTCCCAATAGTTTTTGGGGAGCCATACTGATGGAGCTGACCAGCAAAGACAAGCTGGGAATATGATGCTTCAAGAGGAGACTGGTGATAAAGCCCGAACAATGCAGCCTAGCTTAGCTAGGTTCCTGATCATGATAAACCATAAGCCTTTCAGCCCTAAGGTGTGCAGGGTGAACAGGCTCCCCTTGCCAAGCACAAAGGAGGGACTTGCTTTTTAAAATGTTTCTAGCAACTTCCACATTTATGTCTACCTTTTAGGCTCATTGGGGTCAGGGGTAGGTCAGTGGTTAAGAAATTGGACTATGGTTCAGGAGGTCCCAGGTTCAAAACCCATAACCACTAAGTTCCTCAACTGGTCAGAGGTCTAATGAGATAAAAATGTAAGTCGTTCTGGGTATATATTATTAGCCTGGGAATTATTTTATCACTATAAACAGTATTAGGCTGTTTACAATAAAACGCACATGCAAATACACAAACACAGAAAATAGAGTCATTAAATTACACATTTCCATGAGCAAATGATTTGAACGTCCATCCAACGTTCAAATAAAATAAGTTCTATTAGAAGATTATTAGTACTGTTACAGTGTAGCCTTTCCTGAAAAAAAAAAATCTAGGATTAAGGGCACATTACAGTGTTTTGAGGAAATCTATATGGCTGCCTTAAAACTAATTGGCTTCAGTAAAATTACATGTTTCCTTCTACCCGCCGAATACAGTATCAATAAACTAGTTGCCATTTGCAACAATCAGGTCATTCACAGTTCAGCAGGGCACCGTGTGTGTGTGTGCGTGTGTGTGCGTGTGTGTGTGTGTGTGTGTGTGTGTGCGCGTGTGTGTGCGTGTGTGTGTGTGTACTATATGTTACATCAGCTAGCTCTTTTTTTTTTTAGAAGGAAACAGTTGGAAGAATGAAGGAAACATGCAGCATGAGTAGGTCCCATACATGCTAATGCTTTTTTCATTTAGTACGATTTTAGAATTCTAGAATAAAATAAAATCTAGAATACCCATCGGTGCATTTTTTTCTTGCCATGAAATTTGAAATGTCCATTGAACAATTTATTTAATTGTGATTTTGAAATGTAAAGAATCATAAATGTAAGGGATTATAAAACTACCTAGCCTTCATGCTCATAGATACTGTTAAGTGATGTTTGTTGGTTTTGTTACTTATTTATTTAAAATGATTGTTTATAGAAATTGATTTGGTTGAAAATTGGATGAAATTGTTGAACTTGATTTGGTTTGGTAAAGCTTGCAGACAATCATTTTCTGCCTTCAGTGCTATTTCCTCTAGATGTCAAAAAAATTGCGCCCAGTTAGATGAACTGTTTTCACAAAGAACAGGTGATCTAATCTATTAAGTATCACTTTGGCCTATGATACAAATGTGCCAGTGTAGTAATTATCTTGTCATTAATCATTAAATTCCTATAGCTAACATGATAGCCACAAGATGCCTATGGCAAACAATACCCATCAAAACCACTACATGGTGCCTGCTCGTTGATGACGGCAGGTTTCATTCATTATATTCAGACTATAATTCAATGTTCTAATTTTTTTATTTCTTCCTATTTTTTGACGCTTATTTTAGTCCAGTCTCTGTACTTGGCCAGTTTCAGAGGAATGTTTTTTGTTTGTTAAGCCACACAGTGACCTATGAATCATTCAAAGATAAAATATATTTTACATAAGGCATGAACCAGTGAGAAACAGGTGCAGATGATGACAGCTGATCAGGTCAGTGACTAGTATGCTGGTGATGCTGAATGCTGAGTGACTGGTACAGACTAGAAGGTAAATGAGGATGCTGTTGAGGTTATTACACAAACAACTATTTTTTAAAATTATTTTATCTTTCTGCACGCTGCAAACTTTGGCAGTAACACATTTGTTCCCAGTTCTTTCATTTTATCTAAGTTAATGAAGAAATGAGGGGTGGCTCAAGATGTTTGCATAGTATTGTGTATATATACTGTAGTAATAATACAAAATATTTGTCCACAAAGTTTTTTTTTTTTTACAAGCATGGTGGGGTATTAATGTAAGTTTTTCTACAGATGTTTCCTAAATGATGTTAAACAGATGTTAAATTATTGTATTCATAGGCACTGCACTGATTTTAAGCCTAATTTGTTGAACGTATATTACCGGAAGTTTAAAAATCCTACTGTACATAAGCCTCCACATTGAAAAAAAAAAAACAAATAAGTCTGAGAAAAGTCTTTTGGAGTTACTCACATGGCATAAAAGAAAAGTCTATTACATACTGTATATATCTAGTGACATACTGTATATGTAAATGACACATAAATACCTCCAAAAAGTGCTCGGCTTGCTGCTCCCTGTCCAGTTTCCTTGATGTTGTAGTGATGAGACCTAAAAAAAATATTGTCATTATCTCCTAATAATATACAGTACAATGCAACATTTAATTTTTTTAAACAATACAATTACAATAAATATTTTTGTGTCAGGCGGCACGGTGGTGTAGTGGTTAGCACTGTCGCCTTGCCCCACCAGAGTCCGGGTTCGATCCCCGGCCAGGCTCGATTCCCATCTCTGTGTGCATGGAGTTTGCATGTTCTCCCTGTGCTTGGTGGGTTTCCTCCCACAGTCCAAAGACATGTAGGTTAGGCTAATTGGCATTCCCAAATTGCCCGTAGTGTGTGAATGAGTGAGTGTATGTGTGTCTGTGCCCTGTAATGGATTGGCACCCTATCCAGGGTGTACCCTGCCATGTGCCCTAAGTCTCCTGGGATAGGCTCCAGGCTCCCGTGACCCTGAATACAGAATTAAGCATTATAGATGATGAGTGAGTGAGTGATTTTTGTGTCACAAATAACAGTGGCCATTGACTTCAGAATGAGTAGTAATTATTCATAGACTAAATATATATATAATAATACATCACAAATGTAAAATAAGCTCGTGTATGAATTATGGGGGAGAGAGTGGACAGCTTCCTGTGATGCTCAGGAGGCTGAACACAGCCAGATTTTACAGATGGCATGAAGGCGTCTCCTTTTCTGAGCCCCTTGTGTCCTTTGCAAAGCATTAACTATCCCCTGAGAGTTTGAGAATGGAGGGTCACTAAAAGCAGAGCTTTTCCTTTACAGATAGGACATCTGAATGGAGACGCATTCTAAATAAATATGAGCATGTCAGCAATTGGCCCATACCCTTGTAAATTCTGTAGATAGAATGAGGAACTAGAAAGGAAGCAGATGGCATAAAAAGCATAACTCATGTTCATGTTACAATGTTGAAACTGTTTCTACAAATAAGCAGTATAGTGCAGCTGAACACGGCATCCTATTCCCAAATGTGCAACACCATGATCCAGAGAGACTCCTTTAAACAAATTCCAACAGCTGCAAACTGGAAACATACACACGTGCACACAGAGTGACTACAAATACAGCATTAAAGCAGTGAAGGAAATTTATACCAAAAGAAGTCACTGGACAGCAAAGAACAACAATATACAGTAATTGTGAATGTGTTACTAAAAGGAAAAAAAGTGTTTTATAATATCAAAAGGTAGCAATGAAAATTAAAAAATTAATGAATAACCCGATTTGCGTGCGTTCCACAAGACGAGCAAAAATTTGTAAGAAATGACAAATTTTTTTTTTTTAAACGAGTCTTGATATACCAAATATCATTGAGTATCATGTACTTCTTGTTTTGTCAAGTAGTCCTACACAGCAGCCGCGTCCCTCCCCTTCCTCCTCTCCCTGGTCTCAAACACTACAGCCACAATTTTTTTTCAAAGGTAAAGTGCAGTTTAATATGTTTTATTTTTACTTTATATTTTGTACATATTTTTGGGTTGTGGATCGAATCATCAGAGTTTCCATTATTTCTTATGGGGGAAATTTGCTTTTGATATACAAGTATTCTGATATACAAGGTCGCTTTCAGAATGAATTATGCTTGCAATTCAAGGTTCCACTGTACATTAAATAAGGAGCCAGAACCCTGTCAGTTTCTATATATGGAACATTGCATATGGAACATTTTCACTCCATAGAATTGTCTATTCTATATCTATTCTTCATATTAATTGCATACCCTTGGTATAAAATATTTACTATATACAGTGGTTGGACAATGAAACTGAAACACTGGCCAGTTAATGTTGGAGGTTTCATGGCTAAATTTGACCAGCCTGGTGCCCAATCTTCATTGATTGCACATTCTACCAGTAAGAGCAGAGATTGTGAAGGTTTAATTAGCAGAGTAATAGCACGATTTTGCTTAAAATATTGCATTGCACACAACATTATGGGTGACATATCAGAGTTCAAAAGAGGACAAATTGTTGGTGCTGGTGCATCTGTGACCTAGACAGCAAGTCTTTGTGATGTATCAAGAGCCACGGTATCCAGGGTAATGTCAGCATACCACCAAGAAGGATGAACCACATTCAACAAGAGTAACTATGGACGCAAGAGGAAGCTGTCTGAAAGGGATGTCCGGGTACTAACCCGGATTGTATACAAAAAAACATAAAACCACAGCTGCCCAACTCACTGCAGAATTAAATGTGCACCTTAACTCTCTTGTTTCCACCAAAACTGTTCGTCAGGATCTCCACAGGGTCAATGTATATATTTTGCTATAGCCAAACCTTTGGTCACTCGTGCCAATGCCAAACGTCCGTTTCAATGGTGCCCGCAGCGGAAATCCTGGGTTGTGGACAATGTGAAACATGTATTGTTCTCCGATGAGTCCACCTTCACTGTCTTTCCCACGTCCGGGAGAGTTACGGTGGGGAGAAGCCCCATAGCAGTGTACCACACAGACTGTTGCATGCCCAGAATAAAGCATAGGGGTGGATCAGTGATGGTTTGGGCTCAATATCATGGCATTCCCTAAGCGCGATACTTGTGCTAGATTGGCGCATCACTGTCAAGGACTACTGAACCATTCTGGAGGACCATGAGCAACCAATCGTTCAAACATTGTATCCTGAAGGCAGTGCCGTGTATCAGGATGATAATGCAACAACATACAGCAAGACTTGTGACAGAGTGGTTTGATGAATATGGAAGTGAAGTTTTGGAGGAGCGAGTGAGGAAACGTTTTTCCTCCACCAGCATCATGTAGTGACCAGAGGTAGAAAGTAACAAATTACATTTACTCGCGTTACTGTAATTGAGTAGTATTTTTGTGTACTTCTACTTTTTAAAGTAGTTTTTAAAATCTGTAATTTTACTTTTACTTAAGTATGTTTTGTTTGAAGTATTGTAATTCGCTACATTTTAAATCATATGCGCTACTGAGTAAAACAAATGAATGAAAATGCAAAAAATATTATGCTTTGTATAAATGCTTCGTTGCGCTCGCGTGTGTGTATCGTGTCCTGGTCGCGCGCCGCTCCAGACTCCACTCCAGGTTTTCTGACTGTCCCCACATCGGCATCTACCTGACCTTCCACACAGTCGCTTCCGCCCTGAGAGTGACGTCATCAACCAGAGCGACCATATATAAACCGGAGAGAGACGCGGGAAAGAGATTGTGATTTTGGTGTTTTGATATTTGGTTGTGACTTTTTGCCTCCCATTGATTTTGATTATTGCTTTGTCCCTTTGGTTTGGTTGGTCTTTGTATATATTTGTAGATAATTTCACTGTATGTTTGTTCACTCACCAGTAGTAGGGGCATGGCTGCCATTTATTTTGGGAAGAGGGAATTTATTCACTGTTTTTGGTTTAGGGAGTCAGGGAAAGGACCTGTATTTTTGTTTGTGTTGTTTTTTTTTTTTTGCAGGTAATCTAACTACTAAATATAAATACCATTTAATTTATTATTTTGGCCTGGGTCCACCCTGAATCTGATCCTCCTCCTGCTGTTTGTGTGTGTGTGTGTGTGTGTGCGTGCGTGCGTGCGAAAGACAATAGCTTTATTATGCAAAGGTGTTCCTTCAGTTAAAAACAACTAGTTTGAGATTTATATCTGCTCATCTTTTTTGAACTACGCTAGAATGCCTCATCCCACCCCGCTGTTAAAAAAAAGAGTTAATTTTTTATGAGCTACTTTTTACTTTTACTTGAGTATATTTTTATAATGGTACCATTACTTGTACTTCAGTAAAATTTCACTGAAGTAACAGTACTTTTACTTGAGTACAAAATTTTAGTACTCTTTCCACCTCTGGTAGTGACCTGGCCACTGTTCTGAAAGAGGAATGGCTCAAAATTCCTCTGGCCATTGTGCAGGACTTGTATCTGCCATTCCCAAGACGAACTGATGCTACATTGGCCGCATAAGGAGGCCATACACCATACTAATGAATTATTGTGGTCTAACGGGCCATTGTTGCAAAATAACAGTAACTAATCTTGGACACAATTAAAAAATGCTTTAAGCACACACACACACGGTCACAATGTTATAGTAAACAGTACGTGTGCAAACGGATGTTTACTATACAAGTGATGCATGTGCACTGAGACTGAGGAAGGGAGATGATTACCCACAATCCGAAAGTGCAAGAGAGAGACTATGAGCTCAGTTGTGATCATGTGATGCTCGGGTGACAAAGCGCAAGTGTACTACTCGTATATTAAAACCTCACTTGTTTTTATTTGCTCGTCTAGCAAAACACATGCCGACTAGGTTACACGCAATCCAATGTTCTACTGTGTGTACACACGTGGACAAAATTGTTGGTACCCTTCGTTCAATGAAAGAAAAACTTAAATAAATAACATAAATAACTTTAATCTGACAAAAGTAATAATTTAAAAAAATTTCTATGAATGTTAACCAATGAAAGTCAGACATTGCTTTTCAACCATGCTTCAACAGAATTATTTTTAAAAATTAACTCATGGAACAGGTCTGGACAAAAATGATGGTACCCCTAGAAAATATGGACAGATGAGACAAAAATGGAACTTCTTGCCAAGGCACATCAGCTCTATGTTCACAGACGGAAAAATGAAGCATATCAAGAAAAGATCACTGTCCCTACTGTGAAACATGGAGGAGGCTCTGTTATGTTCTGGGGCTGCTTTGCTGCATCTGGCACAGGGTGTCTTGAATCTGTGCAGGGTACAATGAAATCTCAAGACTATCAAGGGATTCTAGAGAGAAATGTGCTGGCCAGTGTCAGAAAGCTGGGTCTCAGTCGCAGGTCATGGGTCTTGCAACAGGACAATGACCCAAAACACACAGCTAAAAACACCCAAGAATGGCTAAGAGGAAAACATTGGACTATTCTAAAGTGGCCTTCTATGAGCCCTGACCTCAATCCTATTGAGCATCTTTGGAAGGAGCTGAAACATGCCGTCTGGAAAAGGCAGCCTTCAAACCGGAAACAACTGGAGCAGCTTGCTCATGAGGAGTGGGCCAAAATACCTGCAGAGAGGTGCAGAAGTCTCATTGACAGTTACAGGAATTGTTTGATTGCAGTGATTGCCTCAAAAGGTTGTGCAGCAAACTATTAAATTAGGGGTACCATCATTTTTGTCCAGGCCTGTTCCATGAGTTCATTTTTTTTTTAATAATTCCGTTGAAGCATGGTTGAAAAGCAATGTCTTAATTTTCATTGGTTAACATTCATAGAATTCTTATTTATTATTACTTTTGTCAGATTAAAGTTATTTCTGTGACCATTGTGAGTTTTTCTTTCATTGACCGAAGGGTACCAACAATTTTGTCCACGTGTGTATATACCTGTATATATACCTATATATACCTATATATATACCTATATATATATACACACTGGCGATCAAAATTAGAGAACAATTTATAAACAATTTAACAATGCTGAAATAATGTCATCTTCACTGCTCAACAGTTGAAGGAGTTTTTGTCCTGTCTATACCATGCTGTATATATACACTCACCTAAAGGATTATTAGGAACACCTGTTCAATTTCTCATTAATGCAATTATCTAATCAACCAATCACATGGCAGTTGCTTCAATGCATTTAGGGGTGTGGTCCTGGTCAAGACAATCTCCTGAACTCCAAACTGAATGTCGGAATGGGAAAGAAAGGTGATTTAAGCAATTTTGAGCGTGGCATGGTTGTTGGTGCCAGACAGGCTGGTCTGAGTATTTCACAATCTGCTCAGTTACTGGGAATTTCACGCACAACCATTTCTAGGGTTTACAATGAATGGTGTGAAAAGGGAAAAACATCCAGTATGCGGCAGTCCTGTGGGCGAAAATGCCTTGTTGATGCTAGAGGTCAGAGGAGAATGGGCCGACTGATTCAAGCTGATAGAAGAGCAACTTTGACTGAAATAACCACTCGTTACAACCGAGGTATGCAGCAAAGCATTTGTGAAGCCACAACACACACAACCTTGAGGCGGATGGGCTACAACAGCCGAAGACCCCACCGGGTACCACTCATCTCCACTACAAATAGGAAAAAGAGGCTGGCGGTGGTGGTGTAATGGTGTGGGGGATCTTTTCTTGGCACACTTTAGGCCCCTTAGTGCCAACTGGGCATTGTTTAAATGCCACGGCCTACCTGAGCATTGTTTCTGACCATGTCCATCCCTTTATGACCACCATGTACCCATCCTCTAATGCAGGGGTGGGCAATTATTTTTCCCCAGGGGCCAAATGAGAAGCAGAAAATATTGTAGAGGGCCGGATGCTTCGTCTCGTAATGCCGAATCGCGTTGTACTCCATAAACACGGCGATCTGCTCTCCACAAACTAAACACACGGCTTTACCCCCGACTTCAGTAAATAAATATTTAGTAGTCCATATTTTCTTGAAACCACAGCCTTCAGCGTCCACCTTTCTTTTTTAGGCAAGGGATACCATTACAATGACTTGTTGCTAATCACATGCACTCAGACTTGTTTCAGAGTACCTGTACATAACGACGCATGCACACAGTAAACAGGTTCCAAAGTAAAAGCACTGCTGTTTTTGAAAGTAGGTTTTATTTTCTTAATTCCAAGCAACCAGAGTCGGGCCGCAGGCCGTATTTGGCCCCCAGGCCTTAAAATGCCCGGGTCTGCTCTAATGGCTACTTCCAGCAGGATAATGCACCATGTCACAAAGCTCTAATCATTTCAAATTGGTTTCTTGAACATGACAATGAGTTCACTGTACTAAAATGGCCCCCACAGTCACCAGTTCTCAACCCAATAGAGCATCTTTGGGATGTGGTGGAACGGGAGCTTCGTGCCCTTGATGTGCATCCCACAAATCTCCATCAACTGCAAGATGCTATCCTATCAATATGGGCCAACGTTTCTAAAGAATGATTTCAGCACCTTGTTGAATCAATGCCACATAGAATTAAGACAGTTCTGAAGGCGAAAGGAGGTCAAACACCGTATTAGTATAGTGTTCCTAATAATCCTTTAGGTGAGTGTATATATATATATATATATATATAGCCAATGCGTGCTGCACACATTGAAAACCGTCTCCTGTTGAACACGGCACAGAGAGGACTTAAGCATGTCTCTTGGCTTAACAGACTCGGTACAAAATTGCCAAGAATGAAGCCCACATGCCCTTTTGTGTGCCCCACCTCCTCTGCCTCAAACTCGCCTCCTGCTGCGTGCTACATGCCTCAACTGCTTGTCACGCCGCAACTCTGAGAACTCTACCTGCACCAAGCTACACTCTGTGGACCTGTGTCCCAACCTTATGCGTCCCTGCTACCACAATAAAGATCCAGACTGCACGTCTGAGTATTATGGTCATTAACGAGAAGCTGTTGATTGAGCATGTGTAAATAAATAACTTTGAGTTTTGTGGATCTAGTAATTCATGTTTTTCTCTGCCTTGTCAACCCACTACTCTGGTGGAGTATGTGGGCAAGCAGACCGGAACCGGGGCCCACAAAGATCTCCAGAAGAATTTCTGGGGCATTACCTAAACAAGCATTCAACAGAAGGCACTCCTGGAGCAGTTGTCACAAGTTCTGCTTGCGATTGCAGCCACACTTTTACGCCTTCAAAATTGCGAGGGCAGAGCAGGAAGACTGGCTTCAACAGGAGTGCAGCAGCATTCTCATTCCGCTGCACACGGGTGATTCTAACCGTGCCTATTGCTCTCTCTACCTGACAAAGATGCTGGAAAGTTCTTGGCACTGCAGTCAGCCACCTTAAAATTATTTTGAAATTGCAGAGAGAGTTGCGATGGACTATGTGCTGCACTCCCTCCCAAAAGAGAGGAAAGCAGTAGGCATGAGGCAGCCAACAATGATGTTATAAATGGTGAGCATGCTAAAGTGAAGGCCCCAGGGGTAAATACAAACTAAAAGCTGGTACCTCTTAGGTCGTGTCTGGTCCAGTTTACTACCAATGAGGAAGAGCCATCACAACCGGTGTGGCTAGTGCAAACTCCTGATGATGGAGTGGTGCTAAGGCAGGATGTGAGGCTAATGATCCTTCTAAATACTTTCTCTTGCTGTCTCAGCAGGTAAAGCATGAGTGGTAGTTTCACGCAGCTACAGAAGAAAGGGTAACAGGCGGTTGAGATTGAGGATAAAGCAGATGCACCTTCTTAGTAAAAAAAGATATTTTCTACTAGCATAAGCTGAGGCAAGGTGAGCCGCGCAATTTATTTTTTTGTAATTTGTTGTGGCACAGGCGAAAGTCGGCACTGTCATGCACCTAACTCATTCAACACCATTCTGGGGATTTAACCAAATGCTAAAGAGAATGCTGTGGCAAGTGGTGTGAGAGGGGACGAAACTGGGACCAGCTTATAGCACACATGCTGTTTGTGGTGCAAAAAACTGTACATGCCTCCACCCTCATCAACTTGCTGTTTGGACATGGAAGTAGTAATAAAAAGTAGTAAAGTAAAACCTTTATCCAGAGCAACTTACTTTTTTTTTTTGGTGGTTGTGGTATTTGAACTTGGGACTTTCCAAACTGTAGTCCAATGCCTTAACCACTGAGCTACCCCTGACACGCAAGTTCCATGGTTGAGTATGTCGCTACGGGCGATACAGATTGGCGAACGAGTACATCTGCTCCTCCCCAGCCTTAACTGCAAATTTCTGTGCAGCTGGCAGGAGCCTTTCAAAGTAGTGGAAAATTTCAGATCAGTAAATTACAGACTGCAATAGCTAGGTAAGCACAAAAACACTGCGCTGTATTATATTAACTTATTAGAAAAGGTGGATTAAAACGATACCATGCCTCTCATTCATCTGCCGCGTAGGGTCACAAGCAGTTACAACGCGGAATGGAACTGACACCCACTCAGAATCAAGAGCTGAGCAAGATAGTGGTACAGTTTAATGATGTGTTTTCAAAGAAAGCGGGGCTCACACATCTGGTACAAGACATCAAAATGCCGCCCGGTGCGATCGCCCATCATAGAGGAATTGACGAGCCCATGGTCCAGCCCCAGAATGGCCGTGCACTGTCTGATGGGTGAATCCGTCCATATCATTCTATTTCTAAGTTCGCCGCTTATCCCCTTCAGCGTACTGATGATGTTGTAGATCGACTTGTGTATAGGATCAGATACAGGCTGCTTAAATCGCAAAAGAAGAAAATGGAGCCAGACCAATATTACCCACAACCCAAGACGAAAAAACGGGTACGTGCCTCTCCTAAAAAAAGGGTCTTCTGGATAGGTGTGCTGGACAGAGAAGGAGGAGAAAGCATTCCAGCAACTTAACGTCCACCTCATCAGTTTCCCTGTCTACCGGTTCCTATTCCACACGGACGCCCCCAAGACTGGTCTTGGTGATGGTCTTGTATCGGGAGTTTGACAGTAAAGAACACCCCATCCTGTATGTGAGTAGAAAACTTTTGCCATTAAGTGGGTAATAGAAGAATTAGGGTATTATCTAAACAGGCGGCACTTCACATTAATAACCGACCATGCTCCACTATAGTGGCTGGCAAGGGTTAAAGGCACCAACCCTCAAATAGCCAGGTGTTTTCTCCCACTGCAGGATTTCTCATTTTCCAGAGTCCACAGGGCCGGATCGTAATACGGAAACCCATATGTACTGTCAAGGAAGCATGCTATGTTCTCGCTGACAGGTGCAAGCTCAAAGCTGAGGAGGGGTACTGTGATGGCAGGCTTACAGCTAGTGCGCACACACATCGAAAACCTTCTCACTCAAACCTGTCAATCAAGGCATGCAGAACATTCACTGCTTTTGGCAGCCCCATTGTATGGGGAAATTAGGTTGAGCGTCTAAATTCACCTTGGCTAGAGAACACAGCACTCACCATTCCGCTGTTGCCGGCGGCCTATAAAATAACCACAGAACCCATGGGTAGAAAGCTGTAGGTAGATCCTTTCCTAACACATGCTTACACACCTCTCTTGTCTCTGCAGGTTCGGGTCCAAATTTGCCAAGCTGGAAGCTGCCTGCCACATGCCTGCCACATGCCCCTCCGTCCCTGCCTCCAATGTGCCAAATGGCAACATTTGTACTGATGTACATACACTAGATGTACATGCTAAACTGTATCTAATTAAAAAGTACACAAAAATAAAAAGGTAATAATAAAACAACATAAAAACTGAAAGTTTAATTTCATATATTTATTTGTTTATTCCTTATTTATTCATTATCATTCATATACCCATAATGATATGATCTTTCCCACAGTGGCCTTGTTTATGAATTAGAATTTTTAGCAGATATTTTCCTAAGGGAGATCAATTAAAACTTGCTAGGCACATTTTTAACTCTACTTACTGTAAATAAACAAGATTTATGACAATTAACCCTAAGGTAGCCTTTAATTACTATATAAAAACAAGCAATAGAAAAATGCAACAAAACAATTGCCATTATTTTCACTGGTTTTATGGGCAGGAGTAACATTACATATTAATGTACTTTGATGATTAGGTGAAGTGCATCTTGTATTTTTGCTTTACTCAACCTCAACTCAGTCATAGCACTACATAAGACTTCATTTATATATATATATATATATATATATATATATATATATATATATATATATATATGCTGTCATTGTGTGGTATGTCTGTATTAGCAATATTAGAAACCGACACCGACACACACACACACACACACAGCAACAGCAAATAGCATAGCATGTCACACTATTCTTGCTGTTTGTTACACTGATTTTACATGCAAAGTCCTAGTGTGCCAGTAAATGTATGCCATCTGACAGTGTAGCCCAAGGGACTACTCTGTTAAGACCCCCAAAAGGATAAATCACCTTTTATTTTTTTCATTTAGCTCCACACACTAATTACTTATGAAGTGTGACATATGGCAGAAGTAAGCACATTTAGAGATACAAAATCCTCCTGCTGTAATTTTGAGCAGGAGTACAACATATGATGTGTTGCACTGTGTGTGTTTATAAGTGTGTGTTAAGGTTGCAGCTTGTAGATAATCTGAAACAAAAGGTAATTACTAGTCAGCTAGTAAGCGCAGGGATCAATACCCGTTATTGCCCATCTCAGATTGTGCTGCCACTGGCCTCATTTAGGACATAAAATCCATAAGTTAAATGCAGAAACACTTCAGAGCAGTTAAATATATACAGTGTGGTCCAAAAGCTATTTCCTGATCTGAATTGGACAGTAAGTAGTTTTCTTAATTGTGTGAAGACTACATTATAATAACATTTCAGTCCCGATCGAGTTTTCTGTTGTGGTTGCCATATTTGGGAGGAACTTTCTGGCTTTGTTCCCACAACCAATATAACTAGAAGTGAAAATATCTCAAATAAAATAAATAAAATATTTTTGATCAATATGGGATCTGGGACCTCATCTATTAATTTTGGAGATCATTTTAATTCTACAAATGTAAATGCCAGATGCCGAACCCAGATGGAGATGGAGCCAAAGCTAATGTGGCTAATAGCAAGCTAGCATCTAAAGTTGTGAAATTGATGAGGGCTCATTACACTTTTTTCTTGTCACTTTGTTTGACACTTTGCATTCTTTTGTAGAATTTATATATCAGTCATTCTTGAGAACTGGGACAAAACATGTCCAGCACATAATATTGTGTTTTTCTGTAAAATTCAGAAATAATAAATTTATTGATTATAATTATTTTAAAAATCAACTCTTTTAAATCCTACATAAAATGATTATTTTATGTCATAAAGCTTCCACACTAGATATTTTAAAACTGATTAAAATATGTGAAAAATCGCTTATTGTGTGCTAGGCAAAATAAGCCCATATTAATTAATCATTTAATGGCTGCTAAAAATTTATTAAATGATTTGGGTCCGTTTGTGCCAAGACCATCAGACATTTCTAAAAAATAAATAAAGTGAGGTAATCTTGGGATCAATCGAAACTCCAAACACCTCTTATGACTCCCTGTCTACCCATTCAACTGCTCAGTTTGATCATTCTTTTTTATATTTTAAAGATTTGACATTGATACTACTGTGGTAACTACTATAATCTGTATTTCTAAAATTCTATTAAATATGGGGTAATTTGAATTTCAAGCACATTAAATATGTATCTAGCAAATTATGCAAAAACAAACTGTCTCTTTGGCAGCAGAAGACGCTGACACCTCAGCTCTTGCGAAATTCTCTCTTAGACTTTATTGTCTGCTGAAAAGAACTGTGAAATACCTGAGCAGCTTTCCAGTGATTGAGCTTGCTAATATTTTGTGTTGCCAAAAAGAAACGAAAGCATAAAGTGCATCCTCATCTTATGCTTATCATACTGTCTTGTATAATACTTTTATTAGGTGATTCTACCACCTTGGACATATGCAGAAAATGTAACATGATGTGGTTTATATATTCTTTTAGAACTTTAACCATCTAGTTCAAATTATGTTAGCTATCAAATACTAATGAACAAATGAGGCTCAACATGTCTTTTACAAATAATAAACCCATCACAAGCAATAGAAAAATGCAACAAAAAAATTGCCATTATGATTAGGTGATATATATATATATATATACACACACACACACACACACACACACACACACACACACACACACACACACACACACACACACACACACACACACACACACGTGGACAAAATTGATGGTACCCTTCGGTCAATGAAAGAAAAACTCACAATGGTCACATAAATAACTTTATTTTATTTAACTTTTAATTATTAAAAGTAATAATTAAAAAAAATCTATTAATGTTAACTAATGAAAGTCAGACATTGCTTTTCAACCATGCTTCAACAGAATTATTTAAAAAAATAAACTCATGGAACAGGCCTGGACAAAAATGATGGTACCCCTAGAAAATACTGAAAATAATGTGACCAAAGGGGCATGTCACAATCACAGGTGTCTACAATCTTGTAATCAGTCAGTGGGCCTATATATAGGGCTCCAGGTAGTCACTGTGTTGTTTGGTGACATGGTATGTACCACACTCAACATGGACCAGAGGAAGCGAAGGAAAGAGTTGTCTCAGGAGATTCGAAAGAAAATTATAGACAAGCATGTTAAAGGTAAAGGCTATAAGAACATTTCCAAGCAGCTAGATGTTCCTAGCTGTGCAATATGTGCAATTGTGACTACAATTGCACATATTATTCAGAAATTTAAGATCCATGGGACTGTAGCCAACCTCCCTGGACGTGGCCGCACGAGGAAAATTGATGACAAATCAAAGAGATGGATAATCCGAATGGCAACAAAAGAGCCCAGAAAGACTTCTAAAGAGATCCAAGGTGAACTTCATGCTCAAGGAACATCAGTGTCAGATCGCACCATCCGTCGTTGTTTGAGCCAAAGTGGACTACATGGGAGACGACCAAGGAGGACACCATTGTTGAAAACAAATCATAAAAAAGCCAGACTGGAATATGCCAAACTACATGTTGACAAGCCACAAAGCTTCTGGGAGAATGTCCTATGGACAGATGAGACAAAAATTGAACTTTTGCCAAGGCACATCAGCTCTATGTTCACAGACGAAAAAATGAAGCATATCAAGAAAAGAACACTGTCCCTACTGTGAAACATGGAGGAGGCTCTGTTATGTTCTGGGGCTGCTTTGCTGCATCTGGCACAGGGTGTCTTGAATCTGTGCAGGGTACAATGAAATCTCAAGACTATCAAGGGATTCTAGAGAGAAATGTGCTGGCCAGTGTCAGAAAGCCGGGTCTCAGTCGCAGGTCATGGGTCTTGCAACAGGACAATGACCCAAAACACACAGCTAAAAACACCCAAGAATGGCTAAGAGGAAAACATTGGACTATTCTAAAGTGGCCTTCTATGAGCCCTGACCTCAATCCTATTAAGCATCTTTGGAAGGCGCTGAAACATGCTGTCTGGAAAAGGCAGCCCTTCAAACCGGAAACAACTGGAGCAGCTTGCTCATGAGGAGTGGGCCAAAATACCTGCAGAGAGGTGCAGAAGTCTCATTGACAGTTACAGGAATCGTTTGATTGCAGTGATTGCCTCAAAAGGTTGTGCAACAAACTATTAAGTTAGGGGTACCATCATTTTTGTCTAGGCCTGTTCCATGAGTTCATTTTTTTTATAATTCCGTTGAAGCATGGTTGAAAAGCAATGTCTGACTTTCATTGGTTAACATTCATAGAATTCTTATTTATTATTACTTTTGTCAGATTACAAGTTATTTCTGTGACCATTGTGAGTTTTTCTTTCATTAACCGAAGGGTACCAACAATTTTGTCCATGTGTGTGTGTGTGTGTATATATATATATATATAGCAGCTGTCAGTGTGTGGTACGTCTATATTAGCAATATTAGAAATAAAAAGAACATAAAAAGAGTATTTGTCATTTGCTTTCATTACCTGGCGTGTTAATGACGCTCACATTCTTTAGTTGAAAACTAAACAGTTCAGTTCACCAAAAATGATTCACTGAGCGGCGCTCTGTTAGCATGCACAACACTGCAGGAATGACTAGGAAAAATAAATGGTTTTATAAAAACACAAAGTGTCTGTATCTAAGCTTGGTCAAAGGGTGTTAACCTTTCCCAAAGTTTGAAAATATCACATATACTTTTGATGAATTACAGAATAACAGAAAAGCAACAGCGTGAACTTCACAATACAGCCCCACTTTTTCGCACCAGTTAGCACCAGTTTTTACAGATAGATAGAAGTTTTGATTGCAAGGAATCATGGAGAAAAGATGATTTTTTTTAAACTCAAAGTAGCAGGAAATGTCCTACAGAATTTAGTTAATTTAAGTGTTTTAAAAGCAATAACTCTTTACGGGTTTTCTTAGACTTTTTACCAAAAACTGTTGAATATACTACAATCTTTGTTTTGGCAAGTGGGTGGGGAGACTACCAGGGGTAGTGAGGACAAAGCAAAGTACATAGATGGCCAATTGCCAAGTGCTGATGTTGCAATTTTAATTAAATATGTGGTATAATAAAAGTGTGTAAGCAGGTTCTAATTATTTCAATTGAATCAATTTATGAGTCAGGATTCATAAATGACTAAAATATGTGTTATTTTACAGTGTGATTTCCTGAGCATCGCATACAGGTCATTTTCTAAATAAGCTCTGAATTCATTTTGTTGAGAATTGAATTCTGTTTCATTTTGTTGTTGTTTAATGAACCATGGAGCATGTGGTAGCTTTGTTCAAAACATCACCACCAACAATATAATACTAAAATACACTCTTACGCACAGATGAGCCACAAAACTAACTCTACCATCAGGTGAAAAGAAAAATATTGGTTATCAAAAATACTGTACATGAGCAAACTGGTGACAGGATCATGGGCAGAAAAGGCTCACCCATGCATGTGAGGATCAAACTCCAGCCTGTTTAGTCCGAGCCCACATAAAAGCCAATGCTGGCCACAAAGGTATCGGAAAACCCAGTGCATCCCAGCCTGCCGTGTATGGGGCTTAACAGGCAAAGTGATATATCTCAATCCAACAGAGCATCCATGAAATATGACAGATACTAAGTCCGATCCACATAAGCCTCAGCCCGTAACCCACAGCACCCAAATCATCCGCTGTTAACGTCCCAGGGCCAGACACCACAGCCGCCCCAAGGTCTTGTGGGGTCATATGGGGCCAGAACTGCCCAGGCTGCACAAGGGGAACCTACACAATATTAAGTTCATTTATTTTGCACTTTCTGCATGACCAATAAACTGCCAACATAAATATAAAAAATATTCAGGATAATAATAATCATAATAATAATAAAAATAAAAGGATAATTTTCTCACCTGTCTTGGAGTTGATGGTGAAGAAGTTTTGTGGGTTTCCTGCTGTGATGCGGTATGTGAGATGGTCGGCAAAAGAAGTAACGTCAGGGTCATTGGCCTGTACACGCACAACTAAAACATCTTTGGGTGAATTCTCCAATACATAAGGATGATAGATGGGCTCAGAGGTTAAAGGGGCATTATCATTGACATCCTCCACCTGGACATACACTTCGATGGAGGTAGAGAATGGCACAACCCCTCGGTCTGTGGCGTAGACGGTTAGCCAGTAAGAGTCCTGCCTTTCGCAGTCTAGAATACTTGAAGTGTAGATCACTCCTGTTAGGGAAGATACCACAACATCAAACTCCACATACTGTGAGGCAGTATAAATAAGATTATGCCACAACTGTTATAGTTTATAAAATATGTTTTATTTGAACATGGCCAACATAAAACTATGAGAAAAATACTTCTTCTTTTTTTATTATTTGTATTAAAATGTGCACAGTCTTGTGTTTTATGTGCCTGGTGTACATATTTTAGTAGTAGATTAATTACTATTCAACTATTCATCACAAACTTGTGGAAGCCTATCTACTGTATATGAAATACTGGAGGTGTCACAAACAGTGATTTACATTTTTGGGATTCTATTACCCAGTACTAGTAATTCAGTTACTAGTACACGGCACACACTGCACACATTCTTGTAATGCAAAATGTCAGTGATAGTTTGAAGAAAAAATTGTTGTGATGTGCTCCTGTGTCATAATACAATTTATTACCCTAACATGAATATAATTTAGATGACTGATACTGTTAAAATACTGACATTTTTACAAAAACACTCACCCTAACAAAAACAGCTAAAACCTTTGTGTTTCATCATCAGAGCTGTACTGACCTACCTAATGTCTTGGAGAACCTTCTCTGGGGAAATTTACCCAGCTACCCAGGCTACTGAACATAACCTCTAGCAATCAGAAAGAAAATTGTTCAGTTCGGGAGTATTAGAAGCTTGGTACTCTTACTTATCATTCATTCCCTACAAAACAAACACTTTGAAGAAAATTCCTAATCAGTACTTGAAAGTAAGATAATGGAAAAAGAAAAAATATGTACATAAATAAAGAAATTTCATTCATGTATGCTTTCTTTTTGCTGTGGAAGCACAACGCTATGCCAGAGACATAAATGCTGAATGAACAGATTTTTAACAGGTGGTGTCAAAAACACACGTTTTATGTTAAATGCTGAAGAAATCGTCTGGACTTGAGTGTCTCTGACTGTAGGGAACAACTGCCATGGCAACACTCAGGGACTGGACGACCTTCAGCTCTTCAACGTAGAACATCTAATCGTTCCTGACCAAAGTGCTACCTCTGCCATTCTGTGATTGGGGCCCTCAAATGCTGCAGTGCTCCCACATGTAAATATGATCACCGCTGGGGTTTTTAGCTGCCAACAAAGTCACCCAGCACATAGCAGTGTAGCAATCAGACAGCTGTCCCTATCCACTAGTCCATACTATAGAACTCACTTCAGTACCACTCAGCCAGAAAGTGCTGCCGCAGGGGTTCCAACTAGCACATCCACCATGAGTAGAAAAAAAAAGTCCACTCAGGTCACCCAGTGCACTGCTCCTAGACTGTAATTAGGATCGAATAGGCTTCTGCAGAAGGTATTAAGCACCAGAGGACATACACACAGGCATACAAATGTGCACATATTTACACACGAGGCCGTAACAGAGAGAGACAGATGATGGATCAGCTCACAACAGGATAAAGCAGCAATGCACCAATCACCTTCATTCCAAACAGAAAAATATGTATTCATTCTCTTTAAAAATGCACTCACTCTTCAAACCTTGAGGTGACAATAAAGGTCAGAGCGTACAATCTGGAAAATACCTTAGTATAACAACCTTCACACCTGACCAAGTTATTTTAACACATAAGCATTAACCATGTAATTAATCAAGCTAATTTTGACCTGTTTAATTACCTATTATATTAAAGATATGGAAGACTTGCATTAAATACCAATTTATTATATATAGCAAAAACCGAATTCATGTAAGGTACAAGGATATTTAAAATTATTGTAGAATTTATGAGAAACAAATCAGCTTAGAAACCAAGATAGATTCTTATTAAATTCCAATCTAGTTCCATATCTAATAGCAAAACCTGAACAGTAGGATGGATTGATCTTTCAAACCAACATGCACACATACAGAGTACCACAGAAAGGGTTGCAAAGGATGAAGTGTTTTAATACATAATGAAAACCTGCATTGAAGAGAGCCTGAATGAAGCGTGACTTGAAGAGAGCAGCATAAAACCTAAAAATCTACTGTACCTGCAGATGTAGATTAGACATTGCAGGTGTACAGTATGTGAAATGCTATGATTTTCACAAATAAATATATAGTAAATAAATGATAAAATGTAACAGTCTATGTGCTACAGCTTAAAAGATATATTATGAATATGTATTAGAAGTAGATAACCAGTTTGCCTACTATTAGACCGCACCTCTATAACAAAAGATCATATAATGAGACTATATTTATGCTTACAATATTTTCTCTGACATTTTTTGACATTTCCTAACATTTATCTGATCTATGTGGTACTCAAAATCTTAAAGCAAATTTAAGGGAAAATATGTTTTACGTTGCTGAAATTTATCAGACATAATTGCCCAGTTCTTTGGAGGCCACTGTGAGTTTCACAGATAGTTTAATTAAAAATATGAGTGTTTAATTTATGATTACTTAACAACATTTACTTATTAATTTTCAGATGATAACAAATAATCTAAATTCCTTATAGTTTACGGTATTGCCAGCGACCAAATAGATGACCTGAGTCACCTCACCTGAGTCAAATTACCAATTTCTGTTTATGTCAATTAATGGCAACAAAAATTGTTAGTTGATCAAAATAAAATAAAACAAAAAAAACAAAACAAAAGAAAAAACCCATCTGAATCAAGACATGATCAAGAAGTATTGCTGTCCTTGCAATTTAATGGCCGCTATCCAAGACTAAACCTCATCCTGATAGACTCTTTTTAAGAGGTAATCAATATTTAGCAGTCTGATTATAAAATTAGCGAGGTCTAGCAAAATGAATCCATTAATTCATTCATTCATTTATCTTTAGTAACTGCTTTATCCTAGTCAGGGTCACAACGAATTCAGAACCTAAAATGAAAACACGGGGTATAATACAGAAGCACACACCGGTTGAAACACCAGTCCATTCCAGAATATTACGCAAAACACAGATTGATCCACCTACTAGTATGTTTTTCAAAGGAGACAAAAACCAAGAGCATGCACAGAGACTCTGCACAGATAGTAACCCAAACTTGGAATCAAACTGCGGATCCTGGAGCTGCGTGGCACTAAAGCTACACAAGCCATAGATAGTGCAGTATTGTGTGTGTGTGTGTGTGTGTGTGTGTATGTGTGTGCCATGTGATGAACTGGCACTTTGTTCAGGGTGTACACTGACCTTGTGGCCAAAGTCTCCTAGGACAGGCTTCAGGGCCCCCTGTGATCCTGTACAGGGTAAACGGTATAGGCGATGAAGATGATGATGAAGAATGTCACCAAGAATCCTCCTTTTTACTAGAAAGTTCTAAAAAGTCAATTCTGTTGTACTCACTAGTCCCACATGGCTTGATATTTAAAAAAAAAATTCACAACAACCATTTCCTGTGAATATTAAAGAGCTGTTCAGTTCTTCATCTTAAGGCTCTTCTTTTGTAAGACTGATGTTGTTTTTTTTCTCAACATGCAAATGAAATCTACTTCTAATTAAAATCGTGTTTTTTTTCTCAACATTTAAATGTAATCTGCATCTAATTAAAATGAAATCTAAGTGACTTAAGTTCATGGAAAGAGATTTATGCTCATAGAAACAATTCCCACCTCACATGGCTTTAAGCAAACATGAAAAAACTCCCAAAAAGAGAAATAAGGCAATAAGGTTATTTTAAGTCTGTCCATGATGACATGCTGTAATTATGTTTTTTTCTGCATAAATGAGTTTGATATAGCGAATGTAACCAGGAATAAAAAAAGGCCACAGTTCAGAGGTAAATTAGAGCTGAGTCTCCTCTGTGACAGCAATCTAAATGAAAATGTGCTTTGACTTATTTCTCCAAGTTCTGGTGAGAATACCAATAGCTGCTAAAGGCAGAAAAGTGAACTGAGGATAAGCCTTTTATAAATCCCATCCGTCTCTTTAGTTCACCGTGACATTTAAGCAGAGGAAGTTAATTTTACTAACTTGCTCTTACACATGCAGCACTACAATCAATCACTGCAGGACTTAAAGAAAATTGAAGCAAGCATGTTTGACTCTAGATTTCCGCAGAATATACAGATTTCACTCTGTAAAAAGCTACTGAAGACTGACACAAAATTCCAGCATGTCTCCCAACACTCACTCACTCACTCACTCATTCTCCATACAGCCTATTCTGTACAGGGTGATTGGACGCAAGAAGCCTAACCCAGGGTACTCAAGGCAAGATACACTCCAGCTACATCCTGCCAGTCCATTGCAGGGCATAAATATGCACACACTCAAACACTTCAGGCAATTTGAAGTGCCAGTTAGCCTAATCTGCTTGTCTGTGGACCATTGGAGAAATCCAGTAAAAAAAAAAAAAGCGGGGAAAATTTTGAAGAGAATCACCAAAGCTAAAATAAGATTCACTGACACACAGGAAACTGTGATTCTTAGTAGAATATCTATCCTCATCTGCAGTCCTGATATGGCTAGTTACACTTGTCATACGTTTAAACACTCCAAGATTAACATACTCAAATGAAATAGTTGACATGTAAATGGAGGACCACATCTGTGTCACCCCACAGCACTCCACTATTTAATCAATAGTAATTAGCTGTAATTAATGATCAGAGTGTTTCTCAACATGCCTCCTCATTTTTTTGTGTGTGTGTCCCTTCAGCTGAATTCTGCTGAATCAGCCTTTGATATTCTTACTAAAAGTTATAAACTCAAACTCTGCAGTCACAAAGTGGCTTTTAAGAATGCGTATTCAAAAAGCATGAAGGTTAATTCTTGTTTTCTAGGTCAGTAGTTTGCGTTTATGGCTAGAAGAGGTAATTTTATCTAATAGAGCAACAACCTTGTAATAATGTGTAATTGCCAGGCTGTTGCTAGCACAAAGACCCCATTTTATTATAACAACATGTCAAAATGTAATATATATATATATATATATATATATATATATATATATATATATATATATATATATATATACAAATAATTACATTTTTTATATTTCTCTTGCAGGAGAAATGATTCATAAACTGCCTAGTAATTCACTGCTGTAGGTTTTTATTCTATGTTAAGGACTGCTATTAGGCAATATCCAGAAGAACATGAATAATTAATGTTACACTTCCACATAACAGAAGCATTAGTGTTAATCTATCATATTAATTACTAATGTCCTTCATGGTACAAATCATATCTAATGTGTGTGCTCTGCAGGTAAAAGGGAAATTAATGTCTTTACCACAAAATGGGTGCACAGATACTAAAGTAATTAAAAACATACCAGTCTCCTCATCAATGACGAAATTGCCAAGGCCACTGCCAGATTTGATTGAGTATCTTAGTTGGCCATCCCTGCCCGTGTCGTTGTCTTTAGCAGTGATTTGAACCACACTTGTTCCAAGACGCGAGTTCTCCTTAACAGTGGCATTCACTGCAAATTCAGAGAAGCTGGGCTCATTGAAATTTTCATTAACATCTACCACCTCTACCTCAATGTAAGAAAAAGAATGAAGCTGAGCAGAGACATCACAATCTTTTGCAACCACAGAGATATTGTAGAACTGCTGCTTTTCAAAGTCTAGTTCTTTGGCCACTTTTACAGCTCCACTCTCCATATTGACTTTGAACATCCCATTGAAGTCATTGGTCAGGAAATAATTTACTCTCCCCCCTAATCCAAGGTCAGGATCTTGGGTTTGCAACCATGTGATGACCGCGCCTACAGGAACATCTTCTAATACAATGCAGCTATAACTCTTGGGAATAAACATGGGTGGGCAGTCATTCAAATCTTCCAAGTAGACCTTTAGTGTCGTCACCGAGGATTTTTGATTCCCTTTGTCTGCCTTGTCTCTGGCTTCGATTTTCAGGGTAATATCAGACAATGACTCTCTGTCCAGCTTGCCAGAAACATAGAGCCACCCAGTTTCACTGTTAATGATGAAAAGAGGTGTACTGGTCAATAATGTGTAAAAGATTTCACCATTTTGACCCAGGTCAATATCTGAGGCTACAATCTGGATCACTTCTGTTCCAATGGCTGTGTTCTCTGGCACCACTGCAGTGTAGCTCTTCGAGGAGAACTGAGGGCTATTATCATTTACATCATCGATGTTTACAGTTACCAGCCTCCAGCTAGACCTCTGAAGCAGACCCATGTCATATATACTTATATTAAGGAGGTATCGGTCTGATCTTTCACGATCCAGTGGCTGATAGATATGAATCACACCTGTTTCCATATCTATATTGAAACAGCTGTCAGTATTCCCATCAGATATAACGTGGAGAATGTGAGCATTGAAGCCTGTATCTTTGTCAGTGGTGTTCACTTTCATGACAGTTGATCCAACAGGCAAATCCTCACGAACTACTATAGCAGAGGAAAATGATTCAAACTGAGGTGTGTGACGATTGACAGAATATAGGTCGTTGTAACCCTCTTCGATCTTTGACTTGTCCATTGCACTGGCTTTTTTGAGAAGCTGTTCAGCAATTCTTTGTCCAACATTTGTGTCATTACAATTAAAATTCTTGGTTGAAGCTTTCCTTTTAACAACTGATATGTTGATGAAGGTGGGCTCAGAGGATAACTCACCATCTGTGGCTGCTATTCTTAAACTAAACACTTCATTTTTAACATTAGCACCAACAAGGGACTTCCTCAGTGACAAGATCCCAGAGTCTGGATTTAAACTGAAGATGCCCTGTTCATTTCCAGACAATATATTATATTTTACCAAACCAAGGTCATCATTGTCAATAGCGGAAAAAGTGAGTATTGTCTGTCCTATGGTGAAATCTTGACCAATTATTCCTTCACATGAAACACGTTCAAAGAGGGGTGGATTGTCATTGATGTTCATAAGTTGTATAGTAACATTTGCCTCACTCTCTCTTCGATAAGGCAAGCCCCAGTCTGAAGCCCGGACAAAGAAAACATATGTTTCCAATGATGATTCAAAATCCAGTTCTTTTGATATCATTAATTCACCTGTATTCGGGTTAATTGTAAAGGGCAGAGGCTGAATACTTGGTATACTGTATGTTATGCATCCATTATCCCCTTGATCGCCATCTACTGCTGATACAACAAGTATTACAGTACCAATTGGAGTATTCTCACTGACAGTCACTTTGTATGAATCTTGGGTGAATGTTGGAACGTTATTATTAGCATCTTCCACAGTGATCTGCACTTTGGCACTCAGACCACTTGCAGATTCTATTACCTCTAGCTCAAAAAGTTGATGTCCTGGCATGGTAAATGGCCTTATTGTTGAGATGACACCAGTAAAACTATTAATAGAGAAATATGTAGAATCCGAGGTAAAGCTTAAAGTATAAGTGGCATGCTGCGGCTCAGGAGAGACTGCAACAGTCCGTATGATTGTTCCAGGAGGAGCCATCTCATTAACTGTAGCTTTGTATATATCTTCCTCAAATTGAAAAAGCACGGGCTCTGGTCTTTTTATCAAGAGTTGAAGAATCTGAGTGTTGGAAAACCGTGGAGGTATGCCCCTGTCTTTGGCTTGCAAAGTGAGATTATAAGCATATGGAAATGTATTCCAATCTGCTGGTTCAGACATTTTCAGCAAGTAATCATTACCATGTGGTGCTCGCTTGAGAACAAACTGCTCCAATGGGTCACCTTTGATGATACCAACCCACTCGATTTCCCCATTTATACCTTCATCCAGATCCTCCACTGTAACCGCAGCATACACAGGCTCTTTGTCTGTCACAGACGGGGAAACTGCAACCACATTTAGTGTTGGTGGAAATTCATTAACACGTATGATGTTGATGAATACTTTTGCAATGCTGCTCAGACCATTGTTCTCATAAACTTTCATTCCACGATCAACTGCCAACACCTCAAGTTCAAATTTTGTATTCTTATCAACATTGGGTTTGGCTGTGAAATATATAATGCCACTGGTGGGATGGACAGCAAACTCCTCTACTATTTTCATGAAGAAATAATAAATTTCACCATTGGAGCCTATGTCAGCATCAGTGGCAGTAACCTGGGCAATGCTGGCCCCCACTGGGGTGCTTTCAGGTACAGTGATGGTATAAGAAGTAGGTGAGAATAAAGGTCGAAGGTCATTCATGTCCATAACTTGCACAACGACTTTCGCATATGCCTGTAGATCACCACTAGCTGTAGCTCTTACACTTAATGTGTAGTATTCCTTTATCTCACGATTCAGAATGTCCGCGCTTTCACCCTTAGTATGTATGCGCAGAAAACAGAAATCGCCCAGCACATACTTCTCGGCTTCAAACAGCCCCTCATCGTCTCCTGCCATGATCGAGTATTCAACGTCCGCTGAGATGGACTGTATCAGAATGATCCCCATTTTGACCTCGCTCTTTAAGTAGGACCGAGCCGGAGAGTTCTCATAGATAGTTGCATTGTAGACAGTCCTGGTGAACTGAAAAACATACGATTCAGGAGGCTGTAGCTGTGCACAACAGGTAAGCAGGCAGAGGAGCAAGAGGGAAAAGCTGGAGAGATGGGCTCTCACATTTCTCGCAGGAAATCTGTTTATAGCCATGTCATCGTCCAGTGTTCCTGTAAATAAGAAATTACTTGCTATAAACAACACAGAGGCTAATTCACAAAGACACGTAAACTGAATCTCTTTAAAATGAACTTGTTGATGAAATGCCAGGATGAAATTCTGAAGTGCTGCCAACAGTTAATTGCAAAAAAAAAAAGTTGAAAAGAGTTTAATCAGGAGGACAACGTGCTCAGCAGTGAGGCAAGGTCTGAATTTACAATTGTCCTCCTATGGAATTAATCTCACAGCAAAAGCCACACTGAGCAATATAAATTGTAAAAAAAAAAAAAAAAAAAAGTGAAGAAAAAAATATATAAATATTTGCTAAATTAAAAAAAAATATCTCTATTAAACACGTTAAGAAATATATATTTGGCGTTATGAACAGGTTATCTTTCAAAGAATACTTTGACCAGAGTAAACACACGCACACGCTGACATGTCTATAGTGTTGAAGCGCAAATTGAAGCGATTGAACTTAACTGATCATGGACCGGAATTAGGATAAGAAAGATGTGTCTTACCTGTGGATGAGCGAGTGTAAGTAAAAGAAATTACCCGCTAAAATTTAACCGTGCAGGGAAAGTAGATCCTCTTCACACGCTTGATTCGATCCCTTAGCGAGCACCGATTCCTGTGCGCAGTGCCCGGCTCGCAAAGCGCGCTCACGAGACACTGTCAGCGCTGCACGCGCACCTCGGCTTGGTGATGTGTCCTTGTTGGTTTATGGGGACACTGAGTGACTGATCACTGATACGCTGAGTATTATCATTTTAATCCGGAATATAAACATCAAAATCAGATTTTTGCTGTGCGCTAGAACTGACAAAACAAAGTTTGACAGAAACCACATACAGAGAGAGAGAGAGCACATGCGCGCGCACACACACACACACACACACACACACGGACTGATCGCTGTTATTATTATTAAATTTGCTTTCCTTTTTCTTTTCTTTTTTCAAATAATGTTCAAGAGTGTCACTTAATCTTTGACTGAATAGCTAAATGTCTGTTTTCTTCTATTTTCGATTTATTGATTTATTTTAATCCATCTACTCCTGTTATTGTCTTGTGGCTTATTTCTAGGCTTTGGCAATACGAATGTAAATATTTGTCATGCCAGTTAAGCACCTTTGAATCTTGAATCTTTGATAGAGAGAGAGAGAGAGAGAGAGAGAGAGAGAGAGAGAGAGAGAGAGAGAGAAACAACATCTTCTATTAGCACTTACAATAAATAATTACATTTTGTGAGATCTGTTTCAAACATTTCCCATGTAACTATGATGTCATTTTGCTGACAATGGTTGAGAATAACTTTGCTTTAATTGAATAATTTGAAGTGAATGGGGTGAACATTGTGGGAAAACACTATTTCAAGACCAGCAAAAGTCCATCTTTATTTAATGCTGTAGATTGGAATTGGAGGTACTAGGTTCTCTGTTGAACAAATAGGGCTGCACAAGAAAGATTTTATCAAAAAGGGGATTTCTTCCTCCACCCCCTAAACCATCACATTTCTGTAGAAATAATTTCATTCTAGACAGCTGTATTTGTATAGATTTTCTTTTCTACAAAATGTGGGTACTAAAGTCAACTGCTGAAGATTATGTCAGGATCCACTTCTATTAGCCAAAAACAAAAATCTGACACTGCCATGGGCAAAGGCTCACCAAAACCGGACAGTTTGATGAATGGAAAAACATGCAGCTTAGTCTAGTGAATCTTGATATCTGCAGAGTCACACAGATGGCAGGGTCAGAATTTGGCACCAGCAGCATTTATCCATGGCCCTGACCTGTTTTGTGTCAACAGTTCAAAGTGGTACAAGTGTAATGGTGTGTGGAATGTTCATTAAGCTCCACCCTCATATTCTAACGTGGCCCTTAGAGTGTCTATAAAATGACTGACAGGAGGCAAATCAAACCCAACACATTATAAACTTTTGCTAATGCTATGGGTTAATTAATTTCCCCAAAAACTCTTCTATATAATTTCCATTTTATTTTTTAAGTAATGTTTTTTTTAAGAAGAAGAAGAAGAAAAAAGGTTTAACCTTTAAGTAATGTTTTTTTAAGAAGAAGAAGAAAAAAAAGGTTTAACCTATACAACACCTATTTTATCACTGACACTTTGTTACCATTACTTACAATTTTAACTAATATATTTCTTCTTTATATTAATTAAAAGGTAACAAGTGACATGACAGCATGGTAATAGTTAGCAGTAGTAGGTAGTTACCCCTGAAGTTTTGACAGCGTACTGTGTATGTCAAATTGTGGCACACCTTCAATAAACCGCTGGACTGAATTTAAGGAACGTTTTGCAGTACTTAGATATCTGCCTGAAGTTTAACCTCCACCATAAGTGAAATCAAAATGTTGAGTAAATGCGATATTATGAACAGTTATGTGCCGGATTTAATCATCTACTGCAAAAGAAGCCACCAATAAGCTAATCACTCAATATCAAACAAGCACCAATAGATATTAGTTAGAAAATCTAAACTGAATATTTTACTAGAATTAATTAACATTGTCACTGCTGAATTAACCTTGTTGAAGTGGTTTAGGTGAATTTTAAAGTTAGGGATTCATTTTAAGACAAAAATTAATCTTTATCAAATCTCATTTTTAGTTTTCTTTTCATTTGATTCACTCTTCGATTACCGAACAAAGAGTGTAACAACGAATGAAGTACAACGTAGCATAAACAAGGTCTAAGGGTTCTGCCATACAGAAACACATATGGACATTTACATGGTCTTCAACCTGAAATAATAATATTACTGATTATATTAAGGTTGATCAGCTTATTTTTGAGCTTCGACCTTTTTCAATTTCTGCGAACTCTTTCTCTAACTATTTCTACGAACGACGGGTACTAACGCTAATTGAAAATAGATGATGGCCCGGGGCAAAACGAAATCGACTCTTGATTATTAATGCCTGGAATCGGAGATTCGGCTCTCTTGGAGATCGACTTCCAGGCCTAGATGGCGGAAGGAGGAAGCGGCAGGGAGCTTTTTAGATCCGACTGGATCCTCATCTGGTTCAGTACAATTTCTGTGATATTTTAGAGTTTGTGTAAATATATGTAGCTACATAATGTCTGTGCTTTGTTATAATAAGGGATGTGGACAACGTTTTGACCCTGAGAAGAATCTTGACGGTGAGTTATTGAGCTTGCAAAGCTAAACAGTTAGCTGCATGCTTTCACTGGGTTTGAGAACCGGATAACGGTGTAGCCTAATGTTAGCTAGTTTAAGTTAAATCAGCCATACGTACCAAATTGAACATTATTGAGTTTTATTGGTTAGTTAAAGGCCATTTAGTCAAGAAGGCATGAAGCTCAAAAGCTGCCGGTTATTAGCCAGTGACGTGTGTAGCTAGTAAGCTAAGAACTATTATGTTTGTTTCAACCAGGCTGTTAAAGTACTGTTTTTTTTATTTATTTATTAATTAATTAATTTATTTATTTATTTATTTTAATCTCAGTCCTTTTTATATATTCACTCCCTATTCACAGATGAATGTACTTATCACCCTGGAGTGCCAGTTTTCCATGATGCACTGAAGGTAACTTGATGAGGAGGTGGCAAACCCAAACTTAATTTATAAAGTACTTTTTAAAAGCCTATTCGCATTTATTATTTTTTTTTTGATAAATTTTTTTTTTTTCATTAGGGTTGGTCGTGCTGTAAGAGGCGCACAACTGATTTTTCTGATTTCCTTAGTATTGCTGTAAGTATAAGTTTAGGGCCAAATAAGTGTTCGTTTTTAATAAATAGAAATGCTACAGTTGTTTGCATTCTTTATTTTAATTTTCTCTCAGGGTTGTACAAAAGGACCTCATAACCAGGAGAAACCTCCTGAACCCATCAAACCTGAGGTGCGGACATCTGGAGAAAAGAAGGATGTTGATGACTTTAAACCAAAGTTTGATGAGTCTATAATTCAGGCACCGAAACCTGTTCAAGCTATACAGCGACCAAGGTAATAGATGTCGCTACAGTACTTTTTTTTGTTATTAATGATGTAAAGCAGTTTAGAAGTACTTACTTGCAGATGTCACCAAAGAGGTGTTTTAATTAAAGAATAGTGTGTTTTAGAAGAGCACATATATTAAGTAAAATTCTTTTTTCTTGTTTTCGCAGTCCAGATGAACCACTATCAAGATTACCACAGAAAGTCTCTGCTTCACTTAAGCAGGCTTTAGAAAAGCTCAAGGGGTCTGAAAATACACCTGAGAAAAAAGGTGAGAGTGTTTTTATATATATATATATATATATATATATATATATATATATATATATATATATATAAAACTAGAGGGTCCCAGCTGCTCCACCTGCAAACTTCCATCTAATGATCTTTACTTGTTTTTTGTTTTATGGCACTTGGCATCCAAAAAGTTGCAGTGCTGCCAAATTTCCTAATGATCTGGTAATCAAATGAAGATGTACAGTATTATTATCTCTAAGTGTGATATAAAAGTTGATGGAGATGTTGCCTACTGTTGCATTCATTTCGGGACACCTTTGACATATCTGGCCCCACAAATGCCTGTGACACGGCTGTGATGAAACGCCCGACCAAACAGCCTTTTTGTCTTGACTTATTTCCAAAAACTGGACACTTGGCGTTGAATTTGTTTTATTACCTCACAGTGTGGCAAAAAGTTGATACGCTGCCTACTTTTACATACATTGTGGACACGCCTGTGATGAAATATCTACACAGGCCATACAATTCAATTTAAATGTAATTTTATTTGTATAATGCTTTTAACAATTGTCATTGACGCAAGGCAGCTTTACACAATCAAAAGGAATTCAAATCAAAATGTATAAATCAAAAGCAAGCCGAGGGCAACAAAATAAATAAATAAAAATATGAGATAGATAGATAGATTTGGGGCGCACAAATATGTGAACACCTTAAAAACAGCCTTCCAGTTGAATACTGGGGTTATTATTAAGGCTATGTTAACGTGCAGGCTACATTAATAATTTTGTCAGTGTCAAAGATAGTAACATTGTGTGTAAGCTGTTTTTTTTTTTTTTTTTCTTCTCTGTTGCTTGTCCAAGTGACTAAGTTGTATATTTATATTACAGATAATGACGATGATGAAATTAAAATTGGTACATCTTGTAAAAATGGAGGCTGCACCAAGGTATGTTTTGTGCACAAATCTTTATCTTTATGATATCTTAATCTAAACTACCAGCTATTTAATTATTGAATTATTTTTCTGACCATTCTGGTAGACGTTTAGTGGAACAGAGAGCAATGAGGAACTTTGTTTGTATCATGCTGGATTCCCAATCTTTCATGAGGGGTAAGTAGTAACCCAATAAACAGTATTCCTTAACACCTATTTTTGAGTTAATATTGCTGGATAATATTGCATCTTGTTTTTTTTTTAAAGGATGAAATACTGGAGCTGCTGCAAAAGGAAAACCTCTGACTTCAACACTTTTCTTTCTCAGGAGGGCTGCACCAAAGGAAAACACCTATGGCGGAAAAAAGATTCGGTGTGCCCTTTTGTGTGATGATTAGAATATTGTAATAAGAGAATTGTTTGTTTCATTTCATAAAAAGGGTTCCATAGCATAGTAGTCCAAAGAGCAGGGGATTGCCATCTTTATTTCCACATTCATTTCAGTTTTGAAAAAGCGACATAGAAATGTTGGAACTTAAAAAAATTCCAAGGCCAGTTTGTAAGCTAGATACTGTACACAAACACTATATGAGCTGTCAATGAACAGAATAGAGTTGAAACCAATAATCATATTAATAAAGATTTAACTTAAGAACAGTATTACACACGCAATCACACAAACATTGTTTATGCACTCATTCTAACCATTACTTTGTCTTGAAGATTTGGAATAAGTTCATTTATAGCTATAAGGACTTTTAGCTCCTTGAAATTTGAAATTCTCAGTCTCTCTTCATAAATACAACCATCAAAAGTGATCAAAGCATCACATTTATTTTTGCCAAGCACACTCTTAGCTGTTAAAACACTCTTAGCAATTAAAACATCTTTAGCAAAACTGGCTCGGTTTCAAATCAGCTCCTTATATAGCTTAAGTGATCTCTGCAGTTACAAAGCCTAGACAGGTTTATAAAGAAAATAAAACATTTGTTTTTCATAAAGTAGAGTAGCAACATATGTTGGGCAATGAACCAAATTTCTTTTCTCCCCCCCTTTCCATTAATTTTGGCTACTTGCTAGAACTCAGTTGCAGCAACAGTAGTGTTTTCCCAGACTACATTTCATTAATGAAATCAAATGTTTTGGAGAGTATGAATTTACTGCTTTTGTGTATGTCTGTTTTCAGGGTAAGAAGGTTGTGCCATGCAGGTTTGATTGGCACCAAACAGGAAGTCAGGTCACCATAACAGTCTATGCCAAAAACTCCATCCCTGAGCTTAGCTATGTGGATGCCAATAGTACCCAGGTACAACTGCACTCAATTAGCATTTTTATTAGGGGGAGTAGAGTTTTGTTCATGGTCAAATTGATTGTTTTACATTTATCAAGTTCAGTGTCGACTTCTACAATGTTAAATACAAAAATGTTATTACAAGTAAGAAGTTCAGAATTTGAATTACCATGAATAGCCTGTAAGTAATTCCCTTTGTTGCAGCTGGATATCCACATTATATTTGATGGAGATAAGGAATTTGACCAGAAGATTATTTTATGGGGTGTAAGTACTAATATTCATGCATTTCAGAATTCATTGTATACAGTGGTTATGTTGAAAATACCATGCTTGCAGTTATCATTTTAACACACTTTCACTTGATATACAGTAGTGGGACTGTAGTGGTACTTGTTTACATTGACACTTTGTACAGTAAGTAGCAAGTACTAAGTTTGCAAGCAAGTTATTGTACATGCACACCACTGCTCAAGACTAAATAGCAGGCTTTTTATTCTCATTATAGGTTATCGACACAAGTAAAAGCACACTGAACATGATGGCTGCTAAGATTGAGATTGTTTTGAAGAAAGCTGAGCCGATGTCTTGGGCACGGCTGGACCTTCCACCTGCAGTCAGTCCACCCAAAGAAGAAGAGAAGAAAAGAGAGCATGATAGTGATAGTGATAGCGATGATTAGAAGAACATAAAGTGCTGTTAGATATTTCTGACCTTTTCCTATATAAGTAATTCAACAAATAATGAAACAGTTACAATGCATGAAAGAAATTCTATTAAAACAGGATTCAGAGTGTTCACGATTCATTGCACTTTGCAATATGAAATGCAGTTTTCCTCTAAATTAGGTCCAGAACTACTGATCTAATTGTTTGAAACTATGAATGGTTGTCATTTTCCATGGTAGATTGCTTGAAGCACGATAGCCAGAGTCACTGAGTTTATGATGAAGTCTATTGCTATTAGGTAATCACTGTAAAATATTAAGTAGATTACTGTGGAAATAGCCATAATTTTTCATACCCCACTCTGTATATTTCTTACCAACTTCACATTCCCATAGTTTATTTTTCAACGTCATTAAAAGTCATCTTTTACCTTCAATATAATTATTAAATGTTGAAACAATCTTACAACAATGGAAGTGTAATACTCTAAGCATATCAGTTAAGCAGGGTTTGAATAAATGGGGTGATTCTTAAATTGCATACATTAACAAAAATTTAAATATTTTATAAAGACACTGGTATTTCACATTTGCATCCTGGGAAGTCTCAAATGTTAATTGCTTGGTATGTTCAAGATTAAATGGGTTGAGTCTCAATGTATTGAATTTAATAAAATTTCAATTATCTCAGCTATATACCCACTTTGCAAGTTATACTTGAACAATAAAGGAAAAAGACATTTTTGACCAATAAGCTAGGATATATGCTCAATTATATTGCCTTAATTTCTTTCCACAAAATGTGTTAGCTAGTTTCCACCCATGTGAAACTTCCTGAGTCACTGCTCAGTAAACCCTGACATCTTGAAGTAATACTTGTGCAGCACTCAGCTCTATTCGTAAATGCCCTTTTCATCCACTTGCTTGTATTTTGGGTTATAAAATTACATATTGACAAACCAATCCCAGTGCACTTTAGAGAGAAGTGACAATGCACAAGACTACCATGAACTGCTGAAATATTTTGGCGGAGGTTATGATGGGAGGCTAAAACCAAATTTGCCAAGTATGCAACTTGCATTGATTTACCTAAATTTTATTAGCTCTACAAAGTGTACTGATTTGGTCAGTTAATTTTCAGCATGGCCATCACACCAGAGAAACAAGTGGTGAAAGTCTGGAGAACCGTGAGCTGTAGATTTAATCTCTTCCAGCAGTTTACTTAATGCACATCTACAGTGATTATAAATGGCCATTAATGGAACCAAGCTGAATTTATAAATTTTAACCCTGCATTAATTAGACCGACCCAAACCTGCCCTTGTTAAAATTGCCACTTTTGCCATTCTTAAAGTTGGAATCTTGTGGCACCATTTTAATACAATTGAAAGATCATTTGGTTGCTTAATGTTTTTTTTTTTTTTAATAAAAACTGGCAAAAGTACTGCAAAAAATATTTATTTATACAAAAAGCATAAAAAAAATAATTCAGAAGTCAAATCTCCTCTGGACCTCAGCTGGTTCAAAAACAAAGTCTGTTTCAGTGGCCTCAGTTTTCAGGCATTCATCTTCACCATCCTACGCAAAAGGAAAAGTGCATCACATTAGCCATATGCAAAAGGATGGAAGTAAATTCAGAGCATGTCAATCATTCTCCTTCAACCTACCTCACTGAAGTACTTCTCAATAAGTGCTTGGGCAGCACGATACACAGCATTGTTTTCGTGATTCTGGAGGAGTTCTATATGATCCAGCCCACCCAACTCCTCCACCAGCAAACAAAGCTTTTCAACCTCTCCAAGTTTTTCTGCAGCCTAGGAAAACAAAAGCAGTCATTGCCAGGCAGTTCAGCTGAATAGCACAGACACCAGGTCAGTAGTCATACAGCACAGGAACAATCAGTATTGCATTACAAACGCAAGCTAGAGAACATTTAAGAATCACAAGCTTACTGTAACAATTTCACCCTTACCAAGAAAATGTTATTGATTGCATCCAGGATGACCAGGATAGTCTTGGAATCCTTAACCTTCAATAAATTTAGAATGGCTTCCAGACCACCACACTTGACAAGCTGAACAACCTGGTCCACGGTTCCTCCACTGGTGTAATTTGTGACTGCCCAGACAGCTTCCCGTTGAGTTTTAAAGTCAGCCTGAAAAATATTTAAAAGTTGTATAGTTTTATTAACATGGTTTAGACAAGTTTACCCAAATAGATACATTTTCCGAGATGGTTTAGTGTGCGTGTAGGGATTAGGGTTTTGTTAGAGGACAATACACTTCAGAATAATTATATGCTACAGCCATATCATTGTGATATTCAAAGTGGATCATTTTCCAGTAGTCACAACAATGTCAATGACTCACCAACTAAAATGCTCAAGTGTCCACTACTTAATTTATACTCTCCCCACCCCCCCCTCCCCCCACTTGAAGTTAATAGGACAAAGAGAAGGAAGAAAAAAAAAAAACAAGACTTGGCTTTTCAATTCTTTTGTTTGGCTCAGATTGTGGGCTTTCCCCATACAAGTCTGCTTACTTTACAAAAAGATTGTGTATGAATGTCCACAATGGCATTTGATTTACAGCTAAACTACTGTCTGGACCATGCTGCTAGAAAATTTATCCACACCTTTAGAATCAAGAGAAGTCCAATGATGCAAGTAAAAATTATGGATGGCAATAGGGGAGGCAAAAAAACTTGCATTCTTTAGAAGATCCACAAGATGAGGCAATAGACCACATGTTATTAGTTGCTGAATCTGTTGCCGCGGTCCAGCTGCAATGTTGGAGACAGCCCAGGCTGCTTCCTTTTGGACACTGGGTTTGGGGTGACGCATTAGCTTTGGCAAGGCACTCAACACACCAGCGTCAATGGCCATCTGTGTCTGCAAGTCTGAACCACTGACAATGTTTCCAATAGAGCGGAGTGCTGGAGTCTTCAAGGGGGGGGGGGGGGGGGAAGGGAGGGGGAAGAGGGGACAAAAAGAAGAAAAGAAAAAATCAGGTGCACTTCTATTAATGGAGAGATGGGTAACCCAATAGGGTAAGCAAAAACAGATTTAAATTATAGAGGTCATTTCATTCTGCAAATTCACTATAATGCAATTAAGGCCCAAAACAGTTTACCACCACTGCAAGCTCCTCAAAGCCCAGAAGCTCAACCAGTCGTGGAAGAATCCCAGTCTTTATTACAATATCAATACGCTCATTTGGCCCATCTGTAAGATAGGAGATGGCCCAGCACGCATCCGACAGAACAGATTTATCACTGTGGTGAAGCAGCTGTATAATGGAGGGAAGCATTTGCTGAACTGCAGAGAAACGAGGGAAAGGATTCTTGTTCCTGCACAGGTTGGACAAGGTCCATGTCAGGTTGCGAAGGTAGCCAACCTATGGATGACAGCCAGTTATTCTTTTCTCACCACAAGCTGGCTATGAAAAATGTAACATTAAAAAAAAAAAAAAAAAACCTTACAGGGACATCTGGGGTTAGCCGAGCTAGTAGGGCAGGGATCACATTGCAGTCAATAAGTACATCACGATATGCTGGACCATCACCTGTGGGAACACACCTTTGAGCAACAAGTCAAGAATACTGAAGGTATTTAAAGGCTTATGTTGCAACCTCATAGCATCAATAAAACATTGCTTAAAAACTTTACCAAGTCACAATTACCTGCAATATTGCCTAGGGCCCAGACAGCCTGTTCACTTATGTTTAACATGGGTGAGGCTAAAAGGGCAATGAAGGCAGGCACCGCACCATGTTCCACCACCTGCTGAGTGTGCCATGAAGTGCCTGATGCCACATTGGTTAGTGACCAGGCAGCCTCAAACTGCAGGGTGGGGTTATCGTTCCTACCCAGAAATTCTACAAAGCTTGCCAGCAGGCCTGCATCCACTATTTCCTTTAATGGAGGATTCCTCTCCCGAGACAAAAGTTTCCTTTAATTAAAAAAAATTATTTAAAAAATTTATTAAATTAACTTGTAAGAGTGATTAACAAGAACATCATGCACCTTACCTGGCATTTTGACAACCCTGCAACTGTTGCTCTGGAGAGTCACTGTTAACATTGGCAACAATTTCCTCAATTGTTGCTGAAATGACCTAATGAAGAAATGGTAGAAACCACACTGAGTAAACCACAAGAACACACTAATGGAGAACATGATATGGATAAGGACACTACAACCTGTTGGTTGTCAGTGGTGTATTCTGGAGACAATGGTTCTTCCTCAGGCTGGGAAGAAATGTTTCTCCTTTTCAGGATGCTTTCCACCCTTTGTGCTTTTCGAAGCTCAACGCATTCTGCAACCCTGCGCTCACGCATTTTCTTCAGAAATGAAGCAAATTAGGAATATTTCCAACAGACTGCTCAGTTTTAATAGTGTGTTAAACCTACCATGGAATCCTTGCCTCGGTTTTTGAATTTGCACATGCGCTTATCACCCAAAGCTTCAGTAGGCATTGTGTGTATTACTGCAGGCTCTCACTAAAGGTTAGGTGAAAATGTTACATTTGATAGAAAAACCCTAAAGGATCTTAAAGGATACAAAATTAAGACATAATCTAGGTTAAAGTAGATCACACTCACCCAGATCACCACACTATAGACCTCAAAGTTTTTTGTTTAAAAAAAAAAAAGACAACTTCCTGCTGAAATATTTAAATGGTGCTGCACCATGTTCAGGTGATCCTAATCAGCAATTAGGCTCATGGACATGGTCTGTTGAGCAAGCTTATGTACCTTCATTCAGTGCTTTTACAAAGCTGTGGTAAAGAGAGCTGGTAGGGTTGATTAATTCTAGCATATAGTGATTTTAAATTCATATACACACATATTACACTTACTAAACGTGGCTTGGGACCATGTTGCACTTTGATATTTTCAAAGAATACTCGACACATTTGACTTATTTGTAATACATTTTGTCTTTATTTATTTTTTTAAGTAATAAAAAATTATAATCATATCTTAGCTTCGATCCATACGTGACTTTGACATTTTTATATGTTTCTCCGCACTTCTTATCTAGAGTACTGAACATTTAGGGCTGGTGAAAGAGGGTTTTATGTGCACTGTCGCCACCTAGAGGTCACATGCCTCAGGCTTAGTAAGAGCCGGTCGAGTCCTCTGAGCTGCTCAGGAGCGGTTGCTTCTCGAAGCTTTTCTCCTCTCGTCTTGCTAAAAGTTTGCGGATTTTAGTCAGTAGCACAGCCACCAGTGCAAAACAAACTGCGCCCAAGACCGCGGCGCCCAGCAGCCAGGGCCAGAGGCCATGCGCATCCTCCAGATAGGACCTGATGTCATCTACAAACCGCTGACCTACAATCACAATATATTATTATTAATATAAATCCTTTTAATAAAAAAATATGTTAAACAAGTAAACATTGCTATATTATATTAGAATTTGATTATTAGTTTAATAGGATAAGTAAAGAGTTCATCTGTCATGGTGGTGTAGTGGTTAGCACTGTCGCTGTGCACCTCCAGGTTCAATTCCCATCCCTGTTTGCATGTTCTCCCCGTGCTTGGTGGGTTTCCTCCGGATACTCTGTTTTTCTCCCAAAGTTTAGTCTAACTGGCGTTCCCAAATTGCCTGTAATTGTGTGTATGTGTGTATGTGTGTGCCCTTTGATGGATTGGCACCCCCGTTCAGGGTTCAGAATTTCCCACGCCTAGTGCCCTAAGACTCCTGGGATAGTGTAACAGTGTAACATCAATGCAAAATGTATTAATGCACAATGCCCTGCTAAAATGTTTCATGGGGAATATGCATATTAGAATGTATTGACTACATTGTATTCTAAAATTAAATTGTGAAAAAAATACAGTGCATTTGATATATAGTTTTTGTTTTTTGTTTGTTTAGTCATCCCAGTTGTTTGTGCAGAGAAAATCCACCAAACACAGAGAGAACATGCAAACTCCATGCACACAGACCCGATGCAGGGATCAAACCCAAGACCTGGAAGTGTAAGGCCACAGTGCTAACCACTAAGCCACCTACATATTGACAGAATAAATTAAAAAGATTAAGACTGTGAATGCGATTGAGAACACAGAATGAAGATCGTTATTCCAACATGAATTTTCCTTTATATCAATTAATTTTTCCCAATATTATAAATATTTTTTAAATATTTTCAAATAAATTTTTGTTTGTTTTGCCCTTTTGTAAAGTGTTTTGACTATGCTGTTAGAAGTAACACTATTTGCAGTTGTCATCATATGAATGAATGAAATAACTGTAAAATATATACGTCACCAGGATCTTGGAGGTAGGAGTATTCATAGCCCATTTCTTTGCTGGAAATGAAGTAGTCCCCGTTCCGGTAGAGAGGTATGAATGGCACCATGAAGTAGTCACTGTTGTGGCCAATTGGTGCATTAGCTGTGGGGTAGTGAGACTTTTCTGGCTGGTGCCTTCTCAACCACTGCTCATAAATGCTAAAGAAACAGGGGCAAGCTCAAAAACAAGCTTTTCAATACAAAGCAAATATTGATCACAGGCAAAAGAAAGATGTTCTACATATGATGTTAAAATTAGGAAGGCTAGGGAGTGTTTAAATTCACATTGCTATTTCTCACCTATCTACGAATGCATGATGTAGGAGGAAAATTGGGTCATTGGCTGAGCCCTGCACGGAGGTCATGGAGCCGTTCATGAAGATGTGAAGTGCTGCATGCATGCCAAGTTTGCTGCTGTTCCCAAGGCCTGTATGAGGATTTCCAAAACCTAAAATGTAGTAAGGTTAATTGCTAACTGTTTTTATAGATTCATTTTTGCCAAATAACACCTGATGAAATCATAGAATTAAATAAGTTTAATTGGGCATATTCTTGTCAAATATTATAAGGCTACATCAAAAGGGTGACTTTTTTTTATTTTTACAAACAACATCATGTTCAGTAACTAAAGCCCTAAATCCAAATGATGGTGATCCCCTTTACCAAACTTGCTGCACTAGCACAGCACTTCCAGATGTACAGTACAGAAACTGCCACAACTTTATAAAATTCCATTGAATTTTCGGTCAAGAAAATTAACCTTTTTAAAACAAAATTGGATTGGTGCGTCTATTTCAATGTTGCTTATTTATTAATCCTTAATCGGGCAAAGAATCACATTCAGTAAATTACAAGTGGCAGTATCAATACCTCAAGAAAAACATTCTTTGTTATTTGTAGGAAATAAGTTTGCTTGTATTTTGGTGTACTTGTATTTTGTGTGTGTTTTTTTTTTTTTCATTTGGGGAAAAATATTATCGTTTCCATACGGGAAACTTAATGTAAATTGATTTGCAACATGGAAATGACAATGGAAATTTTGGATGGAAAAATCTCAAAAGTAAAAAAAAAAATTTAAAGTCTTGGAAAAAGTCCAATTTTGAATTTTGTTATTTTGAAGATTTTAATTTTAAAGCTTTTCAGTGTGTGCCCTATAAAGATTTAAACATATTGTTGCCTAATTTCTATTTTCTGTTTAACCTTCTAGTGTGTTCCTGAAGCTCATGTTAGCCATGCGGTCCATTGGTCCTGTGTCATACTCGGACAGGCTGAGAGTAAAGTCCACTTCAGCAGATGTAGGAAGCCCATCTGTCAGGTTCTGGTTATGGTTCCCAGGGTTGCGCAGTAAAGGTCCTTCTTCTACACCATTACATAGGATACCGTTCAGACTGTATTCAGGTTCTCTGGAGCAAATAACCTACACAGTATATAGTTAAACAATAATGCAATCATAAGAATAATTACACTTGATATAGAAGGAGCCATAAGAAACATGTTTATTGTTTACAGTCCTGCTTGTCATAATGTGCTGAATTCTGAAATTAACACTGAGTTTTCTTATCAGAAAGTATTCCAAATATAACTCTTGGTTATTTTTAAATCTTATAATCATCAAATATCTTTTTATCATTGATGAATTATTCGTGTGTGAGTACAGTGGGATTATGTACAGATTAATCTAAACATGATTCTACAGGGTGGGCCATTTATATGGATACACCTTAATAAAATGGGAATGGTTGGTGATATTAACGTCTTGTTTGTGGTACATTAGTATATGTGAGGGGGCAAACTTTTCAAGATGGGTGGTGACCATGGTGGCCATTTGGAAGTCGGCCATCTTGGATCGAACTTTTGTTTTTTCAATAGGAAGAGGGTCATGTGACACATCAAACTTATTGGGAATTTCACAAGAAAAACAATGGTGTGCTTAGCCATAGCTAAGCGTAACTTTATTCTTCTATGAGTTATTTACAAGTTTCTGACTTATAAAATGTGTTCAATGTGCTGCCCATTGTGATGGATTGTCAATGCAACCCTCTTCTCCCACTCTTCACACACTGATAGCAACACCGCAGAAGAAATGCCAGCACAGGCTTCCAGTATCCGTAGTTTCAGGTGCTGCACATCTCGTATCTTCACACCATAGACAATTGCCTTCAAATGACCCCAAAGATAAAAGTCTAAGGGGGTCAGATCGGGAGACCTTGGGTGCCATTCACTAACCCACATTGGATAGATCCCTCCAAGACTGTTGGAACAAAAAAAGTGATGGTATGGTGTGGTATATGGGGTACAAAGATAGTGGGGCCATTCTTCATCAATGGAAACCTCAAGGCCACTGGATATTTGAAATTGCAACATGATGATGTGTTTCCCTCTTTATGCACTGAAGCTGGCACGTTCCCTGAGTTTTTCCAGCAAGATGGTGCACCACCACATTATGGGTGTCAGGTCCGAGCATTCCTAGATGAAGAGTTTCCTGAAAAGTGGATTGGTCGTCGTGGGCCAGTTGAATGGCCCCCAAGGTCTCCCGATCTGACCCCCTTAGACTTTTATCTTTGGGGTCATCTGAAGGCAATTGTCTATGGTGTGAAGATACGAGATGTGCAGCACCTGAAACTACGGATACTGGAAGCCTGTGCTGGCATTTCTCCTGCGGTGTTGCTACCAGTGTGTGAAGAGTGGGAGAAGAGGGTTGCATTGACAATCCATCACAATGGGCAGCACATTGAACACATTTTATAAGTGGTCAGAAACTTGTAAATAACTCATGAAAGAATAAAGTTACGTTAAACCAAGCACACCATTGTTTTTCTTGTGAAATTCCCAATAAGCTTGATGTGTCACATGACCCTCTTCCTATTGAAAAAAACAAAAGTTGGATCCAAGATGGCCAACTTCCAAATGGCCACCATGGTCACCACCCATCTTGAAAAGTTTGCCCCCTTACATATAGTAATGTGCCACAAACAGGACGTTGATATCACCAACCAGTCCCATTTTATTAAGGTGTATCCATATAAATGGCCCACCCTGTATATTACTTAATGTATAAGTCAAGTTTTCTGATTACCCTCCATGAGGAGAAAACAGAAGACGGGCTGATGAGCCTCGGGTCAAGAGGACTTTGTCCACCCATGAGTTCATCGGTGCAAACCTCACACTTCTGCTCATCCCTCCAGTCCCAGTATGGCATGGCAAAGTCGAAGTCTCCCGTTACTTTCCTTATCTCATGTTCCCAGCGAAGCAGAAACACCCTGTGCCATGGCAAGAAGCCCGGGGCCCAATGTCCAAAATCTACCTGCGTCCAGATATTATTCTCCCCTCCAAGCAGGGCGGGCCGAGAAACATAGTAATGCATCCAGACAAACAGATCGTAGACGGAAACGTCTTTAAACATTGGCCCGGATGAGTTGCTGATTTGGTTATAGATACCCGTAATTATCACATAATCTTGGCTGATTGTATTTTTGGCTAAATTGAGATAAGAGATGAACTTCTGCCTTTCGCTCTTTGAAAGCTGGAAAATATTTCTTCTGACCGTCTCGCGTCTTTCAGAGCAAACTGACCCGAAGTAGCCAAACGCGCAGTCACCGCAGTCGGCACCCATAAAGTTTCTGAGACAACGGCAAGTGCGGTTGAAAAAGCTGAGAGGCCATCTCTCCCGGTCATCCACGCCTCTAAACGGGTATTGGGAGCCATCGGGCTGCTCCGAAACGGCCACGTCTTGGCAAAATCCCCGACCAGAGCGAGCTCCGCATGCAGATCCGTCTCCGCTCCAGACGGGACAGCACTGCTTCGAGGCCAGAGCTTCGGTGGTAGCGCATTGCCGGGGAATCTGCTGCCATGTCGGCTTCAGTAGCTGAGCGAATAAGATTAAAACAACCTGGGAGAGCATCGCATAATAAAAAAAAAAAGGTTTTGCTGGCTGCGATTTGCTACACTGATGATTTTCGAATCAATCCTTTTATGATCCTTAATACCCCCATCTCTTTCCCACACCCCCTCAGATTCTTCAGATCACATGCCTCCCTGCCTCAGGGTCGTTAGGGGGAAAATTCATTCCCGCCTGTTACTGCTGCTCGTGCTTCGTTACTGCATGGAGTCATAATTTCAACATTGTACATTTTAAGGGCAAAACTTGCAATAATTAATTAGATTTAAATTTATTTTATGTTTCCTCTGTCGCTTTATGTCACATAATTCTGTTAGGCCACCTTGATAGGAGGAAGGTACTTCTTCTTTTACTTCCTTTCTTTTATCAACTAATTAATTTCATTGCTTCTTATCCTACTGTATGTAGGGGCCTATGCGAGGGAACTCAATGCTCAAGCTTTGGCCAAATGTCCTTTAATGCGCAATGCGCAGTTTTAACCAGAAGATGGTGCCCACATGACAAGAGATTATGTTTGAAATTTGAACAAGATGTAACGATTTCTATATATGTAGCGGAAAATGGCAGATTCCTCAGTGACGGGGTTTGAGAAATGATCCAAGATCAGCTATAATATACTGTTTGTGGTAAAGCAGGTAGAGCCTAAATACATCAACTGATTCATTTTTTCTTGTACTATACAGTCCATTCGAAACACACACCTGCATTTATATAATATTATCTTCAAATATCTGTCTAAAAATTGATGGCCAATCTTGGGTTATGTGTCACGCTGTAGGGGTGCAATAAGTTACCTGATGTTTAAGATTTCTTTTATGATTATAGTTTCATAATAAGATGCCCATTGTCGAACATACATATACAAGTTTGAATAATATAAAAGCCAACAGTTTGCCCCACACATAAAGTAATTTAGACCATGGTTAAATTGTCCAACCTGTCAGGAGAAAGAAACACATTTCCCATCACACCATACAGAACACCGCATTCAAACCACCTACGCTCACTCTGCGCTGTTAGTTCACTGAAATGAAGGTGTGTAGAGGCTACACTTAAGGGATGTGTCAATATTTCTTAGCATTCTTAATGAATGTAAACACTTCGACCAGCGCGCAAAGGCGCAGTGGTATATTATCCATAATACCATGTGACACTCGGTGCTGAAACGGCACGCTTTTCGTGAGCGCGTATTACACCAAGATATGTCCACCTTTTAGGACACGGAGTAAGGCGAGAACGGTAAGATTTCTCTAAATGTTTCGTTTAACTGTAAATTCAGATTAGACATTTGGGACTTTTCATTACGTTTACTTTATACTCCTACACAGTAATATTGTTTAAGCCTAAGAAAAAACCATCGGTTCTGTATTCCTCGGTAGCCAGTGGGGTTTGGCGTTTTTCAGAACGAATTCAGAATCGAAGTTTCTTTATTCTCTACATGCTTTTTGTTGCGTTATTAATGTTTTTGTATTTGCCTAATGATTGTAATGGAATGCAGCTCGTTTATACTGCTAGACATTTCAGCACCGCGGAGAGCTCCGAGTCTTTCACCTCAGACACGTTGTAGAAGACACTAGTTCATAAGACTTTAGGTCTTGTCACATCGACGCTGGATTGTTTGGGCAAATTAAATGCTATGAGATCAGTGGTTATGAAAGTGTACCCGTGACTTCACAGGTTTTTCTCGCCTCCAACACCACTGACATATTCAAACGCCCGAACAGACATTTGGCAGGATCTGTTTTAGCTTTTAAGGGGAAACGGGGCTCTAATTAGATAAACGTGTTTTAAGTTTTAATAGGCAATGGTGAAAATAATTATTACATTTTGTAATATATTTCTTTTTTAAAACATTTAATTCCACATACTACAGAATATCAGACTTATGCAATGATTTTTCTAGATTTTCCTTTTTCTGTCTGAGCTTTTTTCTCTCTCTCTCTAATAACTGTTGCAGATACCATGACGACTCCATCTGTATTTGGCACTGACTGATCTGAGAGAGGACAGGAAATGGGGATTTTGCTTTTCTTTCTCTTTGCACTTCTTATAGACAGCAAAAGGCTCACAAGGCTAGGTACACTGGTGCATGCCCAGTCTAATGAGCGCCGGGTCCTGGCCCACATGCCTGGTGACATTATCATTGGGGCACTTTTCTCTGTGCACCACCAACCACCAGCAGACAAGGTCCATGAGCGGAAATGTGGTGCTGTGCGTGAGCAGTATGGCATCCAGCGTGTGGAGGCTATGATGCACACTCTTGATCGCATCAATGCTGACCCCAACATTCTACCCAACATTACACTGGGTTGTGAGATCCGAGATTCATGTTGGCACTCAGCAGTGGCACTGGAACAAAGCATAGAGTTCATCCGTGACACCCTGGTCTCCACTGAGGAAGAGGAGAGCATGTCCAGGTGTTCAGCTGGTGGAGGGATACCCATGAAAGGGAAGAAACCCATAGTGGGACTCATTGGGCCTGGCTCCAGCTCAGTGGCCATCCAGGTGCAAAATCTTCTTCAGCTTTTCAACATACCCCAAATTGCCTACTCAGCCACCAGTATGGATCTCAGTGACAAGTCCTTGTTTAAGTATTTCATGAGGGTGGTTCCATCAGATGCTCAGCAGGCCAGGGCAATGGTGGACATCGTCAAACGATACAACTGGACTTATGTGTCAGCTATACACACAGAGGGTAAGATGTGACATGTGCTGTTTATTGTGAATGTGGCTCTGGTGGAACAGTTTTATGATGTTTTATATTACTTTGTGGCAATTACAGTCAAGATTAATTATACCTAAGTACATTTAAGGGAAATGCCAACAAATTGTCCAGTCTGAAAAGAAAGCCTTTAATTTACTGTATATGACATCCAATTAAGGAGTAAAAGTAAAAATAGAAATATTTGACTAAAATGTTTTGTGTTGCTTAGATTATGGCAGTGTTGCAAATTTCTATATTCAGTTTCTATATTTAGTTAATTAATACAGGACTATTTAAGCAACTTTTGATGCTGTTGATGGGTTATTATTATAAAATCATACCATGTCAAACTTCCACTCTTGGATAATCATTGTAATTGTGATTGTGAACACTTACAGTGCCTTGAGAAAATACTCACCCCAATTATTATTTATCATTATTTGGTGGATGGGATTTTTTTTCCTCATTGCCCTGTTAGAACATACTGCATATTGTTGTTCATTTGTCTTAAATGTTTTAAAATAATTTAATTATATAATATTATTTACAGTATATATAGATTATATTATTTTATTATACTGATAAGTGGAAACGGTGTTTTTCCATAGTACTTCTAAGAACTTTCAAAGCTGTCCTAATGTTTTAAGAACTTTTTAAACGTTTTCACATTTTCATTTTCAAAGTGTCATGGGCAGTTTCTAGTATTTTATGACACCAAGACTGATTTAATGACTGATCTAATGACTGATGACTGATTTCATCAAGATGGCAGTGTGAACGGATGCAACTTAGAGCCAAATATTAGGAAATATACTTGGACGGAGATCGTGGAATTAAGAACAGAAGTGTTGATTATGTCCCCAATAACTTAAACTCTATCCCAGAGGGAAATTATTTGTCTCTAGGCACACAAAAAACATGACCTCAAAGAGAAGTGAGCACAAACAGAGATGTTGATCGAAGAAGAAGCAAGGTAAGTCAGCCAGTGTCTCAGCTAGGCTGCTGGCAGCCCTGAACAAACCCGCTGTGCCTAGCGTCTTCCTTGCCAATGCACATTATCACTCATCAACAAGCTTGATGATATAAGTCTAAAGATTACAAGCCACTGTTTGGAAAGTAATGTCATAATGATCAAACCTACATGAAAGGATTAATGATCAAGCTGTGGATCTTGCAGGCCACTCTCACTACCGACCAGACTTGACAATCAATTCAAAAGACAAAAAGAGGATATTAGGTTCAAGAGGAGTGCCGAAAGTTTTAAGATGAATGAGAAGTATTGCTTGTTGCGTTGGCTTACCGGCCGGCATTATTATCAGCAAAGAGAGCATATTTAAGCTTTTGCCCAGATGCCCTGTATCACATACATTCTGTACATTCAGAGAACCAGTCATTAACATGTAAGTCATAGAGAGACCTGGTGACAGACAGATGATAAGAAATACATTAGCATGTTCCGTTTAAACAAAAGGGTTGCAGTAGACACAAGGTGTTTGTATGTACAGTCTTATGCAAAAGTTTAGGCACCCCTTGATAAATAACAGATTTTGATGAGTTTTTATTTGAAAAGATGTTAACACAGTCTTTCTTGGAAATGGAAAAAATGCACAATATTTTCACCAAACATTGATGCATAGTTACTTCTTATGCCATAAATTGATAATTAAAAATATTTAGGGCACTAAACGCTAAGAGTTCCAGAATCTCAGATTCTTTTTACAAGGTTTCAGACCTTAATCAGCTCGTTAGATCTGATGCATGCCAACAGCTGTCGTTAGTAAATGCCAATTTCAAAGCCTTTCAAATGCTTTGACTCTTCAAACCTTGTGCACACACTTGCAGACACTCAACACCCATGCATTCCTCTAAGCAGCTGTGTAAGTCTCTGAAAATGAAAGTTATTGATGCCCACAATGCAGGAGAAGGCTACAAGAAGATAGCAAAGTGTTGTCAGCTTGCAGTTTCCACAGTGAGAAATGTAATTAAGAGGTGGCAGTTCAGGGGAACTGTGGAGGGGGAATCAAGATGAGATCTGGAAGACCAAGAAAACTCTTGGAGAGAACTGCTCATATGCTGGTCAGAAAGAAAAGTCAAAACCAAAAGATTTAGACTCAGGAGTGGTGGTGCACCGTTCCACTGTGCAGCGATGCTTGCACAGACAAGACCTTCATGAAAGAGTCAGCATAACAAAACCTTACCTGCATCCCCATCATAAAATCCAAAGTCAGAAGTTTGCAACAGAACATCTACAGAAGCCTGATGTGTTTTGGAAACAAGTGCCATGGACTGATGAAGTTAAAATATAACTCTTTGGCCACAATCAGCAAAGGCATGTTTGGAATAAAAAACAGGAGCTTTCATGAAAAGAACACATTGCCAACTATTAAGCATGGGGGTGGATCTATCATGCTTTGGGGTTGTGTTGCAGTCAGTGGCACAGGAAACATTGCACGGGTGGAGGGAAGAATGGATTCCACTAAATACTAGCAAATTCTGTAAGCAAACATCATACCATCTGTAAAAAAGCTAAAGCTGAAAAGAGGATAGCTTATGATTATAAACATCCCTCGAAATCCACTATGGAATACCTCAAGAGACTCAAGCTGAAGGTTTTGGAATGGTCATCACAGTCCCCCGATTGAAACATCATTGACAATTTGTGGGTAGATCTTAAAAGAGCTGTGCATGCAAGACGACCAAAGAATATTACAGAACTAGAAGCCTTTTGCAAAAAAAGAATGGGAGAAAATCCCAAGTACTAACTTTCAGCTAGCTATAAAAAGCCTTTGCAAGCTGTGATATGTGAGGAGGTGTTACTAAGTACTGATAATGTAGGGTGGCCAAACTTTTGCACAGTGTCACAATAATGTTTTTATTTTATTTTTTTTATCTTTGTTCAATTTATGACATAAAAAGTAACTATGCACCAATGTTTGCTGAAAATATTGTGCATTTTTTCCATTTGCAAGAGAGACTATGTTAACATCTTTTCAATTAAAAAATCACCAAAACCTGTTATTTATCAAGGGGTGCCTAAACTTTTGCATAAGACTGAATGAGGGGGTTGTTGCAATTAGGAAGGTTGTTTTGTCAGAATAGAGTTATGGGAAAGTTCACATCATATTACAAAATCTTACAGGAGAATGTGTGTACATGTATAGACAACAAGTGGTGCAGGAGCACTGCATTAATCGAAAGTCAAAGCTGTATGGGCATTGAATTTTTATTGTTAAAATGCAGACCTTTTTATCTAGAGAGTTCTCTGTGGTTTTTATTACAGCCGTTTACCTACACCCCCGGGGTAACACTAAGGCTGCAATGAATAAAACACATAATGCCATTAGCAGGCAACTCAATAAACACCCACATAGCATTTTTATTGTGGCAAGAGATTTGACTCATTCAAATCTTAAGACTGTTTACCCCAGTTTTATAAGAATATTGATTCACACAAAGAAAAGAAAAGTGTTAGACTTTAGACCGGTATATACTTCCAAAAATCCAAAAAGCATACAGAACTTTTCCAGTTTCACACCTGAGACAGTCTGACTGTATATCCTTGTCTCTAAAACCAGCTTACAAATCTCTCATCAGAAGAGAATACATTTGAACCTCAGCCAGGTTCTTTTTTGTGGAAAAGAAGGGAGGATTACTTCATCTGCTATCTTGATATGAATCAAATCACTATCCAATATTGTTATCTTCTGCTTACTAAATCAAAGCCATCCTTGAGTCACTTCCAGACGTGCTGGATTCCTGATCACGATTCCCTTGACTCTTACACGATCAGTGAATTTTTCAGGATCTCAAGATGCTAAGCCTTGGGGCTACTCCAGAGAAAAACTTGTTCTTGGAGTAAGTCTTTCGATTCTGTCGTTCCAGCACAAAATTTGATATCAGACTGCAAGGTTCATGTTACCTGAACCTTCTGTATCGATTTTGGATGACCTGGATATTGTAATTTGGATTTGTTTGTGCTTGCCAGGCTTTATTTTATATAAACAGATTCACTGCTACTGCTGCTGTCTCTACTGCCTGGTAATAGTAAGATGGCATGAGAAACAAGGACGGTTTGACAAGTTGTCCTTGTCTCTGATCCCAGCTTACAAATCTCTCATCTGAAGGACCAGATATCAGATCAAGACAGTGCAGACTTGGGTAAAGAAGGTAGAATCTGCATTACAGAACTGCTTTGAGGACGCCAGGTGGGAAATATTTGAAAATCCAGATGTCAAGCTCTACATGTCCACAGTGCTGGCTATATAACCTCTATATGAACTGTAATGTGACTGTTAAGAATAACTGTAGGTTTTTGCCCACCATAAACCCGACTTCAGTAACAACAGAACAATGTTGCTCAGAGCCTGTGATGCAAGTCTATCATCTGGGGGCAAAGAAAAATATAAAGTGTGGGAAGAAATTAGAAGGCTTACGAATTACAAGCAGAGCTATGTATAATACCATCATACCTGTCTCTGCTTATTTTCCAAATCAGTTGAAAAATCAGAAATTCACCTGTCACTCATTACCAGACAAATCTTGCAAAACATTAACTGCAATAAAGCAACAGGGCTCGACAAAATTCCACATCAGTATAGTACTGACTGGAGTGTTTGGAGTGATCTTTAATCATACACTACAACAAGCTACAGTACCATCCCTATCTGTCTCATAGCCACCACCATCATCCCTACTTTTCTTTTTTAATCACAACTTTCAACAACTTCAACCTGATTGCTTTAACAACAGAAATTCTGAAATGCTTTGAAACACAGGGGTTAAATCACATCAAGCTTGCATTACCTATGACCGGGACCAACAACCTTTTATTTACAAACCCAACAGATCCACAGATGAAGAAATTGCACTTTCACTTTTCTAAGAATCATAATACCAGGATATCAGGATGTTTGTAGACTTCTGTTTGGTATTTAATTCCATTTATCTGTCAGGAGTCACATAGAGTTGGACACAAGTGTAGGTAATGAAGACAGGATTTAGTGAGCTAATAACAAAACCAAACATGGGTAAATCGTATTCGTAGTCCAAGAAACAGTCAAGGGTTGATCGGCAAAAAACTTACACTAGGGCAATCAGAAAATCGGAAACCAGAACAACGGATTAAAGTCATACACTGAATTCAGATTCGACAGTGCCAAGGTAATTCAAGCTTATATGTCACATTGTTGATTGTTTGTAGAATTTTATATGGTGCAACGTATTTGTTGTATAATTTCCTGCTGCCTTCATTTATGCGTAGATTACTTGTTGAAAGCCAGACTTGATCTCCAGGTTCATATGTTGTGTTTTGTCTTCAACGTTGGTTGGCGAAAATCTTGTTGGATTTTGCTGCTCTCTCTAGTAGCTGGTGTGTCTGTTCCCATACCTGCTCACTTCTCCGAAACCATTCATCTACTGCTGGGGAATCTGTGATGTTGGCATTCCATGGGAACAGCTGAGGTTGTTATTCTAGAACACACTGAAATGGGGTTAAGTTCTTTGCATATTCTGGAAGGAACAGAGCCCAATCCTTCTGATTTTCTGCACAGAATGATCTCAGGAAGCAGCCTACCCTTGATTTGCATGTTCAGTTTGGCTGTTCGCTTGAGGGTGATACCCTGAAGTCAGACACCCATCTTCTCCATAAAATCCAGACCCTGGACGTAAACTGAGTACCTCAATCATTTACTTTGTCTGTAGGTATACTGGTGTTTTTAAATATATGCTGGGACCTCAATTATGCCTCTTGGAACTTTTGGGAGCTTGGTTAGTTAAACATATTGATTTGGAAAAGCGTTCTGTTTTTACCAGGATGACTGTGTGTCACTGGGATGTATGAACTGATGAAGTTCATTCAGTGCTCTGGCGGACTCAGGAGTAGTTCTCGCACGTTTATTTCTCCCACTGCATTCATGATGAGGTATTCGGTCAGGAATAACATAGAGGTGGACTCAAGTGCAGGCAAGGAAGACATGATTTATTGAGCTAATAACAAAACCAAACACAGGTAAATCATAGACATGGTCAAAGAAACAGGCAAGAGTCGGTCGATCGGCAAAACATGTACACTATGCCAATCAGAAAATCGGAAACCAGAACAAAGGATCAAAGTCATACACTGTAAAGCTTACACAAACAAACACAACTTAGTAACGTCCGGAAAATTTACGGGAGTCCCTGCATTGCTGAGTTCTATTTAAGCACCTGGGTAATTGGTACAGGTTTGTTAGAACTTAGGTGACTTGGAAAGTGACAATTGTGCTGTAATTTGTTTTTGCCATGTTTGTATGCGGATACAGCCTTGTCCATTCTACTGTCTTAGCTGACCTGACATTATCCAAACAAGCTATTCAGCATATGATTAAGGCTTCTTAACCAATAGGCAGCAGAATGTAAGGTTTGAGGAACATATTTAATAAACTCTCAACACCGGTGTCCCCCAAGGCTGCACCCTAAGCCCTTTCCTGTACTCTCTGTACACAAGTGACTGCACTGCAGAACTCCCTATAGCTCAAATGCACTAATCAAAGTTGCAGGTCATACAGCTATAGTGGGTCTAATATCAAACAATGATAAAAATGCTTACAGAAAACACTGTCTATGAAGCACAGACACTGTCTATGAAACTTCAAAACAAACTACACAGGACTCTGTATTTATGGGGAGGAGGTGGAAAGTATGCTCAGCTTCAGGTTCTTTGGAGGATTTGACCTGGAGAGTAAGTAACTCACACCTGGTGTAAAAAAAAAAAAAAAAAAAAGCTAAACAATGTCTTTTCTTTTTGAGGATCTTGAGGCAAATAGCGGTCCTGGAGACGTAATGAATAACTTCTCACATACTTCTGTACTGTCTGGTACATGCTATATCACAGCAAACAGGAAATAACTGCAGCAAGTAGTTTAGACACCAGAGAGAATCATCATCTCATCATCTCCCCACTGCCTAACTTGAATGAAATTTACTTGAGGCCACTTACTTGTCACTTACTAACACAAACCACTAATTGATGCATTGAACATCACCCACCCTAGAAACTCTGAAAATGTTTTTCTTAGAGAGGTTAAGAATCATTCACACCAGAACAAACTGAATTACAGTAGGAACGGTTTCTTTCCTAGCACAAGGGGGGCAAATTATAGAATTCAGAACTGGTGCCAACTATTATCTGCACACATGCCTCACAATGTTACTTATGTTATTCTTGTATTTTAGCTAAATACAATACGGATTATTTTAAATTGAGGATTTAGATTTTAGATAAAAATTTTATATAGTTAAATTATATATAGACTTTTCTCTTAGTTTAAATGTAAGATTATTGATTTTTACTTATTTTGTAAAAATGTATTTTTGTAATTATGCTGATACAGTATGTTAATCGGTCTGTTGCTAACTGAATTTCGATGTGTCCTTAAATGCAATGACAAAACAATTCTAGCTATTTGTCTCTACCTGATGGTTTCGCTGATAATGTCACAGATATTTATGTAGTGTGAGCATTTAAAAATGGAATTCTGGTCCTAATTTAGATTGCTGAAAGTAAGAGGAGATAAATATGTATCAATGAAGATTTTAAACTTCCCATAATATGTAAATACTTTAATTATTATTTTAGTTATATTGTGCTGCTTTAAAATGAGCAGAAGAAAAACATTCATGTACTTCAACTTAATATTGCAATGCAGCAGATAAAAGAAATTTCAGAGAAAAAAGTTCTGATGGAAATTGTTTCATAAAACAGGAAATATTTTAAATAAAAAAAAGATAAACTATTTAATATTTTAAAGTTTTATAACTGATGTATGCTCCCTAAATACAATTTCTAAGAGTTTTAGACAATAAGTTGTCTGAAAATAAAATATGTTTTAATACCACTCTAAAGTTAATTGTACCCAGTTATAGGAGTTGTTTCTCAATTTTCACCATCTGAACACTAAATAATTCATGTGAAACTCTTTCTCATTATTTCTCCCCTGTTTGCATATAAACACTTGATGGGCATGTTGAGAAGCAGCATGACTTTGCTACTGTGATTTCCAGGGTTACTGTGTAGGCATCTTGCTTTTGGTTTTGCCTTTTTTTCTATCATGACAGACCTTATAAATCAGTAGGACAGCTTGGATAGCTTGATGAAGAGTGATCATGATTACCATTTACATATTCATTTTAGTTATTCCCTGCCAGTGGATGTTGGTTACAGTGTAATTAATTTCCTATGTGGAACGTGCAGTGCTGAAAGGCTATTGATATTTTCATGAGACCAGAAAGTATAGCCACCTATAATGGATATCATTTATATACAGCTGTTAGCACGAAAGATGTGCACAACATAAATGTAAAATTATACTCAGGGTTGAAATTTGTGGTACACAAATAGACTACTGTTCAAAAGTTTCGGATCACTTTCTAACTCCATGGTCGTTCCTGATGTTTATTTCTTTCTACATTGTAAAGCAAAGCTGAAGGCGTCCAACATACAGGTACAGTATGCAATAATCTCCTTTGAATGGTTAATGTTGAGATGCAGCTGCTACTCATGATCTCGTAAGCCTTCATAACGGCTCTAATCCAATGTGCTGTTTTACCTAATTTCATACAGTATGTGTTATTTCATAGTTTTTAAATCCCCAGTATCGTTGTGGAATATAAAAAAAATAAATCACTAAACAAATACAAGAAATTTGCAAGTATTCCCAAACTTTTGAGTGGTATCTTCACAAATGCATACATATAAGTGCATGATAACAGGATAACTGTGAAAAACATTTTACTATTATCACTGCAGGCAGTTAATACCTTAAGTGACATTTCATGTAGGCATAATAACAACAACATATCCTGAATAACAACAAATATTGAATAAACAATTTGTTTTCGTCATGAATGACTTACGGTCCATTGTAATACTGTGCCCACTCAATAATGAGGATTTCGGGCGGCTATGGAAGTCTAGTAATTTGAGTGCAGCACTGCCACACATGGATGGCCACAGCAGGAGTAGACACAGAATTGTGGTAATTGGGGAGGAGACAGATGCTCAGAAAATTGAATGTAATGATAGAATCAACACATTTTTTTTCTATTACAGGAAATTATGTAAAATCAAGTATAACTTATGACACGAAAGTGGAACATATTTTAGAGCTCCCCTAAACATCTCAGGAGAGGCTTTCTAGAGAGCTAGTATCCTTTTTTGGGGAGCTGAGCTTCCCTTAGCTCCCCTGTAATTTGAACCATGATTATGCTGATCGTACACCATGTACCATTCATAAAACTGACCTAGTTAATTGGTTTGCTTGGTCTTGGAAAAAGGTTTCAGGTATTATTATTTCACCATATCCACAAGGCAGCTGTCAGGCAATGAATCAGAGCAAGTGAAAAACTGAGACAGAAATCGAGAGAATACATCATTTTTAGAGCTCTTTTAATAGACATTGTCACAAGTCGGTTTTAAAGACATAAACATTTTGAAATGTAAAGATTGTATGGATTTACAGTATATATTTGTAGCTTTATCATTCTGTTCCGAATGAGCAAGCCAGAGGTGACAGTGGTAAGGAAACCCTCCATGAGATGACAAAACATCCTCATTTGGGTGATTGGGCAACCATAAATATGAATATATTATAACCCCTTCCATAACCATGCACTATATGGTCAAATGTGCAGCTGGTTAAAAAATAATGTTTTTTTGGTTAACATGAAATCTACTTTTTGAGGTTACCAACTGTTCACTGATCGAGCAAATCTGTTCATGGCAATCAATGTAATTACAGTCATAAGGCATTACAGCAAAGCTGTTTGTATTAAATGCAGTCCAAAATGATCTTCATGGTTTCTAAGTAGTCCTCAGCAGTCACATACACACGTGGACAAAATTGTTGGTACCCTTCGGTCAATGAAAGAAAAACTCACAATGGTCACATAAATAACTTTAATCTGATAAAAGTAATAATTAAAAAAATTCTATTAATGTTAACCAATGAAAGTCAGACATTGCTTTTCAACCATGCTTCAACAGAATTATTTAAAAAATAAACTCATGGAACAGGTCTGGACAAAAATGATGGTACCCCTAGAAAATACTGAAAATAATGTGACCAAAGTGACATGTTAATTCAAGGTGTGTCCACTAATTAGCATCACAGGTGTCTACAATCTTGTAATCAGTCAGTGGGCCTATATATAGGGCTCCAGGTAGTCACTGTGTTGTTCGGTGACATGGTGTGAATCACAGTCAACATGGACCAGAGGAAGCGAAGGAAAGAGTTGTCTCAGGAGATTCAAATGAAAATTATAGACAAGCATGTTAAAGGTAAAGGCTATAAGACCATTTCCAAGCAGCTAGATGTTCCTGTGACTACAGTTGCACATATTATTCAGAAATTTAAGATCCATGGGACTGTAGCCAACCTCCCTGGACGTGGCCGCAGGGGGAAAATTGATGACAAATCAAAGAGACGGATAATCCGAATGGTAACAAAAGAGCCCAGAAAGACTTCTAAAGAGATCCAAGGTGAACTTCATGCTCAAGGAACATCAGTGTCAGAACGCACCATCCGTCGTTGTTTGAGCCAAAGTGGACTACATGGGAGACGACCAAGGAGGACACCATTGTTGAAAACAAATCATAAAAAAGCCAGACTGGAATATGCCAAACTACATGTTGACAAGCCACAAAGCTTCTGGGAGAATGTCCTATGGACAGATGAGACAAAAATTTTACTTTTTGCCAAGGCACATCAGCTCTATGTTCACAGACGGAAAAATGAAGCATATCAAGAAAAGAACACTGTCCCTACTGTGAAACATGGAGGAGGCTCTGTTATGTTCTGGGGCTGCTTTGCTGCATCTGGCACAGGGTGTCTTGAATCTGTGCAGGATACAATGAAATCTCAAGACTATCAAGGGATTCTAGAGAGAAATGTGCTGGCCAGTGTCAGAAAGCTGGGTCTCAGGCGCAGGTCATGGGTCTTGTAACAGGACAATGACTCAAAACACGCAGCTAAAAACACCCAAGAATGGCTAAGAGGAAAACATTGGACTATTCTAAAGTGGCCTTCTATGAGCCCTGACCTCAATCCTATTGAGCATCTTTGGAAGGAGCTGAAACATGCTGTCTGGAAAAGGCACCCTTCAAACCGGAAACAACTGGAGCAGCTTGCTCATGAGGAGTGGGCCAAAATACCTGCAGAGAGGTGCAGAAGTCTCATTGACAGTTACAGAAATCGTTTGATTGCAGTGATTGCCTCAAAAGGTTGTGCAACAAACTATTAAGTTAGGGGTACCATCATTTTTGTCCAGGCCTGTTCCATGAGTTCATTTTTTTTTAATAATTCCGTTGAAGCATGGTTGAAAAGCAATGTCTGACTTTCATTGGTTAACATTCATAGAATTCTTATTTATTATTACTTTTGTCAGATTAAAGTTATTTCTGTGACCATTGTGAGTTTTTCTTTTATTAAACGAAGGGTACCAACAATTTTGTCCATGTGTGTATACAGTATCTATAAGAAGAACATATGGGGCTATCCTCAGCAGCAGTGAGCGATCTTCATTTGATGAAAACTCCAACCAAAAGTAGGGCACATCCGGAGGGCAGAATGGGTAAGGATCACTGGTAGCTCAACAGAGAGGGAAAGAGAGAGAGAGAGACACATCCACAGAAACATATAATTAGGTATGCGCATTGTCACATAATGGATAAGGTCAGTGTACATTTTGTGCAGAGTGCAAGAGGGGAATATGGCAGTACTACCTACAGTATGACAGCATAACTAACAGTGTGACTATTTTTAACAAAAAATATTCTGTCATTAGATTTCTGATCATTTGAATTTTCTACCCTCAAAGTGTTCTTCAAGAAGTGGATTGTGTACCTCTGCCCTTTGGAAAATGTTGGTGATGTCACAGACAGTTTTTTTTTTTTTTTTTGGTGTGTATGTGGAGGGAGGTGGTCTTCACCGTTCTCGCAAAGGTTTGTCATAAACTGCTGTCCTTGACTGACCTGATTAATGCATTTTTGTTTGCACACCAGTAACTTCTTTTTTTGCAGGATTTTGCACATTGCTTGTGCAATGGCTCTGGTTGATTTTCCCTTGTTTTTTTTAGAGTTACAATTTTGTGTTTTTCTTCCATAGACAACCCACTTGTCTTGATGTTGGCTGATGCTTTCTAACAACAATTACACTCTCATAAGGCAAAACCAAGGTTCAAACCAAGAGTATAATTTCAGAGCTAATAACACTGGCACACCTGGGCAATAAAAATTTGGGTGGGTTCAAAGAAAATGTGCCCTGTCTATATTTGCTGTATGCATATGCAAATATCTTCAAATATCAACAGCAACCACTTACTAGCCTTGCTATTTGAATACTTTCAGAGAGGGCTTTACATAAAAAAGAAACATTATTTTCTCTCAGCCATTATAGTTTAATGTGTATTGTATAACAAGGGGCACAATGTGTATTAATGTGATTCTGTAGGTTTAATTACTGCCTTTTGTTATGTCTCAGTAAGCACAGTACACGTATTATACATTAGTACTCTTACTACAACCCTTCCTTGCAGAAAGTAGGTGACCTGATTTTGAAGTAATATGGGGGAGCTAACCACTGACAATCTGTAAAACAGGGGCACAGGAGAATTTTAATCATTAGTTTTCACCAGACAGAAAAAAAGTAAAATGTTTCACAATACATACAGGCAGAAATCCAAATTCTGGCTTAAGAACACTTTGGAAGCATTTTTAATATTTTAGTACACAAACCCAAAAATCCAACGACTATAATACATACATTATGTATAGAAAGCATGCATACAGTACAAACATACATACATACATACAGGACATACAGTACATACATATATACAGATATACAGTACAGTTGTGGCCAAAAGTTTTGAGAATGACACAAATATTAGTTTTCACAAAGTTTGCTGCTAAACTGCTTTTAGATCTTTGTTTCAGTTGTTTCTGTGATGTACTGAAATATAATTACAAGCAATTCATACGTTTCAAAGGCTTTTATCGACATTTATGCAAAGAGTCAGTATTTGCAGTGTTGGCCCTTCTTTTTCAGGACCTCTGCAATTCGACTGGGCTGCTCTCAATCAACTTCTGGACCAAATCCTGACTGATAGCAACCCATTCATTCATAATCACTTCTTGGAGTTTGTCAGAATTAGTGGGTTTTTGTTTGTCCACCCGCCTCTTGAAGATTGACCACAAGTTCTCAATGGGATTAAGATCTGGGGAGACCCAAAATTTCAATGTTTTGGTCCCCGAGCCACTTAGTTATCACTTTTGCCTTATGGCACGGTGCTCCATCGTGCTGTAAAATGCATTGTTCCGAACTGTTGTTGGATTGTTGGAAGAAGTTGCTGTTGGAGGGTGTTTTGGTACCATTCTTTATTCATGGCTGTGTTTTTGGGCAAAATTGTGAGTGAGCCCACTCCCTTGGATGAGAAGCAACCTTACACATGAATGGTCTCAGGATGCTTTACTGTTGGCATGACACAGGACTGATGGTAGCGCTCACCTTTTCTTCTCCGGACAAGCCTTTTTCCAGATGCCCCAAACATTCGGAAAGAGGCTTCATCAGAGAATATGACTTTGCCCCAGTCTCAGCAGTCTATTCGCCATACTTTTTGCAGAAGATCAATCTGTTCCTGAAGTTTTTTATGGAGAGAAGTGGCTTCTTTGCTGCCCTTCATGACACCAGGCCATCTTCCAAAAGTCTTCGCCTCACTGTGCGTGCAGATGCGCTCACACCTGCCTGCTGCCATTCCTGAGCAAGCTCTGCACTGGTGGCACTCCGATCCCGCAGCTGAATCCTCTTTAGGAGACGATCCTGGCGCTTGCTGGACTTTCTTCGACGCCCTGAAGCCTTCTTAACAAGAATTGAACCTCTTTCCGTGAAGTTCTTGATGATCCTATAAATTGTTGATTTAGGTGCAATCTTAGTAGCCACAATATCCTTGCCTGTGAAGCCATTTTTATGCAACACAATGATGGCTGCACGCGTTTCTTTGCAGGTCACCATGGTTAACAATGAAAGAACAATCATTTCAAGCATCACCCTCCTTTTAACATGTCAAGTCTGCCATTCTAACCCAATCAGGGTGACATAATGATCTCCAGCCTTGTGCTCGTCAACATTCTCACCTGAGTTAACAAGACGATTACTGAAATGATCTCAGCAGATCCTTTAATGACAGCAATGAAATGCAGTGGAATGTTTTTTTTTTCGGGATTAAGTTAATTTTCATGGCAAAGAAGGACTATGCAATTCATCTGATCACTCTTCATAACATTCTGCAGTATATGCAAATTGCTATTATAAAAACTTAAGCAGCAACTTTTCCAATTTTCAATATTTATGTAATTCTCAAAACTTTTGGCCACGACATACATACAGTACATACATACATACATACAGTACATACAGACATACAGAAATACATGCATACATACAGACATACATACACACATACAGTACATACAGTACATACATACAGACATACAAACATACATACAGGCATACAGTGAGGTCAATAAGTATTTGATCACCCTGTGATTTTGTAAGTTATCTTACTTAGAAATCATGGAGGGGTCTACAATTTTCAGAATAGGTGCATTTCCACTATGAGAGACAGAATCTAAAAGAAAAATCCGGAAATCACATTGTATGATTTTTTAACAATTTATTTGTCACAGGGTGATCAAATACTTATTGACCTCACTGTACATACAGAGATACATGCATACAAACATACATACAGACATAGCCACATTTACTTTAATATATATAGATGTATGCATGTATGTATGAATGAATTTATATGTATATAAATTGACCAGTAAAGGATTTGCTGAGAGACAGCAAACTTACTTCATATTACTACAGGATGAAAATTATTCTGGACAATATTGTTGATGTAATTTTAAGGTCAAGTGATTTTGTGATAAGGGTTCAAAAAACATAAATATTACTATGTTAAATTGTAGGGATTAAATAACCCACAGATTGTGACTTTAATCTATGAGTTTAGGCTGCATTGCACTGAGCATGTCTATGCTCACATGCTACAGTTTGTTAATAAAGTAATTTCTTAATCCTCAGGAAACTATGGCGAGAGCGGAATGGAGGCATTCAAAGAAATGGCAGCCAAAGAGGGCATTTGTATTGCACATTCAGATAAGATCTACAGTAACGCCGGAGAGCAGAGCTTTGACCGACTGTTGGAAAAACTGCGCAGTCATCTGCCCAAAGCACGCGTGGTGGCATGCTTCTGCGAGGGCATGACTGTTCGTGGCATTCTCAAAGCCATGAGACGACGTCGACTAGTGGGAGAGTTCCTTCTGGTTGGCAGGTAATACTCTTTCAAGTCACTTACAATTTGTTCATTATAATACAAATAAGATTTGTCTTCAAGATATCAAGCTGGTGTTTTTTACCACATCTCTCTCTCTCTCTCTCTCTCTCTCTCTCTCTCTCTCTCTCACACACACACACACACACAGCTGTAAAATTAAAACCACCTTATCTGACCTGTTTTGCTCTCTGAACGGGTGCTGTGGTATCTTCCTCGAAAATTCCTCATACTTGTTTCTCCAGCATATTCTGCAGATACTTAATTGGATTAAGATCTTTTAAGGGCCAATTCAACACTATGAACTCTTTATCATGTCCCTTGAACTATTCCTGAACATTTTTTTGGCAATTCGGCAGGAAGTGTTATTCTGTTAAACATGGTCAGTTCTATTAAGAAATGCCATTGCAATGAAGGTGTGCATTTGGTCAGCAACAATGTTTAGGTAGGTGGTACTGTATGTGTGAAAGTAAGAAGCATGTGAATGCCAGGACCCAAGGTTTCACTGCAGAACATTGCCCAGAGCATCGCACTGCCTCTGCCAGTTTATCCTCTTCCTAATGTGCATCCTGGTGCCATCTGATCGCCGGGGATGCAATGTTCACTCACCTGGCCATCAACATGAAATAAAATAAAAGAAGATTCATCAGACCAGGCTACCTTTCATTGCTCCATTGTCCAGTTCTGATACCCACATGACCTTTGTAGGGGCTTTTGCTAGCAGATATGGGTCAGCATGGACACACTACCTGGTCTGTTACTACACAGCCCCATACACACCAAGCTGTGATACACTGTGTGTCCTTCAGCCATACCTAGCATAATCTTTTTGTGCTACAGGTAGCCCTTCTGTGAGATTACACCAGAGGGGCTAGAGCCTTCACTCAGGTTACCTGTTTAGTATTTCTTGGACCATTTTGGCAGCTTCTAATGTAGATACCACGGGATAATGGAAACACCCCACAAGACCTGCTCTTTTGTAAATGCTTTCACCCAGTCATGTAGTTATCACAACTTGGCCCTTTTTAAAATAAGTCAGATCCTTATACTTGCCTATTTTTCCTGTATCCAATACATCGAACCTGGCTGGGAATCAAATCCAGACCCTTGAGGTGCAAGGCGAAATATATATATATTTTTTTTTCTTTTTTTTTCTTCTAATTCTTATTTGCCACTGATCTGGCTCTCATTTCCAGTCCAGCTTCAGAGGAATGTTTTTGTTTGTTAAGCTACGCATTGAATTATACAATACCTATGAATCATTCAACCATAAAAAAAAAAAATTGAACTTAAGTGATGAACCAATGAGAGACAGGTGTAGATAATGACAGATGATCAGTTCAGTGATTTGTACACTGGGTCACACACTAGCGGTCTTGCATCAAACACAATGCTAGCCAACCATATACATCTGTGAGCTCACGCAAGCAGAAGGAGCGGATAGCACTTATCTATGAGTGTGTTTTGCCACTCCCGAGAGTGTGTGAGCAAGCAGTTTGAAATGATGCGATTGGCTGGCATCACATGTCTTGAGAAAAAACATGTCATAGTCTTCGCCCATCCTGGTTGTTAGTTTTACAGTAGATGGGTGGAGTGCATGTTCTCCCCGTGCTTGGTGAGTTTCCTCTGGGTTCTCTAGTTTCATCCCACAGTCCAAAGACATGCAGATTAGGCTAATTGACATTCCCAAATTGTGTGTGTGTGTGTGTGTGTGTGTGTGTGTGTGTGTGTGTGTGTGTGTGTGTGTGTGTGTGTGTGTGTGTGTGTGTGTGTGTGTGTGTGTGTGTGCGTGTGTGTGTGTGCGTGTGTGCACCCAGCAATGGATTGGAGTCCTGCCTAGAGTGTACCCCACCTTGTGTCCAAAGTCTCCTGGGATAGGCTCCAGTGCCCCCACGACTCCATACAGGATAAACAGTATAGAACATGAATGGAAATTTGTAAAAATTGTAGCATGCACAGTTCTGTCTTAGGCACTGTGTTTTTAAATGTTATTACTGTACTTTATTATTGAGTCAGTACAAAAAAAATTCAGATTTTTAAACATTCATATTCCACCACAAAACTTAAAGTTACAGAAAAAAAAAATTTGTATGCCAGAAAAGAATACAGCATATTATATAAGGCTTTATAGGCAAGACAATAAAATGGAAGTTGCTGGGTTTTGCATGTGAAAAAGAAGCCGATGAAATAGTCCTTAGAAGAACAGTGGTTCTGCAGAATACCCAGTAAAAAACTAAGTCGCTAATTTCCTTTTACAATTGCACAAATTGTACCTGAGAGTAAAAGTGTAAAAGTAATGAACTGACTTTGTTCATGAATTACTGTTTACTGTGCTTTATAGTTCCCTTTACCCATCGGCAGGAACTGGGAGGGCCTTGAAATATCTGCCGTTTCTTTATAATTTATTTTGTAACATTTGTTTAGTTATAAAGAAAGTACTGTATGGAAGTACAGTATGGAAGTTTTTCCCCCGTTGACTATTATGAATTTAATGCATTTGGTGATTGAGGCCTACATTCATTATAGTTATTAAGATTATTATAGTTATTAGTCATTATAACCTCATTATAGTTATCTCTATGTGATGCTACAGTATAACATTAGGTCTATGCAACAGAATTCTGTCGATTCATTAGTTTGGATGTTGTTGCTAACGGGCAGCATTACTTTGTTATCTCAGAATCTGAGGCTGAAATATGCATAAACCTGTATTTGTGCATGTGTGTGTGTGTCTTGCTGCTTGTGCCATTTTATATCAGACATGTGTTTATGTAGCCTGGCTTGTGAACCTTGTACTGTATCTATAATTGAATGTGTTGTTGCCCAAATACTTATGGACTGACAAAAATATGTATATTTTGTTAATGATCTTTTTTTGCTCAAGTAATCTATACTGTAAGTAGTCCATGAATGTGATACGGTTAATTTCTTATGGCAGCTCCCAGTGAATGGTGTTTCAAGAATTTGTGCCCAGGAGCCTTCAGAATCTAATATGCTATTCATAGTACCCTTCAAACAAGAGATTTTTCTTTCTGTTTTAATTTTTCTCAAATGTGACATCACAATTTTCTATTATTAGATTTGGCCTAAAACTATTCAACTATTACTTTGGGAGAACTATCAGTATGCATCATGAGGCCCAAACTTACTCTTTTTTCCCTCTTTATGCATTTTGCTATTATTCTTTTTTATAGTTACAATTTTTAAAAATATTTTTGTGAATGGCTGAATAATAATAATAATAATAATAATAATAATAATAATAATAATAATAATAATAATTAGAAGAAGAAGTCAATGAGGGAAAATCTAAAAGTATCAAACAACCCCATTGTCAATCACTCACACAGTTTCAGCAACTACCAGGCATCAGATGCCAATCCAGGAAAAAATGTGTGTGCGTGAGTATATCCTCCTGTTTGTAAAAACTGGATAAATTAACATTTTGTTAATGTATTTCAAAGAAGGAACGTCTTCTGTCTAACACTGATAGGTATCACCAGATGGTGAGCATATTCACTGGTAAACATACTGAAACTACATTTTCTACCCAGAGAGTAGTTAGGCATGTACTGTACCCACTGCATTACATAAAGTGCTTCTTCTTTTCAACTAGATATGTTCTCACAAATATAGTAAGCTACAGTATAAAAGTAAAAAGGGCTTTTGCCATTGTTTTCTACGGAACCTATAACTATATGGCCACCACATTATATGCTACCAGCATGAGTATATTCTTATTCAGATTTGTTCTTGCTTTCTATCCATTTGTTATGTCATATTTGTGTGGGAGCAGGAAAATATGCATCTTGCTTATACCGAGATCCCTCTTATACCGAGACTCTTCATTTGTCAGAGGAAATGTGGTCCCTTTGATCCGCTGCAGGCTGCAGTGGTTTTAAACCTCTCATCTACATACAGGTGTCTGTAGAAATTAAACTCAACAGAACCAAATTGGAGTATTTTCTACATCATATTTACAAACAAGTTTTAAAATATATATATATATGGGGTAGGATACAGTAAGAGAAGATTATTACTTCTTTTCATTAATAAATTCATTAATATATCTGTGGTATGCTTTCTGTTGTTATTTAATTGGGTTGTTTTCCTGTTTGCTTTGTGTTCATTGTGTGCTATAAAACATGGTAATGGATGCATGTCCTTTAACAGTCTGAAGCACTTGTGAATGCCTTTCTGTTCGTGCCAAGAATGAGACTTTCGAATTCATTATTAGTGCTTTTCAGAGAGAGAGAGGCATTGTGTCAGGCCCAACTGTTGTTTACTTTCTACAGAGTGTGAATTTTTGAAGAGTGCCTATTTCGGAAATCGGTGTCATGGACGATATCCAGACGGCCTAATTTGACGTAGTAAAGCTACCATGCATGTGGAGGTGTGTGTACAACAGCCTGTGATGCAGGCTCCAGGCAAATGCTAGATAGACAAGCACAGATTTTCTGCCTACATTTCTACCTTGCTTGTTGGATATTATAGAGTGTGGCAGAAAATAAGCATTTTTTCAGTGCTTTACATTTGTAATTCAGTGGTTCAGGGGACTGCACAAATTACATAAGACAAAAATGGAGCATATTCCATTGACTGAGTTTTTTCATAGAGTTTAGTCATCCTTTCATAACGAGGCTTAGTGCAACTTCTAATATGTTTAATTTATTATTACTGTAGCTGCAGCACGTCTGTATTATTTGCTGTTTCAGTATACTGACGTTGCAGTTGTTTTGAATTCAAGAATTGATCATCTACCTGTATTAGTCTGGTGAAATTTGAACCTACAGCTCTCTCCCTTCAAGATCTTAAGGGACTGATATTTAAAATAAAAAATCATTATGTGTCTAAATGTAATACTAAGCTACAATGGCTTGGCTCTTCTGCAGGATCTTTTTTATATCGGTAGCAGCTGGGAGTCATGAAGAAGGCTGACCCAGCGGGTCAGTGTGTGGGCTATTGCAGAGCTCACTAGCACACTGTGCTGCAATGTTTAAAGCTCGGCGTTAAAAACTGCCTTCAATGTTTTTGTTCACAATGCTTTGGCTCCAAGGACGAGTTATGAAAGCCTCTCCTTCCTTAGCGAGATAACAGAAATGATACAAAGACCTCCCACGCTCTGAGTTGTGTAACACCAGAGCTCCAAAGCTTGGAAGTGTTTGAAAAGGCAGAATGAACACAAAATAGTTTTATGCGTATTTAAAAGTATAGGAAGAGCACAGCTGCAAAGCCTTATCTTCAACATCTGGTTAATAAGAGATTGAAGAAAATAGTCAGGAAGTCACAACATCCGCTTCACCCTCTAAAACGCGGCTTGGCTAAAATTATATAGTAGTAAAAAGTTGAAAACTCAATGTATAGGTGCATTGCATATGTATAGATATATATGGATATTATTTTTGCTAATTAAAATGGATGCACGTTAGGGGACTCACTAAACTGATCAGTGATGTAATTTAGAGAGCTGAGCCTTAGTTCCATCAGATAAATTGCTGCTGTATTCCCCATTTCACATTTGGTCTGCTGTGGGTGTCACAAATTATCCCTCTGCTCTTGGAGTGTGCAGTATGGTTTAACATCTCACATGCTGTGCTTTTGTTCACTTTACCATCTGCTTTTCTTTCTGGTACTGTATGTCTCGAACACGTTCATGTCTACATAAATTAGTTTGTCTATTTGTTTACCCTGGTTCCCTTATCTCATTGTAAAACCTGGATATGGATATTCATTCTTTGGTGCTGCCAGCTTGTCTTGGCTATGGACAATTAAAAATCTGGTTATTGCATTCTGTTTTAATCACATGCTGAGTATAAACACTAGTGTCCTACTCTCACTAACACACTTTACGGTGGGGATGTGTGAAACAGTTGTTGGTTGTTCCTGTTTTGGAACATTGCTGATTATGTAAATGTATTCCAACATTGATTCCTGTTGTCACAGCATTTAATTTCACTGGATCACACTCCTTCTTGCTGCATTTCTCTGCCCCTCTCTGCAGTGATGGCTGGGCCGATCGGTATGATGTGACAGATGGATATCAGAAAGAAGCGGCTGGAGGCATCACTATTAAGCTGCAGTCTGCTTATGTCACCTGGTTTGATGATTACTACCTGAATCTGCAGCCAGACACGAACCATCGCAACCCCTGGTTCGTTGAATTTTGGCAACATCGCTTCCAGTGCCGACTCAAGGGCCACCCACAGGAGAACACAAAATACAACCGCACCTGCACCAGTGAGTGTAGCATTTCATTCCTTTAAGGGAAGAAATCTTGTATTAAAACAACTGGTTATTTTTACAAGTATATACAATTAAACCTTGGATTGCGAGCATAAAAGCATGCTTATATATCAATGCACTCATATTTCAAAGCGAATTTCCCCAGGTCCGATAATTAGTTCCACAGCCCAAAAAATATTCACAGAAAAATAATTAATACAAAATATAAAATAAAAATTAAACAAATTAACCTGTACTTTTTCTTTGAAAAGAATCATGGTTGGTCGATGTGAGAAGCAGGAGAAGGAGGAAGAGGGGAGCTACTGTTTAGGACGACTTTCACACACACACTAACAGAATCACTGCTCTCTGTCTGGTTACAGGAGTCTTCTTCTTTCAGCGTGGCTTTAACAAGAAACCTTGCTAATGTCACTTACTTTTGCCTCCTTTTGAGGATTTTGCGGAAATGTGACGTTGCATTGTCATTAACAGTCAGGCCAGTCGAAGGCCATTGTTGCAGTATAGTTACTAGAGAACAGTCACTACACTTGGACATACAAAAAAAAATGTTTTACATGCATGCTCACATGGGCACAATGTTATAGAAAACAGAACACATGCGCGCACGGATATTGACTATACGTACATGCACTGAGACTGAGCATGGGAGACAATTACCCATAATACTGTACCACAGCGCGAGAGAGAGGAACTACTGGCTCAGTTGTGATCAAGACCACACACATATACCAAGTTAAAATGTATTAAAAACTTTTGCAAAAAACTCACAGACCAAGTTTTTACTGTAATGTATAATTTTCCACCCTGTAAAAAGAATGCACATCTCAAATTATCTTGGTACAAACTTTCCCATGGATTTTTTTCGCCAAATTTTTATATTAACCTCATGAACCTTAGTAGCTAATTTCCTTATAAAACTATCTATATATCTATCTATCCATCTATCTATCTATCTATCTATCTATCTATCTAAATTTTGAAGTTTTGCTTTGTTTGTATTACAGATGTTTGCACAGTATGTATGTGTTAAGGTAACATGCTTTAAAGAAGTAATACAATATTCTAATATTCTAGTAATCTAACATTCTTCTAATCAGAGAAAGAGTCTCTTCGGATCCACTATGCTCAGGACACTAAGATGGGTTTTGTCATCAATGCCATCTACAGCATGGCATATGGTCTACATGCCATGCAAAAATCACTGTGTCCTGGCTATGCTGGTCTATGTGAATCAATGAGACCCATCGATGGCCGCAAGCTTCTTGAATTCCTCATGAGAACCAATTTCACTGGTGTATCTGGAGAGGTGGTGCTCTTTGATGAAAATGGGGATTCTCCAGGAAGGTATGAGCAAAAAAAAAAAAAAAAAAAAAACTCCAAGCATGGACGATAACTATGATGAATTTTATAGCTATTTCTTCTTGATCATATATACATATACACATGTGTGTGTGTGTGTGTGTGTGTGTGTGTGTGTGTGTGTGTGTGTGTGTGTGTGTGTGTGTGTGTGTGTGTGTGTGTGTGTGTGTGTGTTGTTCAGATATGAGATCATGAACTTCAAACAGATGAGTGAAGAAGACTACAGTTACATTCATGTTGGCAGCTGGGACAACAGTGGACTAAAGATGGACGATGATGAGATCTGGGCCAACAGCAGCATGATCATCCACTCAGTCTGCAGTGACCCCTGTGAAAGGGCTCAGATTAAGGTAAGAAATATTGTATCATAAATGTCATAAAATGACAAAGAAATTATAAATTGTTATGAAGTCATGACATGAAAGAAATAACTTTAATGAAGTCATAAAATTAAAACTAAAAAGCCAGGAATTAATTTAGACAGCATGTGATAGCTACTAATATTGAAGGATGGATGCCAAAAACATAGACATGATTTACATCATCCAATCTTATCACATTAATAATGTTATCTGGTGTTAGCAAAAATGTGTTTTCATGTGTATGTGTAAACAAAATATTGATATGAGACAAATTATATTTAAACATTGTAAAATGTGCATTTATTTAATGCTAATCTTTCATGCCTATTACTATTTACAAAACAATGTTATTTGACACACGCAGTGTGTATATACGAGCACTTGGAACTGTCATATTTTGGAGGAATGGGGCTAGCATAGAATACCCATATGTTTCTAAATGTATATAAAACAGATTTATACATAAATAAATAGGGTCCACAGATTGGGTTCGATTCCTACCTCAGGGTCCGTGCGCATGTCCAGTTTCTCCCCACAGTACAAAAACATGCAGATTAGGTTAACTGGCGTTCCCTAAGTGAACCTGTAGTGTGTGACTGTGAGTGTGAATGTTGACAGGAGGTCCTACCATGGTAATAAACGCAATAGTAATCATAATTGGCCTCCACAGTCCCTAGTTGGACTATAGAGGTTCCTAGATGGATGGATGGATGGATGGATGGATGGATGGATACATAAATTTTCCAAAATATGAAACATAAACAAGGCCACTAATGTTTGTAAAAAATTAGTTATAACAGAGCTGCTTAATCGGTGTGGAAATGTATTTCTGTTTCAATGGCATGACTAGGGTTTATGAGGATTCTCTGCTTGGATTTTGAAACTTGTATTAGTATAATTAGACTATTGATAACTTCCTCGATCTCATCCAAGGTGATCCGAAAAGGTGAAGTTAGCTGCTGCTGGACCTGTACTCCATGTAAAGATAATGAGTATGTGTTTGATGAGTACACCTGCCGGGCCTGTGAGCTGGGATCCTGGCCAACAGATGACCTCACAGGTGAGTAAATATTATTAATGTAATTATTAAAATACCATACATTTGTATTATGTTAGTAACACCTAATTAATATAGTACCCATTGAAAGTGTTGAAGTGACAAGGCAAGTCAAGTCAATTTAATTTATATAGCGCTTTTAACAACTGACATTGTCACAGCTTTACACAATAAAAGAAGTAAGTTTGTATGCAATGTGTATGAATCAAAATGATAAGATTGTCCCTGATGAGCAAGCCGAGGGCGACGGTGGCAAGGAAAAACTCCCTGAGATGGTAATAGGAAGAAACCTTGAGAGGAACCAGACTCAACAGGGAACCCATCCTCATCTGGGTGATAACGGATAGCAGGGATTGATCAGCATAATAATGTGTACTGGAAGTTCAGTATAACAGGAGATGTGTTTAAAATTAAAATTAAAAGGAGTCCAGTTTGTTCCTGGAGGCTCAAGTAGACTGTAGGAGATTCCAGTCCTAAGCTATCGAACAACTGAAGTCACAGATCCCCAGAGCATCAATCGATGACAGGACAGTCTTCATGGAAACCATCCCCAGCCACCACACGAATCCAGGCAGACCACACGGGGCATCCATGCGACGAGATCTCCAACCAGAAGCAGGACTCCAGGACGGGTTAGACGGCTCCAGAGGGCAGAGGGGTCTGGATCACTGGCAACTCAGGAGTGACATGTATAGCTCGACAGAGAGACAGAGAGAGGGAAAGGAGAGAGGGAGAGAGAGAGAGGAGAGAGCAGAAGAGGAGAGAACAGAAAATAAGGAGAGATGGCAGTTAGGTATGGTCACAGTCAACATGTATAAGGTGAATGTATATTTAGTGCAAAGTGCAAGCAGAGACTCCGGCAGGACTAACTATAACAGCATAACTAAAAGGGAGAGCCAGAAGGAAACACAAACATGAGGGCTCCCTGAGATGTAAAGCAACCAATCACCTCACCGTCAACAAACCTGAGTGATCAATGAGAGTGGGGAGGACAGCATCTAAACATACCAGTTCACCAGAATACTCTACGTCCATGAGTCCCCCAGATCTGCTCCTTTACCTAAGGTTAATCTATTTACAAAAATGCTTTGCTAAATAAATAGGTTTTTAGCCTAGACTTAAACACTGAGACTGTGTCTGAGTCCCGAACATTAATAGGAAGACTATTCCATAACTGTGGGGCTTTGTAAGAAAAAGATCTGCCCCCTGCTGTAGTTTTAATAATACGTGGTACTGACAGGCAGCCTGCATTCTTTGATCGAAGTAGGCGTGGCGGATCGTAAGACACTAGCAGTTCACTCAAATACTGTGGCGCGAGACCATTTAGTGCTTTAAATGTCAAAAGTAGAATCTTAAAATCGATGCGAAATTTCACAGGGATCCAATGCAGTGTAGATAAGATAGGGGACATGTGCTCGTATCTTCTGGTTTTAGTGAGGACTCTCGCTGCTGCATTCTGTACTAACTGAAGCTTGTTTATACACCTAGTTGAACAACCAGACAGTAAGGTGTCCAACCAAGAGGTGATAAAAGCATGAACTAGTTTTTCTGCATCATTTAGTGACAATATGTTTCTAATCTTGGCAATATTTCTAAGGTGAAAGAAAGCTATCCTGGTAATATTATCTACAGGTGCTTCAAACGAAAGGCTGGAATCTATAATCACGCCAAAGTCTTTTACTGTTGCATTTGATGGAACAGAAAGGCCATCTAAAGTTACAGTGTGATCAGAAAGCTTACTTCTAGCTACTTGTGGTCCTATGACCAGAACTTCTGTCTTATTAGGATTAAGCAGAAGAAAATTAATTAACATCCAATCTCTTATGTCCTGCACACACTGCTCAATTTTAGCAAACTGGTTTTTCTCATCTGGTTTTGCTGAGACATATAATTGTATGTCATCAGCATAACAATGAAAACTAATACCATGTTTACGAATTATGTTGCCCAGAGGAAGCATGTAAAGGGAAAAAAAGCAGTGGGACTAAAACTGAACCCTGTGGAACACCAAACTCCACTTGAGAACATGAGGAATGGTCACCATCTAAATCTACAAACTGATAACGATCAGTCAAATAGGATCTGAGCCACAAGAGGGCAGTTCCCTTAATTCCTACTACCTTTTCTAATCTGTGAAGGAGAATACTATGATCAATGGTGTCAAAAGCTGCACTGAGGTCCAGTAACACAAGTATAGTGACGCAACCCTGATCAGAGGCCCATAGGAGATCGTTTACTACTTTAACAAGTGCTGTCTCTGTGCTGTGATGAGGCCTAAATCCTGACTGATACAGTTCATTTATGCTATTTCTGTGTAGATGTGAACATAGCTGCTGTGATACTACCTTTTCCAGAATCTTGGAGATAAAGGGAAGGTTTGATATCGGCCTGTAATTAGAAAGCTGACTCGGGTCAAGGTCAGGTTTCTTGATTAGCGGTTTAATAACGGCTAATTTAAAGGATTTGGGGACATAACCACTACTGAGTGAACAGTTAATTACTTTCAACAGGGGTTCTATTATTGCTGGTACTATCTGTTTGAGAAAATGTGTCGGTATAGGATCTAATATACAGGTTGACGATTTTGAAGAAGAGATGAGTGAAATTAGTTCCCTCGCTTCAAGGGGAGTAAAGTATTCCAAGTTCTGATGTGATGTGGTTAGATCATCTGAATTATTTATATTGTCTGGTTTCAAAGCCTGAATTTTTTGCCTAATATTTATGATTTTGTTATTGAAAAAGTTCATGAAATCCTCACTACTGCATGACGTTGTTGTTGAGATTTCTGCAGTGGTCTTGTTTTTAGTTAATTTAGCTACGGTATTAAATAAAAATCTCGGGTTGTTTTTGTTATTTTCTATAAGAGTGGAGAGATACGTTGATCTAGCATCACTGAGAGCTTTTTTATAGTTCAGGATGCTCTCCTTCCAAGCTATTTTGAATACTAACAATTTAGTTTGGCGCCATTTACGTTCAAATTTTCGAGTGGTTTGTTTTAAAGCACGTGTGTGGTCATTATACCAAGGAGCGAGTTTCTTATCTCTAATCATTTTCCTTTTAACTGTAGCTACATTATCTAAGCTATAACGAAGTGCTGACTCTAGATATTCATTCGCCTGTTCGAGTTCTGTGAAGTCAGATGGCGATCCAATCAAAGTTGATAATTCTGGAAGATTATTGATAAAGGTCTGTGTGGTATTTGATGTAAATGTACGTTTAAGGCGGTAGCGCGGTGCTGTGCATACATTATTACTATGACACGCTTTAATCGAGACAAGGTAGTGATCTGAGATAACTTCAGACTGTGGAATTGTGATTATATTTCCTATAATTAATCCGAAGGATAATATTAAATCTAAAGTGTGACCTGCTTTATGAGTGGGTCCTACTACACACTGATTTACTCCTACTGAGTCCAGTATGGACAAGAATGCTGTTCTCAGAGGGTCTTCTGGATTCTCAAAATGAATATTAAAGTCTCCAGCAATTAACGCTTTGTTTACAGAAACAACAAGGTTTGAGAGGAAATCTGCAAATTCGCAGAGAAACTCCGAGTACGGCCCTGGGGGTCTGTAAATGATGATTAGCGGGATCGACTGAGCTGACTTTATGTTACTATAGAGAACTTCAAATGCATTAAATTTAAAACTGTGTTTTTGTACGAGAGACAGATTATCGTTATAAATAACTGCGACTCCTCCTCCTCTACCAGTTAGCCGAGGCTAGTGTATGTAGCTGTATCCAGGAGGACTAGCTTCATTTAGAGCTACATACTCGTCCTGTTTAATCCAGGTTTCTGTTAAACATAATATATCAAACTCCTGATCTGTGATAATTTCATTAACAATAACTGCTTTAGATGCGAGAGATCTAATATTTAACAGTCCTAGCTTCAGATCAGAGGTGCTGGCTGCGAATTCAGTGTACTCTGAGTTTGTGGTATCTATGTTAATTAAATTACTAAAACAGACTTTCTGAGTCTTTCTAAATTTATGTTTATGTTTAGCTCGGGGAACAGACACAGTCTCAATATGATGAACCCTGAGTGACGACTCTCTGCAGCTAGCAGACGGTTGGTTTAGCCTGTCTGTCTGCTCCCTGGCCTGGGCTCTGGATTGTAACCGATTAACTAGGCCTCTTCTGAGACTATGTGCTATACTGCAAGAAATGAGAGCAGCACCTTCCCGAGAGGGATGTACACCGTCCCGCCCTAACAGGCCAGTTTTGCCCTCAAAGGTCTTCCAGTTGTCTATGTAGCCCATGTTGTTTTCGGAGCACCACCTGGACATCCAGCGGTTCAGCGACCATAACCTGCTGTAAGCTATGTCGCCACGTCTCATTGGGATGGGTCCAGAGCAAACTACTTCTTCGGACATCGCCTTCGCTATTTTAAACACCTCTGTAAAGTTATGCTTGCTAACCTCTGACTGACGAAGGTGTATATCGTTAGCTTCAGCATGTACCACTATCTTAGAGAACCTATGCTGTCCTAGAGCCCTAAGATTACCTGCTATGTCTGGTGCTCTGGCTCCCGGGATACACCTGACCACTGCCGCTGGCGCCCCTAAAGGCCTAGCTAATTTCACATGTCTCAGTATAGAGTCTCCTATAACCAGAGCTCTTTCAGGTTTCTCAGCGGGTGCATCACTGAGGAGAGCGAACATGTTGGACACGTGAAGCGCAGAAGAGGTGTGCTCCGGTGTGCTAGCCTTAGCGTTAGCTTTGGCTGAATGAGTATGCCGCCAAGTCGTCACCCACTCGCCCCGCTGTGAGGGCTCTACTGCCGGAGTCGGGGGCTGGTTATCTCCGCCTGTGGCAACCAGACTTTCCGCTACGGGATTAACGCTGCTCTCGCGCTCTCTAACCCTCTCTAAAGTCTGCATGCGCTCCTCTAATGCTGATATCTTCTCCGTCAGTGTGCTAACTAACACACACCTATCACAAATAAAATTATCACTAATGACGGAGGAAGAATGTCTAAACATCCTGCACTCCACACACTCAGCGAGCTGAATGGTAGACGTAATAACGTACCTTTGTGATGGCTTTGCCATTGATTTTTACTAGACACTGAAGACATTTGGGTTTGAGATGAATAGATGATGCACAGGGCAACCCTGTTTGATTATTTTTTATGACCAGAGAACTGTCTATCGGAGAAAAGCTAAGAAAGTAGGGAAATTTATGCTCATGTATAACAAATACAGTAATTTGGCATGTCCTAATAAAGAGAGAAACCTCTGGTGCACAAACAACCACACATAAAACAAGGAAAATAACAGCAGTTAATGTCAGAAACAACCACCAAAAGGCCTGTGGTGTAAGTATCACAAGCCACATGTTTAATATTTCTTAATATTAATATTAATATTATATTATATTTTTCTAATATTTATATTTCTTAAAGGACAGAAATATAGAGTAAGGGCATTCCACAAAAAACAATCAGTTATGATGTGAGTTATTGCAAGCAAGGGATATGCAACCAAATATTAAATGTGATTTCTTTTACTTTGGCCTTGCCTTTTCAGTAGTGGAGGGGACTGTATGTGATCAGGCACTGCCTGGCCCAAAAAACTCTGGATTACTCAACATTCTTTGCTTTCGTCTACTTGAAAAAGTGATCTTGAGCATGGTACAGCTTACTGGTACAGGGTGTGGTTCATATATGAAAGTTAACTTTACCTGACTGTGGAAGTCAACTATTGTTTAGAGCGCACTGTCTTGAACACCATCTGTCTTTTCCAATATCTCCATCTGAGTGCAACATATCCAGACACAGGTATACACCTACTTGGTTTGTGAGCTGCCATTAAACACAAAAGAAGAAGGGAACATGGAAGTTAACCCTCATATCATGCCGTATATTATTGATTTTTTTGGGAATAAAAATTCAACAGCAATGCTCTCATGTGCCTTCCTACTTTATCAGCTGTGACTGTATAGATCAGAGGATGAGGTCGGCACGTACTACACACACACACACACACACACAGACACACAAGAAGAGACAGATGGCACTGATGATATAGTGTCTAAACAGTGATCTACTTCTGTTCTCAAGTATTATTTAGTTCCATATCTGATTTAATCCGTGTATCATTCTGACACCCACTTTGCCAGCAGACTTGGGCCCTAAGTGTCTGTAGTACTAAATGCATTTGCTAAAATGCACTTTTTTGGCCAATGCAAAATATGACTTCCCTGATATATAGGTGTAGAACAAAATAGCGCTTATTTTCCTCCAACTTATCTTATTCCTAGGCACTTCCCACCCAATTTCAGGCATTTCTCACCACTTTCTGGCATTTCACATGTTGCTGAGAAAAAAGTTTCACTAGCAGCAGATTTATGGTGTATTGATATACTGTAGTTGTTTTAATTTTCAATGATGTCCTTATTTTAACCTCAGCAACATAAAAGTTAAACACAGATAAATATGGTAATTTTTTTGTTTGTTTTCGTACAAGCTAAAAACATTGCAGGTTAGTGAGCTAGCATGCTAATATGGCTTACCTAGAGTCCTTTAGCTATTTATAGTGCTTTAGCTCCATATCAGTCAAGTTTTTTTTTTTTTTACTTTTATATCAATAAACAGGTTACACCTGAGTTTGTCATCAGAAATTAACACTCACGTCCACACAGAATAGATCTGAAAATTACTGAAAACTCTTATTTGTTTTTAGATATTAAGACATTGAGCACTTTATCAGTCATATTTAAATCTGACATAACAAAACAGGATAAATTGAGGTTCTAATCATGGAATAACACCTTTGCATGAGGTTGTTGAAACAATGCCACAATGCACATAATCAAAGCTAAAGGAATTCCAACAAAATATTATAATGTATGGCATTTATTTTTGTCAGGTTCTATATGTGAATTATATGTTAAAGTGGACACCATATAAATGTCCACAAATGTGTAAATTAGGCTCTTCCTTTATGAGTTCACATTAGGGCTTGATTAAGCCCTGGCCAATACAAAAACAGAAATAATGAATAAGTGAAATAAAAATAATAATAAATAAGTGAAAATGATATTTTTGCTATACTTATATGAGGAACACCTTATTTGACCATTTATATACTCCCAAAAATATTTAATACAGTGATTAGTGAATATATTTTTACTATTTTACATTTTGATATAAAGTTCTGCAGAATGCTCAAGAAATTATTGGTCAATTATTGATCTAATGATTCAAAGTAACTGTTAATTGTCAACTCTACTTTGACTTATGAGGTGAGATGCCAACATGGTAATACTCGTATAAAGCCTTTTTATTAATGGGGGCATAAATAATTTGTCACAATAAAACATATTAGGTCATTTAGGTAAAAAGAAAAGTAAACCAAAATTAAAAAACCAGATGGTGAAAAAGAAATACATCCAGTACTTTCTACTAATAAAATTCACAAAAGATTATTTAGTCGTAAAGTGATTCCGCAATAAAAACAGAACTTTTGGCAGTTTGGTGTTCTGGAGCACTTAAGTGTGTCTACATAATGCTAAGAAAGAAGGATACCAGCCATATCATGTGATGATCACAAGCACATCAGCAAATTGATGTCTATATATTACGTGTTTATTTCTTTAATTTTGATGATTATGGCTTACAGCTAATGAAAATGTACAGCTCACAATACTTGGTCAGGCCTCGCTTTGCAAAAATTATTGCAGCAATGTGGCGTGGCATGGAGGCAATCAGTCTGCAGCACTGCTGACATGTTATGGAGGCTCAGGTTGCTCTGATAGCGGCCTTCAGCTCTTCTGCGTTGTTGGGTCTGGTGTCTCGCATCTTCCTTATCAGTTCCACATAGATTCTCTACAGGCTTTAGGTCGGGTGAGTTTGCTCCTCCATCAAGCACAGGGTACCATGGTACTTAAATCAGGTATTAGTACTTTTGGCAGTGTGGGCAGGTGCCAAGTCCTGCTGGAAAATGAAATCAGCATCTCCATAAAGCTGGTCAGCAGAGGGAAGCATGAAGTGCGCTAAAACCTCCTGGTAGACGGCTGCGCTGACCTGATAAAACACAGTGGACCAACACCGGCAGATGACAGGGCTCCCCAAACCACCACTGACTTGGATTCTGTGCCTCTCCTCTCTTCTTCCAGACACAGGGACCTTAATTTCCAAATGAAATGGAAAATTTACTTTTATCTGAAAAGAGGATTTTGGCCCACTGAGCAACAGTTCAATCCTTTTTGTCCTTAGCCCAGGTAAGACACCTCTGATGTAGTCTCTGGTTCAAGAGTGGCTTGACACAAGAAATGCGACAGTTGTAGCCCATGCCCTGGATAGGTCTGGGTGTGGTGGCTCTTGAAGCACTGACTCCATCTGCTGTCCACTTCTCTCGAATCTCCCCTAAATTCTTAAATGGGCTTAGTTTCACATTCCATTTACGGCTGCAGTTTTAATCCCTGTTGCATGTCCTTTTTCTACCACATTTTCCTTCTTCCCTTTAACTTTTCATTAATGTGCTTGGATACAGCACTCTGTAAACAGCCAGCTTCTTTAGCAAGGACCTTATGTGGCTAATTAATGGATGTAAGCCATAATCATCAACATTTAAATAAATAAACACTTAAAATATAGGTATATCAGTCTGTGTGTATTGAATCTATATAATATATGAGTTTCACTTTTTGAATTGAATTACAGAAATAAATCAACTTTTCGATGATATTTTAATTTCTTGAGATAAAGGGGTACAGAAGAAAAAAAAAACAAGATGTTAAATATTCAAAACCAAAGGCCTGACCTCAACTCCATTGAGATGCTGTGGCGTGATCTTAAGAAAGCTGTCAAATCATCAAAGAAATTACGCACTATTGTAAAGAAGACTGGGATGATTTCTCATCAGACTAATCATAAGAAGACTAATGAGACTAATAACTCCTACAAAAAATCTCAAGTTATTTTTGCTTGCTTTTTGCTAAGGTGGTTCTACATGTTATAGAAATGTTTTCTTAAAAACTGAAACTGACCCAGCTCATTCAATACAAAGCAGTAAAGTAAATTAAGATGAAAAAGACAATAAAATAATAAGAGCCTGGGTAGGATTGGAATGAATTAGAAGACATAGTTTGCGATCAAAGACTGAGCATTTTAGGGTTGAGACAGAAATTACAGAGATGATGAATTTTGTAACTCTCACATGAACCGCATAACAGCGGGGAGATCATTTGATAGAACAAGATCTAGGTTAAGAGTAGGAGTGCTAATTTATAATAAGCTGTTGCCTTTCAAATTATAAACAGAAGCAGGGACACTGGGCTTGGCATAGTTAAACTGGTATGTTTAATACAGATATATCTAGTTATAAATTTCCTGTTTCTGGGTCACTGAGACTCATAACAGACCTACAGGAATTAAGTGCAATAAACAGAGGTTTGGACATGATCCTCATTCGAACCATGAGTACAATTTTAAATAAGTAAATAAATAAATAGATGAATAAATAAATAAATGACTTTTCTCCTTGAGTTTAATGACGCTCAACATCTCAACTGACTCAGTTGTTCTTTTTTTTTCTTTCTTCATAACAATGATTTTTTTCTTGGCACAGGAAAGCATGCTAGGGGCTTACAGAGTGTAATCAGCTTAAACAACAAAATCAGACACAAATCCTTTTTTTGTAACATTAATTGAGAGATTTCATCTACTTTGGAAGCCTTTTTAAGCAGATTATATCAATACTTTTGACTGTTTGTGCCAGACAAATGCTGGTCAATGTTGTTCAACAAGTGCCACAGAAGGAGCAATTGTTCTGTATTTTTCAGATTCTTTTTCAGATTTTTTCAAGTGATTTTTAGAGATTATAATAACTGTGCAGAAGAAATAGAAATATTATATTGAGCGATATTGATTTGGGCGCACGCTCATCACAGGCGCACGCCGTGACAAATATAAAGACAAAAATTATGAATAGTGGCATGGAGGCTATAACTGACTGAACAAAGACACAGTACACTGTAACCTCGTAATGAGATGTGGGAATTATCTGAATCTGTACCCAGATGCACACATCTTGCAATTAATTGCACCATCTCATTATAAATTCCATCTATTAGTAATAACAAGGCTCACATGTGTTCAATACTGTATAACAGTTGACACAGACTGTCCTATCTCTATAAGCAAGCTGACTCAAAGAAACACTGATCCTGACTGATCATCATAAACCATATGGGAGAAGAGAACGAAACAGATTTCATTAATATATTTCTCATCTAATATCTGCTTAGGAACAGCGTGATTTCGCTATTAATAAAAAGGAAAAACCGTTGTCTCAGCTTGTTGACAATAAGATAAAAGAATTGGGGAAAATGAACCAATGCAATCAAAAACTAGGATCAATCAGAAGCGAACTAGTGCCAACCTACAAAATAAAAATATTGAAATTTCACATGTAATAGTTATTGTTAGTAATAATAGATGGGGAATTTGTATTGATGTAACTATACACAGAGATGTGTGTGATGGACTACACAACACATTAAATGTCTTTGATTAATATACTGGTTTCGCTGGTGTAAATTCATGGGGATCATAGAGAGACTCACCGCAAATCAGAGGACTACCAACAGCAGGGCTATGACTCACAGTAGTGAAAGATCCAACTGAATAGATTACCCCAATTGCTAGAAATATCACCCTGGACTCCATTCAAAGCCTCTTGTGCTCTGGGAAATCTCTGGTTTTCTTATCATAGGCTTTCCAGTTCCTCTTCTGGGTAATCCCAGAGTGTCAGCTTACCAAATGTTGGAAAGAGGACTGGGCCAGAGTCTCATATTTCTAATTATTACTGTTAATATGAAACACACAAAGATATTTTTTAGCAAAAAGCAAAAATTATATCACTCCACATAAAACAACTTACATAAGTAAATTTATAGTTTTGTACATTTTTGGGTTCTGCACATTCCTCCTAACTACACTAAAAAAATTTTAATATTTTTTTTCTATTTATGTGTTTCCAATAAAAATAGTATTATTTTTTATATTTTGTAGTTTTTCGGTAAATAAACACTGCTAAGAGACAATAATACAATTACTGTACAATAACTGTGGAATTACTGTATTAGGTTGTAAATATAATGTACATACAGTATATGTGTAAATAAAAAAAACATGATCATGTCAATATGGTTGAAATATACATATTGTATATATAAAGCGTGTTGAAAAGCTGAAAAGTGCATTTTACTAGGACTTTCTAGTTATTAGCATTTTAAGTCTCAGTTCATAGTCTCCAGTGGCCTGTCTTTACAGGAGCTCAGTTTCTCCTGATCTTCTAAAAAAACTTGGGCCATAATCTCAGTTTATGAGCTTTATCAAAGAAAAGCCATTGTTCTCTACTTTTATGACTTTTCATAAAAATAAAAAAGTAAATAGCCTATGTAAGGCTTTTAAGGCACAGTGCATGTCAGTATTTAGATTTACATTTTAATATTTCATCATGATTGATGTTATTACTTTTGCTTTTCCAATATATTTCAATAATAATTAAATAAAACAATTGCACATTCTACAGTAAACAAAAAAAACATGTAATACAAAATAAAGTGCTGTCCTAATGATGCTTTCCTGTTTCTTAGGGTGTGAGCCAATACCAGTGCATTATTTACAGTGGGGGGACCCTGAACCTATAGCGGCTGTGGTCTTTGCTTGCCTTGGTCTTCTGTCCACCATCTTTGTGACACTGGTTTTCATCAGGTTCCATGATACACCAGTTGTGAAATCCTCCAGCAGGGAACTTTGCTTCATCATACTGGCTGGCATCTGTCTGGGTTATCTCTGCACTTTCTGCCTCATCGCCAAGCCACATGTAGTGTACTGCTATCTACAGAGACTGGGCATCGGCCTTTCCCCTGCTATGAGCTATTCTGCTCTGGTTACCAAGACCAATCGCATCGCTCGCATCTTGGCTGGCAGCAAGAAAAAAATCTGCACCAAGAAGCCTCGCTTTATGAGTGCCTGTGCTCAGTTGATTATAGCTTTCATCCTCATTCTTCTGCAGCTGGCCATCATAGTTGCGCTCTTCATTATGGAGCCGCCTCAGGTGATCTATGACTACCCATCAATCCGTGAGGTGCACCTCATCTGTAATACAACAACACTAGGAGTGGTAGCACCGTTGGGCTACAATGGGCTGCTCATTCTCAGCTGCACCTTTTATGCCTTCAAGACTCGTAATGTCCCTGCCAACTTCAATGAGGCCAAATACATCGCCTTCACCATGTACACCACCTGCATCATCTGGCTGGCCTTTGTGCCTATCTATTTTGGCTCCAATTACAAAATAATCACTATGTGCTTTTCAGTCAGTCTCAGTGCGACAACTGCCTTGTGCTGCATGTTTGTGCCAAAGGTTTATATCATGCTTGCCAAGCCAGAGCGCAATGTGCGCAGTGCATTCACTACATCTACTGTCGTAAGGATGCATGTGGGTGACGGCAAATCTGCCTCATCAGCTAGCCGTTCCAGCAGTTTGGCTAAACTGTGGAAACGACGTGGATCTGGAGCAGAAAATGTCAGGTATGTTATTATGCTAAGTATATCATTCAGGTATAATTACTATGTGCATTTAAAGGAACATAGTTGCAGAATTACCAGGTAGTTGATTCAATTAATATTTAGAGCATTCCTACTATATTGTTTGTACGCAGCAATTGCACACTGTATATTTTTAGAGGATTAAACTGATTACAATGTATTACCTTAAAAAAAAAAAGTTATTTTAAGACATATTTTCAAATGTACATTTTATATCAATGTTTTTAAAGACCTTGAAAGAATGTGATAAAAAATTGCATATTAAAAAAATTATTGTTATTATACATACTTAAATATTTAAATCACAACGTGAAATATAACAATCTCATCCTAGTTTCATAGAGCTATGGTTATGAACCCTGCATTCTACAGCCCTACAGATTAGAGAAGACGTCTATAGCCTTTGCCACTATTACATACGTAACTAACACACAGAAGGACTGGAAAGGTGTTTAGTAATAAATCTTAATCTTGGTTTGATACCCTCCTTGGGGTGTGTGCGCATGGGTTTTGCATGCTCTCCCTGTACTTGGTGGGTTTCCTCCAGGTACTCCGGTTTCTCCCTTACAGTTTAAAGACATGCAGATTAAGCTGATTGGCTTTCCTGAATTGCCCATAGTGTGTGAATGCACATGTGAATGTTGACCGGAGGTTCTACCACAATTGTAAAAATGGGAATTAAGTCAGTGTTTACCATTGGCCTCCATGGTCCCTAGTTCGACTACAGAGGTTCCTAGATGGATGGTTCTTATAGAAATGAGGTGATGTGCAGGTACAGTAGCACTGCAGACTTCATTAAACTCCTAAGGAATGTCCATGAGGAGAAGAAACTTATCCTAGAATGGTATATTATGGGTCTCCATTCAGTCTGTGGGCAGTTCTCATGATATCTAATAACTTCTACCTAGATAAAGGTCTTGTATTTAAGACAGATTAACAGTTGGTTTGAGTATCAGATCACACTATCAGTATCAGATTACAGAGCTACTGTAACATTACAGGCACATTTTTTTCAGGCACATTAAAAATACTCTGCAGACTCATTTTCATGGAGCACTGGAAGGTAAATTGATAGCAAGGCAATCACTTGATTTGCAAAACTGAGTTTGATTACTCAATAAAATGACAGATTTTTGGTCTTGTTTTCAAATTCCGTGCTAAGTAGAAAAATCAGCTGGAGAGGAACAAGAGAATATAAAAAGTACTTGCACATTTATAAAATTACCCACTGCATCTCCAAGTCTCCACCTCCATTGATAAGAGGCACTTGACCATGCCCGTCACCACACAGTGGGATGTGAAAATAGACTTGTATAAAATTGGAGTTGCACAAAATAGATTACAAGAGATTTAGCAATTCAGTCAACTAGGCTATGATTTAATCACCTATTGCCAGCCTCTGTCCTTCATTGACTTATTTAGCAATTGCTTTTTTTTTTTTTTTTTTTTACAATTAACAATGTTGTACAAAGTCATCATTAGTGAATAGTTGGTAACCTCAGCAAAATGGGCTTCATGATGACCGAAACACATTTCCTGTTTTACTGCTGCACTTTAGACCTTGCACTAGTATCTAGTAACTATCTAGTAACTAGTTCCAACTAGTAGATTGTGCTGGTATCTCTCAAATGAGGATGGGATGCCCTTTTGAGTCCTCTCAACATTTCTTCCTCATGCCATTTCTGAGATTTTTGGTTTGCCACCTTCGCCTCTGGCTTGCTCATTTGGGACAAACTTTTGGGACATTTTGGGACATTTTATTATTTTTTTATATGCAGATCTTTTTATTTCTTTCAAGCTGATTTGCAACAATTTTGTACAATTTAATTTTAGAATTTGCTTACTTTTTACTTACTTACTTAATTCACTAGGTGCTGATGAGGAGACTCCCAGTAGAAGAAATGTAGGGGAACAATTGGTGTTTGCGCATGGACTAACATCTGGAATATTCTATCATGCTACTTTCAGTACTGTGAGCCTGATGTGCAACAGTTTCAAAGAGTGACAAATTTACAGTGTTTATTTGCAGCGTATACTGTTCCAATTACATCATACAAAAGGGTTGCCAGAGAGTTTCCCCATGTCAGTGTCAAGGCAAACCACTGCACCTAGCCAGGTTTCAACCAGATTTTGTCCAGCGCGATCAACATTTGTAGGTTAGAGTGATATTTCAACTGTTAGCAGTCATTCAGTTGAGTATGTGCCACATTCATCCATCCACCATTCCTTGGTCTGTACTTCTTATCCTGTAGGGGTTTCTGTAGGGATGTGTGCAGGCTACAAGCACACACACATTCATATACACATTCATACATACATTCATACACTGAAAATTTGGAAACACCAATCAACCTACAACTCATGTCATTGGACTGTGAGGGAAAACAAAGGTTAACCACTAAGACACCATGCCTCCCGTGTGTGCTACACAAAACTGCACGATGCAATATGAAAATGTATGAGCGGGTCTACTTTTGATGCTTGATCTAAATTGAAACCTTAAAATCAGCCCATTTAGCAGACTCAACCAAGGACGGTGCATAGTACAGCATGGGAAAACCAGTCAACTATGCAAGTAGTACTGAATGTAACCACACCAGACAATCCGACAGTAGGACATGTGGTATATTTTGAGTGTCAAAGTTCACACAATTTGACTGTAGATATCCTCCAATTAAACTTGAAAGTTTGCACTTGGAGTTCATATTCGTTATGTAATTTAAAGTCTTACAGTATGTATATGCTCAGCTTAAATAATAATAATCTTGTCAGTGTTCAAACATTTATGGACCTGACAGTATGCATCCAAAATCCGAACATGAATTTAACATTAATTCACAACTGTTTGCATTTTTAGATATAAATATACTTCGAATTTATACCATGGATTTCTATTTAAATGAAAAGATGTTTTATACGCGAGATGAAATAAAAGAAGAAAGTTTATATGTTAGTCAGAACAAATTTGCAAAACATTCACTCACTCACTCATCATCATCTATACCGCTTAATCCTGTATTCAGGGTCACGGGGGGCCTGGAGCCTATCTCAGGAGACTTAGGGCACATGGCAGGGTACACCCTGGACAGGGTGTCAGTCCATCGCAGGGCACAGACACACACACATACACACACTACGGGCAATTTGGGAACGCCAATTAGCCTAACCTGCATATCTTTGGACTGTGGGAGGAAACCGGAGTACCCGGAGGAAACCCACCAAACACGGGGAGAACATGCAAACTCCATGTACACAGAGACGGGACTCGAGCCTGGTCGGGGATCGAACCCGGAACCTGGCGGTGCAAGGCGACAGTGTTAACCACTACACCACCATGCCGCCTGTTTGTAAAACATTATTCATAAATTAAGGAGTAATTGTACTTTATGAGACTTTGCATATTTTGGATTTGTTTTTCATTTTTAATACATTTTATACAAATATCCTTGATGGCTTGGAATAGCAGCATTTCATATAAAATAGGATATCATTTACTATTTTATATTTAATTTAATTCAATTTATTTGTAGATTTGATAATTATATGAAAAGGGTCTAAAGCTATATTGGATCAGATGACACAGAATAGCATCTACTGTATATCTACTGGTCTGAGTTCATGTTTTCTTTCTTCAGTTCAAATGGCAAGACGGTTACTTGGGCACAAAATGAGAGAGGCTACCGGCCAAATCTGTGGAAGAGGATCTCAATTCACATCAAGAGAAAAGAAGAGATCAATCAAACAGCTATAATTAAACCTTTCTCCAAGGGCTGTGATGCACCTTCTGACACTGGAATGAAGATGTCATTTGAGCGGCCACCGAGTGGCCAACGGTACCCTGTTACCTACCGTCCACGGACTCCCTCTCCACTGCCCACTGTGTGCCAGCGTGGTTCAATGCAGCGCTGCTGTGAAGATGAGGAGGATGTTAGAGAACGGCCTTTGCCGGTGGCAGCACTGCCTACGTATCTTACAGAGCGTTTACAGCAAGGTGGACCATTGCAGACATCCATTATGGACCAGATCAGTAGTGTGGTGAACCGCTTCACTGCAAACATCAGCGAGCTCAACAGTATGATGCTACCACCTGGCTCTACATCGGGCAGTACCATAAATGCCTCTGGCCCCTGCTCACCCTCCTTTAAGTTGCTTCCACGAGAGATGCAGCGCTCGACAACAGTGACCACCTACGCTGAGGTGGTGGCTGCAGCTAATGCTACCCCTCGCTCAGCAGTAGGCATAGCAGGAGGGATAGTCACAGGTGGAAGCAGCAGGGCATCCCCTGCTAGTCTCTCTAATAGCACCTATGACTCCTCGTTTGTAGTCAGGACCACGGAGTTTGAGGAACTGGCTGCTCTAACACCTCCATCCCCATTCAGGGACTCCTCAGTGGGCTCACCGCATGACTCTCCCACTTGTCCAGACTCAGAGCTGGCTCTGTGTGAGCGCAATTCCCCAAAGTATGACCGACTGATGCTGCGCAACTACAGCCAGAGCTCCTCCTCACTATAATTAGCCTTCCAGATGATCAAATCACATGCTACCAAAACGAACCATCAGTGGCATGCGGGCATTTTAAATACTGTTATGACAATGTTTTTAAATCAGGTTCTACTACACTGTTGCAGAACTCAAGAGAACTGGAATCAAGGCTATGCTGAGAAAAGGATCAGGGATAAAAAACAATGCTTGAGGAAGCTCTGCAGGGATTTATTGAAAGTAGCTGAATAGCTTCTTTTAGTCTGAACAGCATGGATGAAAATGTTCTTTATAAGCTTTTGAATAAAGTGCACCAACAGAGATGTCAAAGCAGCTTGAGGTGCACACATGCTTTTGCTTAGGAAAGCTCAGCGAACAAAGGACTGCGATAGTATACTGTGCTTGACCTTAAGCCAGTGACCACATTCCAACAGTATAACCATATGTGATTATATTGAAAGATTGTTATATTTGTTGTTTGTGTATAATTCTGTCCTTTGGCCAAATTTCTTGCTTACTATAATGCTTCAACATAATGTATAGTATATCTTGTTTTAGTTGTACGGGACCCATTATGAACAAATCTTTAAATGGCATTATTTTCCAAGTGACTGCGTTTCAGTAACAAGCACTAAACAGTCTTAGTCTTGTTTAACACTTCAGATGCAAAGAAAATGACACGTCATATTTTAAAGATGTTCAGTTGTTTTACTTTAATAGAATTTTGCTGTTAGGCTGGCTGTGTGATGTGCAACATAAAGATAGCAATACTTAAGGTTTAGTGAATTAGTAGACAAGCATTCAAGCGCACATGCTTTGCATCCTGTTACAATGTTATTTATAGTAATTATGTACTTTTGAATGTGAATCAGTCAGATATGTTTTCATTGAACCCTAATGAATTTAACTTGTCTATTGATAGACATCATTTGGACCAAACAAATTCTCTTTTTAAAAGTTTTTTTTTTTTTTTAATTCAAGGCAGTGCTTAAACTTTCTACTAATGTTGTGCACTGTGCATATCTCTTCAGCCTACATTGTGCAATATATTTACTGAATGGATGTAATGCATGCGGAACACTGCCAACAGCTGAATCTACAAGTGTTACCTTTTTGTATATTTTCTAAAAGCATTTTGCATCTTTTGCTCTTTACCTTTTTCAAAAAAATTTAGATATTGGCTCTAAGTGTGAGGTATTTTTCTACCCAACATTTGTGTTGATTTAGTATATTACTGTAATATATTAAGCTGATAATTATTAGTTTAGGCCTTGTGATGGTGGAATGAATGTATCTTGTAAAAGCTTTTATAATAGTTTATCTATACAATGTGACAATTAGCAGGAAGTTAAAAGTAAAAAAAAAAAAGGGAAAAAATATTTTTTATTCAGTTGCATTTGTATTGTGTGACAAAAAAATGGAAATAGGCTACTTCTGAATATTATTAAAATGGATAAAATGTCAAGGATTTATTTTTTTGTTGTTCTACACTATGGTAGAATGATAAAAGATTAGTTTGTTGTTGTGGGCTAAACTGAATTCTCATGCTGCGATTGCACTTTCTCTTTTCATTTCTTGACACCTCCCACACTTCTGCCCATGACGCGCATGGGCATGCACACACACACAGGATTGGGCGATTACAATTCGGGTCTAAAATCTAATTGGCTGAGAAGTGTTTACAACCTATGAAAATATAAATATCAACAATTATTTAATAACATTATGGCAAATAATATCCATTCATAATAAGACATTACACATTTTTTATTCAACACTGCATTTATCATATTGTGTTCTTGATACAATAATCATTAATCCTTTTGCTGTTTTAGCCAAATCTGTGCCTGTTATGTTGCTTAGCAACAAAAGCTCACTGTTAAGAGACTACACTACATGAAGTCTCTGTTTTCAAGAAGTGTTTGTTTTAGGCCTAAATATTTTACTATAAGTAATACATTACAATATTTACTGATGACTTGTGTATTTCTACACATGGTAGTGCCATTTTATTAAATCCATAAGAACACACTTGTGCCATGCTACAAGATTCGCTGATGCCAAAATCAGTTAAATGAACATAACAGACATTACTTGTATATATTCGGAAAAAATGGTGTGTACTTTCAATCATGAATTACATTTTATTACTTCAATGTTCTATATTTAATTGAGGCATTTTTTAAGGACAAATTCAGGGAAATATTTTGTCATTATGATCATACATGGAAGTGGGACCAGTACTTTTCATCTAAAGATATCATTTTCATTAAATACATCTGATTCACAATAACATCAATATCTTGTAAAATAAGTTAAACACTAAAATCAAGAAACGTAATGGATTATAATTAAGAATTGTAAATAAATATCAGTCACCCTAAACTATGTTACTGTTAAACAAAAAGAGTTTTGTTTTGTCAAAATCCATTATTATACATCATCAGTTTTTATGGCCAAATTTTGACAGTTAAAATGAGGAATGACAATGACTACTTGACAATTTGAGTTCTTGAGGTATTGTTTAGAAATGTCATCATTTATTTAGCATTTATTTAAGCGCTGCTTTCAAGTTAGTCATTGGCGTTTCTCATCTATAATTACTGTGAAAAATTGGACATAAAAACGTATTATGTATAATTGAAAACCATCACATGGAAGCCATTTTTAATAGATCTCTAATAAATAAAAATCTCTAAATTGTCATTGGTGTTACCTGGAGGCGAAGTAATCAATTATTAAATGTACAAAAATTACAGTAATTAATTAATAAAAATGCATTAAGCCCTACTTTTTGTGGGGAACTTAAAGTTTAAAAGTAAGTAGCTATCAAAGAAGTTATAGGTGTGAAAGAGGAAATACAGTGCATCTGGAAAGTATTCACAGCACTTCACTTACTCCACATTTTATGTTACAGCTTTATTCCTAAATGTATTAAATTGATTATTTTCCTCAAAATTCTACAAACAATACCGCATAATGACAACGTGTTTGAAATCTTTGCCAATTTATTCAAATTTAAAAAACGAAACTGTACATTTCAGGACATTTTTATGACCCAAAATACCACTTTTACTATACAGTCACTGACTTGTCTGTAGTAAAATCACTGTGAAACAAGTATTACCCCTCTAACTAACCATTTAACGAGTGAAAGTTCTCTCAGGTTAAAATCACAATCGAAAATACAAACAAAATACTGCATTAATTTGTTTTTCCTTCAACAGTTATGAGATTAATATACACGCGCGCGCGGGATGGGGGGAGGGGGGGGGGCGGGGTGGCGGGGAGAAAACGTGACTCCCACGAGAGACTCCAACATGCCGGTCACAAGTTGCTCTCCCGCCCCACCCTGTCCGGGGTTTATCGGCTGCATCACTGAACTTTTCACGGGACTCTGAGTGGAGCGACCGCGCAGTCCGCCGCCATGCAGAGCAATCAGAAAGAACACTTGTACAAAATCCTCGTTATCGGGGATTTAGGTGTCGGCAAGACCAGCATCATTAAGCGGTATGTTCATCAGACGTACTCTACGAACTACAGAGCCACCATCGGGGTGGACTTCGCGCTCAAAGTTCTCAACTGGGACTCGGAGACCGTGAGACTGCAGCTCTGGGACATTGCAGGTAGGCGGGAGAGGCAGCGCTCGGAACCATCCTCATGCTCCTGCCTCTGGCCTGTTTCTTTATCAGACTGGACTCAGGGTTGTGATGTCCACGTGCTTAAAAGCTTAAGGCTATTAATTAGACATGGCTCACGCAAGAAAATCTTAAATCGGATGTTTGCTTGCATTTGTCTTAATGAAGTTGTCTGTAACCCCATTTCAGGTTTCTTTTAGAAATGTTAACTATTAAATTACCACTCAAGTCCTGACGGAAAGAAATGAACATCATAGTTAATGCAATACTGGGAGTTTGCTGTATAGACCTACTCAGAAGAGCAGATCCAACTGGCAGAGTGAATTGTCAGGTTTCTGAGCCCTCAGTGTGCCTCCTACAGAACACTATTTTAATAAATCCAGATCCATTTATGCCAGCCACCTCTCTACCTCTCTCTCTCTTTCTCTCTCTCTCTCTCTCTCACACACACATGCAGGCATAACTGAACACAACCACCTACACTCACATTGGTTCACACTGTACACAAATATAAAGGTTCTGAAATTCTCTCACTCTCTCTCTCTCTCTCTCTCTCTCTCTCTCTTGCTCTCTAATTTCCCATGTGCAAGGTATGCATGCAATCATATGATAAGTGGTCTCATGTGAGTAAGATTTGGAGGTACTGTACTGTACTGTAGATCACATGGGAGGCATTGTGGAGGAAAATCGCCCTAAACAAACCAGAGAGGAGTAGCAACTGTAAAGTTGGTTGTTAGCTAAGCTGTGAATACTGTACAGTACATGCCCGAATAAAATATAGAATTTAACAAGTGAGTTTTTATTAATAGAATTTTTGAATGAGTAGTAGATAATTTTTTGTTTCAATTTTTTGAATTTCATTGTTCACTTGTGAAGAAAATGTAAAGACTTTATCATGCATTTCTCTAAAGCTCACAAATAATCACAACAAATAAAACTGTTTTACAGTTGTATAATGCACAGCAATAAAGTTATTTATTAATAAAGTGTTATTAACAAATGTATGCTTACCTTGCCTTGTGATTTTTTTATCTGTCTTGCCTATCATTAAGGTCAGGAGCGCTTTGGGAACATGACACGTGTATACTACAGAGAGGCCATGGGGGCATTCATTGTTTTCGATGTCACCAGACCTGCAACATTTGAAGCAGTCGCTAAATGGAAGGAGGACCTGGACTCTAAGCTGACACTTGCCAATGGCAAAAGCATTACAACTGTGCTTCTGGCTAACAAGTGTGACCAAAGCAAAGACATTCTGGTCAATAACAGTCTGAAGATGGAGCAGTTCTGCCAAGAAAATGGATTTGTAGGGTGGTTTGAAACATCAGCCAAGGTAGACTTTTCACATACATCTGTTGGGTGAAACTCTAGAGGCAAGCCTGACTAAAATTGCATATAGGTGTGGGAAGTAGAGTTGGGATCACTTTACAATGGAAGTCCATGTCATGTTAGATTTTGTGCCAGATTTAACCACTTTCTTCAAGTCCTCCATTTATGAATCTATAAATACATTTAAAAAGATGGAAATCAGCAGTGACACTTTTGTTTACACACAAGCGGTTACATACAAGGGGCCTCACTTGTCAACACTGTGTAAAAAAAGATCTAAATGGTTTCTGATGGTTTCTCATACATACACTCAAAATATGAATTTGGAATGTTCATAGGCAGATTATATGCACACATGTAATTAATAACATTTACTGAATGTAATAATGTTTACATCAAGTAATAACATTTACTGAATGGAAATTGCTGCCATGCCACAGCTTATTTTAATATCGGCATGACCGTAATTGACCTTGTATGACCTTGCACTTTGTAAGTGCCATTCAAAGAGTACCTAAAAAGCACCCATTCTATTTGAAAAGTGTCTGGAGCCAAGAATACTATGTCCCTTTAAAATATGGGTCATTACTGAAAGCACATACTATAATTAATTTTTCGGAGATGATAAGCTTGCTATCTTCCAACTAACCAGCCAAGAGCCTCCAGCTAAAAAATTAGTCCAGTCCCTATGTCATCTGTTCAAGACATGTTTTCCAGCCTTTTCACACAAGCAGATCATAATTTTTAAACTCTTAGTTTTTACGTGAACTTTTATGTGATTTAAGAGAGCAGAACCACATAAAAAAATTACAGTATTGTTTCTGATTAAAAAGCAGATGTCATAGTAAAAATTATTAGTAGTTCAGATCCATAATTAAACTAACCTCCAGCTATGCTTGTGAGGATCCGTTGAAAGATTTTGAATCCTGATATACACACTCACACACACATTTTGTATTTTGCATTTAGTAAAGCCCATTGGTTACATTTGTAGAATTAGCTGTGTTCTGAATTAGATGTTATCGCTTGCATTTTAGTTTAGTATTTAACATACTGTAACCCACTGAGCTTGTAACACTATGTTGGATATCCACAGCTGGAAAGGCTAAGTTGGCTTGGCAATTGTGCAATGGCATAACTAATATTACAAGCATGAGAACAATTGCACATCATGCGATAAATGTATTAATTAGGAATGCAATGGTGGCTCACCTGTGGAAAAGTCCTGTAAAAATGGCATGGTTTTCAACGATTTACAATTATTTTCCTGGTATCAAAGAGTGTGTGTGTGTGTGTGTGAGTCGCTGCAGCTGACCTCCCCCATCCCCCCCTGCAAGAGAAAATCACAGACACAGAAAATGTATCCAGCTTTAACATCAAAGCAATGACTGTGCTATTGGTAGTCATATTGTATATTGGATTTTGGATTGTTTGAGAGAGGAGGCTTTAAACTTGTGGAATGTCAAGTTTTTATGTATGTATTTTAAACACTGAGTGTATGATGCCAGTTTTTCCAAAGCAGTCCAAAAGTCTTTTTTTTCAGTGTGTGTCCACTCTATAAACTATATTAAAGCCTATGGAGTGATTTTTGCACTGGGTCAGTTTTGAAGGTGTGAATGATTTTTGATTATGATTTTGATAAGAGTTATCCTCATAACCAAAAGTAGCAAAGGTATCCTCTTAACCAAAAGAACTTTTAGGAGACCCCGCCAAATGTTTTGATATAAGTTTCATGGGGATGCGTGCAAAATTCTGGCATCAATTCTCACTCAGACCCCTTACCCAAAAAGGGGACTTTGGAGAAAACCATCTTTTGGAGCTCTTAGAAAAGTACTAGAATAATTATCACAGGTAATCATTCTGCTTTTGAGCCTGATTACTCTATCCATGTGTGTTTTTTTGCACTTTTTGCACATACATAATATAACAATACAATACAATTTTGGAAAGGAACTATCTGATGTCTTATTCAGCTCTACATACCACATATAATACATAATATACACACGTGGACAAAATTGTTGGTACCCTTCGGTCAATGAAAGAAAAACTCACAATGGTCACATAAATAACTTTAATCTGACAAAAGTAATAAATTAAAAAAATTCTATGAATGTTAACCAATGAAAGTCAGACATTGCTTTTCAACCATGCTTCAACAGAATTATTTAAAATAATAAACTCATGGAACAGGCCTGGACAAAAATGATGGTACCCCTAGAAAATACTGAAAATAATGTGACCAAAGGGACATGTTAATTCAAGGTGTGTCCACTAATTAGCATCACAGGTGTCTACAATCTTGTAATGAGTCAGTGGGCCATTATATAGGGCTCCAGGTAGTCACTGTGATGTTTGGTGACATGGTATGTACCACACTCAACATGGACCAGAGGAAGCGAAGGAAAGAGTTGTCTCAGGAGATTCGAAAGAAAATTATAGACAAGCATGTTAAAGGTAAAGGCTATAAGAACATTTCCAAACAGCTAGATGTTCCTGTGACAACAGTTGCACATATTATTCAGAAATTTAAGATCCATGGGACTGTAGCCAACCTCCCTGGACGTGGCCGCAGTAGGAAAATCGATGACAAATCAAAGAGACGGATAATCCGAATGGTAACAAAAGAGCCCAGAAAGACTTCTAAAGAGATCCAAGGTGAACTTCATGCTCAAGGAACATCAGTGTCAGATCGCACCATCCGTCGTTGTTTGAGCCAAAGTGGACTACATGGGAGACGACCAAGGAGGACACCATTGTTGAAAACAAATCATAAAAAAGCCAGACTGGAATATGCCAAACTACATGTTGACAAGCCATAAAGCTTCTGGGAGAATGTCCTATGGACAGATGAGACAAAAATGGAACTTTTTGCCAAGGCACATCAGCTCTATGTTCACAGACGGAAAAATGAAGCATATCAAGAAAAGAACACTGTCCCTACTGTGAAACATGGAGGAGGCTCTGTTATGTTCTGGGGCTGCTTTGCTGCATCTGGCACAGGGTGTCTTGAATCTGTGCAGGGTACAATGAAATCTCAAGACTATCAAGGGATTCTAGAGAGAAATGTGCTGGCCAGTGTCAGAAAGCTGGGTCTCAGTCGCAGGTCATGGGTCTTGCAACAGGACAATGACCCAAAACACACAGCTAAAAACACCCAAGAATGGCTAAGAGGAAAACATTGGACTATTCTAAAGTGGCCTTCTATGAGCCCTGACCTCAATCCTACTGAGCATCTTTGGAAGGAGCTGAAACATGCTGTCTGGAAAAGGCACCCTTCAAACCAGAAACAACTGGAGCAGCTTGCTCATGAGGAGTGGGCCAAAATACCTGGAGAGAGGTGCAGAAGTCTCATTGACAGTTACAGGAATCGTTTGCAGTGATTGCTTCAAAAGGTTGTGCAACAAACTATTAAGTTAGGGGTACCATCATTTTTGTCCAGGCCTGTTCCATGAGTTTATTTTTTTAAATAATTCTGTTGAAGCATGGTTGAAAAACAATGTCTGACTTTCATTGGTTAACATTCATAGAATTCTTATTTATTATGACTTTTGTCAGATTAAAGTTATTTCTGTGACCATTGTGAGTTTTTCTTTCATTGACCGAAGGGTACCAACAATTTTGTCCACGTGTGTATCATAGCCAAACAACATCATTGTGGTATCTATGAACTAATTACTTAAATTTCTTAAATGACATTTGGAAGCTTGAACCAAAATTTAGTCAGGAACTATGTTGCTAGTTGTCAGGATTTATCGTATAGGTGCTAAAAGAACAATGCTATTTTGTCTAGTAAAACAAAACAAATCATGGAATCTCCTTCCCTAGAAAGAATGTAAATACTCATATACAGTAAAATGTGTAAGGTGTGATTTAAACAGGCTGACTTTTTGACTAGTCAGCTGGCAAGACGAAAATAGGATTAGAAATAGCTAAGCCACCTTATTCAGCCAGCTCAGGCTCTAATAAAATGTCAGGTGGCCAGAACCAGATTACGAGATTTAGGAGATCTCCCATTAAAAGTCATGAATATTCAATTCCTAATTACAGAACACAGTCAAATTAAGCATAGCATTTGGAACTGTTTTTCTTTATGAATTTCTTATTCCCCATTATATTTACTGACAACTTCTAGAGTTTTTATTTGTTTGTTTGTCCACACTGTACAGTGCACTATTACTGTAGGTGGTAAAATATTCATGCAGGTTTTTCAAACAACTACACATGTTAAATGGCTACTTTTTCTATTATTTAATTTACCTAGATAACATTTCAAGAAATTGATTTTTTTTTTGTCTTGCAATTGAATGTAAATTAAATGTTGCTTGAATATAGTAAATAATATGTACAAACATGGCAATATTTGGCGAAAACTTCGTCAGTTACATTAACTTGCAGTGTATATACTGTATGGGTGGTGTTCAAGTTAAACCAGGACTTGTGATCAAACCAGAAATTTCTAATGAATGAAGTGCTTTATGATATATGAACACCACTTGCACATTACAGGAATTCGGCTGGGAGGTTTTGCTACATCCCACGCACAGTCTTGACCTTACAAGCGATTTCCACATATTGGATCATTAAACAAGTTCCTGCCAGGCCAGCATTTGAGAAGTGAAGCAAGTAGTCTGATTATGTGCTCTGGCATACTGAGAAATATTTCTGCCTTAATGGTATCCAAGCACTAGTGAAACATTGGTGCACTTTCCTGTAGCGGTTACATCCCATTTTCAAAAATCCTGGTTCATATTTACTCTGGTGATTTTTGTCAATCAGTGTTTTTCAAATGTACCATAGCAAATGACCAAACTGATATTAGCATTGAGTTTACATAGAGGATTAAAAGTAAACTTTGGCATTAACTTTGGAGTTTTCTAACACTTTCTTAATCCCACTGCTATAGGAAAACGTAAACATCAATGACGCTGCAAATTTCCTGGTCAAGCACATCATTGCCAGTGAGAACGATATTCTCAAATCAGTGGTTCCTGACAGCATTTCCCCTCAGTTGACCACAACCACAAAGATGAGCTGCTCTGCATGTTTCAAACCTTAACATCTGGCCAAGAGGTGGACTCAGGCTCAGCAGCCTTGGAGAACTAAAAGACAGATGTCATTTTCTCCCACTGTATCTGTACCCATAACACGTGTGTGAATGGAACACAAAGTCAAGTAACATATGAATGGGTATTTTGTAAGATTACAGTTATTTATCTACAACACAGGGCTTGCTTATGCAGTTTTCCACTTGTGATTCAAGATGGACAGTTTGAAAAGACAGCTGAACATAGGGAACTGGGTCCCTTTTTAATAAACTGTACATCTGTTTATGAATAGTTTGGGGCTCTTGGTAACATATTGTGTTATGGTATTTGTGTTTAAATGTATTGATGCTGTGAGTAAGTAAGCAGATGTTTTGTCTTTTTTTTTTTTTTTGCTAAATATTCAGAACAGAATATTTACTGATCAACTTTCATCCTTATGGCGAATGAAATAAAACATCACATCCCCTCTCTGTTTGTCTTTCTCTGTAGCGTTTTCCATCTATTTTCTACATTTTCCCAGGCCTGTTTTTTCTCGCTCTTTCTCCATGCAACTCAGTGATTCACTTTCTGACTCACTACCATTATATAAATCTCCCATGAAGCCCCTCTTCAGCACAAACTTTAGTTCACATCTTTAAACATGGTTATTGATCTAAGTTCCTTTCTGTTCCACTGCCTGCTGAGTGCAAACCCTTTGCACTTTTACTTCGCAATAGTCTATTGTCGTCTATGTGGGAAGCATTACATAATTTGCAAACACTTTATCTTAAGTACTAAGTACATTTTTGAAAGCAGACATGTACATGTAAATATAAAGTGTTTTGTATTTGGATAAATTATCATTTTTATTAGTATTGCATGAATGCATTACATTTTGGACCAAAAATGGGAGAAAACCTTTTTGATCAATTTATTGCCTCTTCTTTGACTCGTTACTTTTGTATTAGTTGTATACGAACTGAATCTACAATTACTTCAAGTTATTTTATTTTTTTTATTTAAATATATTTCACACGCAGTAGCTGTATATTTTTTTCACATTTATAACTGTATTTTGGTTATTCCATATATAAATAGATTTGATCATGATTTGTGATTACACATTTTTACTACAGTTGACATCAGTGATTAAGCTTTACATCCTTCCATGCAAACAATAGTACATTAAGATATATATGGTTTGAAGGACAGAAACAGTAACATAAACTAACCTTAAACAGGATTTGTGTTGCCATAACCAGAAACACTCTTGAGGGGAATAAAAGCAAAGAGTTCCTGTCATTGGGAATAGTACATGATAGAACGATGGTGGAATTGCAGTGCATTTTAGCATATTACTCATATTCAGCCCAAGTCTCCTGGTATCACCATGACAACTGCTGAGCACAGACGTAGAAAAGCTCTTCCTGTGAAGGTTGCAGCTCCCGCAACATCCGCATGATTATTATTTTGCAAACCTGTGCATGCTGTTGGTCACCTTTTCTGCAGCACCCTGGAATTTCAAAAGAGCAAATTAACTGGACTGTGAGATACAGACTAAATTAGAAAACGTACACAAAATATTCTTAGCACAGATCACACAGAGGTGAATCATAGAGACTTGCTTGTACTGTAAGACATTTAACTGCAAAAGCAGAACCTCTGCTAAGGAAGCTTTACTTGGATTATATCCGATTTCACGCTGTGTACGGTCTTTATCCAGTGAATAAATGCAAATCACACAGACAACCTTTCCAATAACTCAACCAGATTATACCGTGGCAATATATAAAAGTCTTCTTATAGCTGGGATACGTGACATACTGAGCACCAGACTTGATGTGTCATGACTGCCCAATTGACTATTTTTTTCCATTCGTAAATGAGAAGATTCACCCCAGTCCTTCAGTAAGACAACTTGTCATGTGTATCCTATTAGAGTACATAGAGACATGTAAAACAAACAAAACTGCAAACAGAGACAAACACAAGATGTTTTATAGAGATAAAGATAAGGAAAGAAAACCACACACTTTTAAGTGGTGAAATTTCTGCAATTCCTCCTACTCTTGGAGATGTGCTTCAACAGCAAGGCATTCCTAATTTAGAATTTCTGACAGGATATGAATTAAATGTATTTATTCATATATTACAGCGTATTCATCATAACATTCATATATCATTTAACTATAAGTGAACGAGCTAAGTGAAAGCACAAAGAGAGCACATCCAGCCTCTCTTCACTTTTATGTAAGAAAATGGCTTCTAAAAGTGCTCGAAAATACGATTCCATCATCTGTACAAGCAGGAAATATATTCTATAGGCGTATACCTGGCTGTGTTTAGGTTCATTTCCTATTTAGTCACCATACCACATGGTATAAACTGACTCTATATACACCCTTCAGCTCTTCCAACACTTGAGTTAGATTAGCTTTTTCCAGAGAGTATCACCCACACAGAAGCAGCCACACTGCCTGACAAACACACACACACACACACACACACACACACACACACACACACACACACACACACACACACACACACACACACACACACACACAATCCACCTACACTTCACACTGCTCTCACATTGTACACATATATAGAGGTTTTTGAAATACTCTCTCTCTCTCTCTCTCTCTCTCTCTCTCTCTCTCTATTATGTACATTCCAGTGTTCATGTAAGAGAATTGCTTCGTCTCTTAACCCTTTAACTACATAGTGGGATACACAAAACCAAAGTGGGCTTGTAATTATTTTATTGATATAATCTTGCAAGTATTAAATTAGTCATTACATGGTTTGCCAAGGTTGTTATAGAAAACTGGTGCAGTCTGTACAAAGCCCTGACCTCAACACACTAACCTTTTTTGGGATGAAATGGAAAGACTGTCCCAGAGGCCTTCTTACCCAACATCAGTTGCCCAACCTGACTAATCCCCATGGCAGTGGATTGTCAAATCACCACAGTCACTTTCCCAAATCTCCTGTGAAGTGTTTCCAAAACAACGCCATTTGTACAGTATTTATCAAATCTGGGGAAATTATATGCAAGCAGATATGGACAAGGCTGATCAGATATAAACATAGTTTTTTGTCAAATAGTGAATATACAGAGATCCTGCTGGACTGTTGTGCATGCCTCGCTAGCTATATCAACTTTAATCACATGAACAACAGTCCTGACACAGGACAAGGGTTTTAGAGCTACACATTTTCTTTAAAGGGAACCTTTATCACCATAGTACTCTTTTACTGACGAATCTTTAAGCTTCTCCATCAAACAGATAGGGGTGCAACCCCAGGATAGACTCCAGATCTAACACAAACCAGAGTAAGTAGCTACTGGAGATGTTGTTGTTGGTCTTTCAACTGCTCATCGAGGGTTCGTCACAGCGGGCAATCCGATCCGCGTCCAACTTGGGACAAGTTTTACGCCAGATGCTCTTCCTATCGCAACCTTCCCATTTTATCCTGGCTTGGGATCGACATCCAGTGGCTTAGGTTTGGTAGAGAAACCAAAGAAAAATTAAGTGACACACGTATCCACTCAGAGACCAACTACAATATGGTGGGATTTGCTATGAAGAGATTTGAGCTGTCCAGAAGAGAACAGGTTCTCCATCCGCTTAATTAAAGCAAGCCTTTTTAGGCAGTTTATTCAGGACAGTTTGCCTTAACTTTGTTAATTTACACTTCAAGGTTCACACACACCTTTCATTGCTCCCAGAGCAGCCTTGATTCTCCATGGCATGGTATTGGAGATTATAGTTAGCGCCACATCATTTCTTCAGATTTGTCAGCTGCACATTCATGCTGTGAATCGCCCTTTCAACTAAAGTTTCTTAATAAGATGAGTAAATTCATTATAAGATGAGTAAATTGTGGCATTGCACAAGAAATGCACACGGTCAGAAATGATACTAAGATACTCAGATCAAAGCTGTGGCATTTCTGGTTTCAAGGCCCAAGAAAATATACTGATCATTATTACACCACTACAACCAGCCGGAAATGTTACCACACTGCAGATTGGGTTAATATTCATTATTAAATTCAGACCCTACTACTTTATTTTCATGCTGCAAATAAATTGGGATTCCTTGGCGTAGGCAACTTTAGGCAATCTTCAGTTGTACAGTTTTGGTGAGCCTCTACCCTCTGTCTAGGCCAGCTACCTTAAGGGGTTACAGTATGTGTTATGTGTTCTTGCATGACTTACTTACACTTAACTGCTTATAACAGTTGTAAAGAGTGATCATTTGGGCTGCTATAGTTTTGCTGTCACCACAAGCCAGTCTGGCCATTAATCTCTGAAAGCAAGCTCACCTGTCTTTTCCTTAGCATTCTGTGTAAAACTACAAACTGTTGTACATGAAACATCCAGAACATTAGCAGTTTATGGAAAACTAAAAACCTGCTTGCCTAGAAAGCATGCCACAGTCCAAGTCAGTCAAATTGCATCTTTTTTCTCCCAGTCTAAAGGTTTATGTGAAGTTCTTGATGATCTTATGCACAGCTGAAACGTGATTGAATAATTACATGAATAATCAGATGTACATGTATTCCTAACAATGTGAAAAGTGAGTCTATGTTTTTGGGCTTTAACTTATTTAGTATGTTGTGGCTATGTTTTCGTGGGGTTTTATACATTTCTGTATTTTTTTATCTACCTTAAAAAGTGATCAGATACCTTTGGAAAAGGAAAAAACATTGCTGTATCATTGGTTTCCTCTGGGCTCACTGGTTTTCTTACATTACCAGGAACATTCCAGTAGGTGGATAAAGGATGTTAACTTGTCCCTCAGCTATGTTTAGTTGTCCAAGTTACTACTATTTAAGTGTGAGATGAATAAATAAACTTGAAATGCAACAATCTGTAAAACAATGTGTCAAAAAGAGAAAAGTGTTTTTAAGTAATAAATGGCAAGATAAAAACTGATGTACTATACAGATGAGATTTATCAATTTCATCAAAGATCATAGTCTTGCCTGTCCTATCATGCTTTTTACCGAGTTCTCTCTTATTGCGTTCCTAAGTGGGGCATTTGAAACAGACACAAGAGTGCATTCTCAGTGGATTCAATTGAATCAAGAGCAGCCGAACGCTGAATATAGGCTGCCGATTAAATGACATTCAGTATAATGTGCCTTTGGATTTTAAAAGAGCCTGCAAGCTTTCATCTAGAAATGAGCTGTGCTTTCTGTGGGGAATCAAGTGTAAAAGGATTTTAAGTAAAAAATACATTTAGTGTAAACAAAGGATTCGGCACTGGGGTGCACTGTGCAAAACTATTATAGGTAACGGAAGAGATTTAATGAAAAAAAATAATTAATAGTAGTAACAGCTCAGAAAACAGACAGCATTAAATGCAAGACTTCGAGAACTTCTTGATCAAAAAATTCTTATTTTTTTTATTGTCACATTCTTGTAAAAATTGCTGTTCTTGTATAAGCAGTGACCTCAGCCTGAAACAGTGGAAAGGCATTTTAAAATGATCACCCACAGCATTGTGTGCTATAGTGGTATCCTAATTTTTCTGAAATACCTCAGAGATTTAAATGAATTAAAAAAAAACAGGGCTTATGGTCAAGCCTGAAACATTCATTGGAAGAAGCGTTTGTTTTATGAGACACAATGGCAGTGTCATGGCCCAGGACAATAGCCTGTATTGCTCTGCACGGTGAGTCATGTCTGTCGCCAGTAAGATTTTTCCAGTCTTAGCGACTCCAGTGCACTTCTCTATGACACACCCTCACAATGGAATGACACAGTGCACCCTCAGCTTATGGTTATATCTCATGTGTTTTTATAGAAGATTTTATAGAAGATTTATACACTGCCCGACCAAAAAAAAAAAAAAAAAAAGTCACAACCTGTATTTAGCTAAGCAAAGAGTCACTTTAAGAGCCTTCCACTGGAGAACTACTGCAGTGATTAATATGTACCTTAACTGATGCAGTGAGTAGCTTCTCAAATTATTGGCCTTCATCAAGTCAAGAAAACAACTAGGGGATGCTGAAACTGCTAAAATTGGGTTAAAAACTAATTTTAGTCTAATAAATTATTAAAACCTGGAAGGATAGTGGTGAACCATCATTGTTGAGAAAGAAAAGAAATAGAAAAGAAATGTTTAATAGTACAAGTCTGTGGGAGCATTGTTATGATCTGGGATTGGTTCAGTTGGTGAGGTCCAGGTTCGTAATGTGCCCAAAAATCGGGGCCGACTGACTACATGAATAATGGAATAATGAATGCCATCAGTGGATTTCTTTTTTTCCTTGATGGCACGGGCTTACTCTAGGATGTCAATATTGGATTCATCGGGCTCAACCTCTGGAGGAGTGGTTCAGGGTGCATGATTGGCCACCACATAGTCCAGACATTTACCCCATTACGAATTTTTGGGATGTGCTAGAGAAGACTTTTACACAGCAGTCTGAATTGCCCATCATCAATACAAAATCTTGGACAGAATTTAATGCAACTCAAAACAGAAAACAAATGTTGTGATATTGCATAAGCTTACTGAAATGATTCCATGACAAATTTGTGCTTTTTTTGAGGGTGCTGGGCAATGTACCAGTATTCGAAGTAGGGCATGGAATGGTTTTAAAGATTTTGTGTATTGCAGTCACACAACTGGCACACATTAATGATGTGTGTGCGCATGTACTGTAGATATAACTTGATCTAATTCAGTACATGCATGGGGAAGACTGCTGACTTGACAGTTGTCCAGAAGATCAACACCCTCCACAAGGAGGGTAAGCCATAGAAGATTTTACTTAAAAGTCTACTGATTTAGGGGAAAGTGGGGTAGTAAAAGAGTAAAATGCAACAGGTATGACCACAGCCATAGGAAGATTGTCAATCAAAGCTGATTAAAAAATTTGGAAGGGCTTCACAATGAGGGGAGTCAATGTATAAAACCCACCAAGCACGGACATCTTTTGAAACAACTGTTACATTCGTAATATTAAGCCATGTCATCTATTGCTGTTGGTCCACTGTGTTTTGTTAAGTCCAGAGTCAACACAACGGACTACCAGGAGATTTTTTTGTGAAATTTCAAGCTAATCAGATATTTTTTTTTCTCTCCTGTTGCCATACATTGGAGGCGTTCTATTACTTTTAACCTACAGCTCCTGCAATGTAACTGACTGACGCTATAGGTTGAGACTGATCATCTAAATAGTCATTTTAAAGTGGGTGTATTCTTTCACTAGACATCCACTTTCTTTTGCATTAAAAACATATTTTTATTATATTATTTATTTAGCTTCTCGACAGAGTTAGAACAATATTACAAGACATATTATTGATACTTAATAGTATATTTCTATGACCACATTCACACTTCGCAGGAAGCCTGGAGAGGATCCCAGGAGACTTTGGGCATGAGGAGGTTGGCAGTCTATTGCAGGGCACACTGTGAGCAACTTGGAAACACCAATTAGCCGACTGTGCATGTCTTTGGACTGTGGGCAGTTTTACAAAAAAACAAAAATGATATCTTGTCATTTGTGCTTTTTAAAACCCTTGTGAGAAAATAGCCTTTATCAGTTTTTCAGTTTGTATAATACTGCTCTCTCTCTCATTTGTTTTACTTTTTGTTTAACTTTTGAATTAAATTATGGGGGGAAAAAACGTTTTCACAATATTAAAATTTCTTAGATGAGCCGTGTACAGTATATATAAACAAACCTGTCCATCTCAAGGTAATGGTCATTAACCTCAAAATTTGCATTTGTTTATTTACTAAATTCATTATGCAAAATGGCTGTAAGTTCAAAAAAAAAAATCAATAAAAGTACAGAAGGTCGGCTGTTCTAAGGTCATATTCCAAACATCTAGCCTTGAATCAAATTTCATTCAAACTATCAGAGCACCAAAGTGTAATGGCTTTTGGTCTGTAATTAGAAAGAAGTCTTATTTTAACATGTGAGACAGAGGAAGAGAGAGAGCACAGAGTCCCACCTCATTCGGTGCCATGAGCCTTACCCTCCAGACACATCTGCTGCGACTTTAATTAAACCTAGAGAAGCAAATGAATTTATCTGAAAGATAAGTAGAAAAGGTAGTCTACAGCGCAATCCAACATTCAGACAGGAAAAGTATTAAACAGCGCTGAGATTCTATTTTAATTTTGGATTAAGAAAGATGTTCAGGGTGAAGGTTTTAACCCTGTATCTCAAACTCAAATGAAACAAACAAACAAACAAAAAACACATATCTAAGACTGACACATCAATTACTTTGCTTCTCATCTGTTCTTGAATTTCTTCACATCGTGCTGCTTTTTTAGATTTACTAAGATTTACAGTAGCTTTACCTTGTCGGAATTCTTGATTCAAGAAGTCTGGCAGTAATCAGGCCTGGGTGTGACAAGGGAAATTCAACTCAGCTTTCCAAAAAATCACAGTTTATTTTGCAATATTTTCAACGTATACTTTCAATTAATACTTCAATTACTTTCAATTCCTTTTTCACATAAGGACATGTAAGTTTAGACAACTTTTTCTACCTAATAAATGAAAGCACCATTCAACAACTGCATTTTTTTTTTTTTTTTGCGAATTCATTGTGCAATATTAAAATTGTTTGATGATCGGCGACACAGTGGTTTAGTGGTTAGCACTGTCGCCTTGCACTACTCCCAGGGGCTGCATTCAATCCCATAGTGTTATGATGCTTTCAAAGAATAGATTATGTTTTCAGTACTCAACATGGGGAACAAGAAACCCTCAGTATACAGTAATTAAGCCAAAGTGTCACTAATACGCCAGTGTAAAGATGCACTGATTCACATTTACAAAGAATGACAAGCGCACAGACATAGTACACTGATGTGAATGTGAGTGTGTGGTGGCCTCATTCTGCCACAGACACCTGACAGGCCAGCAGTGGAACAAGGAAAAGCACAGTGTGTGCAGGTGCACTGAGGACAATAACGGCGCACACAGACCTTATCTGTTTCTATATGACAGTCTGATATCATCCCTTGTTCAGTGCTCTTGGTAGACAACACTGTACGACTGTGTGTAACAATGCAGGTAAATAAAAAATGTGACGCTATGTCCAAAAATATGTACTACTGTAATACAGTGCATGCCATTCCCTAAGAAAGTGGTAGTAAAAAGCTTACACCAGTGTCTACGTACTACAGTTATAGTGGCACAACTGCATGTGGCTATGCTTTATATTACCCTATATTACAACATACTGACATAATCGTGTATTGTACACACAACCATTCATGATTAGAGCAGGCTACTGCTGGTGTGTTGTAAAAAAAAAAAAATGTCCAAATTATCCCTGCACGTCATACTATCATAACCCCCCCTCCCCCCAAACCCCCTGCCCCAGTAGTTACCATTTGGATAGTGGATGATTCGGATCACAGCCGTAACAGCACAACCAAAAAACTGCATTGTAGCGAGCTGTTACAGATAAAATCAAATGCAGAGTTGGGTATTTAGCCGTTTACTCAATTTATTTAATTCAGTCTTGGACTTTGAAGTAGGGTGTGTAAGAAGAGTAAGATATTACCAAGTATTATACAAGGACATCATTTGATTTCTGTGTCCATGTTTACATTCATTATAAAAACTTCACACACGCGCGCACACACACACACACACACACACACACACACACACACACACACACACACACACACGCACACGCACATACCCTCAGAAGCTCATGCAGTGATTTGACAAGCTCCTGTTGCCACGGCGACAGCCGGGCGTGATTGGCCTACGTGCAAAAAAAAAATGTTCACAGAAACTTTGAGTCGTTATTTTTATGAGCTCTGTTGGGAAATGAAGGCCTTATATGGGCGAGTTTCTTCCTTGTGCAATTTTCTCAAGGTCGGTTAAAAAAAAATACTGGCTTAATTAGATGCGTATCCCATAAGACAGAGCACATTAACATATGCAAATTAAATCAGAAGTAAGGCTGAACCGAATCAGTGATTGGACTATAGTTAACAGATTTAAAAAAAAAAATAAATAAAAAAAAAACATATTTTAGGAGTTGTTCTGACTCTTTGAAATTTCTCATGACGCAAACCACTGACCAGAAGTATTTACTGTCTCTCACGGGCATGAGGTCTTAAGACACTTAAAAGTGCTCCACTTTTCATCATGTGATTAGAATTTGCAGACCCTTTTAAAGGATGGTGTTGTAAAGTGGAGCATCAATAAGTGATCTGTATTTGATATGAAAAGTTATCGAGTTCATGAGCTTTCTTTTAATAGGAGATGCTTGTTGGTTGTTTTGGTGGTTTGGGGACCGTGATTTGAGTCTGATGATGTGAATCCATGAGATAAAGGCAAACTATGAGACCATAATTCCTCTGGATGCAATGCAGTACTACGAAGACATTCCTATGTGTTTTCGTTATGTAGCCTATAGGAGGAATAAATCTTTCACACAGAAGGCTCTCTGTGAAAACACAGTGTGAAAGAGTGGGTGATGATGCACAAGTCCTGACCTTTTGGGATTTTTTTCTTTCCTCAGGCAGGCCAGAGCTTAGGCTAGATCATGTGAACAGCACATGGCCGAATCTGCTTCTGCTTAGCGGTCTTGATCCTATGACTTCAGGAAGTAGCTAAGTGTTGGTGTGTAGAAAATGTTTCAACCCTTGAGTGCAGCATACATCCAGGAGATTAAGTCAATACTCAACAAGTGGAGAGAGATGGGCAAAAAAGTTAAGTATGATTTCAGCAAATGTGTGTTGTGGAGGTGTAGATCCAAATAAGATTTCAAATAAAAATAATTATTATATATATATATATATATATATATATATATTTTTTTTTTTTGCTGCCTAACATCAAAACAATTGTTGCAGTGGAGTTGATTTCTGCACAGTACTATATCGCCCTCTAGTGGACAACAAATGTCAGGATTTCAAACAAACTTCACAAAACAGATAAAAGGAAGTGCATGGTGCCTTGCACAAATTATTCTATCTATACATAAATAAATCTATTTAAACTAAACTTAAAACAATAAGTGTATATGTGGCAGCACAGTAGCATAGTGGTCAGCACTGTGGCCATGCTCCTCTAGTCCGGGTATGATTCCCTCCTCAGGTCTGTGTTTCCTCAGGAGTTTGCATGTTCTCCCCGTGCTTGGTGGGTTTCCCCTAGGTACTCCATTTTCCTCCCACAGTCCAAAGAAATGCAGGTTAGGCTAACTGATTAGGCATTTTCAAATTGCCGTAGTGTATGAATACAAGTGTGTGAGTGTGTGTGTGTATGTATGTGCACTGTGATGGATTGGCACCCAATCCAGGGTGTACCCCGCCCTGTGCCTTAAGTCTCCTGTGATAGGCTCCACGCAGCCATGAATACAGGATAAAGCGGTATAGATGGTGAGTGAGAATTGTATATGTATTCAACCCTGCTGCATGGAGACCCCTAAATTATTTCTGGTTTCATAAAAGCTTCATAATTTTGTTAAATACAAAAAACAACACGTTCCTGGAAGGCCCAGAGTTTGTTAAAAGGTAACGCACTATGCTTCACTGTAGGGATGATGTTCCCAGGGTGAATTTGTTAATTTATTTATATTTACAGCCCAATTTTGCATTGTGCCATTTTGCTTAAAATCAAATGAGCAGAGCCAGACAGCATGTCTGAATCAAATGGTATTCTGATGTAAGCATTGTATTTATTAACTAGTTAAATAGGTAAATAAAAGACAGGATAACAGCATGACCAACTCAGTATGGCTTGATGCAACAGTGGATTGCAGTATATCTTTTCCCCTCTTTTCTGTCTCAGTGCTGCCAACATGTCGGCTCTTTCATCTGGGAGTTGAGTCATGTCATGTCAACTGAACTTCTTTCTTGCTAGATTGAAATGTTTCTCTATCATCCAAGTACTCTTCAGTCTGACTCAGTCTGAGTTTCTACCCAACAAGAAAGAAGTCCAGTTGACATGACTCGACTCCCAGATAACCTCGATGACTGAGAATCTTCACACACATCAGACTCTTGACAGTTTCCGACCTCTGAAGCACTCCTTAGCACTCACCTATGAGTAGTTGTAAATTTGAAGAAGTTTTGCATTGCTTTTATGTTTAAGTGTATGAGCTAATTTTGTGACTTCTAACAATTTTGCTTCCTGCAGTTACATAGAAAGCAAGTAATATAAAGGCTATAAGTAGGCAAGAAGCTGCTGAAAATGCAGAATCTGTCAGGTATTTGCCTAATGTTTTACTAGATTTTAGTGTTCAGAAGGATATTGAATAAACTAACCACAATAATGCAGTGACAGTTGAAATTTTAATATATAATTCTTTACTTATAGAAACATCAAGAATTTTACATAAATTACAATTTCGTACAGTTTGGATTAAATACATAATCACTGCATGTTTATTAAAATGAAAGAAACCATATCTGTGCTACAATAGTGTTTCTAGAATTATACACACATTCTATGTCTATATACGAACCTGCTTTTCAATTCAAAGCATGAACCCCTGTCAGTGCAGATCTCGGGAAAGTTGGGTTCAACTTAAAATATATTACTCGTCTCCTCTCGGATGCCTTCAGTAATATTTCATGTACTTCAGAAAATGCCAGTAAGTTAACTCACATAAAACATTTAATTCTACCACAGAGGTAAACCTGATTTTCTTTTTCAAAAACATGTGTCTGACTCACTGTTGCTCAAACATGGCAACTCGAGCAAATTAATATCCAGCTTGTTCCACAAAATATAGTTAGAATAGTGTTACACCTGCTTCTATCTCTAAACAATCGAGTTTAAAATCACATCTGAAATTAAGGTATTATGTCAGATTTTTGGAATCTCAACTAGATCCAAAATTATGGTCTCAATGCCACAATTCTTACGCCTGAATGATTTAGGTCAATGGGCATAAAAGTACACCTTAAAAAGCAAAATGCCTTAAATCTAGCAACAGTTGAAACTTGCTAAGGTGTTGTTCCAATTAAATTCCAAGGATTATGTGCGGATACGAGGATTTAATACTGATTTTGGACAATGCCAAAATTTTACAATTCACATTATTTGTTAAAAGAGGCTGTCTAGGTGGTCGCTGCAGTGTTCTCCATGGCTTATTAATCCAGTTGCACATCCGCACTTTGAGCAAACAGCATGTATCTGGGGTCCAGTTTGGGAGTGAAGTCTTTAAAGTGTTTAGAAGCCTCAGTCCCAAACACATCCAGCACTTTTCTGTTCATCAGAGCAAACCTGAAGATATAGATTCCATGTTATCTAACATGCTTAATAAGACCAAGCTTTAGCTCGCTTTCAGTTTGTTTTATTATTTTTTTTGCCAGAGAGTATCACCCACACCAAGAACACCCACATCCTCAACTTCAGCTACTGCTAATAAGCAGCAAGAAAAAAACTATGCAAACTAAGTATATGCATATATCTACAGTCTTATGCAAAAGTTTAGGTACCCCTTGATAAATAACAGATTTTGGTGTTTGTTTTTTTATTGAAAATATGTTAGCATAGTCTCTCTTGGAAATGGATAAAATACACAATATTTTCAGCAAACATTGATGCATAGTTACTTCTTATGTCATATATTGAACAAAAATAAAAACTTTTTTTTATGGCACTGTGCAAAAGTTTGGGCAGCCTAAGAGTTCCAGAGTCTCAGATTCTTCTTACAAGGTTTCAGACCTTAATCAGCTCGTTAGATCTGATGCATGGCAACAGCTGTCATTACTAAATGCCAATTTCAAAGCTTTACAAATACTTTGATTCTTCATACCTTTGTTGACGGTGAGGTGATTGGTTGCTTTACATCTCAGGGAGCCCTCATGTTTGTGTTTCCTTCTGGCTCTCCCTTTTAGTTATGCTGTTATAGTTAGTCCTGCCGGAGTCTCTGCTTGCACTTTGCACTAATTATACATTCACCTATACATGTTGACTGTGACCATACCTAACTGCCATCTCTCCTTATTTTCTGTTCTCTCCTTTTCTGCTCTCTCCTCTCTCTCTCTCCCCCTCTTCTTTCCCTCTCTCTGTCGCTCTGTTTCGCTCCTGAGTTGCCAGTGATCCAGACCCCTCTGCCCTCTGGAGCCGTCTAACCCATCCTGGAGTCCTGCTTCTGGTTGGAGATCTCGTCGCATGGATGCCCCGTGTGGTCTGCCTGGATTCGTATGGTGGCTGGGGATGGTTTCCATGAAGACTGTCCTGTCATCGAGTGATGCTCTGGGGACCTGTGACTTCAGTTGTTCGATAACTCAGGACCGGAATCCCCTACAGTCTACCTGAGCCTCCGGGAACAAACTGGACTCATTTTTATTTTTAAAACATCTCCTGTTATACTGAACTTCCAGTCTTACACATTATTATGCTGAGCAATTCCTGCTATCCGTTATCACCCAGATGAGGATGGGTTCCCTGTTGAGTCTGGTTCCTCTCAAGGTTTCTTCCTATTACCATCTCAGGGAGTTTTTCCTTGCCACCGTCGCCCTCGGCTTGCTCATCGGGGACAATCTTGTCATTTTGATTCATATACATTACATAAAAACTTACTTCTTTTTATTGTGTAAAGCTGCTTTGCAACAATGTCAATTGTTAAAAGTGCTATATAAATAAAATTGACTTGACTTGATACCTTGTGCACACACTTGCGGACACTCAACAACCATGGGTTACTCTAAGCAGCTGTGTAATAGTCTGAAAATGAAAGTTATTGATGCCCACAATGCAGGAGAAGGCTACAAGAAGATAGCAAAGTGTTGTCAGCTTGCAGTTTCCACAGTGAAAAATGTCATTAAGGAATGGCAGTTCAGGGGAACTGTGGAGGTCAATATGAAATCTGGAAGACCAAGAAAACTCTCAGAGAGAACTGCTCGTATGCTGGTCAGAAAGACAAATCAAAACCCCCATTTGACTACAAAAAACCTTCAGGAGATTTAGCAGACTCAGGAGTGGTGGTGCACCGTTCCACTGTGCAGTGATGCTTGCACAGACAAGACCTTCATGGAAGAGTCAGCAGAAGAAAACCTTACCTGCATCCCCATCATAAAATCCAAAGTCAGAAGTTTGCAACAGAACATCTACAGAAGCCTGATGCGTTTTGAAAACAAGTGCTGTAGACTGATGAAGTTAAAATAGTTTTAGTATAGTCTACTAATAGTGTACTCTTTGGCCACAATCAGCAAAGGCATGTTTGGGGAAAAAAGAAGCAGAATTTCATGAAAAGAAGACCTTGCCAACTATTAAGCATGGGGGTGGATCCATAATGCTTTGGGGTTGTGTTGCAGCCAGTGGCACAGGAAACACTGCCCGGGTGGAGGGAAGAATGGATTCCACTAAATACCAGCAAATTCTGGAAGCTTCTTTGGAATGGCCATCATAGTCACCTGATTTAAACATCATTGAAAATTTGTGGGTAGATCTTAAAAGAGCTGTGCATGCAAGACGACTAAAGAATATTACAGAACTAGAAGCCTTTTGCAAAGAAGAATGGGAGAAAATCCCAAGTACAAGAATTGAAAGACTTTTATAAAGGCTATAAAAAGTGTTTGCAAGCTGTGATATCTGAGGAGGTGTTACTAAGTACTGAGTGTGTAGGGTGCCCAAACTGTTGCACAGTGCCAGAATAATGTTTTTTATCTTTGTTCAATTTATAAGAAGTAACTATGCACCAATGTTGTGCATTTTTTCCATTTCCAAGAGAGACTGTGTTAACATCTTTTCAATTAAAAAAATCACCAAAATCTGTTATTTATCAAGGGGTGCCTAAACTTTTGCATAAGACTGTATATATCTATGTGTTTATGCAACCTATACATACTGACCTGCCCTTGGTCAGTCGCAGGAGAAACTTCCAGTATGATGGTCGCAGGTTCTGCACCTCCATCACCGCCTAGAAGGAATCAACAGACAAAACATGCCCAAAAGATGAAAATGCCCAAAGGACCAACACAAACAACTGGTTTCATGCTAAACAATCTTAAAATGTGTCACTTTTATCACAGTGCACATTTAAATACTAATTAAGACACTAAGTAGTACTTTCATAAGTCACTTTGGATAAGAGCATCTGCTAAATTCCAAAAATGTCCAGTGACAAATGTTCCGCTTTGACTAACTAACAATGGCTACATTAGGAGAGAAACAGTTTTTTTCCCATGGGGGTCCTCAAAATAGCCATGGGCCTGTCATATACAGTTCCCTCGAAAGTATTGGAATGGCAAAGATGTTATATAGTGAAGATATTAAAGTTTTATCAACAGATCAGAATTTCAGCTTAAAATTTCTGACATTTACTGTATATATAGCCGTGCTAAACAGCATATAACTGAGCATCTTTAGTGGCAGCACAAACAGGTTTTAGATGACCAAACAGTACTGCGTCCATCAAGCGCACAACTCGACACGACATCGCCAAACTGCATATTTCTTGGTCAGACTTGTACTGGAGAATTTTTCAGCCTTGTTATTTTGGGGAGTGAAATGCATGACGAATTAGGTTATAGTCTGGTGACTTAGACTTGGCCGGTCTAAAACCTTCCACTGTTTTCCCCTAATAGTCAGTTTTTTGTGTTGTTTGTGTGCGCGCGCGATGATGCTTCTCCTAATTAGATTGGATACATTTCTCTGTAAATTGCCACACAATGATTCTCTAGATTTTAATCAGCTGCTATTATGAGTTACTTCATCAATTAAGATTAGTGGACCCATTCTAGAAGTGCAAGCCCAAGACATTACACTAGCTTCACAGAGCTTTAACCAAAGGCTCATATGTTTTAGATCATAAGTAGATCAGTACATGCTTCTATCATCAAATGATGTTGCTTTCCTTGGCTGCCCTGTTCGATGTCTGGTTGTTAATATAGCATTGATTTATTTCTTATCTAAGGAATTAGATAAAAAGATAACACGTCTAAGGTATGATTGGTGAAGTGTGCAAATATTTTGGCCATACAGAATATACAGAGCAGGAAAAAAAAAGGCCAAGTGACAACGTGAAAACTTTTCAAAGGCTACCACATACAAAAGAGCAGACAAATCAAAAATTTTGTCTAGATTATTATGATAATCTATTTGAATTTTTCATGATCTTGAATGACTGCTGAATGCATTTGTGAGGACTTACAGCCTGGAAGCAGATGGCAGTTGAGATGGCATAGATTACAGTGTCAGAATTAGGGAAGTAGGGGAAGTGTCCTGCTTCAATGCCTTTGAAGTACATGGTCTAGCAGGAGATGATGAAAAGCAAATTTATTATCAAAATACCACTTAAGACACCGACTTATAAAATATTTAATAACATAGCAACATAGCTTTAGAATATACCACAAATAAGCTACGGTATTAAAGTGTAATATTGTGTAATTAAAATCACCTCCACAAGTTTGGAAAAGAGATACATTGAGATGGTAGTGCTCTTATAGAAGAACATGGACATGCCGGCAAGGAATCCTGAAGCAACAGAAGTATACAGTAGATGACAACACCAATTGCGGAAAGTATACAGCGAAACTGATAACATGAAAACATAAACACACACACACACACACACACACACACACACACACACACACACACACACACACACACACACACACACACACACAGGAATGTACCTGCTATAAGTGCATGGAGCTCATCATCAAGGTTACGCACCCACCTAAGTAAACAGCTGGTTCCCTTAAAGTTGGCAAAAAGAAAAAACACAAAACCAGAGACAGGGACAGAGAGGGAACAATTTCTAATTTTAAAAGTGAACAAAATCGAAAAAATTGCGAGCAGTGACTAAGATCCACAGCATAACAAACAAGCATTGAACATTAGAGGCAGACTCTACCTTGTAAATGCTGACAAAAGAACCAAGAAAGGCTCCTAGTTGGAAATTCTCCTTATTGTAGAGTAGCGATAGAAGACGAGACGGTTGGGTGAAAACGTGCCTAAATGTTGATGGAACCTTCAAACAGCACTGGATGAGGTAACCCACACTAAACATGCGGATGAATCCCTTCAGACACACACACACACAAGAGTGATTCTATCAGTTTGTGCCTCTAGATGGCAGACTTTAATAATCATCATTAGTAAAACTTGCAACCTGTAATAGTACAGAACAACTACTGCACTCACTATGACTGGGGACATAATATCAATAGCACGATCAATTATTATAACAAGATCCTTTTCTGGGACATCAAGAATATCCTGATATGTTCTTTAGAGATTTTAAATACTTTTGTTTACTTACTGACTGGAGGTTTTAAAGGTAAAAATATAATTGTATTTAATCTAAATGTGTTTATTAGCAATCATTTATATAATTGACTATATAAGACATCATCATACATATACAGTACGATGTGACCAAAAGTTTGTAGACACCTGACCACCAGTCCATGGCCATCCCTGAACTGTGGCCACAATGTTAGAAACACACCAGTGTATTTAAATGTCTTCGTATGTTTTAGAATTAGAGTTTACCTTCATTGGAACTGAAAAGCCCAATCATGTTTCATGAAGACGTGGTTAGTTGAACAGAAGAATTTGAATGTAGGCACAAACTTATAATTTCAACCACACTGAACACCTTTGGGATGAAGTAGAACGTCAGTTGTGTGCCAGGTCTCCTCACCTGACATAACTCACTGATTCCACAATCACTCTTTTTCGGTCCAAAAATGTATGAAAAGCCTTTCCAGAAGAGTGCAGGTTATTATAACAACAAAAAAGAGGACCATGTTCAACAAGCACATGAGTATTATGGTCAGGTGTTATATAAACGTTTGACCATTATGAGTTATGAATGCTTTATGAATTGTTAAATGAGAACCTTTAAATAGTTGGCCTATATTTAAATGTGAACTGTGACATTACGTTTACAAGTGCTAATGATCTGCTAATCCCAAGGAAACATCCTGTCTCCTTCCCATACAAAGGCACAAATGAACTTGTAGCAGAACTAAAAAAGGACACAGACTCTTACTTTGATGCTGTAGGAGATGCAGTTATCTTGATAGTGTTTGCAACACCTATGCCTGGGTCCATGTTTGCATCTGAATGGGGATAATATCACGCAGAACATGCAAACATGCAGTATTCGAATAAGGAGGACATCAAATGGCTGTGAAGATCTTCCTGGACTAAAATCACTGCCCTATCTATTACATGTTGTCATTAAATGTTGTTCAGAATGTCATTAAATCTTGAAAACAGACATCTTTGTAGACAATTATTCTGTTAAAATGTAATATTTGTTTATACAACTACATAATTAATTTGATAAAAATTATAAAAATCAGACCTTTCATAAATGTTACTCATACTCACAGAGAGTCTAGCAGCCTGCGAGTCAGATCAGCGATGGTCCTTCTATAGGATGAAGTCTGTTCCGCAGCTGTTGGTGGTAAAGTTGGCCCTTCTGAGCGAGACACACTGGGCAGCTCAGCTAAGCTGGAATGTGTGGGGATCTCCTCCTTCCCTACAATAAACCTATGGTGACAAGCACACAATTCAGCGGTCAAACCAAAAATATTACAAAAAAAATTTTAATCAGATTTTTTTTTTTGCAACAACTAATTATAGCAAACAAATAAAACAAAAAAAAAAAAAACACCAGATCAATTAGTAATACAAAAACATACTTCAATGCTGAGAAAGCAAAACCCTCGAGTCCATCTTTACACCTGAAAATGAAACAGAATTACCTAGAAAATCAATGCAGTACTATAAATCAAATGAATTTTATCGGTAGACTGCCATAATAACAATCTTTCTAACCACAAAAACAAACTTCACTTACCTGAAGAAAAACATGTAAAGTGATGCAGTAATACAGAAAAGGAGAACCTGAAAAGTGAGATATCTATTTAAAATTTTTAAATGAGGTGTACAAGTTATTGCAAAGTCAAATCCAAGCAAATCAATTCCATAAACCCTGTTTAAGCAAACAAAAAGCACATATATCCCTGCCTGTAAGATTTCCTTAATTAACCATGCGAGCTTGGCATAGAGTTTTCCATTATAATGCTTAAGGACTAAGGATATTTAATTATTTTATTGATTTAAAAAAATGAAAGTCAAAATCAAATCAAATGCAGGAACGTACCTCTCCATGTTTCAAAGGGTTAACGATGCCTCGTGTGACAGCCATCCGAAATACTGTCTCAGTTGCCTAGAAATGAGCAAACATTAGATAATGGCTAGGATGATATGTAACCTTTAACGTGCAATCTTTGTACCCGTTTCCGCTTTAGTGTTTAAGGGACTCACCAGGTTTGCCATATATATAGTTAAAAGTCCTCTCCTGGCAACATAGAAATGAAACATCGTGTAAGACTTCAAAATATTAGCATCAGCAAAAAAACAAAAACAAAAAAAAACAAGGCATGTGTGAAGGTCATTAGGAACACTTGTAGACTTTATTCATGCAATTATCCAATGAGCCAATCATCTGGCAGCAACACAATGTTTCCAAGAGTAATCAAGCTACTATAACCTTCCTAAGAGTTTCAAGCCAGTCTGATGATTCCCCCTGATCGTTGTCATTAACTATTACTGAAGGTTTTTTGCACTATTTTGTGTAAACTCTGAATGTTATGAATCAGAAAATCAGCGCAACTGGTATCATCAACAAGAGTCACTGAGATTACATATTGCCCCACTCTGATATTTAATGTACACACAAAACTGATGTTCTTGACCTCTATCTGCCTAATTTTATGCACTGCATTTCTGCTACGTTTGGCCAATTAGATAACTGCATGTATATTTGTTAAATCGACCACAACTGATAAAACGGACTTTATTGAGTTTCATTCATGTCGTTTTGCAGTGTGCAATCCCCTTCTAAAGTACTGAAATAGCAACATCAATTCTTTTGTTTTTGCTATACACTGGAGAGATAAATATTATTTGAAAATAAATATTAGATGATAGATTACAAGCTCAGAGTTTATTTCCCAATATTATCATCTACAGTCGTGGCCAAAAGTTTTGAGAATGACACAAATATTAGTTTTCACACATTTTGCTGCTAAACTGCTTTTAGATCTTTGTTTCAGTTGTTTCTGTGATGTACTGAGATATAATTACAAGCAATTCATACGTTTCAAAGGCTTTTATCGACAATTACATGACATTTATGCAAAGAGTCAGTATTTGCAGTGTTGGCCCTTCTTTTTCAGGACCTCTGCAATTCAACTGGGCTGCTCTCAATCAACTTCTGGGCCAAATCCTGACTGATAGCAACCCATTCTTTCATAATCACTTCTTGGAGATTGTCAGAATTAGTGGGTTTTTGTTTGTCCACCCGCCTCTTGAGGATTGACCACAAGTTCTCAATGGGATTAAGATCTGGGGAGTTTCCATGGACCCAAAATTTCAATGTTTTGGTCCCCGAGCCACTTAGTTATCACTTTTGCCTTATGGCACGGTGCTCCTTCGTGCTGGAAAATGCATTGTTCTTCACCAAACTGTTGTTGGATTGTTGGAAGAAGTTGCTGTTGGAGGGTGTTTTGGTACCATTCTTTATTCATGGCTGTGTTTTTGGGCAAAATTGTGAGTGAGCTCACTCCCTTGGATGAGAAGCAACCCCACACATGAATGGTCTCAGGATGCTTTACTGTTGGCATGACACAGGACTGATGGAAGCGCTCACCTTTTCTTCTCCGGACAACCCTTTTTCCAGATGCCCCAAACAATTGGAAAGAGGCTTCATCAGAGAATATGACTTTGCCCCAGTCCTCAGCAGTCCATTCGCCATACTTTTTGCAGAAGATCAATCTGTCCCTGATGTTTTTTTTGGAGAGAAGTGGCTTCTTTGCTGCCCTTCATGACACCAGGCCATCTTCCAAATGTCTTCGCCTCACTGTGCGTGCAGATGCGCTCACACCTGCCTGCTGCCATTCCTGAGCAAGCTCTGCACTGGTGGCACTCCGATCCCGCAGCTGAATCCTCTTTAGGAAACGCTTGCTGGCCTTTCTTCGACGCCCTGAAGCCTTCTTAACAAGAATTGAACCTCTTTCCTTGAAGTTCTTGATGATCCTATAAATTGTTGATTTAGGTGCAATCTTAGTAGCCACAATATCCTTGCCTGTGAAGCCATTTTTATGCAATGCAGTGATGGCACGCGTTTCTTTGCAGGTCGCCATGGTTAACAATGAAAGAACAATAATTTCAAGCATCACCGTCCTTTTAACATGTCAAGTCTGCCATTCTAACCCAATCAGTCTGACATAATGATCTCCAGTCTTGTGCTCTTCAACATTCTCACCTGAGTTAACAAGACGATTGCTGAAATGATCTCAGCATGTTTTTTAATGACAGCAATGACATTTTTGGGGGATTAAGTTAATTTTCATGGCAAAGAAGGACTATGCAATTCATCTGATCACTCTTCATAACATTCTGGAGTATATGCAAATTGCTATTATAAAAACTTAAGCAGCAACTTTTCCAATTTCCAATATTTATGTAATTCTCAAAACTTTTGGCCATGACTGTAGATGTTGACACCTCTTGTTTAAAACTATTATTTTTCATGTGAAAACAGGTGTCTCAGTTGTTTTTAAGTTAAATGTTTAAACATCTATTAGCTTAAAATATCTACTCCTGGTGTGATCTCTGGAGTTATTAAATCTGCATTTATTGTTGCAAAAGGATAAACCACCATAAAGACCAGGGAGCTAGCCATTTGAAAAAAGAAACCGATCGCAACAATTTGGAATGTCCTGAAAAAGAACAAATCACCAATGTCGAACAAGCACACACACACACACACACACAGTCAGAAAAAAACAAACAGCAATTGTTGTGAGAACTGTGAAGAAAAGTCTAAAACACCAGTTAGTGAAATTACCAACCAACAGCACTGCCACCAGTGATCGTGTTACATGATTCGAACATACACTATATTGCCTGTATTCGCTCGCCTGCCTTCACATGCATATGAAGATGAGTAACATCCAATTCTTAATCCATAGTGTTTAATATGGTGTTGACCCAGCCTTTGCAGCTTTGTACACTGGAGCGTAGTCATGGTGGAACTGGTGTGGGGTTGTTTTTCAGGAGTTGGGCTCGGTCTCTTACCTTCAGTGATGGAAACTCTTAATGCTTCAGCATACAAAGACATTTTGGACAATTTCATGTGGGAACAGTTGAAACATGGCCCCTACCTGTTCCAACATGACTGCACACCAGTACACAAAGCAAGGTCCATAAAGACATGGATGAGCGAGTTTTGTGTGGAAGAACTTGACTGACCCACACAGAACCCTGAGCTCGACCTGACAGAACACCTTTGGGATGAATTTACAGTGTAGACAGTGAGCCAGGCCTTCTCGTCCTACATCAAATGCACTTCTGTAAGAATGGTCAATAATTCCCATAAACCCTATGGATTAAAAATCGGATGTTACTCCAATTATTTGCATGTGAATGCAGTCAAGTGAATACTTTTGGCAATATTGTGTGTTTAACACATCTACAGTGTATCTCAATAATAATAAAAAAAAAAACATTATACAAATTAAATCTTTTTAGATTCATTAAATGTAAAGTGAAATCCAGCATCTCAAAATATTTTAATATTTAATTTCGAGTTTGAGTGAAGTACGGTCATGAAGTATAAACACCAGGCTAGTTCAGTAGAGGCAACCACAGTCAAAGGCTGTTCGTGTGTTCGAGTGGTGTATCGAAGCATAGTCATGGAAAGTTGACTAGAACAGTGAGGTAGGAAAAGGTGTCCAAGCAGCAAGGATGACCACAACCTTGAAAAACCTATCAGGCAAAGCTGATTTAAAAACTTAGTAGAGCTTCACAAGGAGTGGAGTGAGGCAGGAGTAAAGGTATTAAGTGCTACCGTGCACGGGCAATCGTCAGGAAATAAGCTTCAACTGATGCATTCATAGTAGTATGAAGCCACTGTAACAATGTCAGAAGAGTCTTACCTGGGCTAAGGAGAAAAAGAACTGGACGTTGCTTATTGGTCCAAACTCCTCCTTTCAGATAAAAGTAAAATTTGCATTACATTTGCAAATTAAGGTCCCAGAGTCTGGAGGAAGAAGGAAGAGTGGAAAGACACAGAATGCAAGTAACTTGAAGTTTGAAGTTCCATAGTCTGTGACGATATAGAGTGCCATGTCATCGGATGATGTTATAATGCACAGTGTTGTATCAAGTCCAAAGTAGCCACACTGCCAGCTACCAGGACATTTTAGAGCACTACATGCTTCTGAAGGCTGACTGGATGCCGAATTCCTTTTCCAGCAGGACTAAGCACCTGCCCACAGGGCCAAAAACTACCACTAACTGGTTTGCTAACCATGATAGTACTGTGCTTCAGTGGTGGTTAGGCAACATGTCTGATTTGTACCCAAAGATAAACACTTGAGCCAACAATACAGACAAACAAGTTGCTATCAAAGCAAACTGGTCTTCAAATACACCTCAGCAGAGCCACATGATGTTTATGCACACTGATTTAGTAATTCATCAAAAGAGCCTCGACCAAGTATTGAATGCATAAATGAACATAATTTTCAGAAGTTGGACATTTCTGTATTGTAAATCCTTTTTGACCAATTTTAAAAGAAATAAAATATTCTAATATTTTGAGATACCGGTAATAAAAATTAATAAGCAAATAAACACATAAAATAAAATAAAAAACACTTTATGAATTAAATTCTGAAAAAAGAAACATATCCACAATATTATAATTAATCAACAATCTGCATTTGGATAATTTGCTATTTTAAGAAAAGTACTGTAATTCTTATACAACAATCACTACTGTATAAGTCCTTTGTTATTCAAAACCTGCCGGATCCATAGAGTCAAAAAGACGTCTGCCACATATTTGATCCATCCTTTATACTCTTGGAGGTGAATACAACTAGCATTCATTTGTGTACAATATCCATTGTGAGCCTTTCCCTGCTAGTTAGGATCAATATACAGATTTGAGTTTTATGCAAACCTGCTTTTGCGCTCTATCAGAATAGCGATGTACGAAGCTGGCAGTGCAGCTCCAAAGCCTGATGACCAGGAGTAGAAACGGCCCAGAAGCTTCCTGTGTGAAAGGAAGGACAGAAAAATTAATACCATTTAAACTGATGCGAAATGAATTAATAATACACACTGTAAGGCAGTATATTTAGCACAACTCAGGATTTAAACTAGACCTTAACCTAACTGTAAGTGAATACTGATACACACAGCACAGCACAGCACAGCTCCACAAACGTCTAATGCATGAGGGGCATTCAAGTTAACCCAAGACTTTTGATTGTGCAAAATAACACAAAATTTATTAGAATAAAAGCTATCTTTATTTTTCTATATAATCCCATGCCACACTAATGCACTTATCCCAGCATTTCATCAACGCATGGATACCATCAAAATAGAAATTTCTCAGTACACTGGAGCCATGTTTAGACCCTGAATCACATCTAACATGCTGGCCTCCCAGGAACTCCTTTGCGAGTCCAATCATGTCTAAATCACTTGGAGAGAGGTATGTACAAATACGGCCTCACAACATTGCAGAGAATGCATTTACGAGCAAATATATTTCCGCCCGATCTAATTTATCGCACTTCATATGCAAGATCCAGCAGGCATTCCCCTTTATGTATCTCAATTAATGGGAATTTAAGGGCACATCCACAAACTCAAGGCTTCTGCTTGGGCATATTGCATGAATCACATTACTAATATCTAAAAATTTTAAAAAGCACTAAATCTCATCATACACATCTCTATCACATTGTCAATATTTGCTCAGTTCCCAGACTTATAATTTGTTTCACAGTTTTCACAGCTATAATTATAACACCATATTATATTCCAAATCATATTGCATGTCTGTACATATAATAATAACAACAATAAGATACCTTTGTCTGTGAGAATCCAAGAATATCAGCAATTTTGAAAAACTGGAAACAACCACCATGACACCATCAAAGTCAATGAGATGATATTCATCTCCATTCTGACACTTTATATTAACATTAACTGAAGCTACTAATCTGTATACGCATCATTTTATGCATTACTGCCAGATGAATGGCTGATAAGTGCATGAATGAGGAGATAAAGAATACCTAGTAAAGAGTACAGTGAGTGTATTTTAGGGTACTATTGCTTACTTTACTAAGACTTAATAATAATTATAGTCGGCGACCTAACAAAATCGTAATTAAATAAGGAAACCTAACACTTTGTAAACTTATTTAATGGGAACATTTACTGGGAAGAGGCGAACTTAAAAAGTAAACAAGACAGGATTACAGATTTAAAAAAACAACAACAAACAGCTACTACTGTGGTGTGAAACAAGTGGCAAAATAGACCTTTTTTATAATTGGATAGATTGGGCCATTAAAATAAACATTTTTTTTATATTTCTCAGTTAAATAAGTAAAGAAGATCAGATAACACTGATGACAGCGGGATAATGCATATTGGTATATCAGCCCATTTTGTACATTATTTTCAACAGCATCAACTGGAGTGTGTTTTTGCACTTTAGCAATGTACCAACAATTACAATGTTTAATTTATTAACGAGGATGCATCACATTCTAATGATTTATTTTTAGATTTAAAGTTGTGTAATATCCGAGACACCACAAGTTAGTTCCTTTTTTGACCTGCGCTAAAGTCTCTCGCTCTTTCTGGTTAAAAAAAATTATTTGACATTTGACCATGAAAACAGAAAGAGTAAAATCGACTGTCAAATGCCCTCCCGGAGACATATTCCTATTCCTTACTTCTATTCCAGGAGACTTAGGGCATGAGGCAGGGTATACCCTGAACAGGGTGCCAACCCATCGCAGGGTATACACACACACACGCTCATTCTACTACTATGAGAAATTTGGGAACGCCAATTAGCCTAATCGGCATGTCTTTAGACAGTGAGAGGAAATGGGGTACCTGAAGATAATCCACAACAAAAGCCACAGGTGAAACATGCAAACTCCATGCACACAGACATAAGGCAGGAACTGAACCCTGACGCCTGCAACGCGACAGTGCTAACCACTAAGCCACCGTGCCGCCCTAGGCTGTGCTGTTATACAAAAACAATGCACACCTACTGACCAATGAGATTCAAGAATTTAACCAGGCTGTGCTATAAACATTTCCTAACTGACCTATAACTTATCCTAATACGCTAAAATACGCAGTGTTCAAATACATTTGAATGGCAATGCACATGTTTTTTTTTTTTTTTACAGTCAGAATAATAATAAAAAAAACATATGTTCAAACAAACTAGCTGGCTACATTGCAATGATTTAATTTGCTTTGACAATAAATGCATCTAACAAAGCCAACCATCAGACACAACTATAACCTTTTCTTTCACATTATACATTTGCATATCGCAGATTATTTGCATACAGCTGAGGTGTGTCCTATTGCCATAAGGCATTACAGCCACGTGAGCGCACACAATCTAAAACCGGTTGGAATCGCAAATTGCACTTTACATGAGCATTGTGAAAAGGAAAGATATTTGTAAGACTGACTGACCATTTGGAGGCAGTTACTGATCTGACAAAAACCTTTACACAATTTACAGTACAAAGTCTGCATAATGATGTGTACATCCACAAATTTAGTTTATTTTTTATAAGTCACAGACAAATCTTTTAAAGAAGTACACCTGAAGATATAGAACACACTTTTATTTTTTAACTTGCCTTATTTTTACCATAATAAAGATGAAAAGTCTGTATGGCTGCTGATTGTGAAACAGAAATGCATCCTTTAGAACTCTGTATATTGTACTTGGACTTTAACCACATGATAAAAGCAAAGATCCGAAAACTGAACGCACTTCTGTCTGTTAAACTGCTGTTTAAATGACACATACAATCAGTCTGCTTCTACTGCACATTACTGCACATTTTTTACTGTTTACCTAAGTATGCAGAAAAAGACGATGTAAAGGCCTCCATTTGTAGTAAGAAACGATACAGACTGCAGGATTTCAGGGAGGAGTCTCTTCTTATAGTAGTCTTTTTTCTTTCCTCGTAGGATAGCTGCAATCTAGAAAGGCATTACATGAATATAATGAATGAAATTTACCATCTGATCAACCAACAGACTGTTGTCTGTACTCAATAACAATGTATAATGTGTTAGACAGAAACAAAAATTATATAAATAAAATAAAATGGAGGTATCCTGGGTTACACCTCTTCTCTGTGATCATCCCCATGGTGTTTGTATAGCTGAGTCACTGTCTGTCTTTACATGAAGTGCTGAGGACCTACCTGTTCCCTCGAGTAAATAAAAAATAAATCAACAACAAACAAAAAAAGAAAAGTACACAAAAACTTGACTTGTTTATTTTTGGTTCTGTACTAACTCCTCTAATTTCTCAGGGGGTTTAGCTTGATGCTGGCTTTTAAGCATTTCTAGATCTCGTGTTGAACTCGTATAGAAACATTCCAAAAAAGTTGAAAACAGGCTGTCACTGGGGCCAATGCATATAAGCAACATAACCGTGCTGATTGTGTAACAAGCTACAAATATTCAAATAAATAAAAAATCCTAACTGACTTTTATAACAAGTGTAACAACTCTGATTTTTAATCAACCTTGTGAGAACTCTAGTGAGTTTTTCAGCTGAGGTTAACAGCTGTGCTGAACTCAGTAAGACCCTCACGTTCACATGATGAATTGAGACAGCAGGTTCATTTGTCTCACCGCCAGGTTTGTAGAGTTCGACTAGTCGCATGAGCTCCCAATAACCAATCCCTGATCACCACCGTTTCCAAGTGACCAATCACTGAAGACTGTTTGTTAGGCCCACCCACACACTTCCTACTCTCCAGTCTCTCTTTCTGGCTATATGTAAAGAGGTGAAAGTGAGTTAATCGATTACTACCGATGTCTTTCCTTACCTATTTTTTTTATTTTGCAAATATATAACACGCTGTTACACTGTGGCATTCGCGTTGCCATGAATAAAAAAATAACCCTGCTACTATAGAGAACTTATTCTCTACTTAGTTTAATACTAATGCATCTTATTCAAGCAAAAAGCTGCTTTTTTCGTGTAACATATATTAGCATGCACGTGATCGGTATAATTCAATGAAAATGTAAAGTAGTATGTTGCCACATCTAGTGACTTCTAGAGCATGCATTAGCTACTGTACCCTGAAAAGACTTGGCAACACTGCTGGTAAAGGATTAGTCAGCTTTTCTCATTCCACTGATGTTCTTTGTGTGTGATGTTGAGTGACAACTCATATCCGTGAACACAGGACCCAAGCTGATCAGCTCCGACCATCATTCAGCACCACTTTAGTTGGCTAAGCACTTGACATACATGCATTTATAGTTTACACACTGTTATCAGTTTTATTGCCTGAGTGACATTCAGTATTGAGCTAGCGATAATCACTGTTTACCTGCTCAGGCAGACAAGTGTAAACCAGGTTTAAATAAAGACAAAGACAGCTTGCTGTCTTAGGAAGAAGACCGCCTCTAACCTATTTATCTACAGACAGAGACACACGCTAGCACCATCTCTGCTTTTTAACGCTAGCTGACAAAACAAACATTAGCTCGCTCGCCTGCTTTAGGATTATCCTCCATAACCATTCTACATATTCACGTGCACAAAATACTTACTAGATACAGCGGTGCATATATTTTGATAGAAGCCTCTAGAGCTGCTGCCGTAACTTGCATTGCTGAAACTGTACATGACGGAGACCATGTATGTCCTATCTCATAGCAGCTGTGCGGTATGGACTTGCTGAGAGCAGCCATGATTAGTGAAGACTGCGGGCGCGCGCGCTCACGTGCTCGTCAGAGCGCGCTTTCGCGCGTGGAAGAGAAAGTCATAGTTCATCCTGAGTGAAGCAACATGAACTCGGTTTACATATAAAACTGATTCTAGTTATGTGCAAACCAAATTACAAAATTAGGGCATAATATTCAGCCAGGATGCTGTTCGTGTAAATGATTTTTTTAAAGGAGAACCAGCTGAAATACTAGAGATGTGCTGGAAGGCTAATGCACTGGGGGAAAAATGACTTCTTTGTAAGTGAAACATTCTTCATTCAAGCCAGAAGTATCTACAATTTCTTAACATACGATTATTTTAATATACAAGTTTACAAATAAGACTATTAAGCTTATTTCTAGTCAAATGTTACTAAATTTGCAAGCAAAAAAAAGTGTCTTGTTCTATTAGTAGATGACCGCTTATTTTAAGAAATAAATTCCTGAAAAAAAAAGTAAAATTATCTTGGCTTGTTGTAAACATATTTTAAGAAAGTATTGATGGTTTTGGCTAGATTGAAGAATGCCAAGAGTTGCAAAGATTTTTTTGTGCTGCAGTGAATAATATCCAAGAAGATACTTTATTTGATAATTCTAAAAATAAAAAATAGGTTCAGGGAAGAAAGTTCCAAAAAACAATTCTTTCAAATAAAAAAAAAAACAAAAACACAAACACATGAGAGATGACAGCTCAAGTGCCATTTATTGGGACCACAAAACCTACAGAGCCATCCTTATTTGTTCACAGGAATGGATCAAAAGCTGAGTGAGCTAAAACAAAAAACAAAAAATACAAAACAAGTGTTGATCTTAAATAAACAGTTTTAGTGGTGAAGCAGGACATGCTGGCTCATTCATCATCATCCCAGTCCTTCTTCTCTTGTGGAGCTTTCGGTCCTCCGGCTGGTTTGGCCATGATAATCTGTACAAACAAAAATGACAATCTCATTACACACAAAAAAAAATAGCCAAGGTGTAGTCCTTTACAATAGTTAGTCTTAGTCTGTTAACCATTTCTAAAGGGGGTGTAACGTTGATTCATGCAACATGCAATCACGCCCAATTCTGACTTTTTGCACATAGTGCCAGTTGTTAGTATGGTGCCATCCAAGTGTCCTTAAAGTATCACGTTCACATATCAAGTTAACATGTCTTACGAGTTTAAATTAGTACAGATTAACAACGATTATACCCGTTTTCCTTTCAAAAGCATTTTAAAATTCCAGTTAATGTTTTCCTTTTACATAAAAGCTACTGTAAATCAAAAAAAAAAAAAAGTATTACAAGTATTTAAATGAATGCTACACTTCTTACACAACGAAACAAGGTTTAATCGAGTGTACCAGTATTTTTCATCACGACTGGATGTCCTGTGTGCCACATCAAACAGTGTCATTCCAAACAGAATCAGTGTAGTCAAAACGGTAAGTGTGTTCATGCAATCCCATCCAGCAGACCCACACTCGAGTGGTTAAGCACACAAAGAAATAGGGCACCTGTCCCATTACTGATCAATGATGGGTGTCAAATTTATCAGGCTCTTCATCCCATTCGTCTTTGTCCCAGTGGCCTTGCTGTTTGGGAGCTCTGGGGCCCCCAGCTGGTTTCGCCATTATGATCTGACACAGTACATCTTGTTAAAAATGTGTTCAAACTATTGCAGGCATAAAAAAAAATAAATAAAAAAAAGTAGAATGTATTTTGTAAAAAAAAAAAAAAAGGGAGGGGGTGGAGGAGGCAATTTTTTTTTTCACTTTCTTGGATGTTCAAAGCTACTTCGACGTCGATTTAGCTAAATGCTACAGAATTTCACATTTAATGATTTTATAAAGTCAATGGAGTGTGCCATGTAATGAAACTAGCAGGATTTGCATGTCTTGAAAGCTATAAAGTTCAGTATATTTAAGAATATACTGAAGAAAAGTCCAGATCATAAATAATAATTTTTACAAAATCCTTTTCCAGTCGAGTCATGCTGAGAAGATGAAGTACAACAATAAATCATTTTGTGTAGATGAATATTGAGGTAGTAGCTGACCTGATCAACTCGGAGGACAGTGATGGCAGCATTTGTAGCCAATCTGATGCCCCAGTATTTGACCAAGTAAGGGTCCAGAATGCCTGCCTCCAGCATGTCCTTCACTGCAGGCCCTTCACCCTACCAAAGCAAGAAAAAACAGTTTAACCAACAGAACTACAAAATAACCTAACACAATAGTCTTTTGTTCATATTCCAGATTGCACTCTTACCTCGATATCAAAGCCAATGTTTTTGTTACCCTCATGGTGAACAGCATACAGTTTGGAGATCAGTTCGTTACCCTTCACACCAGAGTTTTCTGCCAAAGCACGTGGCACAGCCTCAAAAGCCTCAGCAAACTTCTTAATGGAGTACTGCTCCAGACCCGGGCAAGACTGGCAAAACAAACATTTTTAGCCGGGGAGGAAAAAAGTCTGGGAATCCACATACTTATGTTTGTAATGACATGGACATGAATTATTTTATTTGTGTATGTTCTTTCTATTGTGTTTTCGTTCCGTTGTTTACTTGTGCTGTTCTTTCTATTCTAAAACTGTATGCATTACTGCCACCTACGGGCTTAGACCTTGTCTTGATAAAGCACTAATGCCTACACACATGCTTCAGTTGCCTTAAAATATATTCTAGAATCAATAATTTTCAATTGACGACAACATTTGATGTCACTGTAATGAATATTTCATATCCGAGTAGACATTTAAAATTTTTAAATACTCAGTTTGTAATGCTTCTTAGGCAGTAAAAGTTACCTCTCCATAGGACATAATCTGTTTAGCCAGCTCGATTTCGGTAGCACCGGCACCTGGACACAAGCGCTTGTCCTAGGAATGAATAAACAAATGTAACAACTGCGAGTTGTCCAAATCTTAGGTTTATCCACAAATTATGACAAAATACATTCAGCTATCTAGGTAGACTTACCCTAACAAGGACCTTGAATGTGTTTACTCCATCATCAATGGCTCGTTCAATGTCATCCATCAGGTTGTCTGTGGAGCCTCGAATCACCAACGTAGAAATGGCTCCTTCTTCTTTCTCTGTTATTAGAGATAAATGCAGTAAATCAGTCATTCTTTCTATATAAAAAATAGAAGGATACAGAGAAACTATGGATTTTTTTTACAAGGTTATCATACTGTTAAACCTTAACACCACCCCCATTCACAAGTCGCCTGAAATCAGAAATGCCCCATAATTACATGATTAATAAACTATTTTATGGTGTTTGTCCAAGTAAGCACCACTCTGATACATATATATTTTTATTTGTATTATGGGTATCAGGAATATTTTGCCCAATAATCTCACACATAGTGTAAAGAAAAGCAGTAAAGTAAAGAAGGCAAAATAGATCAACTGTAAATGAACGCACCATGTTTGAACACGACAACCTGGGTGTCTCCGACCTCAGTCAAGTAAACACTATTACAGTGTCCCATTTCTTCTGGAGTGGGAACAGTCTGGCAACACACAAAGCATAGATATCAATAAGCAAAATCTATAGCAAAAATCTAAAGTCCTTTCATTAACTAGAAATAAACCTTACCATTTTTGGCAATGCTACAGCACCAACAGTTTTGCACAACCTTCTAAGGTCCCATTTGGAGTTCAGCCTTGATGGACATACAGAATATGGTACATCTGATCAGATTACACACATAAAACGGTAAGGTTATGGATGATTATGGTATCATCTTCATGAAAAGTTAAAGAAGTAGATCAATCATATCAATCAATCAGTGACTCACCGGACTACCATGAGTTGATGCTTGTTGGCATAATGTAATGCCATGTCTGCCACTTTGCCCCCAGTTACAATCACATTAGCTCCTGCATCAGCAATGGCCTTCACTTGTGCCTCCATCAGGTTCTCCTCACCTTTGCTGAAGTTCATCAACTCTTCAGCATTCTTTATCAGCACTGTGCCCTGAGGAATTCACACAAGTTGATGTCAGACCAAATTATGTTGGACATTTCTTTGACAACATTTAAAATGCAGACCTTTTATAAAAAAAAATAAAACAATAATTTAAAAAAACCATCAACGATATCATAATACATGAAATCTTGATAGATGATAATATGATCCATTATATTACAGTAAACTTACAAATTAAAAAGTTAAAACATTAAGGCAGTATATATAACACTTCTATACAAATGTTTGGAGACACATGCTGCTCCCAGAAGGATTTACTTTGTTTCTACTACTTTCCACTACTCTGAATATGTTTTATAAAAGGGTATAATGATATGACAGTGCATAAATGTGACTATATGCATGGTGGAAATTATTAGTATTGAAAACACCATTATATTATTTATGGATGCAATAGCAGTTGCACTGTTTAAACACCAGGGGTCCTGATTTGCTCAACCCACAGAGATAAAATACACAAAGAACACCCTGGTCAGGTTATCAGCTTCTTTTGTAGAATAGCTAAACAGTAGCAGATCAACATATTTTTTATCAATACATTACAAAAATTATGCAAATAATTAAAATATCTCCAGGTACTATCCAATAAAAAATTTGCCAATAACTAAAACTATTTCTTTTTAAATATGGTTAACCGGAAGTACATTTTGTTTAAATTATTAAACCTCTGTTAATCCCAATTGTTGATTTATTTAGTTTTTAGACTAAATAGATTTTGAGAGACAAAATCTATATCGTTTCTCATTGTTTAATTCAAGTAAATTTTATTTGTATAGTGCTTGTAACAATCATCATTGTCGCAAAGCAGCTTTACATAATCAGAATGCTTATGAAGTGTGAAAAATGTGCATAAATCAAAATGATTAGATTTGTCCCTCATTTTTTACACTCCACAATTTAAAATGTGACTTTTCAATCATAAATTTTAAAGTTGAGCAAATTTAATAGAAATGAGAATCCAATGTCTTGACCACTATATGAAAATATATATTTTGATTTAAAAAAATCAAATCACACATGGGCATCAATTTATTTCAAAATGTTTACAAATTTATCAAATGTCTGTAAAATAAATTTTATAACAACTTTATATACTTTATAACTATTTTAAACAATGCACTCACCTTGGTCTCAGTGACCATGCAGTCAAACGGACAAGAAAACACAACTATTTTGGCATCTTTAACTGATGTAATGTCCCCTTCAGCTTCCTTCTTAAAGACCATGCCGTGAAGCATTGATGAACCATGCAGCCCACAGCCCTACATGAAAAAATAATTAGCATTTTAACATAAAACAAGCCAGTGTCTGGAAAGGGATAAGCTATATTTGTCCCATTTTATATGTAGTAATAATATATTCATATTTACAGACAACAGGATTTTTGTGTTAAAACTCACCAAAATTTTGCACACTCTCACATTATCGACATTGAAATTGCCAGACTCTGGGAAGATCGATACTGTGTAGAAAGAAAAGCAAATAGTGAACATAGTAAATAATAAAATTTTTAAAATACACACGTTATGTTACACATTATATTAGACACAGGTTAGTAGTCTTACCACAGGCTTGTGCTATAAGGTCGGCGAGGAAATCATCGTTCCCATACTGTTTGCTCATTACAGCTGTGCGAATCACAGCTTTGGCCTCAGCCACACCGTGGAGGTTCTTAGCAGAGGAGCAAACACAGTCTGGAAGAATTTCCAGAGCCTTTTTGCAGGCCATCTCATAGCCCTCAATAACCTGGAAGAGAGAGAGTAGGACAAAATCAGATTCAATACTTTGTTCAGAACCTCTGAAACATTAATTGACTAAAATAAATTTAATTTCTGCAAGAGAATGCATCAAAAGTCAATAAAGAGCTGTAGGACAATTAATTACTGTGGTAGGATGCCCATTCAACACCCTGTGATGAATGATAGAAGTCATTTTTTTGTTTGTTTTTTGTAAAGGGAGGCTCAACTGAAAATCATCTTTAAGAGACCCCGGGGAGAATGAGACCTACAGCTGGCGGTAATAAAACCTACTGGATTCCAACCACCGTTAAACAACAAAGACATGACAGAAGTAGAGGTGGGACAGCATGAGGAATTCACTGTGTCCAATATATCCACATTATAGCAGTTTGCTCCATCGGTTAGCACTATGCCAGACAGTGGGGAATGCAGATAACATATCTGGACTATCAGTTTTTTTTTTAAATATTCACATCCTGATTCATACACACAACATCTCATTTCTGAAAAATGGTGATTCACTTGCATGCATTTCCACCGCATTCGGATCACGCTGCATTCACATGTACACTTGTTTAATGACAATCCCAGATTGTTATATCACTCATATTTATTGGTCACACTCACGGTGTATAACATAACACAATAAATTCACCAATCAGGATAGAAATTAGCAAAAGATTCAGTCATACACTCGATCACTTTTCTCATATAGCGATGATTTAAAGCATACCGCCGTCACTCAAGTGACCTCACAGACCTAAAAAGAGTTGAGGTAGTATAGAATTATTTTCGTGCCAAAAACCTGTGTAAAACTATTTTGTGCACACTCAAACTCTCACATGTGAGCTAAATTATATTTCCGTCCTTTCTCTCTCCTGCACGCTCAATGTCACAATGCTATGCTCGCTCACCTCTGACACAGAGAGACCCATTCGGAGCAGCTCCTCTGCCAGCTCTAGCAGAGCACCAGCAAACACCAGGACAAAGTTGGTTCCATCCCCTACTTCCTGCTCCTGCATGTGGGATGCCATAACAATCATCTTAGCAGCTGGGTGCTGGACCTATGAAAAAATGAATAAAATTGTATTTAGGGCATTATGCTGCATATTGTAGAATTGCAGATTAAATAGTACAGGGCACAAAAAGCCTCCTCGTTTCTTTTCCTTTTTTCCATTTAAGACAGAATCAGAGAAAATATGCACAAAAACGGTCACAAGGACAGCAACAATAAGGAATAAAACATTTACCAAATGAGAAACACTTGCTTACTGACACTCTAAAGAGACTTTAGTTAACTGATTTTATGATTTAAGTTTTCCCAGCTACATTTTATATTCGTACAAGACTCATATCTGTTTGATTCCTCTGTGCAGAGAAATTGGTATATCCTTAAAATGGCAGACTTTGGCAGACAAAATGTAAACGTTTTTTGTGTCATGGGATATAAGTGGCAAAATCAAAGAATCAATCAGAGTTGTGCAAAGCAGCCCGTGTTCCTTTGGAGCACGAAATCCCATCATTCAAACTCACCTCGAGCTCTCTCAGAATGGTGGCAGCATCATTGGTTACCAGGAGTTTCTCTAAATGGTTGATGACCATTTTGTTCATGCCTAGCAAATGTAAAACAATACGTTTTTTTAGTAAATGTATAATAAATACAACCATTTAAAGTGCAAAATCATGAAGCAGGAAAAATGATCAGTCACCATAGGGTCCGTATGCAGTTCTTGTAGTCTGTGCCAGTTCCTTGCATGCCTGGATATTTCTAAAAACTGCCTCTTCTAGACCTGAATAATGCTGATAGGCAAGAAAAGTGTGTAAATTAATGAAAATATTAATGATATTTTTTAAGTCAAAGACTTGTGCTTTATGCAGATCACATCCAAAAGAAAAAAATATAATATGGGTAAAATATAATGATGAATGACTACTTGATAATTGTACCACTACCAAAATACGGGAATGACGTCAAAAAATGTGAAACACAATTATTTTTTTTAGATACATAAAATAAAAACAACTAAAAAAACAACCATAACGTGGTCAGGTGTAGCTGTGCTATTATTTGCCTATGTGACCCTTTTTATTTTATTTTTTACATTTTTGGGTTATTTTACTCAGTCATAGACAATATGTTGAATTGAATTTTAATATCACTCTATACTCCACAATCCTGAGACCTATGCAAGTTTATAAAAAGAAAAAAGAAAAACTCCAAAACAAATGGTGGCTAAAATGCTCAAAAATGTAAGGGCATATTAAATAATAAAAGTATAAGCAAAATTATATGTCGTGATTACATCTCATATACCGTAGAAATGTATTACAGAATCCTAATATGCCTTTTATGCCGGTACTACTTATTACGTTTCCTAATTTGGTCAAAAACGTGCGGGTAAAATCAATAATAATACTAACTACCCTAAAGAGAATAAAAAGTTGCAGAATGAATTCTGCAGAACAAAAGATTGTTGTAGCAGTAAGTGCAGTTTGCTATTAAAGCATTAATAGTGAGGATGTGCTACTGAGCAGCATTACTGTCACGGTTAGCAGCTAGCAGGCGAGTTAGCCGGTGATGCACATGCTGGTGTAAGCAATCCAACAAGTCTAACAAAAGACATGTTGTTGTTTTTAAATAATTGTTTTATATACTTGGCTAAAAAGCAATAAAGCGTCAATTAAGAAATAATATTTGTATGTAGTCCGTCTAATCTGATAAATCAATCAGTGTAATTATTACCTATGAGTGCCGAACCCATGTTCTAGAAATCTCCACCCACATGATTCAGGCTAACAGGCTAACACATTAGCTAGTTAGCCGTTTCAAACTTAAACCGCTCATAAACTTATCATTTTAATGATTCTTACCTTCGCACCATCTTTTAACATTTGGGCAAAGCCCGGTGCTTTAGGGACATGAAGGGCCATTTTCCGCGTCTGAACAGCGCCGGTGCGAGAATAATCCGGACTGGATGCTGTGAGGAGCCGCTACACAAGGCCAAGCACGCAGCTCAGAAAGGACCGGGCGAGTGTCGATGGCAGAATCATAGATCACCATCACCCGCCTCACAGGCAAGATAGGAGATCATCGATTGCGTCAAACGACGAATACAGTGTGTTCAAATATTTTCCCTCAAGTAACATTCAGAATAGATGTAGAACATTTTAATGGCAGAAAATGTTTAAACTATACTGAAGAAATGTGAATAACATGAATAAATGGGAACAATGGCACACATCTTGACAGATGGCACCATGACAAAGTACGGACTGTGCTAGCTGACACCCTAGAACAGGAGAGGACCAGGAAATGTCAACATAAGCCACCACCAGGAACAATATTCGTCAAGGAGGGGACAATGCCACCAGGGCCCAATAAAATCAGGGCAAGTCTTTTGCAGTCTTCCCAAGCATGGGAGATTAGGATATACCTTAAGAAAAGGCTCAAGATCCCAGATGTCGTCCACACTACTGACCTGACGCAGTCCTTTTCTTCATGGAAGGAAAGATCATCCTAGTGGAGCTTACAGTGCCGTGGGAAGAGGGGTGTGAGAAGGCGTTTGAAAGGAGACTGAACGCTTTAAAGATCTGGTGGGGAACTGCAGGGACAAAGGTTGGCAGACGTGGTTGTACCCAGTCGAGGTGGGATACAGGAACTTCCCAGCCCAATCAGTATGGAAGCTGATGACATCCATTGGATTGAGGGGGATAGAGAGAAAGAAGGCAGTGCGAAGGCTTGGGGAGAACCTCCTAATGGATTTGGAGCAGGAGGGAGCTGGCAGCCAGGAGGGAGTGAGTAGTGGCTGGCCACCACTACTGCCCCACCAACAGAAGAGTGATATGGTTAAGGGTCGAAACACTTCAGGATCGCTGGTAACCATCTGATGACATAAGCTCCTGGCTAAAGACTCCAGTCATTGCAAGATGATTGAAAGAGAAACATCAAAGGATGTATGCTATTACTGTTTTTAAAAACTGGGTTTTTCTTTTCACAAACATTTTGGAAAGTCGCAATTAGTCATAAAGGTGCATGGTGGCATAGTGCTTAGCACTGTCGCCTTACACCTCCATGGTCCCGGTTCGATTCCCACCTGGTGGGTTTCTTCCAGGTACTCCGGTTTCCTCCCATAGGCTAAATACATGCAGATTAGGCTAACTGGCGTTCCCAAATTGCCCGGACTGTGTGTGTGTGTGTGTGTGTGTGTGTGTGTGTGTGTGTGTGTGTGTGTGTGTGTGTGTGCCCTGTGATGGATTGGCGGCATAGAAAATGAGTGTGAGTGCACTTATTCACGAGATTAAAGATCACAATAACATTCGAGTAACATTTAAGTTACTCATGTACTTAATGTCTATACCGCTTTATCCTGTGTACAAGGTCGCAGGGGGGCCTTGAGCCTGTCCCAGGAGACGGGGAACACTCTGGATAGTGTGCCAATCCATCACAGAGCTACACGCACTCACATATGGTAAGGCCAGTTAGCCTGATCCATGTCTTTGAACTGTGGGAGGAAACCAGAGTCAACCCACCAAGAACAGGGAGAAGTTGCAAATGCAAACCCAATGCAGGAATCAAACACGGACCCTGGACGTGCAAGCCGACAGTGCTAAGCACTAAGCCACCGTGTCGCCGAATACTGCGATTGTGTAGTGCCGCAAGTTTATGTCAGCATTTCTATTTATTTCATACATTTACAGTTCCAAATTTTAAATTCATGCTATCTCCCCTTTTGTTTTGCAAAATCTGAGGCCTACATTTAACTATTGTAACCTGCTATCATATGGATCCCTCACATCATTTTATATCTCAAAAATCAGAAGTTTGATGGTGATGATAATGATGATGATTATATGATAATAATTACAAAAAAAACATCTGTAAACACTATCTGAACTAAAATGTAAGTGTAAATAAAAATTAAAGGTGTTACAAATGGTTCTTAATTTTTAAGCAAATAACTGAAAGCGGCGAGTTTGGGTACAGGCAACCTTGCAATCTAGCAATTCCATCTGTTTACTTCTTTAACATTTCTTTTGTAAAATGTCTTTCTTGGCTTTCAGAGCTTTCAGGTGTAGCAGTGTAGTAGTGTAGCTGAAATAAAAGTCTGTACCAACACTGGACCTTTCTGGATAAGAGTGGACCCCCTGGTGTAATATAATATTATAAAAACACTGGACAAAGTACTTCACAGTATATCTTGTAGTAAATACCTTCTTTAACTGTACTTTGGATTCAAGGATGTTTTCTAAAGTGGTTCTAGTTTCTTAGTTTTTTAAATGCCAAGAAGTCCATGATAATATAGTGACAGGATAGCAAGCTAGAGAGTGAGAAAGAAAGAGAGAGAGAGAAAGAAAGAGACAGAAAAAAGAAAGAAAGAAGGGAATAACAAACGAAAGAAAGAATGAAAGAAAGAAAGAAAGAGTGGGCTAGTAATTAATAGTGTTTAATCCAGTAAAACAGCTCCATTTCAAAACAATGGCATTACTTGGCTTGTGTGTGTGTGTGTGTATGTGTTACTCAGCACTGATTGGAACAAAGGACATTTTTCTTGCCTAAAGTCATGCGTCCGAGCCGTTTAACTGGCACTGGTGTAGTGGGGGGTGTATCTGTAGTCCTAGTGGGCAGCGTACACACACACACACACACACACACACACACACACACACACATACACACACACAGATCTGCCATGTTTCTGAAGAGTAGCCGAGATGATTCTTGTGGAAGCAGTCTTCTTTTCCTCGCTGGCCCTCACTAACTGGCCCAGATGATTGTATGACAAGCTGTGGACTGTGGAAAGCTCTGACACATCCTGTGTGCTTTTTCTGTGGAAGGAGTCACTCTTGAACCTTGTTTAACTTTAAGGACTTTCTCAGAATTAAGCTTTTGTTGCTAGGTAAGTTTGATTTCATGTACATGCATACATAATACAATATTTTATAGCTGAATCGATAGACTTGTAAAGATTTCTTTAACCTCACTCACATTATTCTGAATGTTATGTTGTGCACCTTCTGCTTTGATCATTTTATTTGAAGCCAGTCGAGCAAGCCAGTTTCTGTGCATTAAGTGGTTTAAGTCAATGTATAATAATCTCATTCATAAATGCACCTGGATTAAATGATAGAAAATGCTTTGGTCAGTGCAAAGACAGTGGATGACATGTGACCTCACCCTCTGGCTCGGAGGGGCTCTACCTCTAATTGTTTAATCCCTGATCCAGCTTTGGGCACATGATGAAATCCAGTCATTGCCCCTGAGAGGTGAATGGTCTCGCATTACAGTTGTGTATTAAGGGAAACTCGCTTTATGCCCCCTATCTTGTCATACTTCTCTCCCTTCCACAGGGGATAAATGATCACCTCAGCAAGACGAATCACCAGAGACAAACCTGAAGTTCGAATCTCCTTCAGCCTCGATGAGTCCTCGGGTGGGTTGCTTGTTTCGGTTCTACGTTTGTAGATGCTACTTAACTGTTATGCTTTAAAAAGGGTTTTGTCCTCTCAACCACCTCCCCCTCATCTGTAATGGCATACACTGCATGCCTCCCACCAAAACAGCAACCGAGAAAAGCCAGCACAAAGCCCTTCTCGTGCCGGAGCTGTTTTAACTTTTGTCATTGTTTTCAGTAAAACAGGTGCTCCCTCTATTTCAGTCTATCACTGGCATCTTGCAACAAAAAAAAAAGAAAGAAAAAAGAAAAAAAAATCTACCTAGACACAAAGCCTATCTTGTCCCTGCTGTCAAAGTGTTTTACAGCTTTTCAGACGAATGTTTGGATGGCAGCTGCAGCATCAAGTTTCCTCTTTAATACCTCACTGCTGTGTGATTTGCTTTTATAACACTTGCCTATATTTAAAGGCGCTTAACACTTTGTCCTCTGTTGCTGCCATGGACCTCACATCTTAGCCTCTGCTTTGTGTTTAAAGACAGGCATGCAAATCCACAGATCATGCTACCACATCTAGTATTTGCTGTACAGATTAAGTGAACGTGCTGTGATCTTCTTGATCAGCATACTACAGTATATATATATCAGACATGATTTTCCCTTTTGGGAATTTCACAAAAATATATGAAACAGCTTTGTCTTCTTTCTGACTGAGTCATTTCGGCATTTTTGTCAAAATTAAGCTGCTTAAAAATGTTCCTACTATCATTGAATGACGACAGCCTGGACTGTCTTCGCTGGGAATTACCTCATCCCTACTATGTCTTAATCGAGTTGAAATGTTATCAGGCTGCAGCTGAAACCAGTGGCCAATTCTGCTTGTGTATATCTTGCTTATAATTAGTCCCATGGTCAATGTGTGTCCACACCCCATTTTTAGCTGGTTGCATCAGAGGATTCCCGACGTGTGTACCCTGGCTACGTTTGGACATAGCTTGCATGATAGCAAACTAGTGTAGACAACTTGTCTGTCATGGCCCTCGTTAAAGAAGACTCATCATCAGGTATCCAGGAGAGAGTTAGACCCAATCTGTCCACTCAAGCTTTAGTTCATGTGGACCAGACAAACAGGTGTTGGCTGATGTTCCTCTTGGAGCGATAGAAAAACAGGCACGTGGTTTCTATAAACATAGCCAAGCTGAAGAACCTCAGTTGTTGGTTTGGCATTTAATTTTATAATTAGGAATGATTTAATTACTTAAACTATGAAATATGTAACCAGGAGCCTCTGTGTATGCTCTGTTTGTGGGAAAGGGCAGAGGAGGACATGCAAAAGCACCTCTGGCATTTAGTGTGTTTCTAAATGGGTATCCGGCCACTGGACAAAATTAGAGTCATTACCATTTATGAAATTAGGTTTTATACTAATAACTGTATCATTGATGCTTCACAGCTTCAGAGCTGTGATTTAATCCTGGACATGAGAATTGTGCATGTTCTCACAAAGTACATTTGAGTTTCCTCTGAGTTCTCCAGATTCTTATCACCTTCCAAAACATCAGTGTAGGTGGACTGCCCAGGATAAACTGCCCAGAGATGTAAATGAGTGTCCGAATGTATTTACGTCTATGTTGCCCTGTGACATCTCGCTTCTCATCAAGGGTGTATTAATACCACATTGTGCCCCCGATTCAGAGCAACCCTGACCAACAACCAAAATTTAGCTTTTCTTTAGCTTCTCTTTTTAATACACCACAGATGTTAAATGAATTGTCTTTATTAACATAGAGCTGACTGATGCAGAGGAGCAATTTCCATCTTTCCCAGACCTCGAGCAACGCCTGCAGGTAAAACTGAGTAATTCTCTACATTTTCTAAAAGATAGTGGCATATTCATATAAACCTTTTTTCTGTGTTTGGGTCATTTGAAGCTCTTTGTATGAATGGTCAGTTAGTCAGTATTAGAGTTACGAAGCTGAACAAAAATTGCAACACACTTAACATAGCACAGTTTAAACACTAGAGGGCAGTAGTATGTGTTCCTAAACGATGAATAACTGCAAGAAGTTCCAGTACATCTGGGAATCTCATAGAGACTCATAGAGAAGGTCATGTTAGTAATTAGCAATAAATGATATTAGCAATTAGGATTGATTCATTTTGCAAAGTACAATTGCTCCACTATTTCCAGTCTGGGTTTACCACTAAACATTCCCAAATTGCCCATAGTGTGTGAATGGGTGTGTGAAAGGTGACCGGAGGTCCTACCACGGTTGTGAAAACGGGAATAAATGTAATGGTTGCCATTGGCTTCCATGGTCCCAAGTTGGACTACAGAGGTTCCTAGATAGATGGCCTCTTTAAACATGAGGTAGATTATATAGTTTACTGTGCTATATACTTTAGACTAAATTGATTAGCTGACAAGACTTATTTCATATAGGACCTACTCACTGACTCTCACTCATCGTCTATACGGCTTAAACCTGTATACAGCTCTATTACAATATTACTATTACACTTAAACACTTCAATTGCTTCTGCCCAAAACTTCCTGTACAATACAGGAACAAAATACAGCTGCAGATGTATGACAAATTAAAGCTAAAACCAACTTAAAAGTGTCTTGTTAAGTTGTTGGGCCAGCACAATCCACCAGCATCACTGCACATGTGGAACATACTTCCAAAAGATATTCACACAGTTGTAATTTTGAAAGAATATGCTTTAGACGAGTGTCTAACATGTCATGGGAAAAGGAAAACTATAGGAGTTGACAGCTGGTGGTTATGAAGGTCAAGGCATATAATTTGTATTTGTTTCTTTAAATAATATTTAAACCATGAGATGTGTGAGATGTTGTGATTGTAGTTAGGGACAATGTTATCCTGGAAATGACCAGTCCCGTTAGGATAGAAATATTTTATAGAACTGGCGTCCAATTAGAAAGACTTTGGATTGATTTGGAGTAACACTTCCTTCCTATACCAAAGAAAATAAGCTTGTTTATCCTAAACTAAAAAAGTGAAAAATAAACTTGCCTATGAAGAACAAACTAAACTCAAAGAAAGTCACTGGAAGGGAGGAACTGTGAAGCTGGAAAAGGAGGAAGTGGACAACCAGACAACGTCAAATGTCAACAAAAGGAAACAGGAGGTGTTCAAAGGCAAATAACTATTCTTACGTTATGCCAAGAAGATCTCATTTAACTTAGTTTTTCTTCTTTAAATGCACACACCTAAAGTATTCCGTTGTGTCAGATGTACAGTCAGGTCCTAAATTATCTTATATTTTACTCATTTATGGAATTCAAGCCATCATAACATCATGTTTTATTAGTTAATGATTTTACAAGTTTATATACCAATGTTTAATTTTTTTTTTTTTTTACCAATACATAAATAAATGTACTGTGCTGTTTCCATGGCACTTATGGACATAGCAGAAGTTGAAGTGATAGTTTGGAGGAGTTTGGTATGAGTCATTCTGAAAGCAGAAGTCCTGCTCAAGATGAAGCTAAAACTTTTACCAACATTTTCCTTCACATTGCGGATGGACGTGTAAGTGCTGAACTTGTTGATATCACGGAAAGCTAATCGTAGTCAGTTTTTTAGGGATTTTTTTTTTGCTCCATGGGCACCCCAGACTTGTTCAGCACTAGTTTTGTGGACAGCTATTTTAATAATAATTCAAAAAAAGTCCAAACACAACATAGAAACCACAGAAATGGCTAGCGTCCGCCACAAAAATGAGCGGGTTATACTGTACCGCTCCTTTTCTGACTTCATGATTAATGTTTTGAACCCTTTCTTGCAAGCTTCATGAAACCTTTTACTACAATCTTTAACTTGATTGGTGGAACCCTAATAGTTTTCTCACTGTCTGTCAGATCCATTGACATCACTATTTATGAAATCTGTGTTCTCATTTTAAGCCATATTGAATGATTGATTATGTGTGTATTGTGTCTCGTGTTACTTTCTGCAGCCAGTGTTGCCATGTCAGTCTCTAAAGGAGTCTGTCCAAGTCTACAGAGACCATTGCAGAATGGCGAAAGAGTTTCACCAGGTTAAAACAGAAATTGCTCTGCTGGAAGACAGGAAGTAAGTGTGAAGGCTGAGAGCAGGAAAAACCCTGTTACTATACAAGGAAAGCTGATTTTCCACTTTTCTTAATGAACTACACATTTGTGGTACGTGCAAAAAGCTGAAACTTGATATGTTTCATAAGGGAACAAGGACAAGAACGAGTTCAGATTCTATGAATGTTTATTCAGAGATTATACACCATGATGCAACATGGCTTGTCTGGTGCTCTTCCTTGGGACACATTCCATTTTGACTGACAAGGGGGATTTCCTTACAAGTCACGCTGTGCTGTTTAAAAATAGGCCTGTGTAATCATGACAGCCTCTTACATACTGTATTGTGGCATGCAACACTTGTGTTTTTCGAAAATGTCTTGTGTTGCCTATAGCAATCAGGCATGGTTTCTTTATATTCAGATTAATCTTTCATGTAAATATGAAACTACTTTATGAAATCCTTTTCCAAAAAAAAAAAATGGACAGCTTTGAGAAACTGTAGTCAGTTTGAATAAAAACTCCATCTGATCTTTTACTGAATAGGCAATTTATCCTGAATATGCTTCTCCCTCTGTCTTTTTATTAGGCAAATATGTGAGCTTTTCACAGGCAAGCAGATTTTAAATTACAAATGTGTTTATAACTTACATTACAGTCATGTATACAGTATATAAAAAAGTGCCCCCTAATTTAATTCTATGTTTTTTTGACATAGAACTACAACAATAAACTTTTTTCAGTGTGCCATTATTTATTCAACAAAAATGAAGCCAAATAAATAAATAAATAAATAAATGTGGGCAGTACCAAGTACCCTCGATTAAATAGCTTTTACATCCACCTTTGGCAGCAATACTTGAAGTAATCGTTTAATGATTTTATTAGTCTCTCACATAGTTTTGGTGTGTACCTCTTTACATCAACATTGCTACAGTTCATTCGCATATGCTCAGCTCTCTTAAGGTCCTGCCACAGCATTTCTATGGGGTTGAGTCTAGGACATTGACTAGGCTATTCCAAAACATTGATTCTTTTATTTTTTGGGCATTCTGATGTAAATTTACTGTGTGAGTTTTTGACCACTGTCCAGCCATGAGGTGTTTCTGCTGAAATGCTGTTTGATTTTCGCCAAACATGACACTAGGCATTAAGGCCAAACAACTTCACTTTAGTCTCATCTATCCAAAATTTCCATTTTCATTATAATAAAATAACATAATATGTTTCCAAAAGTCTTGTGGTTTGTTCAGATGCGGTTTTGCGAACCTCATTTGTGCTTCCATCTTTTTTGTAGACAGAAGAGGCTTTCTCCTGACAACCCTTCCAAGCAAACCGTACTTGTTCAGTCTTTTTCTAATTGTTCTGTCATGTACTTTAACATTTAACTTGATCTGTGAGGCCTGTAGTGTCTGAGGTGTAGCTCCTGGGTTTTATTTCTCTGAGCATTGCACGTTCTGAACTTGGGATGATTGTGCTGGGAAGTCGATTGCAGGGAAGACTTAAATGCTTTCAACTTGTGAATAATCTTTCTCATTATAGACTGTTGAGTGGTTTTATAACCAGCAACAATTGCTTCTCTAAGACTATTGCTTATGTCTTCCCCTCTTGGCACTGTGTTGCTATGGATGCTCCAGAGCAGCAAACTGCCAAAAATTCTGCTTTTATAGAGGTCTGCACACAATAATGATCAATTAATGAAGGGTTGATGATTAGCTGCACCTGGCTGCAACCTATCCTCTTAAACCCTGTGGAACCAGTACTGTATTGCCCACATGTTTTTTTTTCTTTTTGACCTAATTTTTGTTAAATACAAAATGGCACAGTGAAAAAGTTATATGTTGTTGTTTGTCTGAGTTTGTATTTGTGACTGTATTTTTTGTAACCGCATGCCTCTGACACTAGTACAAGGTTTCATTCAAATCACATGTTTATATTAATGCATTTTTTTTAAATGAACATGTTGATTCAGGGTTGACAGCCCATTTACAGGGATTTGTATGGCATATGATCTACAGTACATTATGTGTAACTGTTGACATTTCATAACTCCCAGGTAACTACACTATGTAATGTTCTGCATTTTCTGTATAGAAAGAGAGAGAGAATACAGGTTGGTAAGGGAATAACATTTATACTACTACCACTATTAATTTATTAATAAAAAAGTATGTCATTGGCAAACTGCGGTGGTATAAGAGGAATAATCGTTACACCCAGTTGTGGAGTATATTCCTCTAAAACACACTGTGTCATATTTTATACTTTACAAATCAAATATTTGTGGGATTCATTGTCACATTACATTCATAAATTTAGTAATGACTGTTACTAAGGAGTATCCTTCTCACTGACTGCCTGCTTGCCATGTGATCACTTTTTACTGGAACAGGAAGTGGTCGTACATGAGACAGCACAGGCAGTTACAATTCAGTTGTGTACATTTTGCAAATCTGTGTTACAGGTGTTTGTTTAGTCTCTGCTTGGTTTTGGAGTAGATAAATATGGTTAGATTAGCCGACCATAGATTACGCTTTTGACCTTCATTTAATTTTAAAAATCTCTCTTTGCACATAAAATGGCACAAAATAATTCCTTTAAGTAACTAAATTAAACAAATGAAAAATGCATTTGCAGAATAACAAATAACAAGCTTTCCTTAGTCAGGGGTAGGACAATTGGAAACAAAACAAAAGTGGAAATATGCAGGAAAAGTTCATTATAAATGTATTAAAAAGAAAAAAATATATACACGTATGCAATTAAGTAATACATAACTAAATGCAGAATAAATTAGAGTAAATCAGGTTTCCATGTAAAAAAAAATCCTTTTTTTTTCTTCCATAGGTCGCTATCGTATTTACTATATGTACAATATCGAGCAAATAACCAGTATTAACTAGCCAATTATGATACTGCAATAAGGTTAATAAAACCAGGATAAAATAGTAATTAAATAATTTATCCAGTTAACATTAGCAAATAGATCAAACATATCTAGTTATGCTTTTTCTGAATAAATTATAGTTCATTCTATTCTACACTTTAAAACCCCAGTGCTGAGTTCCCACTTTCAGAGTTTGAGTCCAACTTGACTCATATAAACACTGATGGGTTAGGGTGGCAAATTTGGTGTGCAGGAAGCCAAGGGTTGTAAAAATCAGACAAAAATGTTATGTTGGAAGGCCAGGCTTATAGCTATAGCTCTGCTTCTGATGAACTGGCACCATTCTTGATAGTTCATTCTACATTTAATGAACTTGATAGGATGCTAAAACTATATGATTGAATGCTACACTGAAAGATAGCTAAAAAGTATCTTTTTATTCAAGAACTCGAATAAACTGGTGATACTAGTTTAAACAGCAGTGAAAGTAGAGCGGCAAACAGCTGTAAAGTTAATTTCTTCCATTGTTCTCTGTGAATGTTTGTGTTTGTGTGGCCACTGAAGAAGGGAGCTGATAGCTGAACTGGCAGAGGACGAAAGGGTGACATTGGAGATGTCGACTCGACTAGAGGAAGAGTTCCGCCTTTTGACAGAGGAGAACCGTACCCTTGTCAGCATGTACACTGAGCGCACCCAGCAGCTTGCGACTCTGCGCATAGTCAATCAGAAGAGACAGGGTTCCTCGTGACCCTTTACCTTTTTGTACAATGGTCAGAATGAATATGTTTCAAGATTCTTTTTCCTCATGAGCCATCTTAACATTTAACATACCATCAGGGTTTTTAACCCCAACAACAGTTCAAAATGATGGGCAGTACTTTTATACTGTATAATGTGAGACTGGTGGTCAGGAATGGCAGTGGAATGGCAAGGATTTTATATTAGAAAAAAAAAGTTTGAGATTACTTTAAACTGTATCACCAGCTAAGGAAGGAGAATGGCTCACTAGCACATACTGATTGTAAGACAGATCATAGAATTCTAGACAGTTGTTTATGTGACCAGGTTTTTATTCTGTACCTGGATTTACAATAGAAAATGTGCATTAAAAATAATGGGTATAGTTAATGTTGTCTTGTAATGCATAATAAAAAACAAAAGTGTGCGGCGCGAGTACCAATCTGAGCAATAAGCACTTGTACTGTAAAAGGATTGCGACAGTATGTGGTCTGCACTGAATTGGAGACCAGAGAAATATCCATTTTTACTCGCTCGGGCTTTTAAGTTGAAAACTGTATATTATACTAAATAACTAAATACAGTTATACTAAAAAACTAGAATTTTGACATCAAATAAAAAGCAGTTTGCTCTTCATAGAAACTAGTATTCCTATGTAGTTTGAAAATTCCAATAAGCGTGTAAACTAAATGGTAGCTATACATTAATTCAGTTAATGCATTTGAAAATTGTATAATTATAATATGGTTACTGGTTAATTAATCACATATAAAAATTGTCATTTATTAAAATTTTTAAAAATAAATTCTTATACAAATATATTTCTCAAACACTGGTGCTGGATCCAGAAAGTTAAACATAATGATTGATGTTATGATTGTTCCTGAGTATCTCAGTACTTTATGTTTCATTTAAAATTCAAACTTTTTATGAATTCTTTCATTACAATGTGATAAGTAATGTAAGTCATAAAGAGGCGTCATTTCTATATTATGCTATTTTATAAATATGACATCCCTGGTGGAGAACTTGCTGGGTTCTTAAGTGTTTTGTAAAGGTTCACATCAATCTTAAAAATAAATACTTTTTAAATTATTTTTTATCGGTTTCCTTTTACTGTCTAACCTGCATGTCTTTTCTTTGTGTGACATTTAGTAATACGTTATTAACCCACCGACGTACTCATTTCACCCTTTAGTCCATACATATTATGGATATGGACTGTACTGTATATGTCAGTGCTTTTGTGCCATGAATATTCTTCTGTTTGTTAAGTCAGTAATAAGGAACTGATAGTTTAAAATGAGATCAGCACATTATGGGATTGTGAAATGCTTCACAATGCAACGTCTTTCTTACCAGGCAGCTACAGCAGACTTCAGAAAGAATTGATTAAAATGTGGCTATGAAATAGAAAAGATACAATTAATGTCAATATATGTGCGTGGTTCAGCCTGTAGCAATATGCTGCCTCACACCTCCAGAGATCTGTGTTGGATCCTGAGCTGAAGTTCAGAAACCACTGAAAAAACACGCAGGTGGGTGAACTGGCTATGTTAAATTGTCCCTTCGTCATATGCCATCTGGGGTGAATTCTCACACCCTGTGCTCAGCCAATTACTGAAGATGAAGCAAATAAGATAAAGTATTACACACTGATAGAAAAAAACTGTGTGCATATTTTCTTTAAGTCACAAGGGTGCTAAAAAGCATAAATACCAGAATATCTGGTCAAATTTATTTTTGTCACGTAAGTGTGACTTTTGTGTCATTCTTCAAAAAGCTATACAGTAACTCCATCTCCCACAGCTTTGCCACAATTTGAGTATGTGGTCATTTAAGTATGCAATTTAGTATCAATAATATGTTGGTTGAGTTTTAATAAAATGAATATTGTTAATGTTACCTTAACTCGCTGCAGATAAGCAATGATTTTAATGCTAAAAATGCAGGAGAAAGTGAATGATTGTTTCCAGAGACACATACGTCTCTTTCGCAAGTTATACATCAGTTTTCAAGGCTTAGGCATTCCACTCACTGAATATTCAGGGAACAAATACTTCGTTATAAACAACATTGTGCGTCAAAGATTAAAAATTACAAAAAAAAAAAAAAAGAACAGATGTTACAAAATGCTGTCAAACTGTTCTAATATTAATATAATATTTTTTAAAAATCTCGAACATAAAAGTTCTGTTAGTAATTTAAAAATGTTCATTGCTAGATCTTTAGCTTAATAAGCAAATGCTGTTTACACTGTTAGTATTTTTTATAGCCACACTGTTGGGTGTTTTATGGTATTTTACTGATTGTATTACATTATACTGGGCTCTCCACACACATGACATTTGAGGATTTGGGCATGCTGAGATTTAGAGATAATATAGAGTTAATAAGATTTTAATAATGTAATACTTTTATAATAAGAATAAATATTAGTCTCACATTACATTATTGTGAAGAGTGAAGGGCAGGTGAATGAAATAAAAAGGAGAAATAGTGCATAAATAGCCAGCACTGTAGTAGGATATGCTTACTCACTCATTGTCAATACTGATTTATCCTGTGTACATGGTCGCAGGGTGTCTGGAGCCTATCCCAGGAGACAATCTATCACACACATACACACTCACCAAACACAGGGAGAACATTAAAAAATCCATGCACACAGACTTGAGGCGGCAATTGAACCTGGACCCTGGAAGTGCAACGATATAAATGCTATTATAGAAAATTGGATTAGCAGATTAATCAGCAATATTTCTCTTTCTTATGCAGATAAAGCCAAATTAGACCTCACGTCTATATAGCTTTATCCTGTATTCAGAGTCGTAGGGGGTGTAACCAGTTAACCTAAACTAAGCATATATGTACACTGTTGGAGGAAACCGAAGTACCCAGAGGAAACCCACCAAGGACGGGGAGAACATGGCCACAGAGGCTGGTATCAAACCTGGACCCTGGAGGTGCAAGGCGACAGTGCTAACCACTAAGCATCGCCTCAAATTAGTTCTGATTCTGCTTATTAAAAAACAAACTTTAAAACCTACTCGTTTAATATGGGAAATAGCTTGTAGTACATTTAGGGCGCCTGTAGAGGGAGTCAGGAGGCGTTGGGATTGAGCGTCAGTGGGCTGGACAATATCAAGATGTGGCTTAGGTCACATGATGGGAACACAAGCGCCTCCTTGTTTGCTCCGAGTCAGAGTTTTTTTTTTTTTTTTAACCTACGTGTATTGTTGTCAAATCGAAACGTCTGGAGTTTTGCTCGAGTAACATGACAGGTGAGTATTAACTTTTAATCATGAACGATTGTTTATGCCGCCGGATGACTTCGAAAAGTTATACTCTCTGAAAGAAAGGCGGAGTAGTTGACTAAGTAACAGCTCTCCGTTCTGACATATGCTGTCAAAGTTTTTCACACAGCTTGCTCCTGACGCAAATGAAGTTAGTGTGCTGCTTTAAAGATTTCGGAGGAAACAACAACACTTCGCTAGTTTATTCAATAAAAAGCAGGTTTCGGTCGCGTCCCGACATTTTAAAATTAATTATTTAATTTATTTTGTGGCGTGACTTTCCTCTGTTTTTCGCCTTAAACGTGGGCAGTGCTGAAGGTCTCCAGGGCTTTTAGGGAAGTAGAATGGTGTGTGTGTGTGTGTGTGTGCGTGCGCGAGCGCTGACGTGCGGAGTTGTAGAGTTTCCTCAGAAAGTGACTGGAATATGTGCAGGGAGAGGCGGAGGGAGAAATGTGCTGCCTCATCCTTTATCAGCAGCGCCGTGAGTCAGCAGCAGCAGCACCGCCGCCGCAATGACTCGCCCGAGAACACTTCTCTCTTTACTTTACCACTGATAAACACCTCACACCGGTAAGGGAACAACACATAAACACGACAGCAGTTATCATTAGTTTGTATTCGTAATTCTTTTTTTTTATGTAGACAATAAAGAGTCATAAGTCAATCCTCATGCGTTAGTTGTTGACACACTAGTTAACTGTGTTTACACGCCTAAAGGAACTTTCTGTAGGATTACTCTCTCCTCCTGCATGTCAGTGCACCGCCATTGGGTTTGTTAAATCTTTTATTTTATTTAGTTTAAAGACAATGCCGACGCTTATAGTTGTAGTTATGACGTAATAGTAATAGCGTAACCGCATCTACAGCAGGTCACTTCAACTCGAATAGTGTTGAAACTTTTCAGGTTTTGCTAATGTGTTTGTAACAAGTTGTTCATTTCCTAGTCTGATGTTTAGTAAAAAAAAAAAAAAAAAGTAGTTAAATAAGTTCAAATTTATTTCCAAAGCAAGCCCTACAGAACGACAAAGAACCAAAACCAATAATTGCTGTTAATAAACTCTTAAAATAAACGTTTCTCAAGATTAAAAAATCCAAGAACTTTATTGATCCCAGAGGGAAATTGCTTTTAAAATGTACATGGTAAAACAACCCTGAATAATGTAATATCTAATTATACAATAATATGTTATTGAGATGTGTCTGCTACTTATGCTAAAAAGTAGCATGGTTTCACATAATTACAGTACATGTTTTTATAATTGTTTATATGACCAAAATAATAATAATAATAATAATAATAATAATAATAATAAGCTCATTTTTAAACTTTTTGCATATTTGCGATGTCATTCCCAAATTCCGGTAGTGGTACAGTAAAATTTACACATTACAAAAGTAATGATTTGGCATATACAAAAACCCAAATGCACACTTGGAAATCTGAAGCCTTCCCGTTAACAGACAACACATTCCATATAAGCACATGTGCCACTTGGGTTTTAAAATGAGGCAAAGCCATAATTAATGACTGTAGTTATAATAATAATACTAGTGGGGTGTACCTATCTGCTCATTTTGCTGCTAGGTACATCACGATTATGCTCTCATACATAGATCTCATACAGTTGAAAGTTTGGACATACCTTCTAATTCCCTAACAATGCTGAAGACATCCAAAATATGCATTAATCTCCTTTGAAAAGTTGATATTGAGGTGTCAGGTACTTGTGCTCTGGAAAGCCTTTATAACGGCTCTAATCTGTGGAGCTGTTAATTAGAGATTTTTGAGGCTGGTAACTCTAAATTAACTTCTCCTCTGCAGTAAGTTTTGGTTGTGCTTTCCTGTGAAGGTCTTCATGTGAGCCAGTTTCATCATGGTGCTTGATGGGTTTTGCAAATGCACTTGACAGTACTGTTCTTGCAAGTACTGTTCCAGAACAGCTGATCTTTGTGTCTTAAAAGAACAACTGACTGTTGTTGTTGTTACTTAATTACATAATGCCATATGTGTTATTTCACTGTTTTGAAAAAATCCAGTATTGTTCTAGAATGTAGAAAATAAAAATTTTGACTGGTACTATATGGCAGCATGGTGACGTAGTGGTTAGCACCGTGGATTCACAATTCCTGGGTTGAGGGTTTGATATATATAAAAAATACATACACATTGATATTTTTAAATAGATTAAATATTAAGATAAAAAATACTAGATATCTTTGAAACACAGTATTTCTGGAAGTGTGCAATATCTTTGCAAATGGTCTGCAAAAAAGCTGGACGTCTGCCTTGGCGCAGAGCTACTTCGCTGACTGCAGCCTATTTGTCATGACCTAGTATGTGTCAAAGTCCAAATCTTGTCAGTCTGATAAAGAGCAGCCATAAATATCTATCTGTCTCGGTGATGGCTGAGAGCCACATTCAACGCTTTCATGTGTTTTTTTTACTCTGTTTCTCATGTGCAGAATTTCCTCTTTCACTATGATGTAGATGTAATTTAGCCATGACAATGTTGAGCTGCAAGACTTCAGAGTTCACGTTCCAGTCATCAGTCCATAGTACACATGTCCTACGATGTCTGGATGAGCAAAGGCAGAAGGACCTACTGTGTGATGTGACAGTGGTGGTAGAGAACCGTAGTTTCAGGGCCCATCGTTCGGTTCTTGCCTCCTGCAGTGACTACTTCAGCGCCCGCATGACCAACCACTCAGGCCAGGGACTTGTCATCAATTTGCCCGATGAAGTAAGTGCATACTGTATTTTACTGTATGTGTAATATTCTAACTGCTATTTACTTTATTACACACTCAACACTTTGAATATTGTGCTAAAAAATGTGATTACAATTCTGATGCTTAAATGGTTTTATTTTTCAAGGTAACAATTGAAGGATTTGAACCATTGCTGCAGTTTGCATACACCTCAAAGCTACTCTTCACTAAAGACAATGTGCTGGAGATCCATAACTGTGCCACTGTGCTAGGTTTCAAAAACTTAGACAAAGCCTGCTTTGACTTCATCTTGCCCAAGTTCTTTGACAGCAGCAAAGGTTCGTCGAAGGTCCAGAGGAATCAGTGCTGCAAGACCAAATGCTGGAAAGCCAAGGCTGAATCAAGCATTAACAACGATGGTGCTAGTGATACTGGTGACGTATCATCGGCGACTCAGCCCTTGAAGAAACAGGAGCCAAACGTCTCCTCAAATCCCTGTGAAAAGGCAGCGAAACCATGTAGCCCATGTCAGGTAGAAACTGAGGCAGATACAGAAGCAGAGTCAGACTACTCCTCACTTTGTCCAAAATACCGCAAGTTTCAGCTGGCTTGTGGGAAAAGCCAGTCTTACACAGACACAGAACCAGAGAATACTGCAAGTACCTTCTCTCTAAAGTGCTTGCCTTGCTTTGAAAAATGTGAGTCTGCAGATACTGTGTCAAGCAAGACCTCGCAAGAAATCACAGAGATGGACACCATGTCCTTTTGCTGTCCATTAGCAAAGCAACCACCATTGGAAACACCTCAGAATCTTTGCTCAGGCAAGACATCTCCACAGATGTGTCCAGTGACTGCATCTCATAGCATAGGCTGTTCCTTTCCTCCTCCTCCTCCTCCTCCAAATGCTGGAGAGATATTTGAAAGTTCGTCCCTGCAAGTCCAGGGTAATGAGTGCACAGGTTCAGATTGCGTAACTGTTTGTCTGGACCGAAGAAAAGAGCAAAGGAGCAGTGTGGAGATGGAGGTGGCCAACCAGCTCAGTGCCTGGCCCGATATTTACAGCTCCCATGTCTCAGACCCTGCTTCACCATGTGTCCAGGGTGTGGCAATGAAAAGCTCCGAGATACAGTGGGTAAAGCAGCTGGAGTGTCCCTTTCTCAGGGATTTGGGTGCAGTGGATGCTCAGGTGCGATGCAGTGAGGTGAACTCACGCTCAGCAGAATGTTCCTACATTTCCTCCATTCACTCAGGAGAGGACTCTGATAGCTTTGACACTGAGGGAGACAGTGAATCATGCACCAGTGAGCAAGCAAGTCTGGTGAGCATGTTTTAGATTTCTCATACTTTGAAATATTAGGGCTGCACATTAAAATGATGATCTTGATTTGTTTGTGAAGGCAGTTGGTTTTAAAAACAGAGCTAATCCTATAACATTGGACTCTGGTAACTAGCGCATAAAACAGAGTACCAATTCTCTGTTCGTTATAACCGATGACTGTACTGTTATGTTGTATCACATGGCCTCGTGTACAAATCTGAAGTGGTAGTATACAGTCAAAAAGGGATTGAAAAGAAACATTGCAAAGCTAAAATGGAAATTAATTTTTAAAATGACCCAAATGTCTTAATGTAGTTAGAAGAAAAACTACAAAACAATATCCTGTTCCTAATTACTAAAGAAATATTGAAAGTGTGAAATAAACAATGGGGGCAGATGTTTCGTGGGAAAAGTTGCTGTCTCGAAAAAAAAACCCGTCAGTGAACGTCTAACACATTGCGCAGTCATCAAAGGCTTCATAAAGTGGTTTTTGAGTTGCCTATTTGACTAACTAATTATTTAACCAGCTGTTAACATTTCTGGTTTATTTTTAACTTTGGGAAAACACATTGTGCTCTTTGTCCTTTAATATGATTAAAGTTATAGCAAATATGTCAGTAATTCAAAATGCAGATATGCTGTCACGAACATACATCCACTAGGATGGAGCTGCCATGGCCTGATACAGTAATGTAAGCATTTTATAAAAATACCTATTATTCCACATAAAATGTGTGACTGACATTTTATAAAGAAAAACATATATACTTCTAAAGAAAAAGTTCTGTATCTGAGGTCAATTGCAGTTGACAGTTCCACTGAATACTTAAATCTGCAGGACTAAACATCTAGTGTGTTAAATGTACACAGATAAACCAAAACATTAAAACCACCTAGAGCATGGCACTGGAGCGGACTGATCAGTGTAGATTTTCCTCTAATTTGATATTTGATTGTAGACATTTCTCACTTCTGTAACTACATCCTTTTCCTAATTAGTTTAACTATAGTTACTGAATAATTTATAGCCTGATGGGCTAAAAGGAATAGCAGGGCAGCTTGGCTATTGCCAGGGATAGAACTATTTCCAGTCTAGAAAAAATGTAAGTGGCTAGAATATAATAATAATTATCATAAGTATTCACCCACTGCCAGGTACCTTTGCACATTTTTTCTGTTCCTACCTGGAACCATTTTTATTTGCACACAGTATTTGAAGGTGCAAAATATTTTACTGCCAGTAGTTTTATTTATAAGACACCAATTGAATAAAATCAGTTGTTGATTACATAAGTAAAATACATCAAAATGAAATGCTATCCCTGCAAAGCACAAGATGATACTACTACCACCTTGCATCAGTGTGTGGCTAGTGTCTCACCGTCATGAACAGTGTTAGATTTCTACTTTTGGTGAATGGTTTCCTCTAGGCAGAGCCACAGTCATGCCATGTTCTAAACATTAAAAAAAAAAATTTTAATCATGCTCTGTGGTATATTCCTTGCTTGGAATATTCTGCTAACTAAACCCAGATTGATACTTAACTAGACATATTTCGGTAATTTTGTGAACTTGCAGTGTTTGTTTAGGTTCTCTATCCTGAGCCTCCCAAGATCAGTTGTCTTTATATTCTGATCAAGTGACACAGGTGGAGTCTATTCAGATTTAGGGATTTCACTGCAAGAGTTGAACATTTATGAAAAGGTACCCTCTGTCCCTTTGAATGAATGTCTCTAAACTCTTTATAAATTTTATTATTTTTAAGTTATGAAAACCTATTATTGTACAGACAGAACATATGTATATAAATTTTTCTTCTTTCTTCCAAAACTCTATGCTATAGAAGTCCAATGACTATTATGCAATAACCATACTTATGCAATAGCGGTGCTTGTTGGACAGCTTGTTAAGGGCCTGTAAAATGTTGGCAATGTTCTTATGTTGCATGATCACTGACCCTTAACCAGCCTTATGGAAAAGGCAAAAGTCCACTAGATCACATAAAAATGTGGCCTTTTGTTGGGCACACACTACAACGAGCCAGGTACAGCATTAACCTTTTGTAAAACAAACAACACAACAAATAGTGATAGCCAGTCCTGTGTTTGTTAACAGTTTACAATTGTCATGTGAATTCAATTAAACTAAGTAAAATTTTATTTGCATGTTGCTTTTAACAAAGAATGTTGAAGTAAAAAATATGGATATAAATGAAAAAAAAAGTAAGGAAAAAAGTATATGCTTGTCTGTGATAAGGTAAGAGTTGCAAGGAAAAATTCCATGAGATGACAAAAAGAATAAATCTCGAAAGAAACCAGACTCAAAAGGGATCCCATCCTCATTTGGATGATATCAGGTAGTACAACCATAAATCAGTCCCTGCCATATAACTTTCAGCTATAAGGTTGAAAGTTGAAAGTCCATTATAATAAGAAAGATGTTTAAGTTAATCAATAAAGTCCACTTTCACTGATGGAGCCTCAGGTACAAAACTGTCGAGCGGCAGAGGTCACAAGCCATCACAGAAAAAATGCTTGCATCAGCCCAGTCCAAGATGATCTTCATGGTCAACACGTGGAACCGTCTACAGTCACCACACGCATCCCCAAGCAGACCATACAGGACAATTCTGAGCAACAGCCAGAGCGTCCAAGCGATATGATATCCACCCAGAAGTAGTGCTGCAGCATTTTCAGTGCTGTGAGAGGAGAAACTATTTTTATATTATTAAGTAAATATCCTGCATGTAATTCAGGGGGAGACCCAGTGATTAACATCTCCCAATTGTAGCTTTTACTGTATACATCTATATTCATCTATATAGATCTTCACTACCAACTCCGCCACCTCCGATGAGACTGGAGAACTGGTGCCAGCATTAGTGAATTTTAAACAGTGCTATAAATAGCTAATGCTTTATTGCAACTGATCATTCCCAATTCCAATAGCCAATTATCACTTTGGTTATCAACACAGCTTTATACTTTAATTTAAGAGTATTCCACCCTGCCCTGTACCTTTGGAAACACGAAAAGTACCAGAAGCCAACAGAAAACCACATCACATTCACATCAGTTGGCCAGAGCAAGAACACCCTCAAGGAGTTAATCCTATTTGTGTCAAATTGCGCAGTCAGAAGGAGCCTTCACCTGAGTAAATACAGATGCCCAACACAATATGAAAAAAAAAAAAAGTATGTAAACATATAAAAAGCATTTCACCTGCTGAAGGGGAAACTACAGGCAAAAAAGAATTATACAAGAACTAAAGACGACTGCAAAAGATTTGCAAGAATCGAATTAGTGTATGATTGTTAGATTACAGTTATGTTTGAATTTGTACATATTCATTAATTACATTAATTATTCATGTTTAGCTACAATATACTGTCGTAGACAGCTGAAATAATAACTTTTTCGGTGGTAAAATATTTATGGACCAGTCAGCATGTGCCAGATCTGGTGGCCAGATCTGGTGGCATTAATAAGAAATAGCCTTATTTCCTACTTGACGTCCTTGCTGTAAAGTCTATTCTCATGTTGTGGATAAACCACCCCACAGTTAATTATCAGAAATCAAGTTCTGTGAGACATATTTTGTAATGAATTGACAAATATTTGTAGGAAAATATACGCTCAAAGTCTGACATTTTGTTAATATATTTGAATTTGAAATTTTTAATCAAGAGCTTTGGCATGCTTGGCCCCAAATGAAGAACAAATGTGAATTGATTGATTTGTTTTCAGCTTCTTGCTCAGATGCAGCTGCCATTTTCTGTGGAGGGCATCGTATCACTAAGCCGCAATGACTTCCAGCAGATGCTGAAGACACAGCCGCTGACACGTGAACAGCTTGATTTTGTGCACGACGTTCGCCGTCGCAGCAAAAACCGCATCGCTGCTCGCCGCTGCCGCAAGAGGAAACTTGACTGCATCCACAATCTGGAGTGTGAAATTGAAAGACTGGTAAGTGAATATGATGTGGTGATTGTTTTCTTTTTAACACAGGGAATATTCTGTGCTTCCTGTACTTATGAAAGGAATTTCACACTTATCGCCTGTCAGCTAGCCAATAAGCTAGTAGCTAATAAGAAACTAATAATAATAAGTAGCTAATGTAGCAACTGTGGCATGATTAGTTTTTTTGTGGTCTGAGGGTGTACCCGGTGCGGGAGCAGCTCATGGAAGAGAATAAACATATCTGCAAAAAAAATCGGATTGATACTTTAAGGAAGGATTGTAGTTTCTTAATTAGGATCATTACTGGTGGCGAAACATGGATTCATCTTTACGAGCCTGAGAGTAAACAGCAGAGTATGGAATGGAAACATCCTCAATCACCATCCAAGAATTCATCAATCAACCTTCAGCTGGAAATTTTATGTTTTCTGGGAATGGTAGATAAAATAAAATAAAATTGAATTGAAATTCAAGGGTAATTAAAACATCAATTAAAGATATTTAAAACATCATCAGGAAAATGTTGCACTGAGATGCTTATTGAAAAGCTGAAGCCTAAACTTCAGTGCCACCTGCACACTTCTGTCCACACTGTTAACACTGCAAAACCTTAATTTTTAAGTGTTAAAGCATCCTCTCTATACAGTGGAACATCGGATTGCGAGTAACATGGTTTACGAGTGTTCTGCAAACCGAGCAAAGATTTTTAATAAATTTTTAATCGGAAACCGAGCAAGTATTAGTTTACGAGCGCCGAGTATCATGTGTCACGCATGCGACTCTTATGTTGACACCGAGCAGCAAGGGATCACAACTGAGCCAATGATTTTTCTCTCTCTTGCGCTGCGGCAATTATGGGTAATCGTCTCACCTGCTGCATCCCCTGTGTCAAAATAAGAGTCCTCTGCTGCATCTTAGTGCTCGTCTCTTATAATCAACATCTCCCTCTCTCTTCTGTTTGCACGCGCGTAATTTGACACTGTGCCCCACACACCGACACACACACACACACACTTTTACTTATTTACTTTGTGTGTGCGTGTGCACGCGTAATTTGACACAGACACAGACACACACACACACACACACAGATCTCCCCGGCGCTTTACACACGCGCTTTATTTACACACACACACACACACACACACACACCTCCCCGGCGCTTTACACACACGCTTTATTTACACAGAAAACTCTGCTCTGTCGCGATTATTTTCAAAGGTAAAGTGCTGGTTCATTTGTTATTTGTTATTTTTTACTTTACAACAGTGATTCCGTTAGTATGCGCTCACGCGAGTAGCATTAGAGTGATTAGAGTAAAGTATTTTGGAATACGAGCCCGCTTCCGGAATGAATTACGCTCGTAATCCAAGGTTCCACTGTAGTTTTGATTTTGCTCCATTGGACTTTCACCGGTTTGGTCTCATGAGAGCAGCCCTTTAAGAAATGAAGATTCATTTCTGATGAAGAAGTGAAGACAGCAGTGCATTCATGACTCGAGACTGCGGCCTAAAACCTTTTTAATGAGGGATTATGAAAGCTTGTTGACAGCTGGACAAAGTGTCATGAAAAGCAAGGAGATTAAGTTGAAAAAATCATGTCTTTTCTAAAAGTTAATTAAAATGAATTCTAAAGTCAGAGTGCACATCACTTATATCTCGCTCGTATACAAGAAATAGTACATCCTTTATCACTGAAAGATGGGTGGGACTACGTGACCCCCTCGAACTAACCATTGAAAATAAAATTGTCTCCTGACTGCCCCTGAACAGAACTCTGTGGGAAAGTTGGCATGTGTTAACTTCTCACCCTCTGGTTCTGCCAGACTTGGAACAGCAGCTGTTGCTGGGCACTGTTACTTCATCAGTAGTCCCACACCCTGATATTATGATCCCTGGCTGCATCTTCAAGCATGCCTTTTAACAGCTCTTAAATGTGACTTATTTGTCTGCCCGGATTAATGCAGACCTTCACGTGTTGTTTTTTGTCACCAAAAGTATAAGGAAGCGAGAGGAGGAAAAGGTAAGTTTGGTCTATGAGGTGGGGACACAGAGAAATAGTCTCATTTCTGAGTATGGGTATGAGAGTGTGTGTAAACATGTGTACCAGAGCTGTGGCGCATATGTAATCAGTGTTGCTGAGCGAAAGAGAGAAGAGTGTCTGATGATGTTCAGGGATACAGCCTACCAATTTCAAAGGTGGCCTGATTTTGCTTGTTGTACTCCAGCTGGTTCTGGTCTGGCAGCTGCTGTACCATTAGCTGGGCTTCCCCAGACCACAGAGACAGCATTTTGGACTGCCCACTAGGCTTTGGGATAGGTCAAGGCTTCTGATTTAGATATTAAAGAAATGCAGCAAGCTGTTTGTCCTTCAGGTTGAGGAGGGTTTAGGCTTGATGGGGCTAGGGGACTCGATTACCTCAACTAAGGGGTAGGTTTCCATAAAGCAGCATTTGTCCTTGCTGTTAGATTTATGCACCTCAGAATAAATGTGGTAGGCAGCAAGGTGAAAGAGAACAATTATTTTTTCCCCTAAAACTTAAATATATGGTTCACACACCGTGTTTCTTTGCCATAGCTTGTCTGTTGTTTGGTCCACACAGCAAAAGGAAACAACAGATAGTTTATTGTAAATCATACACTGGTATTGAATGTCAATAAATGCTCATTCTGTGAGATTCAATCTTTCTGTCACAGTCAGCACTTAAACATGCCTCCTTTTCACAATTATAATTGAGTGGCTAGTTGTCAGGCAAATAAGGAAAACTATGTGGTGTGTCATGCTAACGGAAAAACTGTAATATAGTAAATATAAATCAGCTGATGGAGACACAAACATTTGCAATCTTTTAGAAGAAAAAGTTATCACAATAGTTAAATAGGACATAACTGATGTCCTGTCATCTTTTTTCTTTATTAGATCCAGTTTTTAGTTAATTAAACAGTGGTATGCATGGGCATGACTATTGTTTGCCTGTTTTTGTTCCATAGCGAAGTGAAAAAGAGAAGCTGACTGCTGAGAAGCAGCAACTGGACCAGATTAGGCAGAAGACATGGGAAAATTACTCAGTTCTGTACGACAGGCTGTGTGCTGAGGCAAGACTGCAGCCTGAGCAGCTACAAGTGTTTGCCAAGTATACCTCTCTGACAGAGTGCCCGTTCTCTAACCACCTGTCCACCAAAGTGCAGCTCTACAACTGCTCTGAGTCTGAGCTTCACCCCTTGGCATCATGCCTTGGCACAGACATTGGCATCTGTGAGCCTGGCATGTCCACCAGATCTGCCAAGACAGATCATGCAGCTTCTGATCTCCAATGTACTGAACCTCAGCACACAGGGAACAACAAGACCACCACATCCATCTCTCCAGATATTCTCGCCAGTAAACTTGAAACAGATACATCATAAGGTGCTTCCTTTTATATTATTTGTAAATCTGGAACTGTTCTTAAAATTGTTGTCTTACTACATGATGGAGACACTTATTGACAATCAGTGTATTCGATTTGATTTTCTATTAGTTTTTATGGTTGTGTGTTCTTTCGTTTATGTATGAATGTTTTTTTCAGTGTTGTATGTTTTGGTGAACCAGATCATATTTTTATACTTGTACCAAGGTAGGTTCATCCAAATTACACTCCCATGAACTTTTCATTGTATTACTTCTTGACCATCCTGATCATTTGAGTTCTTAACAGGTAAACGATGAAGATGTTCCATTATGTATGTATTATATTACATTAGTTATAACTGAGGAGCAAGATGTAAAGATGACAGAAGTATAATTGAATTTCTGGATTATTTTATAATGTTCCATATTATGTACAAACAAAATTTGGGCTGCATATATTGCTTCAACTAATTAATCTATTGGCACAGTTTTGCCTTAAACCAAATCTAATAGTACCAGGCAATTACAGGGTGAAACATTTATAATATTTTTTCTCTTTCAAATTTGACTTACTTAAAGAACTGATCATTTGATTGTGCTGTTACCTTTTTGCAGTTTTCATCACAGAGACCATATTATTGTATTTGTCATACAAGACAAATCAATAAAGTGTGTGATCTTTTTATCTTTACTGGATTGATTCCTTTTTGCAGAATATTACTGAATTTGATAATCCCTTTAATCAGAATTTAAATGCATGCTCTTCATATATTCCTACAATAGTCATTGTAAGCCATTACTATGCATTTCTTGAAAGGAAGTATTTAACCAGCAGATGGCAGCACTTGACTAGGAATCATGATAAAAACCCGCAATATGCAAAGGTTAGTAGTTTTCATACGATAATTAAGAGCAAACATGATCCCTCAGAGCTCTGGTTATTTCTTTTCTTTCTGAAATGTATGTATTCAGAAAAAAATACAGAACAAATGAATGAATATTGTTGCCTTCCCTGTAAACCTCACTCTTCCCAGAACCTAATATATGAAATCTGAGTAACATAATTTCCATCCATCCATCCATCTTCAACCGAGTAACATAATTTCAGTTATAAAAATCAAGTACTTTCTAATAGATGTGACCCCTATAAAGTGGTATCAATCAGTAATGAAAATAGATTTTCTACCCAGGACCAAGGCGGAAAACAAGAAGGTCCAATTTGCATTTTGTTAAAAAACAGTGATGAAAGAAAAAAAGGCAAATGTATATATTTGTGCCATGAATGCAAAAAAGCATAAAAGCAGGCAAGAAAATGGGTAGCTCATTCGTCCTTGAATTGAAATGTGCGTTAAAATTCAAAAGGTGCTGTATCCAAGGCTAAATCTGAATTGTGTGTGTCTTGACAGATTGTTCTCGAACTGTCATTCAGGTGAAATCAGAGGTTATGAGCAGGACAGAGAGAGAGCGAGAGAGAGAGAGAGAGAGAGAGAGAGAGAGAGAGACATAATCCACCGTCATGTTCATCCAAGATTAAATATAAATCAAAATAACTGCTTGAGGTACTGATTAAAAACAGATTAGAAGCGACATAACCAGTAAAGCAATGTCTAAACCCTATTGTTGAATTAATGAAAATAGGCTATGAATTATGAGAATATTTCAATATGAGAATATTATATCAGCCATAATATTATGACCACCCGTCTAATATTGAGGTGGTCACAAACCCGCCCTGGCCCTTTCAAGGCATGGACTACAGTAGACCACTGAAGGTGTGCTGTGGTGGCACTACACAGTCAGTAGCAAGTCAGTTGCAGATCTGTCCTGTATTGCAAAGTGAGGCTTCCATGGATTGGACTTATTGGAGGCCAAATCGACAGCTCAAACTCATTGTAGTGTTCCTCAAACCATTATTGAACCATTTTTGTAGTGTGGTAGGGTGCATTATCCTGCTGGAAGAGGTTACTCCATGAAGGGCTGTACTTGTTTAGCAACAATGTTTAGGTAGGCAGAATGGGTCTAATAAAGTGGTGTATAAATTACACAGAATTAATTACATTTTGTGCAAAAACAGTTTTTATGGTTATTAAGTAGACATGTCTTCAGGAAGACAAAACCCAGTCAGAGCTAAACAAGGGCTAAACACACACCCATACACGCACACACACGCACGCACACAGACATTCTCATACCATTCTCATTTTCTATAGCAGTTGGAGGAAACATGTGTGTAACCTACACACCTACACGTGTGAACACACACTAATGCAATGCAGATAACTGTGAAATAAATAAACAATCCTTCAGATTTTTCACTTTATCATGGTGTGAAAGTGTGGAAATCTATTTAAATTGAGCCATATGAGAAGAAAATATGTACATATTTCCAACATTTCCAAACTGTCTGGGTACAATAAATAAAAGGTGAGTGTATAATCTTAATTATAATAGTGGATGTGAAGGATTTTTGCACTTTAGTTTCTGCTGAAGACTTATTTACATCCATGCAGTTTAAGCAACAATTTGAGGCAAGCATTTGGAGGGGGGTGTTGGTGGTTTTGGCCAAGGAAGACAGTGGTGAGTGTACTCTTTGGATCCTATGCTTTTCAAATGGATCCGTTCATCACTGAAATGCTTGTTATACTAGTTAAGATTACTAAATAGGAGAGGAGAGGAGGAGACACAATAGGAGAGTTCTAATTAGTCTGACTAATTCTATTTGGTCATAAAGGCAAAATAGCGCTGGTTAAAATATGCAAAATCTCTTAGAATCTCTTAAAAAATGAAGATGGAGCCAAAAAAAAAAAAAAGGTTACGGTGGAATAACTGATATATTCCTGAATATGACCACTCAATTTCCATTAAATAATTGCATGTACAAAACCGCTACATCACTTCCACAAAGTGAGATATACACACTATGGCTGTGTTTTGATATAAATAAAAACAAAAATACATAAATAAACAAAACAACACAACTGTCAAGTTAAAATCCTTTGCCAAGTCATTAAAAGTCATTACATTCTTGTCTAGACTACCTAGCCCACTGGTTCTTTCCTTGGGAAGCGTTTGGAATTGCATAAGACTCCTGTGATCATGGCTTTCCCTCTTCTTTTCCTGAGTGATTTGTGGCAATTGAAGGACACTCCTAGCTCCTTCATCAGCTCGCTCAAGCAAATGTACTGAAAAAGAAGGTGAAGCAACATATGAGTGCCCTTTCTACAATAGTAACACTGATCTATTGTCTTATCTTTAAAATGCTAATCAGGAATGCAGTTTAATGACTTATGTTTAATAACATTTTTAATTACTTCGATTATTTTATGTCACATTACCGTAAATTAGCATGCATCACTTATTTAAAAACACATACAATGGAAGGAATAATGTCAACAAATGAAACAGTGACCTTGCTTGTATGGCTGGATGCAAAACATGCTCAGTGACTACAAAGGCAACTGTGAAGAGGATACCCTACCTCTACCCTACCTATCACATATATAGTAAGTTTATTTAATATGATTTATACCACTAAAGGCACAAGCAGAGAGCCACTGCTTTGCATTTAATTAATTGCATATACTGGATTGTTTGTGGCTAGTTTTCAGCACAACTACCTCCGCTGTTAATGCTCAATATAAAGTCTTACCATTACTAATGTAAGTCAATCAATATTACATTTTACAATTATATATCTATGTGATACTTTTATACAGTTTATGTATACTAAATTGAATTAGAGGAAGGTCTGGTTATAGGGAAAAGTGATTAATAAGGTCACACGCACCCCTTAGCTATGGAGGCAAGAGAGGGATTGATTAATGCAAGGAGCATGTGTCATCCTCAAGGAGGTGCCCACTCTCTAAATCTGTGGATTTGGATGTGCCAGTGAGAGAATTACATCTTTGCAGCTGCTGTGATTGAACCCCATAATAGAAACAGAAGGCCTTGCAGATAAAAGACACAAGATGTAATGAACGAGCAAATAAATGGAATCATGCAAATCATGCAGTTACACAAAGACAATGTAGTGAGATAAAAAATTCGATTTTAAAAGTATCAAATGAGCCAATAGTGAGATGAAAATATAAATCAAATAAATAACAGTAAACATAAAAAGAAACCTGTACATAATCCATAATCATATACTGATACTCTGATGCTGAACAATGAATTCCAACCTAAATTTCTTACACCTCTAATAAAGAGCTGAACTGTAAGTTATAAACACACACACAACATTTTACACAGTGTCCCATCCTCACCTCTTCAACATCACTATTCTGGCGAGATTTGTAGATGAACTCTCCAATTGCCACAAAAACAGAGAGAACGAGGCCAGCGGCGAGCACAATAAAGATACCACCAATGTTTTCTACTCCCAAGGCATTGGCCTCCTTGTTGTTCTCCTCGGGGCAGCCATTCCCCCTCCACCACTTCTCCTTCATCATGTGGAGCTTGCCCTCCTCCTGCAGCTGTAGGATGGCAATGGTTACCTTGTCCCTGTAAGGTGAGCCTGGAAAAGACACAACTACTATGCAGCCTATGTTACTGGATATTCCTGTGTAATGGGAGATTCAAATGCACATTGCAATATTTACAGACTAGTATAAACTGCTTCACTGTGTAAACTGACTTATTAAAATATTTTCTCTTAGCTACAAAAATAATCAAATTAGATAGAAACTGTATCTAAATCTTATGAGTTTTATCAAAAATAAATAAAACCAACTATTTAAATATCTGTTAAATTCATACAGCTACAGTGACCAATCAACATCTCACATGCCTGTAACTACCTGCACATATTTTGAGTTTGTTCCTGATTACACATCATCTCAATCTTGTTTATGTCTTGTTTAGTGCTCCATTTAAGTTCTGGGCCCATATTTACTAAGCGTCTCTGAATCACTCCTGGGAATCACTCCTACCTCAGGGGCATAAAAGTTATGAATGAAGCTTCCTACTCTTACTTTAAGTGAGAAGTAGAACTGCTCCTAGGAAAGAGTGTTATGGCACTGTTTAGGACATTTACAGTATAGCCACAAATAGTGGTTAGTGATAGTTTTTTTTAGCTTTAAACTGTGGAAAATTGCAACAGTTCTGTTAACGCTTCATGCACATAGAGAAAACTTATAGATGTATGAATCGGCTGCATGACTTTATCCTAAACGGACTGCTCCATTTAGAGCTGTTTCAAGAATTTTTACTGCAGCTGTGTACGATTGTCATAATATGATCAAAACTAATTTGAAAAGAAAGAGGAAATGAGACCCTTTTGTTTGTGGAGGAGATTTTTAAAAAATTAAGGGAAAATTGTAAAGATAAAAAGAACAAGTTGACAGAACTTGTCAATGTCAATTTGCTACTTGTTAAAAACAGTTGTATGCCGCGTTAACGAAGTCCTGAAATAAAATTTCTACTTACAACAGAAAATCTCAAAAAACAGTTGTGTACACTATGAAATATTTATATAACTATATATACAGAGTCAGTCAAAAAAAATTTATACACACTTCAGGAAAAGAAAAATAGTACAATGTATATTATATTAATATAATATTAATAATATTATCATATACTGATCAATATATAATGTATAGCAATACATTCAGTATTAAAATATTATTACAAGTTTTTCTTTATTTCTTTCTGTATAATTATTTTGGCTGACTGTGTGTGTGTGTGTATGTATATACAGTATATATACATACAGACATTGCAGAATAGGCTAACTGGCATTCCCAGATTGCCCCACCTCATGCTCTAAGGTTCCAGGACCCCTGTGACCCAGTATACAGGACAAAGTGGTATAGGCGATAAGTGAGTGAGTGAGTAAGCGGCGATTAACTTTTTGAGTATTGATGTGATGATGTTTTCAGTTCACATAAGCCTCCTTGTCAATGCTTAGGATAATTAATTTAATGTGCATTCCACGGATGATGCCAACAACTCCAAGGAAACCAGTAATGTACATGAAAGCATCTTTTTTTCTGTTGAATTCATGCTGTGTGGTGGGGAAATGTATAAATCTAATTTAAATGTAAGAGTAACCACAATTTGATTAGATATTATTATAAATTATTATTGACTGTGACGAACCCGAATCATTGCTACTTTACATTGCAGCTTTGCAACAATCATTCACTTAGATAGTAAAATTAAGGGAAGTAAAATATCTTCCTATTTTAAGAATGTTGAATTAGCTCTTACTCCTACTCCTAAAAGTAGGACCAAAATTTCATCACACTGAGAATTTTTGGCCACTTTCTTACTCTTAGACGTTTAATAAATTCAGATCCCAGTATTGCTTGTCTGGCATCATGTTGTCTATTCTCATGTTAGCTTTTACCCAAGTCCTAGTTAATGTTCCTCTTATTATTTTTTTCATTTGGTTCTCACAACTCTCAACTGTATTGGAAGAAGCCACATTTGGATCCTATCCATAACTAATTTTCTAAACTAACTAACAAATATTCTAAAAGCATTTAAACATTTCATGTAAAGGTTAATTTCATTAAATATTCATGTAATGCAATATTGCTTTGTGTGTTTAGAATCTACAGTATAGAACCAGTATATAGTATTTGAAAAGAAGGGAAGCTTGTTTCCTGGAAAAACAAAAAGGAACAAAGCCCTTGAATCAATCAGCTGCTTTACCTATAGGTGTGCCTACTCCATAACCTTTGGAGTCTATGAGTCCCCCAACCTGAGTGAGATTACAATTTCTCTGGCTAATGTATTCTATGCTTGTGGACTCCATGAGGAGGGCGTAGTCTGTGGTGAGGACACGTGTGATGCCTTCTCTATTATTCTTCACCAGGGCCGTGCTCTTCCTGCTGCTCATAAACGCCCACATCTTCTCGTATGTTGAGATCTTTGACTTCTGAAGGCAAACAAAAGCAAAGCAAAGTTTCTAAGAGCTAAAAAATTTAAAAGATCAGTCCTTTCTGTGCGTTTTATTTCTCAGATCTTTTTATATAGATATCAACTGTCAATGTTTTTTGACAGTGTAAAGTGGGTCAGATCTGTGTAGCTAATTTGTACCAAGTGTGTACCTATTGCCTTTCAGGATGAAGTAAAGAATGCAAGGTGCCACTGATATGCAGCCTGTGTGCGAACTAAGCCAGGAGAAACAGAACAGCTGATTTCTTCTGAGCGGTTTCAATGATTTTTGTTAGATCAGCTTCAGGAAGAAGTAATCATGGGCTTTAATCCTTTCTGGACAAAGACTAGCTTTCCTGACCTGTCTCTCTTTTTGTTTTTTCCTTTCTTTTACTTTAATATCACTCTTTATCTCCCCCCTCAAAAAAGCAGACATAAATAATCTTATTATATAAGCAGCATAAATATAGGTCATATAGCTCACACATATACACACAGGCATATATAGCCAGAGCACACACACAAGCGGAGCTGATTCAGGCTGGAGCGCACTCAGTACTCACCATTCTTTTGCCAGCGGCCCATAAAAGGGCAACCGTGCTCATATTCATTCTCTGTTTTTACAGACTCGGTGAACTATGACTTGAAATCGCCAAGACAGAAGCTGCTTCCCACACACTCTCGTGCGCACCTCGTCGCCTCTGCCTTCAACGCACCCCCTGCTCCATGCTGCTCGCCTCACCTCGCAACCACTCAATGCTCCACAGCGTAAACCTGACTACAGTTCATACCTTAAAAGCTGTTTTCTGAACATCTGTTAACGATCACTTAGTGTTTGGTGAAACTTCCGTGTTTTTCTCCACTTTGCCAACCCGTTACAATGCAGTAAGACCCCGACATATGAACGAGTTTCGTTCCACTTTGTAAGTCAGACAAAGTGTGTCTTGTACACCTTTGACACTGTAAAGGTTTAAAAAAAAACACACTTTGGTTTGGTGTTTTGGTTCTGGATTAGACTCTCGCCAGAGTTTGCCTCCAAAATGCAAGGGGAATCCTGGTGATGCAGCGGGATCAGCTGAGCTTGTTTAAAGGGGTCCTGGTAAAACGTTGTGGGGAGGTTTACTGTGTGTCAGGGATGTCAAGGATGGTGTAGGCGAGGCATAAACGCAGAGGTTAAGACGTTGAAGATGATGTTTAATAATAAAGAAATCAAACATAAACATACTTAAAATGAAAAACAAACCAAACAGGAGTCTATACAAACTAACCAAAACTACAAACTAAACTAAACTGACAAGAAACTAGACTAACAAACTAACCAGTATGTTACAAGTTCAATTCAACAGGCATTCTGTCACGTTTGTAGAGGTGGTGTAGGCGAGGCATAAACGCAGAGGGTAAGATGTTTTAGATGTTTTTAACATAATATAAACTAAACATAACTTAGCACAACTCTAAAACATGAAAAAACCAAACCGAGATACCTCATACACGAATTCCAACAAAACAGATGCAAGACAACTGAAACAGAATTTTGAACTTAAACAGGCAATATATAATCAAAATAATGAGCTGCCTTGGTTCAGGTGAGTGTTCCCATCACCTGATCGAGGTGCATCCTGGGTAATGAATTCCAAACAAACGAAACTACAAAAAAAAAAAAACATAAGAGTCTCTGGGCGCAAGACGCCCTCTAGGGGTTAACCCTGACACCGTTTGAACGGACATGATTTTGTCTCAGAACAATTTCGGATTGTGAACTTTGTGTCGTTGAGGATTTTCCAATATTAGGAAAAATCTGGACTATGTTAAAGGACAGAGATTTTCTTCTTCTTTTTTTTTTTGGATTTTTCCCCGATTTTCTCCCTAATTTAGTCGTGTCCAATTCCTTCCCGTCACTAGGGGGCTCCCACATTAAGGCTACTACCACCACTCAGGCGGGAGGGCCGAAGACTATCACGTGTTTCCTCCGAACCACGTGACGCCAGCCGACCGCATCTTTTCGAACTGCTCGCTCGCGCACCGTTGGGGGCGGCGTAACACACTCGGAGGACAGCGCTATCCACTCCCTCCGTTGCGCGAGCTCACAGACGCCCCTGACTGGCTGTAGAGCCGTGATTAATGTAGGAGCACTAAGTACCTCTCATCCCTCCCCTCTGAGAGAGCTCGGCCAATCAGCTCTCTCTAGGCCTCCGGCTGCGAGAGGTTACAGCACCACCTGGGATTCGAACTGGCGATCTCCGGATGATAGGGCGAGCGCTTTAACCACTGCGCCACTCGGAGGCCCTAGAGATTTTCAATCATCATGCTCCCGGATTGGTTCATTGAAACCAGTGAGGCCGACCTATTTCTCCTGCACCCCACATGCACACACATACTATATAACGGAATTTGGATATTTTATGCATTCGCTTGCACACTGAAAATATTGTCCACTGCAGTGTCTATTTTTTGTACAATACATTACATGTGAGCTACTACTGCGATTTGTCCGCGGATCTGCGTAAATTTGTAACTCAAATGTTTGTAAGTCAGGGACTTTCTGTACATATGTATATATAAATATTTACATTATAGTGACTTCCTAATACGTGTATTAGAGTGATTAAAGATAGGGATGGAAATCTACTGACAGGTGCCAGAAGAGTGATGGAAAGATAGAAGGAGTACTGATCAATGAAGAGTTGATCAATGAGGGAAATGAAAGAGAACGAAGAATAAAAGTGGTGTCTGTTGTGGAGCAGGAAGTAGCAAAAATGAATTAAAGTGGGGTGAGGAGGGTGTTGAAGTAGATAAAGAGTGAAAGGGCAGTTGGTCCTGATGACATACCTGTGCAGGCATGGAAATGCTTAGAAGGAAAGCAAGTAGAATTTCTGACTAGTCTGTTTAAGATATTGAAGAGTGAGAGGATCTCAGGGGAATGGAGGAGAAGTGTATTTGTGCTGATTTTTTAGAACAAGGGTGATGTGCAGAGCTGTGGCAACTACAGAGAAATAATGCTGATGAGCCATACAATGAAGCTGTGGGTAGGAGTAGTTGAAGCTAGGTTGAGGGCAGAGGTGAGAATTTGTGAGTTTCCTGCCTAGAAAAAGTACAACAGATGCAGTATTCACTTTAAGGATGCTGATGGAGAAGTACAGAGATGGTATTAGGGAGCTGCATTGTAGAAATTGTAGATTTAGAGAAATCTACAGCCTCAAAAATATATTTACAGCACCTTAGAGCCTTAATGAAGGCTATACCTTTCATTAAGGAGATAAAGGAAAAGAAAAATAATACGGAAGACTGTGGAATTGAAAGGTGTGTCAAAACTTTTGACTGGTACTGTGGTATATAGCTTTGCCTTACAGAATAAGTTAATTCTGTTCAACAGATTTTCATAGATGTTGACAGAGAGCACATACAACAATGTGTTGAGCTACAGTATTGGGTGAAATCTTACCTTAAAGAAAGTCATGGTGGAACCATCTCTCACTGCTCCATATTCTATTCTTGTCTGTTTGGCCAGATCATCAGCTGAATCAATTGGAGCGTCCATCCGCTCCACAGTAAGGAAGGCAGCCAGGTTAGCAGTGTAGGATGATATGATGATTAGTGTGAAAAACCACCAAATCCCCCCTACAATCCTGGTGGATAAAGCTTTAGGCATCTGGTCTGACCCTGTCACAATAAGTACAAGCTTTGATCAGCCCAATATAAGAACACCTATAACACAGGTTAATGTAGAACCTGCACAACTAAGTGTGCTAAAATAATAAATGATTTATGTAAAAATATATATTCCAATTCACTGTCCTAACTTGTAATTTGTGTTATGTCATAACAGTTTGTGACTCCTACATACTAGCATTATTTCACATAATAAGAATGTATAACCACTGAAGAGAAGTGCTGTGCATAACATTTTAATACATTTTACTAAAAATGTGTATTAAATGTGTATTCATTTAGTGTATTAAAAAAAAACAGATTTAGTCATCAAGTTTCAGATTCAAAGAATTTGATTACTCTATGAATGATGTTAATTAAATGTTGTTATAACACTTGTTCATTCTTATTCTAATAGTGCTGTCACCGACTTTAACACCACCAGTAGAGTCTGAGATGTAACTCTTGGTTTTTTTATTTTTGCATGGACAGACATTGGGGTGAATGTGCTGGGACATCCACTCCTGGGAATATTAGCAACTGTCTTGAATGCTTTTCAATTTGAATATTTTTTCTCACTGTAGAATGTTCAACTCCAGATTGTTTGGAAATGGTTTTATAACTTTTTCCAGATTGATGAGCAACTGAACAACTGCACCTCTAGGAGCATTGTGATGTGAAAGGACCAGGTGATGTTATGTTTAAGTAACATACGTACTTAATTGGTGTAAAACTAATGTATATATTCAAATCACTCACTCACTCACTCACACACTCATGCACTCATCGTCTTCTTTAGGTGCAAGGCGAGTCTTATTCAAATACTATTAATGAACTTTTTAGTGAAAGTAAGTACCATATATACAGACTTTACAAACTGTACCTAAACTTATACAAATTGTAACAAATGTTCACTTTTATAAGTAAAACATAAAATTAAAATAGAATTTAATGCATTGTGTTCCCCACAAACCCTTGCCACAAACTGATGTATAAAAAGTAGCATTATAATTTTCCTTAACTAAAACTAAGGGGCCTTAAAACATGTTCCATCCCTAGAATGTGGGAGAAGTAAAGACATGGTTTTCCAAAGTTGAAGTGAAAGAACTTGAGTGGCCTGCACAGAGCTCTGGCCCACACCTCACTGAACATGTTTGGGATAAACTGCAAGCTCAGTTTCAAGTGAGGGTTTCAAGCACCATATGGAAGTGACTGTCTGATGATCAGCTGTTTAAGAGAGGACAAAACTGATTGTTCCTTCATCAAAACATACAATGTAGTTACACATATGAAATGGGTGCCCTCACTTTATTTTATTTCAAAACAAAGATAGCTGAGAAAATACAACTGTGTCCTGGATGCTGCCTTTATTATGGTCCTATTCAGACCCGGGGTTCACATAGAGTACGTCTCTAGATATTGTCGGTGATGTACGAGGATGCATAGTCCAGTAGTTTAAGAGATCAGATCAAAATAACTCTGCTCAAATCTGAACCTAATGTGGTGGACTTGTGACAATAATTTAAGACAGGTAAACCCAGATCTGGCTTGATTGCTCATGACTCCACTGTACACAAAATACTGTCACCCTTTGATGCCAAAAGCAAACACCAACAAACAACTGACAAATCTGACACTGTGTTGGATTTGGGGCAAGAACATATAAGCTCAAAATACTATTCTACACTTAAATGAATTGTTCAAGTGAAAGCGCTAATGCTAGTTATTAAATTTCAATTACTGTTAGTGCCCTTACACGGACTGATAGACATTAATGCCAGATATCAAATGGACACACACACAAACACAAATTAACAAAGGCTTATGGGTAATTAACAAACTATAGTGTTTGGCCAAAAATGTAATTATGGTATTGCATTACTATATCTGAAGACCCTCACAACAACTACTTCCACACAGGATGCTGAACCAAAATCTTAACTTTGACCTGAGGTTATGAGGAGCCAACTGATAACCTTACCCATAACCATAATTTTTTTCTCCTTACAGCCATAATATAAATCTCCTGCTGTTCTACATGCTGCATATTGCTGTTAACTTTATATTTTAAAACACCTTATAGTGCCTTTAAATCAAGAACAGAAAATATCATAATTATTAATTATGGACCTAATTATAGCAGAAATCCAAGATCCCACACTTACTGCAGTGATTGATATGGTTCAGCTGGCAAAGTGTTACAGTATTTAACATGTAACTGATGCATTGAGTTTCTTCTCATTTCTTAAACAATCATGTCAGAAGATGTGTGGAAAAGAAGATACTCTGTTTCAGAAGGGTCAAATTATTGCAAATAAACAACTAAGGATAACTGTAAAATGCTTTATTAAAACCAGGAAGGATAGTGGTGAACCATAATTTTCGATGAGGAAATGTGGTCAGAAAAACATCCTGAATAAACTCTGATAAGGTCTGGTCTGGTGAATCCAGATTGACCCTTTTCCCAAGTGATGGGTATATCAGGGAAAGAAAAGAAGTAAATGAAATGATGCAGCCATCATATGCATAGTGCCTAAGTACAAGCCTACAAAATATGAGATCAGCTGATCACACAAATATACTGAATGACCAGGTTTTACATTATTGAATTTTTTCATCCCTGATGGTACAGGCATATTCCTAGATGATAATGCCAGGATTTGTTGAGCTCAAATTGTGAAAGAGTGGTTCATGGAGAATGAGAAATCATTTTGCGGGGTTTTAGGGGGTTTGTCGGAGAAGAGTTTACACAGCGTCTGAAGATTTTATTTAACACATGCACACACATGCACATTAATTTTTATTTCCTACCTTGCCTCATAAGTGCTGCAACTCCGAACCACAAGCTGTTTAACAACGTGAAGTTGTTTTCCATTACATCTGATGAAGGATTACAAGGATGAGGGTTATACCATTCATACGGTGTGAACCTGTATGGAGTTTGAGCAAGAAAATCATGCGTATGCAATACAAAGCCTTGCCAAAAAAACTGAGCAATTAAATATTTCATATTTCTACTGCAGAATAACCACACTTCATCGTTATAGGACCTATTTATGGAACCTAAAGACAGATGAATTCACATTAATTATGCTAAAAATAAAGCCAAAATTTTAATTGCCTACAGTCTACAGGATGAACAGAATATATTCGGATATATCGGACTACAGATATGCCTGGATTAAGGGTATAAAAAACTGAAAATATTAACACCCAAACTAAAAATATCTTTTAATGTTACAAACTGTACAGTGTATTTTTGTATTGTTTTCCCAATATGCTTCTATAAATCAGTTTCTCTAATGAAGTATGGTCATTGATTTTAGTGTTAAAAATGTAAAATCTTAGGCAAGGTAGAAAACAGATTTATATATAACTTGTATATTAAATATACCTAGCAATAATGAAAAGCACACAGCTAACACCCAGACATGCCAGCAACACATACATCCAGATGTCAGGGGTGAGAGGGTTGAGAAAGGAGAAGACTCCAGGATTGGTGCCATTGGGTTTACGGTACAAGATACTAATCCCCAGTGTCATAAACGGCTTAGAGAAGTCTATAACCTTCTCTCTCACATATGTGATGGTCAAAGGTGCGACGGCCAGATCTGCTATCTGAAGAGAAAATGTAAAGTTGGTTGATTATTTGGATTAAGCAGTTTGTTGTTATACTGCTTTAAATTTGTCCTAGGATGGTAGAGAAATTCTGTACTTGTAAGATGAAAATAATTTAATAAATAAGATTCATCAGTGTTTGAGACTCACATGGTCAATGAGTTCCCTGACCATTCCATTCCATTCCCCCTTGTCATTCTGTGCTCCGTACTTTCCATCCGACACCAGCTTGACTTCATAGCTGAACCCCAAAATATTGGAGAGCTCCTTCAGCAGATCCAAACAGTACCCTTCAAAGCGATCATTCCCATAAAGCACCTTATCAGACTTCTTATACATTACATATGGATTCTCCTGGAAACACCAATCAAATGCAAGACATAAATAGACCTACAAAGAAATTAGTAATTAATTAAATTGTATTTGCTAATTACGTAGTGAGGCAGTTCTGTTACAATTCATTCAATGTTTGCAAAACATTTGCAAAACTTTGTAATTTTACCAGAATTGTGGTAACAATCAGCGTTCTGTTTGCCAGTGAGTCTGTAATGTTATTAGAGCTGTCTCTTTTTTCAGTCAAGTTCAGGCCAGTGTAGGATTTCCACACCCCGATCTGTGAATAATGCAAAATTAATATATCTCAGAAAGAAACGTAGCCAACATATTATAGGGTAGAACAAATATGGGCATGTAAAATATTTAAGACAATAACAGAACACTTACAAAATATATACAGTATACAACAAAGGGGAATGTGGAAACAGGTTTACATGGGGAAGGTGTGACATTGAAAATATGTGTCAATAAATTGAGGATCAAACTATGAGATTAAATGTTCAATATCATTTAATTTATCAGAAGGCATATATTTCTGGGAAAAAATTAATGTTTCCCACACAATGGTGTGATCTCACAGATGTCTTTCCTTGAAAAAGCTTTAGTTCCATGGTTCATTTTTCTTGGCATATGATCCAACTGAAATTATATTCTACAACTATGTCTTTAAGTCTTTGTGTAACAATGCTTTAATTTACAATACAATTTACAGTTTAACAATAAAATACTGGTGAGCTCTGATTTTGTTGAATTAACAGTTACAAAACATGTAAAATTCAGTGAAGCATATGTGTTAACTGTGAAAGGAACTGAAAAGAAGACCAGCAGGTAGTAGGTTCTTGTACTCCAGAGCACTATTATCTTAATGAGTTTAGATTTATATTATGCAAAAGGGAATTTCTGGTTTGAATTGGAGAACTGGATGGAACTGGATCAGCACTAACACAACTTTATTAAATCTAATCCCTTAATAGAACAGGGGAAAGGGTTTATTTTTGTTCACACAAGAACGAGGCCAAACTATTAATCATGAACATTTTGTGCAGTACTGCATTAATTTTATATATTGTATATTTGGAAAAAACAAACAACCCTAAAATTATTTACTCTACCAAACAAACATATCTTATATGTAAAAACATGGTGATCATGGAGTGTGACAGAGAGCTTGAAGACATGGGTATAAGTGGAGTTAAAGCTCTTCATAGAAAGTTTGAGATGGGAAGAATTTCATTCCCCTGCAGCTTGAATCCTGAACTTGCTAAAAAAAAGAGATCAATAGGAACACTCAATATGACTGCAGCAAAAATGTATAAGGCACTGCTGTCATTATAATCAATGTGCTCTGGAGGATTAAAAGTAGCTGTTAGCAATAAGAGAACTGAAGGCACCATAAAATGACAAGCCTGCCTTTGTTTGGCAATGTCTTTACTAACAACACCATAAACCACTTTAAACATAGAACATGCCATAGACACTGCATCCCTCAAGGGATTTCTGGAAGCAATGGCAAAGAAATAACATAAAAAAATAAATTAGACCTTCTGTCAGGGAATCAACTGTGTTTTTGTTGGAGGCACACTGAGCAATATATTGTTTCCTAAGCATGTAATACTAACAATTAAGCAGGGGTTTCATTACATAAAATGTACTGTAAACAGTACTATAAATCCTAACACACTATCTGTACACTACAGATTTTCATTCATTTGTGTTTTTTTAGTGAACAGGAAAGATCAGTGGAGGAAATAAGTGAAGAAAGTTTTACATAGGAAAATTACTCTGGGAAAGGGACACTTTGTTTAAGACCTGAAAAATTTATTTAAAAGACTACAACAAACCTTAGTCCACAATTTTGTACGACGTGGTTCACCATCACCTACATGCTTTCGAAAAAGTGAGCATATAAACAAGATTTGCATTTTTAAAATTCATATTAGTTTTATTATTATTTTAAATAAATTATTACAAAAATATTTTTAAAATGTTATAAATAGACAAACTTTTAAAAGCCGGTTAAAAAGCTGTTTGGTATTTAAAAAGGATAAACCATCATGAAAACCAGTGAACTATGTCAGAAATAGGTCATGTGAGCAAGGCAAGTCAAAATATAAAGAAACAAAACAAAGAAAAAAAGAAAAAGTGGGACAAGGCATTTGGCATATTGAATACAGTACACAAGGAAATGTCAAGAAAAAGAATTAAACATCATCAGCACCATGGGTGAACGTATCTCAATCCTTAGTTACATGCTGGAGTGTTGCTAAACATAGTCTTGCTAGAGTCCCTGTTTGCACTAAATATACATTCACCTAATACATTATATGACTGAAACCATACCCGTTATCTCTCTTCACTCATCTTTCTCTCTCTCTTGCCCTCTCCTGAGCTACAGTGATCCAGACCCGTCTGACTCTTACTTCCCTGGAGTATTTCCCTACTTCAAGTTGGAGATCTTGTCTCATGGAGGGCCGTGTAGTCTGCTTGAGGTGCATGTGGAGACTGGGGACGGTTCAATTTTTCCATGAATACAGTCCTGTACTTGGCTGATGTAGAAGGCAAATCTAAACACCACATTAACTTAAACACATCTTTTGCTATATTGAACTGCCAGCCGCCTAACGCACAGTACTGCAAAACAATTCCTGCTATCCATCACCCAACTGACGATGGTTCCCCCTGTTGAATCTGGTTCATCCCAAGGTATTCTTCCTATAGCCATCTCAGGGAGTTTTTCCTTGCCACCGTCGCCCTCGACTTTCTCATCAGGGTCAATCTGAACACTTTTTTTTTTTTTACTTAGATGTCTGTTGTGTGTACAAAATGCTATACAGACTTCTCTTGTTTGATTGATCAATTTCACTATTCTGTGTAAATTCTACAGACGGTTGTGTGTAAAGCTAACAGAGATTAGTTTGAGAAATACATAAACCAATCCATCTGCTATCACCAACCATATTATAATTTATGTCATAGAGAACAGACTTTTCCCCCATTCTGATGCATAATGTGAACACTAACTGAAGCTATTAACCTGTATCTGCATGATTTTCTGAATTGTGCTGCTGGGCACAAATGTATGTGTTCCTATTAAAGTGGATGCTGATTGTGATGATGAAGATATAGTTTAAAAGTGAAAAAAAAATTCCCTGGAATTGTCAGAGTGCCTCTTAATACCAAGTCCAGACTGAGTCTGTTAATCTTTTGAGCTTTAAACTGTACTGACTTTTTTCATTTTGGCAAAGAGATCAATTGTTTGACTTACAGTACAAGTTAATCTGATCATCTATGACCTCTGTAAATTCATAGAATCATTCAGGCTTTGACATTTGCCAAACTGAGAAGTAAATAGATTAACAAGCTATCTTGTTAAACACCAAGCGGCCTCACCTTTGTTGTACCTTCCTCCATAAGGCTGATGAGGTCCAAATCATAGTCTTTCCTCAGTCCATCAGTCTTGTTAAGGACAATACGTCCTGTCAGGCCATCCCAATGAGCCTGAAGTGTCCAGCACAGTGAAGAAGACATACACATTTAGATGAGACATACAGTTAATTATTTTACTGGTTTATATCTGACCAAAAACTACATTACTAAAAAAACATTGTAAAACACTAAGATGTGAAACGGCCCACTCTAAAAGAAACTGATAGTGTGCCTTTTGTGTAGGTATGAAAATCTAATGCCGTGCGTTTACTTTTTTAAGTAACCTCCTCCTGAACGTCAATATTTCATGGTGTTACTGTACATTTTGAAACTAAAAGGGAAATATTTGGGTTTACAAAAAAAAAAAAAACAGTTTCTAACCCCTCATAAGGATGATGCATTTTATCTACAGCTACCTCAGGAAGGGGATGATTATTAGCTACTGAGTTTGTAGGTTTGGGTAAAGAGGTGGGTAGTAATGAGTTATTTTTACTTGAGTAACTTAAAAAAAAAAAAAAAAAGTACTTCTATGGGTAGTTTTACTGCACCATACTTTTTACTTATACTCGAGTAGATTTGTAAAGAAGAAACACTTGCTTTACTCCACTCGTTACTTTTCTAACCATTTATTGTAAACATGTAGCCGGTGGATCTACCGCCTGACTGTTTCACCAATCAGCTGCATCAGCAATAATCACATGACTCTGTTTGACAGGTCAGGCGGCTTAGTGGGGAAAAACCTTCAGCCGGTATTCTATAAATTCATCCTACCTGTGAATCCGTCCTACACACGCGGCCAGGTCGGTGCTTTGAGACCTTTGCCTGCTGGACCATGAGTGTGTGTGTTGTGGTTCACTGGGTGTTCTGGTGACTTTCTATCATGGGCAGCATTGAGTTTTTGGTGATTTGTGCTGGACTGTCATTTCTGTGAAATCGGGCAGGCCGACGTTTGGTCTCTGTGGGCATGGGTGAGACATGGGTGCCCTTGATCCTTTCACCAGCTTGCTGGTACATAGCTCGTGATCATTGTTATTCAGTTCACCTGGTGGTGATGTTATTGCTGATAAGTGTATACATGGGACAAAAAACGTTAAATGATGTAAACATACTAAATTCAATCCAACGTTTTACATCTATCTCACATACATAAATCTATTTTCAATCTACCTCAAGTATATTTCTGGGATCTTTTTTAAAGCTAAGAAGGGTATAATTCATTGCTCTTTCCAGGATACTTATTTCACAAGCCCTGTGAAATAAGAGCTCTTGTTAGGAAAGCTATACCAGCTCCAGCAGCAAAATGTGACCTTACAGGGTAAAGCAATATGCCCCAATAGGTATGAAAATCTAATGCAAGTCTGCACAGCAGCATGCCTTTGCTGGAGTTCTTCTGCTCTAAATCAAATCCAGTACGTTAGTACAGCTTTGTGGATAAACTGTAAAAAATTACAATGCACAATTAAATAACCTAATAATGCAGAATTTGAGTTTTATAGGTAACCCAAACATATAATTAGGAGGCATTTGAGATACAGCTAGCTGAGTGTCTGTTTCTCTCTCTCTTCTCCTTCACTCATTCGATATGTCACTAGCTAAAGTGATAATGCATTCTGCCTTGATGGTTTTCTCTTGTTCTCTTCTCACACTCACTTTTAAAGACTAATGAGACTAATTAAGCACAAATACTCTTCTCCAATTTATTCTAATTTGTGAAGTGTTATTAGCCTTGGGGTCTGAGAGATTCCCATTCAAAAATGTTGTGCTCTCTACATTCACAGAATTGTGATGTCCATTATTACTTATGTAAATCAGTCTGCATGATAAAATCAGCATATTCAACTGTCATTCTGTTGTTACATAATATAGTGCAATTGTAATATACAAACTATCTAACATTAACTATTTTTTATTAGAATGACTGGTGTTCTGTAGAACAACATGGGATTTATAGGACTTAGCATGACCATCACAACAGGGATTTAATGTGCAATAAAAAATATTGAAAGCAATATTAACACATAAACGATGTTGTCCATCAGCCAAGAAACAAAAATTTAATGTAGTTACACTGCATTTTCATTCAAGTCAAATCCCTGGGGGAATGCATTTCTTTTGGTTGATGGCTATAAGCGATTTTAAGGACTTAAAATATTTAACTACTCAAGCCAAAAAAAACATGCATAACCTCATTTAATACTTATAATTTGTGAAATTAATTCTCTGAGCACAGAGTAAGCACAAGCTATAAAATGTAAAAGGCTCATGATGTACACTGCATAGAGTGCGGAGAGACTTACTGTAACAGTGACCGAGTACATTTATCAAAGTCCTCTTTCTGCCCCAATATTCTGACCCGAGTCATAATGCTGTCTTTCACAGCCAGGTGGAGTAAATAAAAGTGTAATACATCAAATAAACAAGGTTTGTGGTCAGAAATACTATTGATACTACAGAACTAAAAGGCAGTTATAAATTGCAAAATGGCTGGGGTCTCTAAGCTTTCTTTATTTACCATGAGGATGATGATATGGTTAAGCTACCTAGATTCATAGCCCTATGCCTAATAAAGTTTTTGTTAGCATTGTGTTTTAGAGTAAAACATTTCTATAATAAAGATTTGTTCGCAACTTTACCCGATAGTTTACTTTTTAATGTCTTTGTCTCACTTTGTAAGATAAACACAAATTCTTACCCACCAAACACCAAAAAAATTATATTTCCATAAAAGTAGCTGTAGTCTTTCATTGCAGTGCTGTGCTACTGGATATAGAATGCCTTCGGCACTTGGGCTGCATCCTCCAGCCAACAACTGCATCACTACTGTGCTATATCCAACAATAATGCACAATCTCACAACAGTTCTACAAATATCATTTATTATGAGCAGATTAGGATTTGTTTTCTTTTTAAAAATTTAAACCATTACTTTGCTTCGCCATTATTTTGCTCACAAACTAACCACAAATGGCAGAGCTGTAATTAACAGGGGTGAAAATAGTTATAAAAAATTCTTTAGATACTATGTAGCTGAATGGTGAGGAGAACAGTGAGTCATGAATGGTGGACAGTCCTGTAAATCTCAGAGTTTCTCTTTATATTTCCACCTATTCCAGTTTAGGATATCGGCTCCGTTAACTTCTAGGTTTCAGGGTTAAATCCCAAAAATCATTAAATGCAAAGCTTGTGCATCACAGTGTACAATCCCTTCATCCAAACACCACATAGTGCCCCTGATTAGGGGTTACAGAGGGATTTGGTATTCAGCCTTGTATTACAAGCTAGGTAGCTTTCTAGCTCGGCTTAAGCATGAATAACACAACATGGAGGCAACACAGAATAACGTTTTATTATTATTATTATTATTATTAAGTAAAAAAAAATTGGTTTAAATGGCATTATTAGAATTGTTTTCTTGTAAAAATGCGTCTGTGACTGGTTTTGAATGTATATTTGGCATTTTGTGCAGTCTGTACAGGCCTACTTTCACCCATGCTTCGACTGACAGTGTAATTAATAACTGTAAAACACCAGGATCAGGGTAACATGTATCCCAGTGGTGTTACCTTCCATTATCAGTACCTGTGGAATGCTCTTGTACAATCTTACAAGGTTGCTCATTTGAAACTAATTGCTGTATAATGTATATTTTGTTTTGTCCTATTCTTGCACATGATCCATAATTAGCTTTATTTAATGTAATTTTGTGTTATTTTGAACACTGCCAGCAACAAGTATTACATATGAGCACTCACTTCCTTAAACAGGTTCATAAAGCGGGGTCCATATCGCCAGGGTTTGTGCCTGTGGCACTGCAGAGAGCTCACGGTCATCTGATTGGCCCGCTGTGATGCCACGGCAACCATGAACACAGCATCATACATTAGTGCGGCTGAGGTCTGCATAGAAATAAAAAGCATTCCAAAATATTCCTAGCTCACATTATGATCTATGTCATCAGTTGAATGCAATAATGCAAGGTGACTGTCATTAGGGACTGGTTTCTAAGGGCTGCCACAATGTCCTATAAACGTTGGGAGAGACAAAAAGCACAGTCAAGCCTTATGGGCTAAATTACAAATTGGGTACAAACTTGCATAGTGATGGTGTTCAGCACTATTTGGTATAGACTGGTAAATCTCTGCTGAAAGATGTGGTTTAAACAAAACTTGTTTAAGATGTGCAGTAGGTGTTATTCAGGCCCCAAAGACTAAATCTTTGTCACAGTTGTGTCACTGACAAAGTTGGAGAAGAACCTATAGAATGGGCACAAAGGATGATTTTGAAGCTGGGACACAGTGGGAACACAAAATGGTGTAATATTAACCTGCGAATCCACTCAGTCAAGGGTCATTCTAGCAAATACCATTTTAATGAAAATTGTTCAAATATTCTATGTAAAAATACTATCAAAACAAAAACAAGCTTTAACCCTCTTTGAAAAATGAAAAGCCTAGAAACAAAGATAAAAGTTTTAATTAAGCTTGATTGCAGTTGATGCCAAGTTGGGAACATTCAGTAATACGTTTTAGGGGGCAACTACCTTTTCACATAGAGTCAGGCTGTTACGTTTGGTGCGGTATGGAGAGCCGCACCACGAGATGTTTTAATAAGAGCACGCATGCAGGGCTTTAGAGGTGGTCAATGGAATATTAGTTTGTGAGAGTGATTATAATACGCACGGGAAGACCTCTCCGTTTGGAGACAGCATGGGATTATTAATTAAGGAACTTAAAAAGAAACCAAGGAAAACTGAAAACAATATAAACAGAGCTCCGCCATCTATGCAAGAACGGACAGGGCTCTGGAAACTAAAATGAAAACTTGTATCCTCTTGGGGCTTATGCCCTTACCGAGGATTTATATATAGAGAGAGAGTTTGTGTGTGCTTTGCACTATAAACATAGAGCGCATGTTAAACTGATGTGTGTCGCTCTCCCTCACTTTTTCTCTCTGGCCGCCATCTCCATCTTTCAATAACACGCTTTGCCTGTCTTTCTTTCTGTCTGTCTGTCTGTCTTTCTTTCTTAGTCTTTGGCCCTGATACCTTTACCGGTACTACATAATGATCACACAAAGTGCGCGGTATCAGGACCCTTTATATATAAACATGGCGCCAGGTGCGGCTCGTTCCGGCTGATTGCTTCTCCAGCGGCGTTGCCTGGCAACCGTGTGTATAAATGACCACGCCTTTGCCCATTCAGAACTCCGCGTGTTAGCAGCCTACGAATCTGCCCGTTCTGAACAGTTTATGCGCTGCTCTGCCCCTCGCGCAACCCGCGACGTTACGCAGGCAGATTTGGACAGCTTTTTTCTCCTTAATAAATTAAATCATCATTTAAAAATGTTTGTATTTATTTGGGTCATCTTTGTGTAATATAATTACTTTGATTATCTGAATCATTTAAGTGTGACCAATGTGCAAAAGAAAAAGACCAGGAACTTGAATAGTTTTTAACTGCACCATAGTCACACTAAAATAAAGTTTTCTCTAGATTGTGTGAATTACAGCTGTAAAAGCTTCATACCAAAACTTGTTTTTAAGTTTACATGCTTCAGTGCTCCAGCTTTTAACCTCAACCTCAACCTACTTAACCAATTCTGCTTAGTGTATAGTACTGTACAGGCATTTTTCATGTGCACATTGTATTCTAGTCTTATATATAATATAATATATAATTCAAAGAACACTAATAACTAATAGTGATAAGATTAGAAATAAGCATAGATAAAACAAGGCTTAATTGGATGGATGTCAACTGAAATAGATAAATCCTTACAGTCATCATTCCACTCATCAGCTCACTTTCAGGTCTGTATGAAGAAAACCGCCATTCAGAACTCCATTTCTGAACAACAGATGCAACATCGGGGTTGTCCAGGTTTAGCAGACGGAAAGCGGTCATGTTTACACCACTGTATCGGTATGGCTCCAGGTCAAGTGCAAAGAGATCCTTAAAAGAAGACAAGAAGAATTTTTGTTGACAGATAGAAGCTGGTCTCTCTTTGGCAAAACCATGAGAGAAAGTGTGGACAGAGAAAAGAAGAAGTTTAAAACTAGTTGAATAGTTAATAGCACACCTAACAAAGTGCTTTCTCCCAAATGTGTTGGATACATGAAATGACTGTATGCTGCACTTTTCAGTACATTTGTTACTGAATTGCTCTATTCATTCAGTAATAAGCCTATATTCATCACATATACATTACTGCATAGTGGAATTCATATTCGTTGCATATCCCAGCTTTTTTTTTTTTTAGTAGGCAGGGGTCAGAGTGCAGGGTCAGCCATTTTTACGGCTGCCCTGGAGCAGACAGGGTTAAAGTTAGTTCACAGCCTTAACATACTGAGTGAGCACTGTCCCTTGTAGCTTTTTATATAGCAATATTTGCAATACAATAGAAATTGCACAATTTAAATATTGCACAAATATAAACTGAAAAGTAGGTCTACATGAAATTTGCATGTGCATTTTCACTGCATTTAGACTGCTGTTACTATCAAAACAATTCAGCATTTATAAATGTTGTTTTTGTACACTTACCAAGGTAGTGAAGAAAAAATGGTAGTACTCAGTCATCATCCCCATTGACATTAACTATACATAAATACATATAAAAAAAATAAGAATGTACTAAAATATCTTAAAATATAGTGCAAAGAGTCATATTTTAAGCATAATAAAAGGTTTAAAATATTTAAATATAAAAAAGAAAAGAGCAGTAAATGAATATATTCACAAGAGCTTGCAGTATACCTCAGTATAACTTCTACAACACAAAAACTGTAAGACATATGTGTCAAATTGTTTGGCATCTGCTACCTGTTTAAGCAACTCTGAAGTCATTTGGTAGGAGCAGTCAAAAATGACATAAAACTCCTGCTCTTTCTTCATCTCCTTGAGAAGGGGGCGAGCGTCCCTGCTCCCCATGGGCAACTGACGAATACGCACCTTAATACCGCTCCTGGATGGTGCTTTAATCACTTCCTGCATACGTATTAGGCCTGTTAAAAAGTAAACATTCAGGGAACTTGAATGAAGGACAAGAAAGAAGGAAAACAAATGCATTATGGGCTGGAGTAGTTGTACACACATGGACAATATTGTTGGTACCCTTCGGTCAATGAAAGAAAAACTCACAATGGTCACATAAATAACTTTAATCTGAAAAAAGTAATAATTTAAAAAAATTCTATGAATGTTAACCAATGAAAGTCAGACATTGCTTTTCAACCATGCTTCAACCTAATTATTAAAAAAAATTAACTGGAACAGGCCTGGACAAAAATGATGGTACCCCTAGAAAATACTGAAAATAATGTGACCAAAGGGACATGTTAATTCAAGGTGTGTCCACTAATTAGCACCACAGGTGTCTACAATCTTGTAATCAGTCATTGGGCCTATATATAGGGCTCCAGGTAGTCACTGTGTTGTTTGGTGACATGGTATGTACCACACTCAACATGGACCAGAGAAAGCAAAGGAAAGAGTTGTCTCAGGAGATTCGAAAGAAAATTATAGACAAGCATGTTAAAGGTAAAGGCTATAAGACCATTTCCAAGCAGCTAGATGTTCCTGTGACTACAGTTGCACATATTATTCAGAAATTTAAGATCCATGGGACTGTAGCCAACCTCCCTGGACGTGGCCGCAGGAGGAAAATTGATGACAAATCAAAGAGACGGATAATCCGAATGGTAACAAAAGAGCCCAGAAAGACTTCTAAAGAGATCCAAGGTGAACTTCATGCTCAAGGAACATCAGTGTCAGATCGCACCATCCGTCGTTGTTTGAGCCAAAGTGGACTACATGGGAGACGACCAAGGAGGACACCATTGTTGAACACAAATCATAAAAAAGCCAGACTGGAATATGCCAAAATACATGTTGACAAGCCACAAAGCTTCTGGGAGAATGTCCTCTGGACAGATGAGACAAAAATGGAACTTTTTGCCAAGGCACATCAGCTCTATGTTCACAGATGGAAAAATGAAGCATATCAAGAAAAGAACACTGTCCCTACTGTGAAACATGGAGGAGGCTCTGTTATGTTCTGGGGCTGCTTTGCTGCATCTGGCACAGGGTGTCTTGAATCTGTGCAGGGTACAATGAAATCTCAAGACTATCAAGGGATTCTAGAGAGAAATGTGCTGGCCAGTGTCAGAAAACTGGGTCTCAGTCGGAGGTCATGGGTCTTGCAACAGGACAATGACCCAAAACACACAGCTAAAAACACCCAAGAATGGCTAAGAGGAAAACATTGGACTATTCTAAAGTGGCCTTCTATGAGCCCTGACCTCAATCCTATTGAGCATCTTTGGAAGGATCTGAAACATGCTGTCTGGAAAAGGCACCCTTCAAACCGGAAACAACTGGAGCAGCTTGCTCATGAGGAGTGGGCCAAAATACCTGCAGAGAGGTGCAGAAGTCTCATTGACAGTTACAGGAATCATTTGATTGCAGTGATTGCCTCAAAAGGTTGTGCAACAAACTATTAAGTTAGGGGTACCATCATTTTTGTCCAGGCCTGTTCCATGAGTTCATTTTTTTAAAATAATTCCGTTGAAGCATGGTTGAAAAGCAATGTCTGATTTTCATTGGTTAACATTCATAGAATTCTTATTTATTATTACTTTTGTCAGATTAAAGTTATTTCTGTGACCATTGTGAGTTTTTCTTTCATTGACCGAAGGGTACCAACAATTTTGTCCACGTGTGTATGTTTTTGATTTCCTTGATGTGAGGATAGTGCTGCTCTGAATCTGAACCCTAACTGTCTTCTGTCTAATTATCTCATTCAACATGTTTATACGTCTTATACTACAGTCCAAAATTCTAAAAATGGGAGGTACATATAGTTTAAAACAAGAGACTACTTTAATGAGGCAAGAAACAAGTTTCGAAACTTCATATTTTATTTTATTATTGTATTTATCTATTTTAGTCTTAGTCTAGTCCCGGGATGAATGTCCCTGTTAGTTTTTATCATATTTAGTCAAGCTTATCCTATTTTTGTTTGGTCCTTTTTTTAGTTGACAACGCCTGGGGATTTTAGTCAAAGGAACATTTGAGAATTTTGAAAACGTAACATTTTAGCAATATGATTATTATGAATTAACCCTACAGTCAATCTGATCTAGCCAAATCCCTTTTTTTCACAAGATATGTTAAAACATTTAACATTTTTCTTTTGATCTGTTTTTCAGCTAATAATATTTATTCTTAACTATCACAACAACTGCTGCATGTCCATGTACTGTGTTAAAAAATACTATTTTTTAAAATACCAAACAATAGGATGAATACAGTGTTTTGAATTTTTTTTTTATTCAGTTCTTTTTAAAGAAAGAAATATAAATTTACACACTTGGACTGTTGTAAAGATAGCTCCTATGGGTCACAATCATTTGCTGGCCTATTAGCTTAATGGGTTTGGCAATGGTTTAGCTATAAAATAAAATAAAATACATCACATATAACAAAACAATTACCACAAAGAGGCTGTAAAACTACCGTGCGATTTTTATTGTATGCAGTGTCTCTTCCGATTTGTGGTATTTTCCCCAGAAATTATGTGCACACACTGTTTCCCCTCCAATATCACTACATCTGCTTTTTGTTTCCGGTTCAATATAAAGAAAATGGGCCCAAATATCGGCTCTTTGTTTTCACCCGAGCAATACTACTGCTCTTGCCATGTTGAATGAACACAGTATTGCAGTGTATTGTGACAAAAAAAATAAGTGTTGACAAAAATAAAGACAGATGTTTTATTAGTTCTAATTTTTTTTTTTTTACCACATTTTAGTCTTGTCTTTTTTCGTTATCCATATTGCATATTGACTCACTGTCACTGTCATTGTTTATTGATATCCATGACGTCTTGGCATCGGCTCATTGTAGTCATAGGAAAAAAGTTTGAGTATTTTAGAGTATTTTTGTCATTATTTTCGTTGACGAAATTAACATTAGTTGAAACAATGTCTTTATCCATTTGAGTAAAAAACAGCAGTAACACACCAAGGTCACCTAGGGTGTCACTATAGGTGTTTTTTTTTTTTTTAAAGCATAGGGGAGTCTCGTACCTTAGTATTCATTTGAACCATGACAACAAATACACCAAATCTCTAGATTAAATGCAAAAAAAATATCTAGAGGGAATTATCACCATCCCTACATCCATTGTCTATACTGCTTATCCTAGTGCCTTTTCCAGGGAACCCAGGTCACAAGGAATATTTCACCCATGGGTAAAAGCACAAGAACACACTCATACACCCTATCATCCAATTCTGAAATGCCAAACAACATACACAGGATGTCTTTGGAATTTAGAAGGAACCTTCCAGTACCTGGAGGAATCCACAAAGATGAGGAGAATGTATATGTTTATATTCCATTTGCTAAACGCCCTTATTCAGAGTGACTTATGTTTTTATTACATTATCCATCTGAGCAGTTGAGTGTTAAGGGCCTTGCTCAAGGGACCAACTTTTATGCCTTCAGGAAAAAAGGGAAAATCTCATAGTGTCAGGTTTAGATAATTTAGGGAATTTCCATTCTTATACAGTAGCTATGGAATATTGCAAGCAAATTAGGGCTGTAGCTATCGAATATTTTAGTAATCGAGTATTCTACCAAAAATTTAATCGATTAATCCGATAAAATGCACTTTTGCTTAATTAAACAGCAATGTAAAATATATAAGAAAAAACAAAGATTAATTGGTTTTCTTTTTAGAAAAATCTACTTTTATTTTTTAAATGCATACAGCATTTTATCAAAAATAAACATTGTTATTATTCACAATACAAGGGGTAGCTTATACCCCTATCTCACTTATGCGGTTTGACTCGCAGTGAGATGCGGGGTTAGGCACCGTGAGGCGCCGCGACTGCCAGCCGACGTTCCGCAAAGTTCTGCAAGGTCTGCCAGAAAAATTTAACCTAACCATGTTTAAAAAAATGTTTAAACATGTTTTTAAGGTGACTTAGACATATTTAATTTTTCGCGCAGAAAGATGGAAAGGTAATCGCAGCGCCAAAACCCGCGGTGAATCATGAACAACCGTACTTCCGGCCACCCCGCAATACCGCGTAGGTGAGATACGGGTATTAAAGTTGCCTGAGATTAATTAAGTGCATTACAGTATCATACATTCTTATTTTAAAGCCTTTTCTCAGATGCAAAAAAAAAAAGTTTTTCAAATGACTTTAAGAATAAAAAAAACTAAGGGACACATTATTAAGCCTTTACTGACAATTTCTGTCATTTTCTCTTGGTGCTTTCTTTTTCTCTTGGCCACGCTGATAATTTTATTGCTCCCTTCCATTTTGCAGCCCACAACAGAATGCTCCCTCAAATCAATACACAGCTAACTGTTTGTGTCTCCATTCACTTTGTGGGTGACGTAAGCGCTTCTTCTTTGTTGGTGTTTACTGGCAGCTTGCACCCGGAAGCGCGGTGTGTCAAAAGCGTGCCGCCAACAAATAATTACGCAAAAACATAACACAAGCTTTTGAAATTAATTAAACGAAGCTTCGAGGCAGAAGATTTTGCCTCGATCATTTTTTGTAATCGAATTACTCGATTTACTCAAGGAATCGTTTCAGCCCTAAAACAAATACTTTATGGAAGTTTGTTCTCATATAAAGGCAATGTATGGAATCCCCTCATAACAGATTGCAATGCTTATGTAAACCATCCTGCTGCTATGATGGGAAGGAACTGACCAGTTGTGCAATATAGAGCAGTTACAATAACATTATTTAAAGCATTTAGGATGTGAAGAGATCTATAGACAGAGATGGAATATGATATTGACAATTATTAGTTTATTATTATTATAAATAAATTTTTGTGCGCAATTATTAGTGTATTGTCACATAGGAAGGAGAGGCAGGATGGCAAATGCAAATGTTTCTTTTTTAAGTGGAGTTTAAACATTAAACGATAAACACAAATGATAAATACAAATGAGAACATGAAAATTAAGACTAATGTTAGTGCTAACAAAAAATAAGAGCAGAAACAACAGTGAACTAAACATAAGCTAATAGTAGTGAACAACACAGTAAAATAAAAAGACAAGACAAAGAACCAACTGAAACCAATAGGCTCAATATAAATAGGCTAGTCAAATTTTAAAAGGTGGATGTAAATACGATTAGGCCCATGTGACAAAGTGCATGCAGGAAAGTTGAAACAAACGTCAAATAAGAGTCCTACTGAATGCATAAGTCAAAACCCAAACCCCAGTGGACAGATATTGGAGGATCATGAAATGTACAGTCACCTGAATTTAATAAGCAATGTGTTTTCTTCAGCTTAGAATGAACACTTTATATTTACAAACTGTAGGTGGGCAGAACCGGCAATGGTGGGCAGAACATCTGTTCAACTTAAAATCTGTTCATCATAAAAATGACACCTGCAGATTAACCCTTCATAGTAGAAAGCTTTCGAATCTATTATATTTCATGTGGAAAGTCTCTTATGCAAGTCAGTTAAATATTTGTTATCTGTAATTTGTTAGGTAAAAAAGCAAAAGTCGTATAAACATGCAAAAAATCTCTGATCCATCTCGGTATGGACTCTGCAATATCGCCTAGACCATTATGTTGCCTCTGCCAGCTTGCCTTCTTCCCAAACTGAGACCTGGTGCGACCTCAATATCATGTACAAGAAATCATTATTCATCAAACCAGGCCACCAATTTCTACTGGTCCATGGTCTAGTTCTGATGCTTATAGGTCCATTATGGATACTTTTGGCAGCAGGCAGGGGTCAACATGGGCACTATGCAGCTACCCAGCCCCATACGCTACACAGTAATCTGTGATGCACAGTGTGTTCTGACACATTTCTATTATAGCCAGCAATAACTTTGTCAACAATTCATGCTGCAATAGCTTTTTTGTGAAATTGGACAAAATTGTGAAACAGGCAAGCCTTCATCCCCATGCACAATGAGCGCTGGGTACCCCAGTTTACCAATAGTTTTTCCTTAGATAAGTTTAGATGGTTATAACCCACAGCATACATGGGACATTTCAGAACACATGCTTTTTCAAAGATGCACTGTTTGGCCCTTGTCAAAGTACAGTAATTCAGACAGTTACATTTGACCATCCCCCCAAAGTTATTAAAAGAAAATAACTTTGAGAACTTTGATAAGAGACTGTTTACTTGCTGCCTGACATATATTAGCCATTAGCAAATGCCATTATAACAAGATTATCAATGTTATTCATTGTTATTCACCACCTGTTTATGGTTTTAACGTTATGGCTGATTGGTGCATGCTTTTATTTACAGGAAGCACAACAGTACAGGAATGAGTTGTGGTTTATCACATTTCATGCCCAGCAAACACTGCAAGATAAGCCAGTGGAGGGTAAATTTAGAGCTATGTAGGAGGAGTGGTTGGTCTTATCCTGCAACATTCAGTCTCATTCAGGCAAGTGAAAATCTATATGAAGGTTTTCATTATATAATTTATGAAGAGCTCAATTTGAGAGGGGGTGTGGGGGCTGGCATCCCCCTTGTTGAAAAAAATGACAAAACCCATCCCCTCTGTAAAACCACCAATCCCCCTTACCATCTCCTTTAGATTAATAATGCTGTGTATTAATGTAATATTTGTCATGAAATATTAAAACTCTCTACATTCAATATTGTAACGCGCTGTTCACAAGCTCACGCAAGTTTGCGTAATTTAACTCACTGTTCACATTTTTGCAATTACCAAGAACGGTTCAAGCACAGAGAACTGAAGGTACTGTATGATACATACTCACAAATTCTCTCAGCAGTGATGCGATGAAAACGAAGGATTCAGTTTAATTCGAGAGTTTTTGAAATTACAGACAGCTTTAATGATTATAAAAGATGAGTTCTTTACTCAGTTTGTGTAATTTAATTCTCAATTAAAAGAAGAGGCTTTGTTTTTTCATTAGACTTTGTGTCTTCACCTACATGCTAGGGTGCAAAAGGGTCAAAAATACTGAAGATTACGCCTTACACAAAGTGAAAATATCTTGGATTTACTTAAACTAAATTTTCTTAAAGTAAGATTACAACAGTCCAACATTTAAGATTATTAGGTCTATTTCTAAACAAGTAAAAACTAATATAATTTTTTCTTCTATTGGCAAGCATTTATTTCTTAAAAGAAGCTAAATTATTTGCCAGTAAAACAAGAAATTTACGCTTATTAAAAAATATATATTTGTCAATCAAGTTGGTATCAATCACAGTTAAGGTTTACTTATTACAAATGAAAAGAAAAGAGTTATATTTGTACTAAATAAGCTGTAACTTTAAAAGACTCGATTTATATCTGTGCGACTGCAGAAGATTAATTTGAGTCACAGTTTAACTTTGGAATGCATTTTTGTAGGGAATGAAAATTGTGAAATGTGAATACTTACATTGTTCATGCATTCCATAAGACAAACTTTGAGGTCAGAGTGCAGAGTGAGGAAATTTATAACGCCCAAGACCTTGTTTGTTATGTACTTGTATGCACCTCAATTATGATTTGGGACAGACTTGAAAAACCCAAATTATTCTTAATCATTTTCTAAGAATAAACTCTATGCATGTGCTGAAACTATGAGAAATTTTTACTCAGTGGGTTAGCCGTTACCAGAAGCGTGGAAAAGCAAAATAATTCATAATAATAGAAACTCCCACACATCAACATTTTTGCATGATGGAATTGTGGGTAATCGTCTCCCCTGCTGGGTCTTAGTGCTCGTCTCTTACTAGTATAATCAACATCTCCCTCTCTGTTTCAACGTATCTCCTATGTATGAGCGCGTGTAATTTGACACCGAAACACACACACTGACACACGCACACCCACTCTCTCGCCTTTACACCCCCCTCCCCGGCTTCACACAGACACCCTCTGCTCTACACAGAAAACTCTGCTCTGTCGCGATTCTTTTCAAAGGTAAAGTGCTGGTTCATTTGTTTGTTTGTTTGTTTTTTTACTTTACAGCAGTGATTCTGTTAATCAATCACACAAGTGTCATTACAGATATTTCTTTTCCCCCCCCCCCAGTGTTTCCGTTGTGTGTGTGTGTGTATTTGTTGTGAAACTTAAAAAGTGAGGTGGGGGAAATGAGGAGGATTTTTACGGCGTTTTCACACTGGGGTCCCGAATCCGTTTCCACAGTAAGGGTGTTTTCACACTGGTAACGATCTGTTCCGTTCTGTACCCGAGCACAATTTCTCCCCCTCCCCAATCCCCCCGCAGGTCTGCGTTCACACCGTAATAGCGATTGTGATTCCGGGCACACTTGCGTATTTACACAACCGGAAACAGTAGGTAGCGGTAGAGAGGTAGTTGGTTTGTTTTTCGCCGGAAAAAAAATAAGAAAGAAGAAGAAATGCTACTCGGGTCATGAACTGCGAGACACCTGTTAATGCTCCATGTGGATGTTTTTATTTTTATGACACACTGACACATATGTCACGCGACTCAGAGGGTGAAATGAGCGCGCGCTGCACGGACACTACATGAGGCACTGAGGAATGACTTTACATCTCTACTCTGTAAGGTGAGGAATCAGGTGCTGTCCACATTCTCTTCTGATTCCCAGTCAAATAGAAATAAAGTGCTCATTAAACATTACTTTCTTTAATCATAGCACATTTAAAAATTTTAATTTTTTATCATAAAAACAGTCTTCATGTACACTGTAAATTAATCACAGATGTAAACAATGAATAAATGCAACAAGTGCTACAAATAAATATAATGCCTGCTAGAATAAAGTTCAACAAATAGATACATATAATAAATGATAAATATCTAATCATGCATTTTTCTGTTCTCCTCAGGATCATCTGGGTTCGAGAGAGGGGTGGTGTGTGATGGAAGGATGTCCCTGTGACCAGGAATGGATACTAAATACTCCTATTAAGAAGACAACATTCCTACAAGAGAGATGCTTGTGCCGTGTGTTTATATTGTATTTTTGTAAATGTAAAAATAAATGTATACTGTAAAATCCAAGATGAGTGTGGGGGATTTGGAGTAGAGACAAAGTACTGGATAGTTTTATTAAACATTATTAAATCAAAATATAATAAAAGTAAATTTTGTAACAAAGGTAGCTGTCAAATAGGACAAAAAATCTAAACATTAAAATGTAGCATATTTTATATTTACTTGTACTTGCATAGCAAAATGGTGTGTGTTAATGAAATTAAGACAACAGTTGGTCCATCATCTGCATCAACATCCTATTCAATCTCTTGCTGTTCCTTCCTCTGTATCTGTAGTCAGCGCTTCTCCATCTAAATTTGAGATTTCATGAAGGCATAAAGAGTCTCCTGTCTGCAAGAAAGTATAAAGGCAAGAAATTAGCAGAAAGTTGCAACCATAACAGTTTGTACAAATTAAATTTTTCCAACATTTACATTTTGTCACAGCAATCACAGATAACCTGAAAGTGTGTGTGGAGCTTATGTGGCTCATCAGCATCTCAGTTTTTATAAGTGTCTCTGAGATGTGTTGAAGAATATACATGAAGGTTATACATAAAATATGAGTAAAGTAGCTGTAACTCTAATAGCTAAATAAGCACAACACTTGAGTTCATCACATTCTGCTCTTCTGAACAGTGAAATGATCTGAGGCCTTAAAATGAGCAGACATGAAGAGCATTGCAAGTTACAGTAACTTTGCTGTGAGCTAATCAGATCATCCTGTATATCTTATTATATGCATTTAAATGTCACCACAAGATCCAGAGACAATTACCTGGAGATGCTGTGATAATATGAGACTCTCTTTAACAGTGTTAATAACAGGAGTAAACAGTATTTAATATTAACTTACCGCTCACGCGCAGGCTCTCTGCTGGACCAGGCTCCACGCTGTCCGGTTCGGATGATGGAGGTAGATGTTGTTGTGGGTCAGAGGGGTCCCGATTCGATCACACTGGATGATTTTTATCCTATTGTTTATCTTTTCCTCACTTCAGTATCGCACCGCGCGCTGTGTGCTGCTCGAGCCGCAGTGTGTTTAACTCTGCACGGCATTGCTCAGTGTTGCTGTACGCGCGCGCGTCTAAATACTTACGGATACTTCCGTAAATATCGGAGTTTTTATGTGTAGTGTCCGATTATCTCCGGATATTTTCGTCTGTCTAAATTTCTAGCAAATGCTATACTTCGGCATTACTTCACAGAGATTCTTCAGTAGCCACGTTTGTTTGTGTACGGAGTCGAACAAGTACACTTGACCCCGGGACCAGTTGATTTTTGTCTGTGAGAATGCAATCGTTCCGAATTGTTCCACGCTCGGGAACAAATCACTGGACCGATTGCAGAGGTGGTCTCGGGAACGATTCATGCACGAAAGGCAGGACATACGTAAACACGCGCTCGTGCTCAAAAGAGGAAGTGACGTAATTACAGTTCGACTCTGTACACAAACAAACGTTGCTGCTGAAGAATCTCTGTGAAGGAATGCCGAAGTACAGTATTTGCTAGAAATTTAGCGATACTGAAGTGAGGAAAAGATAAACAATAGGATAAAAATCATCCAGTGTGATCGAGTCGGGACCCCTCTGACCCACAACGACATCTACCTTCATCATCCGAGTTATTTGTATTCATAATATTTCTTACACAAATTAGTGGGATTGCTACTATTTGTATTTTATTTTATCAATATTTTTAATATTGTATGTTTCCAGCTATGGAAAAGAAGTGGGAAGAGGAATACAATTATCTGTCTTCACAGTCATACCCAGAAGGGTATGACAAGTCACAGATGCAAAACCTGCGGAGATTTGCCTCCAAATTCAAAATAAGGGGTTGGTAATTTAATGATAAATAACCTAGTATAATTTTAGCATATTTATTAAAGCCTTTAAAATTGCCATATAGATGGAGAACTCTGGTCTGGGAGCAGACGAATGCTTAAAACCAGAGAGGAAGCGAAGAATATATTTGAAGAGTTTCATTCTTCTCCAATTGGAGGGCACACTGGTATCATTAAAACCAGAAATGCCATATCTTCAAGATTTTACTGGTTTGGCATGACAGTCGACATTGAACACAAGGTATGTTTTCTTGTTTGTTTGTTTGTTTTTGCAATGGTATAGAGACTATATAAACTTTATGTTCTTTACAGATATTAGAATGTGACAAGTGTCAAAAGGTTGGGAAACCTTTGGCTGCCGATCAGAAACTGGAGTGTATTCAGGTACATTTCGCATAATGCGCATATCATACGTGAATACATACATACTTATACAAAGTATAAGTAGGAAATTCTGATAATGTAGCACAGACCGATAGGTATAACTATCAGTTTTTTCTACCGGTAGGAAATTCTGACAAGTAGGAAAAAATGATAGAACACCGGACAGCGTGGAGCCTGGTCCAGCAGAGAGCGGTAAGTTAATATTAAATACTATTAACTCCTTTTATTAACACTGTTAAAGAGAATCTCATATCACGGCATCTCCAGGTAATTGTCTGTGGATCTTGTGGTGACATTTAAATGCATATAATAAGATATACAGGATGATCCTCACAACAAAGTTAACTTCGAATGCTCCCCAAGTCTGCTCACTTTAAGGCCCCAGATCATTTCACTGTTCTAAAGAGCAGAATGTGATGAACTCAAGCGTTGTGATTATGTAGCTCTTAGAGTTACAGGTTCCTTCATGTATATTCTCTAACACATCTCAGAGATACTTATAAAAACTGAGACGCTGATGAGCCACATAACATCTACACATACTGTAATTTCAGGTTATCTGTGATTGCTGTGACAAAATTGAAATGTTGGAAAAATGTAATTTGTACAAGCTGTTATGGTTGCAACTTTCAGCTAGTTTCTTGCTTTTATACTTTCTTGCAGACAGACACTGGAGGAAACAGACTGAGACCTCTGACAGTAGCACAAGGCCAGCTAACAACAGACGAAAGAGGCAAAACCTGACGTGCAAGAGCAGGAGACTCATAATGCCTGCATATATCTCAAATTTTGATGGAGAAGCGCTGACTACAGATAAAGAGGAAGGAACATCAAGAGATTGAATAGGACATTGATGCAGACGATGGACCAACCGTTGTCTTAATTTCATTAACACACCCACTTGCTATGCAAGTACAAATAAATATAAAAATATGCTACATTTTAATGTTTATATTTTTTGTCCTATTTGTCAGCTACTTTTGTTACAAAATTTACTTATTATATTTTTATTTAATAATGTTTAATAAAATATTTTGCATTCTATCCAGTACTTTGTCTCTATTCCAAATCCCCCACACTCATCTTGGATTTTACAGTATAAGTTTATTTTTACATTTACAAAACATGTTAAACACTAAACATTGATGCATGGTTAGGTTTTAAATTCAATAGTTTCAGCACCTCAAGCCAAGTTTGAAATTCTACACATAGCAAGGTAAGGAAAAAAAGAGCACAAGCATCTCTCTTGTAGGAATGTTCTTTTTAATAGGAGTATTTAGTAGCCATTCCTGGTCTCTCCTGGTCACAAGGACATGCTGTCATCACACACTACCCCTCTCTTGAACACAGATTGAACACAGATGAGGAGAAAAGAAAAATGCATGATTAGATATTTATAATTTATTATATGTATCTATGCTATTTGTTGAACTTTATTATAGCAGGGATTATATTTATTTGTAGCATTTCTTGCATTTATTTATTCATTGTTTACATTTGTGATTAATTTACAGTGTACATAAACACTTTATTTTTATGAAAAAAAATGTGCTATGACTAAAGAAAGTAATGTTTAATGAGCACTTTATTTCAATTTGACTGTAAATCAGTAGAGAATGTAGACAGCACCTGATTCCTCACCTTACAGAGTAGAGTTGTAAAGTCATTCCTCAGTGTCTGTGCAGCGCGCGCTCATTTCACCCTCTGAGTCGCGCGATAGATGTGTCAGTAGACATGTTGTTTACAGTGCCGTTGTTTTTGTCACAAGAATAAAAACATCCACACGGAGAATTAACAGGTGTCTCACAGTTCATGACCCGAGTGGTCGTTTCTTCTTCTTTCTTATTTTTTTTCCGGCGAAAAAACAAACCAACTACCTCTCTACCGCCACCTACTGTTTCCGGTTGTGTAAATACGCAAGTGTGCCCGGGATCACAATCGCTATTACAGTGTGAACGCAGACCTGCGGGGGGATTGGGGAGGGGGAGAAATCGTGCTCGGGTACAGAACGGAACAGATCGTTCCCAGTGTGAAAAAGCCCTTACTGTGTTAGACGAGGCAAGGGACGGGGCTAATTCCACACACACACAAATACACAGCGCCTGCGCGCACAAACGAAAACACTTCTCTGTCGGAATTTATTTTTACTTTTTTTTTTTTTTAAGGCAAAGTGCAGGTTAATTTGTTTTAATTTATTATGTATTTATTTTTTTGGGCAGTGGACCGAATAAGTTGAGTTTTCATTATTTCTTATGGGAAAATTCGATTTGGTTTACGTGTGTTTTAGAATACGAATTATGAACGAATTATGCTCGTAATCCAACGTTCCACTGTATATTATTAGCTTAGTCTCAGAAAGATCAATGCTTAAAGACAAAATTATCACCAATATTGTCAATGTTGCCATGTGCTTCCTATAAAGCTCCTATGACACATAAAATGTTAAACCATGGGGGAAAAATCATATACAGTAAAACTCTCCTAGGAAAATTAAAGCTTGAAACACGAAAAGTGGGTTATTCTCATGAACAATCACAGACATTGACTCTCTCTGTAACTCACCTATGCTGTCTTCATACACAACTGTTATAGTCTTCCACTTATAGTAGGTCACAACATCCAAAATGGCCCTGCTGATGGAACTGTGCTCCGGATAGAGATTGATAAAGAAGGAGTCTTTGCTGCCCACCGAAGGATGTTTCCAGTGGGTCTGGATGTGAGGGACTTCTAGGGCATTACAGATGGACTGAACTGCACTGACTGTGGAACTATGAGCAGGACCAAATACTGCAGCCACACCTAGAGCTAACTGGTCACAAACTGAGTGAATTAAATCAGTGAATGTATATAAGTTGGAGAGGAATGAAAATGGACAACAGAGAAAAGAAAGACAGGAACAAATGAACCAAAGTAAAATTATTACTATTTGTCCAGACCACACAGCATGATCTCAAATCTTACCTCTACGGGAGGCTTCAAAACTATCAAAAAAGTTCACTCTCTGAATGTCGTAGGTCAATGTGGTGTTGGACATTAAAGCTCTATTGCGGTTGATACTGGTCACAGCGAATTTGAAGGCTAACTCATCCACACTCACTGGTTCATTCTCCCGAGTTTCAAATATACCTCCTGCAAATGAAGAAGGGAAGAAAAAAAGAAGAGAAAAAAAGAAATCAAATGACAAACCAAGACATTTGCATATGAGAATGCCTATTGTTATTTTTTGCTATTATAAAAGCAACACAACAAAACAATCTAACAAAAATATAAAGAAATATTTTTTAAAAATATTTAAAAATATTAATATACTGTATAATACTTTATATAAGCAAAGTCAGATTGTACAGCAAGGTGACAGTAAGTGGCTGCTGCTGACAACTCAAATTATCCACAGTAGTAGAGTTGGAACAAAGTCATTAAAACACTGCATAAATATTTAATTGATGTTTAACATTACTGTGAGGCTAAAACACATCCCACAAAGAAAAATTCTGTAATTCTACAGGAACCTTGCTACAGGAAAAAGCAACTGAAAACAGCACGAGACAGTGTCATGCTTGCATGCCTAGTCACAAAACACACAGTTCGGTTTTTAAAGCTAATTTGCAGAGCTGTCACTGGACGGATACACATAGAAATTTGGTAAGTCAACATCTACTTTAGATATACTGTGTGTGAATCATTGATATATAATGATTTTGAAAGAGCAAACTTAAAAAAAAAAAAAAAAGCGAGTATAGAATTGCTGACCACATTCTGACCACATTTTTTCCACAAAGTTGACAGTTCTGAACCTTTTTTTGGCCAGGCAGTGTGTATTTAAAATGTGAACAACCAACTAGGACTAAAATAACAAACTAGCACATCCACTAAAGCTGTAAATAGCTTTCTTCAAAAGTGGTTTTGCAGAATATGCATGCCATTTATATATATCCTAATTTTCATAAATTTGTATATATAAACCTTTAAAAAAATTTTTTTTTTTTTTTAGAAATTCTAAATATATGTGATAAACAGGACACTTTGCCAACTGAAAGTCCACCATGTGCTCATTAAAATCTAAATTGAAGAAAAAAAATGTCCACCATATTATGGTACACTTTGTCATCCTTCCAAGACAGGGTGGATGTGTGTGAATGACATTTTGCCACAATTTGGATTGATTTTATTATTAGCAATAGACTTTTCCCATTAACAAAAATATGTTGTTGAGAAGGGGACAATATATCTTTTTGAAAATCTAAATTTTATAGTCACTACTTTGAAATTGTCAATGATTGGGTGGACACATTGAGCAATGTTCATAAATTGTCTATATGCAGTTAATTAATAAAAGGTCCTGGCCCAAGGTCTACTTAATAAAGTTAATTCGATGTTTAATAGAAAATCTATTTCCTTTTTTAAAATGATGATGGCTTAAAGGCCTAATAAAATTTTCTACAGATTTACAGCCAGTAAACATAGGTACTTATTAGGTATAAGGAAACGAGGCAGTTTAACTGTGTTACTGCAACACAAATGCTAATAATAACTGTGCAACACCACACAAATAACGGTGGGACTTACAGCCACTGCACGGACCATCAAAAATCTCTTCACGGCATGAAACACTCACCTCATTTGGCAGCCCGTATGTGTGGAAAGGGGAGTGGGCCTTCGTAATTCACTTGGGCTGGAGGGCACTCCTTGCTCACAGTTCTCCTGTCGCTGTGGGCTATAAAAAGGCTGTGGAAACCCGACTGGCGAGTATATCCTTTCCGAACTTTTCCGCATTTACACTTGTTCCCTGTCTCAACAGATTCTGCAAACTCTGACTCAAAGAAAGAACTGTGCTAAGAAACAAGCTGCATGCCACATTTCTTCCTCAAAGATGATGGTTCACCACTATCTCTGTAAGTTTGTATAATATGTTTTTCAGTTCTTAATCTAATTTTAGTAGTTTCTCCTTAGTTGTTTTCTTTTCTTGATGCGGGGTAATAATTTGACCCTTCTGAAACAGAGTAACTAACATCTTTGCCATGATCTTCTGAAATGTTTTTTTGGGAAATGAGAAGCTACTTATTGCACACAAGAAACATTTTGAAAGACCTAGAAAGTCTGTTTTAGTAATTTAATTAACATTGAGAACACAAATTCAGAGCACACTGAATACACAGCCAGCACCACCGATCTGAAGCTAGGACTGTTAAATATTAGATCTCTCACATCGAAAGCAGTTATTGTTAATGAAATCATCACTGATCAAGGGTTTTATATACTGTGTTTAACAGAAACGAACAGAATACGTATGTAGCATTACAAGTTATTTTATATACAGTTATATTACAGTTATTCACAATGATAATCTGACTATCGTACAAAAACCACAGACACAAATTTAATGCATTTGAAGTTCTCTATAGTAACAAGTGTAGCTACAAATATTAAGTCTGCTCAGTCGTGCTAACCATTATTTACAGACTAGTACTCTGAATTTCTCTATGAATTTGCAGATTTCATCCCAAACCTAGTCGTTTCTGTAGACAAAGGGTTAATTGCTGGAGATTTTAAAATTCATTGAAGACCCTCTGAGAACAGCTTTTTTGCCCATAGACTCAGTAGGAGTAAATCCGTGTGTAGTAGGACCCACTCATAATGCAGGTCACACGTTAGATTTAATAATATCTTTCGGATTAAGTATAAGAAATGTAATTACAATTCTACAGTCTAAAGTTATCTCAGATCACTATCTTGTCTTAATTAAACTGTCATAGTAATAATGTACAGACAGCGATGCTCTACCAATTTTAACATTTATACATTCACAGACACAGTGCTTTGTCAGTAATCTCCCAGAGTTATCAACTTTGATTGGATCACAGTCTGACCCCATAGAAGAATTAGATCAGGCGACTGAATATTTATATTTAAAATTTCATTATACCATAGATAATGTAGCTCCAGTTAAAAGGAAAATGATTAGAGATAAGAAACTTGCCATAGGTGAAGTGATGAAGGGTTTGAGTTGTGATGTGTGGAATACCGGATGGGTTCGGAGCGCCGCAGGCAGCTGGAGCCAGTAGGTGACAGGGTTGATCCGGAGGGTTATGCGGTAAGGGCCGATGAACCTGGGTGAGAGTTTGCAAGATTCTGTATGGAGGTGCAGATTTTTCGTTGATAACCAGACCTTGTCACCTACATTGTACAATCGTCCCGGAGGGTGCCGACAGCGATGTTGAGCGGCGTAGCGGGTATTGGCACGGCGAATGGCTGCTCTAGCTTGTTCCCACAGCTGCCGGCACCTACGGACCAACTGTTGGGCTGACGGTACATCAACCTCCGGTTCTTGGTGATCGAATATCGGAGGCTGAAAACCGTGGCATACCACATATGGGCTTAGCTAGGTGGTGGATGAGACGTGAAGATTGTGGGAGAGTTCAGCCCAAATGAGGTAGTGGGCCCAGGAGCGCTGTCGATCGGCGATGAAGCATCTCAGATAGCGCTCCAGTTGTTGGTTGGTCCGTTCCGTCTGACCATTAGTCTGAGGGTGGTATCCAGAGGAGAGACTGCAGGTGGCGATCAGACGACAGAAGGCTTTCCAGAACTGAACAGTGAACTGGGGCCCTCTGTCCGAGACTATGTCCTTCGGGAACCCAAGCAGGCGGACTACATGCTCTAGTATCAGCTCAGCTATGTCCTACATCCGAAGCGTCCACCTCCACAACGAATGGTTTGCTCGCGTCTGGAGGGAGGAGAATTGGTGCGGTGGTGAAGTGGTGACAATTCCTGGAAGGCGGAGATGGCGGCAGAGTTGAGGGTGAAGGGGTGAGAAGATGGTCGTGTCAAGGCGGTTAAAGGAGCTGCAACCGTACTGTAGTCCCGGATAAAGCGACAATAGAAATTCGCAAACCCGAGAAACCATTTAAGTTGCTTGAGGGTCCTGGGTAGGGGCCAATGACGCACAACTTCCAGTTTCTGCGGGTCCATGGCCACACCCTGGGGCGAGATAACAAAACCCAGAAATGTGGTGGAGCGCTCGTGAAAAGCGCACTTCTCCAACTTACAATACAGTTGATGGGCAAGCAATCTCTTGAGGACCACTCTGACGTGTTGGACATGTTCTTCAGCAGTACGGGAGTATATAAGGATGTCATCCAGGTACACAAACGCCCACCGGCCTAGCATATCTCTGAGGATGTCGTTAATGAATTGTTGGAAGGCGGCGGGGGGGTTGCAGAGTCCAACTGGAATGACCAAGGTCTCATAGTGTCCTGTTGGGGTGACTCATCGTCCTCTCTGATGCGCACCAAGTTGTAGGCGCTCCATAGGTCCAACTTTGTGAAAATGGTGGCACCAGAGAGGGCGTCCAGGGCAGAGTTGGTAAGAGGCAATGGATGGCGATTCTTTATTGTGATGTTGAGCCCCCGATAGTCGACACATGGACGCAAGTCGCCGCCTTTTTTCTTCACAAAAAAGAACCCCGCGGCAGCAGCTGAGGAGGAGGGTTGGATGGTGCCATGGCGGAGGGCGTCGGTTACATACTTCTCCATCGCCTGCGTTTCAGTGGCGGAGAGCGAGTAGAGGTGGCCGCGGGGGGGGGGGAACGGAACCCGGCTGGAGGTCAATCGCCAGGTCGTAGGGGCGATGAGGAGGAAGGTTAGTGGCTCGTCTTTTGCAAAACGCTTCAGCCAGGTAGGCGGCGGGGATGGCGTTGATGTCGACTTTGGGTGCCTCGGACTCCCTAGAGCATGTCCCAGCCGAGGCCCGCAGGCAAAGTTCGGTGCAGGTCGGTCCCCATTGCAGAATTCGATGCTGTGTCCAGGAGATGAGCGGGTCATGTTGTAGAAGCCACGGGTGCCCGAGGATGATAGGAGGAGATGAAATGGGGGTGGGATGGATCTGCTCTTGATGTTGGTCGATGATTAGGGTAATTGGTTGAGTCTGGGTAGTTATGGGGCTGGAGGAAAGGGGCCGACCCTCGAGCTCCACCCCCAGTAGGCAGAGTCAATGAAGTTGCCAGCGCACCGGAATCGATGAATACTTCTGACCCGTTTGTGGCCAAACTGGAGGCGTACTTGCACCGTGAGACGAGAAACATTGGTGGTGGTGGCAGAGAGGTGGAGGGGGCCCGGCGAATCGCTCTCCTTACTCACCGGGCCTGAGCGTTTCCCGGGCGCAGAGGGCAGATAGCTCTGTGGTGCGACGCCGACCCACAGTAGGCACAGAGCCCCTCCCTGAATCGCCGTTCTCGCTCTGCAGCGGTCAAGGAGGCTAATCCTAGTTGCATGGTTATTCCCCAGCTCCGGTGTCAACCACGGCGGGAGGTGGAGAACCGACAGGTCCAGTGGTGGTGGTGGAAAAGCGGCGTACTTCGGGAACTGGGGCATAGGGCAGAAATGTGGAAGATCGTGGCGTGGTCGGTGATGGTGACGGAGTGGCAGGTGGCAGGGTCCGGGGGGCTGGCCTTGGACGAGAGAGCAGTCGTTGGTCTATTCGGAGAGCGAGTTGGATCAGCCCCTCCAAGGTGGCAGGGAGCTCTCGTCCGGCAAGCTCGTCTTTTATGCGTGAAGCCAGTCCCTCGTAGTAGGCCGTCCGGAGGGCGGGGTCGCCCCAGGTGGTCTGCAAGGCTAGGGTCCGGAAGTCGGCGGTGTAACGGCTCACGGACGACCCTCCCTGCCGCAGATGATAGAGTTTGGAGTCGGTCTCCACCTCAGTTGCAGGATGTTCAAAGGTGAACTTTAGATGAACTCGTTGTAGGAATGGGCTGTGTCTGAATCAGAATGCAAGACCGCCGTGGCCCACTCAGCTGCCTGCCCCGACAGCAACGAGACGGGCAATGCGCAACCAGTCTGTGGAGTATCTGGTGGAATTAAACTCAAACACAAGATCCAGTGCGGTTAGGAAAACACTACACTTCCCATCTGTGCTGTCCCATTTATCCGGTAAAGCTAAGTACACATCGGAGGGGGGAGGGGGTGGCGGCGCCACTACAACTGGCGGCGGCCTAGCCGCAACGTCTTGGATGCTAGCGCGAAGAGCCGCGACCTCACCGCTCAGCTGCTCAATCAACCGGGAATGACCGTCCATCATATCGCATAGGTGAGCGTAATCCGCTGGGTCATTCTGTCACAAAGCAACCGGAGGATGATCAGAAGACTAGCAGTTAGCCCGTGTAGCGTGAATGGCAAGAGTTTACACAATTAAACCCACGTTCTAACAACACACACTCAATCAGCAATATCACCCAAAATGGTGAGCACTCACGAAATGGAGGAGATAGCGTCGGAGACAGCATCAGTAGACTCAATGACTGAGCAATGTGAAGCGCCATCTTGTTTCCTTTTATGCTTCCTGAAATGCAACCGTATTACTTCCAGGTCCTAGTGCCGGTCGTGTTACGAGTGTGCATGACAACTTCCCTTGAAGAGAATGAACTAATTTCACTCATCTCTTCAGGCAAAATCATCAACCTGTGTATTAGATCCTATACCGACATTTTCTCAAGCAGATAGTACCAACAATAATGTAACTGTTGAACCCCTGTTGAAATTATTTAATTATTTACTCAGAAGTGGGTATGTTCCAAAATCTTTTAAATTAGCTGTTATTAAATCACTAATTAATTAACCTGACCTTGACCCCAGTCAGCTCTCCGATTACAGCCTGAAATCAAACCTCCCCTTTATCTCTAAGATTGTGGAAAAGATAGCACAGCAGTTATGTTCACATGTACATAGAAACAGCATGCACGAAACAGGATTTAGGCCTCATCACAGCACAGAGACAGCACTTATTAAAGTAGTAAATTATCTCCTATTGACCTCTTATTAGGGTTGCGTCACTATGCAGGTGTTACTCGACCTCCGTGCAGCTTTTGACACCATCATAATTCATGATCATAGTGGTCTCCTTCACAGATTGGAAAATGTAGTAAGAATTAAGGGAACAACCCACTCCTGGCTCAGATCCTATTTGACTGATTGTTATCAGTTTGTAGATTTAAGTGGTGACTATTCTGCATGTTCTCAAGTGGAGTTTGGTGTTCCACAGGGTTTGCTTTTAGGCCCATTGCTTTTTTCTCTTTACATGCTTCCTCTGGGCAACATAATTCATAAGCATGGTATTATTTTTCATTGGTATGCTGATGACACACAGTTATATATCTCAGCAAAACAAGATGAGAAAAAAACTGCTTAATAAAATTGTATGCAATGTATGAAGAACAAAAGATATTCATTAACTTCCTTCTGCTTACTTCTGATAAGACAGACGTTCTAGTCATAGGACAACATGTAGTTAGAAGCTGTCAGAAACTAACGACGAAGTAGCGAAGAGGTGGATCCAGACGCAGAGAAGCAGACGTGGTCTTGAGATGCTTGAGCTGGGTGAAACAGAAGTTGGGTGTCGTGGAGAAAGCGAGAGTTCAATCCGTTTAAATCCGTCAGTGAGGCAATTAATCCGACAGGTATTATATATATATACATCGTAGCTGTGAAACGTGGAACGTCGGGTTGATCCGTCGCATAGAAGATGGGAGCAGGAATCGCATGGCACAAGGGTCGATAACCTTGGACACAGTGAAGGGGCCGATGAAGCAAGGTGAAAGTTTGCATGAGAAGATTCTCAGAGGGATGCCCCTGGTGGCGAGCATGACTCTCTCCCCTACATGTTACCTGGGAGCCTTGGTACCGTGGCAATCAGCCTGTCTCTTGTATGACCTGTCTGGCTCGTAACCATGTCCGTTTGCAGCGGCGGACAAAGTGTTGGTCCAATGACATCTACCTCCTCCTCTTGGGTTGGAAAAAGCGGTGGTTGGTAGCCCAGACAGCACTGGAATGGCGAGAGCCCTGTGGACACAGATGGCAGGATGTTATGAGCGTACTCAACCCATGGGAGAAACTTACTCCAGGTGGTAGCATCGTGCGTGGTCATGCACCGGAGGGCAACTTCTATTGCTTGGTTCTTACGTTCTATTTGGCCGTTGGATTGGGGATGAAAACCAGAAGACAGGTTAGGAGTGGCTCCGATGAGTTTACAAAAGGCCCTCCAGAAGCGTGAGGCGAATTGAGGACCTCGATCTGAAACTATGTCCATAGGGAGACCATGAAAATGGAAAACATGGAGGATGAGTTGTTCTGCTGTCTATTTGGTGGAGGGAAGGTTGGGAAGCGGAACCAGGTGGACGGACTTGGAGAAACGGTCAAAAATGGTCATAATACGTGTTCCCATCTGACAAAGGTAGGCCTGTTACAAAATCCAGCGAAATGTGAGACCAGGGGTGGTGTGGTATGGGTAAGAGTCTGAGGACATCTGCTGGGGGGCGGTTGTCATGTTTACAGTGTGTGCAGATGTCACAGGCTTCCAAAAAACTGGAAACATTCCTCCTCAGTGTGGGCCACCAGAAGCGTTTCTGAATGATGGACAATCTGGATCCATGACCCCATTCAAGGACCTGTGAGCATAGAGTGGAACAAAGAGACAATCTGGAGGAACGTTGCTGGATCAATGCCTGCTTAACTTTAGCTTCAATGTCCAGTTCCACGGCTGCTACTAGACAATGAGAGAGCAGGATCATATCGCATGGCGTGGGGTCATGGGGAAAAGAGAACTGACGTGAGAGCATCAGGCTTGGTGTTCTTGGAGCCTGGCCGGTAGGAGACCAATGGGCCTGTCGGATATTGAGCCTCTTTGCGCTATGTAAGTATTCCAGATTCCTGTGATCGGTCCATACTACGAATAGGAGCTCCGTCTCCTCCAGCCAATGTCTCCATTCCTCTAGTGCCAACTTGATGGCTAGTAGTAGATGGCTATCATCCATGTCGTAGTTCCTCTCGGCTGGGGACAGACGACGGGAGAAAAATGAACGAGGGTGCAGTTTGTTATCCTGTGGCGACTTCTGGGACAGGATCCCTCCAACACCAGCGTTGCATGCGTCTACCTCCACTACGAACTGGCGAGATGGGTCGAGGATGATCAGTATTGGAGCTGAGGTGAACATTTTCTTGAGATCGGAGTATGCATTTCTCAGCATTGACGCACAAGTTGTTTTCTAAAAGTCTTTGTAACACCTGACGAATGTGACGCAGATGCTCCTCCAGGTCACGAGAAAAAATCTGAATGTCATCCAGATATACGAATACATAAAGACTCAGGAAGTCTCTGAGTACCTCATTAATCAGGCTCTGGAAGACAGCAGGGGCGTTGGTGAGTCCAAATGGCACTACCAAATATTCATAATGCCCGGTCGGGGTGTTGAAGGCGGTCTTCCACTCGTCGCCTTCCCTAAATCGGGCAGATCTCGTCAGAGTGGTTTCCTGAAATTCGTAGCGTAAGAGGAAGGGTATGCCATGTGATGGCTGGCAGAGGGCTTCCGTCCAGGGCCTGAACCAAGAGCGGAGGTTGAACTGGAACACATGGGACCTTTAACACCCTAGCTGTAGCGGCGCTGATCAGGTTGTGGTCAGAACCAGAGTCAATGAGGGCCCTTTACCTGGTGAGCCTGGCCGCCGATGATTAGCATAGCAGGGAGTAGGGGACGTGGTTCTGGGAGTCTGTCTGTAGGAGCGCCCTCTAGTGCTCCCAGCCTGACTAGAGGGTGCCTTCTTTTAACGGGCAGTTCTTAAGTAAATGTCCCGAGGCTCCGCAGTAGAAACAGGCTCTCTCCTGGAGTCGCCGACGTCTCTCCTCCTCTGAGATTCGAGTTCTGTCTAGCTGCATGGGCTCCTCCTGATCGTTCTGTCTCGGAGGAAGCCATCTTGGGGGGGGGGGGGGGGGGGGTCGAGGCTCTGCTAGCAGGGGGCAATCTCCTGTAGGTCCGTCTAGAACAGAGGCGCGCGTCAACCCGACCAGCAAGATCCATGAGTCCGTTAAGGTCGGCGGGTAGCTCCTGAGAGATGAGTTCATCTTTGACTGCCTCGGATAACCCTTCAAGGAAGACGTCAGATAGGGCCCTGTCGTTCCATCCACTTTAATGGCATAATCGTAAGCAGAGCGTGTTCCTTGGCGATGTCTTATCAACCTGCTTCCGGCCTCCCTGCTAACATGAGAGCGATCAAAAACCCTCCTCATCTCCTTGGAGAACGCCTCAAAGTTGTTACAACATGGGTCGCGGGCATCCCAGAGAGTCGTGCTCCACTCCCGGGCTCTGCATGTAAGAAGGGTTATGACGTAGGCTACCCGCAAACGTTCTGAGGAAAGGGTGGAGGCTTGTAGCTCAAAAATCAGTGAGCACTGAGATATAAAATATCTGCATGTTCCTGGCTGTACTCCATAGGTGGGCGGGCTGTTAAGCGTGGCTCGTGTGGGGTTTCAGGGCTTGTGAAGTGTGTTGAGGAAAGCTGGAGATGCTGACGTCACCACTCAGATGCAACAAGAGTCTGCCTAGTGGTGAGAAGTTCTTGCTGCTGTTTCCCAAGGAGGGCGCCCTGGCTCTACAGGGCCAGCCTCATCCTGTCATACTCTGCTGGATCCATCACGTCTGGCCGGATTATTCTGTCAGAAACGAACAACGAAGTAGCGAAGAGGTGGATCCAGAGAAGCAGAGAAGCAGAGGTGGTTTTGAGATGCTTGAGCTGGGTGAAACAGAAGTTGGGTGTCGTGGAGAGACGAGAAGCAGAGCCGTGGTCAAGGAGCGAAAGCGAGAGTTCTGTTCTATCAAGTCCAACTGTAAAATACCTTGGTGGTGTTATAGATTTCAGTCTTTCATTTGAGGCACATCAAGTAACATCTCAGGTTACTTAGCTGTAACCATGTTCCCTGATAAAGTGGGAACGAGATGCTGCGCTTCAACGCCGCACTGCTGGCGTGCCTGGACGTCCTTCAGACAAAATTGACCAGAGGATGTTTCTGGTTCACTCCTATTTATAACCTGCAGGTGCACCTTATCGGGTGACGTCACCTGACTGAGGTTATAAGCCGAAGTATTCGGCGTTTTTGATACACATAGGCTTCACAACTGAAGAACAAAGAGATGTTCCCATAGCGTTTTCACGCAGCATCTCGTACCCGCTTTATCAGGGAACAGGGTTACAGCTAAGTAACCCGAGACGATGTGACAACTTTTACAATATGACTAAAAAGATTAAACTTTTTAGTGGAGAAGAAGTTCATTTGTGCATTTGTCAAATAAAGCAACCATGTAAATATTCAGCCGTTTTTTTTTTTTTTTACACAACAGTGGCCTCAGGCTGATGGATAATTCATACATAGTTTATCGTGTTGGGCAAAGGTAACATCTAGCCACTTGGAAAAATAATAATGCTTAGACAATTATGTATAAATTGCAACAGGGCTACTTTTATTATTTCACAGCATCAGCATGTCATAGCTTCATGAAAGAGCATTTACTATCCAGGATTGTTATTGGTATTCTAAAATATACTTTATACTTATCAGCCTTAGAACATTTATCTATACCTGTATTGAAAAATGGACTACAGACAATTAACCTATTTGCAATGCATGTGATTACTGTTTTTTCTTCCATCTAAATAACAGTGACAGAACACATCACACCAGGACTTGTACTTCATTGTCTTCTTTCTATTGATACCACAGAATTTATAGAGCACACCGCCCACACAAACTTGGCTCTGCTTAAGTATTCAGTCTTCAAAAACAAAAAAAGACAGATTTGGTTGTAAATAGAATTTGAATGTGCATTCTAATACTTTATTAGGAAACCCAAACACCTGCTAATTAACAGCAGTTAAAACCAAGCACTTTCCTTAATACTAACTTCAAACATCAGAAACATCCAATGGCATGACTATAGGTACAGTTGGGCTGGATTGAGTAACTAAGAAACTGGTGATATTCAAAGATCTTTGGAAACAAACAAAAACATCCAGAGAGCTTTTCTGTTCGTAGAAATTGATAAAGTCTTTGTGATGAGAGAGGTTGGATGAGAATGGCCAAACTGGTTTGAGATGACACCACATAAATTAAATAACCACTCCTTACAACCATGGAGAGAGGAAAAGCATGCTGAGCTACAACACACTGACATCCGAGAACAAGAATCTCCTGACATCCTGACAGGAATATGAGACTTTAGAAGGCACAGGATCATTGAAACTAGTTGAAAATCACAAAAACATTAACTGGTCTGTTTCCTGCTTTAATCTGTCCAATCTGTGTTTCATGAGCCTCTACCCAATGTCACCTCTGACTCCTGATTAACACTAAGAGAATAGAGGTGTAATTCAAAGTGTATGTTTATAATAATGCCTTCTCTCTGAAATTTTATCATTGATTGATTTGGTGTGGTTTTCACTTCATTCGTTTTCCATCATGAAACCAAAAATAAAATAAAACAAAATAGGAAAACCACTTGTTTGTACACGGACCTGGCTTATTTTCTAATTTCCTATTTTGTGTGTTGGAATAAACAAAAAATGAGCTTTCACTTTCCAACTTGACATGGTCCAGAAGATGATCGACACCCTCCACAAGAAGGGTAAGCCATAAAGGTTGTCACTGAAAGGGCTGGCTGTTTGAAGCTACCTGTATAAAAGTCTTTTTACTGGAAAAGAAAAGTGTGATATGGAAAAGTGCACAAACAACAGAGATGACCATAGACTTAAGAAGATTGTTAAGCAATCCGACTGAAGAACTTGGGAGAGATTCACAAGGAGTGGAATGAGGTTTGAGTCACTGCATCAAGAGCCACCACATGCAGATACGTTTTCAGGAAATACAACTACAACTATTGCATTCCCAACATTAAGCTACTCCTGAATCAAACACAACATCAGAAGCATCTTAACTGTGTAAAGGGAAAAAAAAGAACTGGAGTGTTGCTCCAAAGTTCTCTTTTCAGATGAAAGTAAATTTTGTATTTGGAAATCAAGCTCCCAAAGTCTGGTGGGACAGCGAGAGAATCTATAATGAATTTGGGTGCTGTGTCATCTGCTGGTGTTGGTGCACTGTATTTTATTAAGACAGTTTAGAGCACTTCATAGATCCTTCTGCAAAATGTATAGAGATTTCCCTAGTCAATTTCCTTTTCGAGCAGAACTGAGCAACTGCCAAGAGTGCCAAAACTACCCCTAACCTGAGAAGTCCATGATATTTCTGTGCTTGATTGAGCAACCAACTTGCCTAGCCAGAAGCACATTGAGAATCTCTAGGATATTTTCAAGAGGACAATGAGAAACAGTCTTACAAAAAATACAGATAAGCTGTGCTTCATTCAGTAACTCCTGAGCAGTACTCACAGTCTGTCACCATGCCATGCCACATTCATACAGGAATTTGTGCTAAATGAGCCCTGAACAAGTATTGAGTGTGTCATGCGCACTCCTAACTCGGCCGGCATGAGGACCCGGAAGTAGTACAGTCGCAATTCAGGAAGCATAAAAGGAGACAAGATGGCGCTTCATGCCATCGCTGATGCTTCATCCGTCTAAACGTGAGTACTCACGTTCTTGAATAACACACACTCACGTTGAGTGTGTGTTATTAGAACGCGGGTTTCTTTGAGTAAACTCTTGCTCTTGCACCAAGAGAGTTCTAAAAATAACCAGCGTGGTTATCCTGCCTGCTCGCGCTACTTCCGCGTTTGAGTTTACCATTCACGCTACAGGGCTAACTGCTAGTCTTCTGGTCAGTCTCAGGTTACATCGTGACAGAATGACTGAGCCATCAGCAGTAAACCCAACAGATTACTCTCACCTCTGCGATGTGGTTAACCGGCATGCTGAGTTGATCGAGCAGCTGCACGGTGAAATCGTGACTCTCCACAGTGGCGTCCAAGACGTCCGAGGTGGCGAAGCTACGCCAAGAGAACGCGGCCCTCTGCGAGGCGGCCGCTCAGCCGGCGGCTGCGCCGCCACCCCTGTCTCCCTTTCTGATGTTTACCTAGCTTTACCAGATAAGTGGGATACCACGGATGGGAAGTGCAGTGTTTTTCTAACCGCGCTGGATCTCATGTTTGAGTTTAATTCCACCAGATACTCCATGAGCTGCTTATCTCCTGGACCCAAAACCGCATTCTACAGTGGGGGCCGACTTGCACCGAACTCCGCCTACAGACCCGGGCTGGGACGTGTTCTAGGAAGAACACAGACAACATCCCGACAGACTACCATGACCTGGCTGTAGTTCAGTAAAAGACGCGCCACCCATCTACCTCCTCAACGCCCCTACGACCTGGCCATCGACCTTCAGCCAAGTTCCGTCCCACCCCGTGGCCACCTCTACTCACTATCCACCACCGAGATGCAGGCGATGGAGGAGTATGTTTTCCTGCGGACTTCGCCAAGGTACCATCCAGCCCTCCTCCTCACCTGCCACCGCGGGGTTCTTCTTCGTAAAGAAACGCGATGGTAATCTACGTCCCTGGTGCCACCATCCTTACTAAGTTGGAACTCCGGAGCACCTACAACTTGGTGCGCATTAAAGAGGGCGATGAGTGGAAGATGGCCTTCATCACCCCTACAGGACACTACGAAAGTCTGGTCATCCCCTTTGGTCTTTGCAACACACCTGCCGTTTTTCAGCAATTTGTCAACAACGTTCTCAGAGAGATGTTAGGCCGCTGGGTGTTTGTCTATCTGGACGACATCCTCATCTACTCCTGAACCGTCAACGAACACGTCCAACATGTCAGAGGGGTTCTAAAGAGATTGCTCGCCCATCAGCTGTACTGTAAGTTGGAGAAGTGTGCTTTTCTCGAGTGCTCCACCATGTTCCTGGGCTTTGTCATCTCGTCCCAGGGTGTGGCCATGGGCCCGCAGAAACTGGAAGTTGTGAGTCGTTGGCCCCTAACCAAGACTCTCAAACAACTCCAACGATTTCTCGGGTTTGCTAACTTCTATCGCCACTTTATCTGGGACTACAGTACGGTTGCAGCTCAGTTAACCGCTGTGACTCATCCATCATCTCACCCCTTCAACCTCACCTCAACTGCCATCTCCACCTTCCACGAACTCTGCCACCACTTCACCACTGCTCCCATCCTCCTTCCTACTGCCCAGGAAGTGGGCCTTGGAAGAATGGCGACACTGGCTCCTACCACCAGACCACCATCTGGACTGACCACCAGAACCTCATCACCATACGCACTTCAAAACAGCTTAACCCCAGACAGGCGCGTTGGGCACTGTTCTTCGAAATCTAGAACTTCCACCTGTCATACCATCCGAGGTCCAAGAACACCAAGGCCGACGCCCTCTCACGAAAGCAGGAGGAAGACGCTCCCCGGACGGACCCTGCGTCTGTCCTACCACCCACCAAGATCCTCGCACCACTCCGTTGGGACTTAGAGACGAGGGTTCGCCAAGCACAGACTGCGGAGACCGAACCAGCAGGTGTGCTGCCTGGTTGACTCTATGTGCCCGACACCATCAGGACTGATGTCCTCCACTGGGGACATTCCTCCCTCCTCGCTGGACACGGCGCACTCTACTATTCATCCAACGCGCCTTCTGGTGGCCTAATATGAATAAAAACGTTAGCAAGTTCGTCCAGGTGGGCCAAAGACAACAACCAACCATCACCAGGTGAACTCCAGCCACTCCCTGTTCCCCGCCGGCCCTGGATGCACATTGCCGCCGACTTCATCATGAGCCTGCCAGTTTCTGAAGAGAAAGACACCATCCTTACCATCGTCGATCGGTTCTCCAAAGCTGTACACCTGGTGGCCCTCCCTGGACTCCCGTTAGCTAAAAGGACAGCCGAGCTGATATTAGAACACATAGTCTGCCTGCATGGGTTCCCAAAGCACATTGTCTCGGATAGGGGGCCCCAGTTCACGTCCCGGTTCTGGAAGGCCTTCTGCCGTCTGATCAATTCCACCTGTAGTTTGTCTTCTGGCTACCACCCACAGACTAACGGTCAGACGGAGCGGACCAACCAACAACTGGAGCGCTACCTGAGGTGCTTTGTCACTGATTGCCAGTGCTCCTGGGCCCGCTACCTTATTTGGGCTGAACTGTCCCATAACCTCCACACATCCTCCGCCACCACCCTAAGTCCATTTGAGGTATGCTACGGTTTCCAGCCTCCGATGTTCGACCATCAAGAACCGGAGGTTGAAGTACCATTGGTCCGCCGAGGTCGACGGCTCTGGAACCAAGCAAACAACTCCATCCGACACACCAACACCCGCTACACTCTTCAACATCACCGTCAACACCCACCGGGACGATTGTACCACGTAGGTGACAAGGTATGTCTATCTACAAGAAACCTACACCTGCAGACAGAGTCACGAGAGTTATCTCCAAGATTCATCGGCCCATACCGCATCACCCTCCGGATTAACCATGTCACCTACCGGCTCCAGCTGCCTGCGGCGCTCCCGATCCATCCGGTATTTCACACTTACTAGCTCAAACCCTTCACCACTTCCCCCATGGTGTACACCTGTGCCCTATGATGGGTTGGCATCCCATCCAGGGTGTCCCCTGCCTTGAGTCCTGAGCCCTTCCTTGAAGAGGCTTCAGGCCTTACACTGGATAAGCAGTATGGAAAATGAATGATGAATGGTTGGCAAAATACCATCAGTGTTACATCCGAGTTAAAAATAAACCATAAAAATGTAGACTAAAATAGAAAAAAAATATTTTTTACCATAATTATAGTTCAATAGGCTACAGAATTGTTAATAATCTATTAGCAATTGAAAGTCATGTTTGTTATTTTTATGCTGTGGCTATGAGAAGATGAGAAACAGTCTACACAATTAGTATATACACTTATTTACACTTATTTTCTGATAAGAATCTATAATTATTAAATTTTCAAGCTTGATTAACTTTTTCTAAAGACAAAAAGGCCCAAATTAATTTTAAAAAATCAGTTTCATAATATTATGCATTTTATTTCCTTCATGAACTGTTTCATGTACTGTACTGACACACACACACACACACACACACACACACACACACACACACACACACACACACACACACACACAAACATTCGCCCTAAGGTTGGGAGATTTACATCCTGATGATGTCACAGGCATCCACCATCCATGCTCATGAGTGTACAGTCGTGGCCAAAAGTTTTGAGAATGACAAATATTAGTTTCCACAAAGTTTGCTGCTAAACTGCTTTCATTTATTTCAGTTGTTTCTGTGATGTACTGAAATATAATTACAAGTACGTCATACGTTTCAAAGGCTTTTATCAACAATTACATGACATTTATGCAAAGAGTCAGTATTTGCAGTGTTGGCCCTTCTTTTTCAGGACCTCTGCATCGACTGGGCATGCTCTCAATCAACTTCTGGGCCAAATCCTGACTGATAGCAACCCATTCTTTCATAATCACTTCTTGGAGTTTGTCAGAATTAGTGGGTTTTTGTTTGTCCACCCGCCTCTTGAGGATTTACTACAAGTTCTCAATGGGATTAAGATCTGGGGAGTTTCCAGGCCATGGACCCAAAATTTCAACGTATTGGTTCCCGAGCCACTTAGTTATCACTTTTGCCTTATCGCACGGTGCTCCATCGTCCTGGAAAATGCATTGTTCTTCACCAAACTGTTGTTGGATTGTTGGAAGAAGTTGCTGTTGGAGGGTGTTTTGGTACCATTCTTTATTCATGGCTGTGTTTTTGGGCAAAATTGTGAGTGAGCCCTCTCCCTTGGATGAGAAGCAATCCCACACATGAATGGTCTCAGGATGCTTTACTGTTGGCATGACACAGGACTGATGGTAGCGCTCACCTTTTCTTCTCCGGACAAGCCTTTTTCCAGATGCCCCAAACAATCGGAAAGGGGCTTCATCCGAGAATATGACTTTGCCCCAGCCCTCAGCAGTCCATTCGCCATACTTTTTGCAGAAGATCAATCTGTCCCTGTTTTTTTTTTTTTTTTGGAGATGAGTAGTTTCTTTGCTGCCCTTCTTGACACCAGGCCATGTTCCAAAAGTCTTCGCCTCACTGTGCGTGCAGATGCGCTCACACCTGCCTGCTGCCATTCCTGAGCAAGCTCTGCACTGGTGGCACTCCGATCCCGCAGCTGAATCCTCTTTAGGAGACGATCCTGGCGCTTGCTGGACTTTCTTGGACGCACTGAAGCCTTCTTAACAAGAATTGAACCTCTTTCCTTGAAGTTCTTGATGATCCTATAAATTGTTGATTTAGGTGCAATCTTAGTAGTCACAATATCCTTGCCTGTGAAGCCATTTTTATGCAACGCAATGATGGCTGCACGTGTTTCTTTGCAGGTCACTGTGGTTAACAATGAATGAACAATGATTTCAAGCATCACCCTCCTTTTAACATGTCAAGTCTGCCATTCTAACCCAATCAGCCTGACATAATGATCTCCAGCCTTGTGCACGTCACCTTCTCACCTGAGTTAACAAGACGATTACTGAAATGATCTCAGCAGGTCCTTTAATGACAGCAATGAAATGCAGTGGAAAGTTTTTTTCGGGATTAAGTTAATTTTCATGGCAAAGAAGGACTAAGCAATTCATCTGATCACTTTTCATAACATTCTGGAGTATATGCAAATTGCTATTATAAAAACTTAAGCAGCAACTTTTCCAATTTCCAATATTTATGTAATTCTCAAAACTTTTGGCCACAACTGTACAGAGTAAAACAGGCTGTGCTCCCTTGGTGGGAGGTATAACATGCTCTCTCGGAATCAGAATCTGATTTAAGTAACTTATCTACGCAATATGGTGCATACTGCTACAAAAATGTGCAACAGAAGAAGGGGAAAAAAAAACAAATACTGCAAAAGAAAAAGAAGAAAAAATTTAAATTTTATTCGTTTAAATTATTGTTGTATAAAAATGTAAATACAAATATAAATATAAAACATTACTTAAATATATTTCATGTGTATGAGATCTGGTAACTGAAGCCTAAAGGTAAATACAAAATTAAAAACAAAACAGCATGGCCCATCACACCAAGACAGCCATCTGTGTCTGCATCTTGGTTAATGTCAATTGCAGCCAACTTAGCCAATTGTAGTTGTTAATGCATGCAGAAGAAGGCAGAATGCTCAAACTCAAAATAATTACTATTAGCATGATTTAAGTTATACGGCAGTCCTCCAAGAAGTTACTGACTTTTGGATGAACATAATGAATGTATAAATTACCATTACATTGCCTAATAGTGGACTTATACAGGAAAGAGGATGGTAGGGTGGAGTTATTCAATACTTAATTCAGATAATAATACTTAGACATTCAAATAGTTCAGGATCAGCTGCTTTTAACAAAACAGGAAAAATGGACAAGCGTGGATGGTGTATTAAAGAAGTGAGGATGCAGCTGGTACAAAACTAGGCCACACGAGCAATATGCCAAGCCCCTTAGTCCAAATCAAGTCCAGTGTTTGTGAGAAGAGGCTCAAATCAAGCTCAGGAAAGAAAAGAGGATTAATGGCGATTGTTCAAAACTGATTTGGGGATTTTCTGAATCACACTGGCAGACAGTAGACACAGACAGGGGCTGTTTTTAGAAAGAACACTGCTATAAATGTCTGTGTAGTCATCCGGGGCAATTTTAAATATGAAAAATGTGAAATAGTAGATATAGACAAACCTGACTTTTTGTTATTCTTTTTGTTAACATCAGCAATTGATCAAGCATTCGCACAAAAATAAACAAGACACAAGAAAAACGTGAAAGTATGTTGGTTAAAATATGTATGAGGTATGGCGTTATGAGGTTGTTAAATTAGTGAACAGGACTTATAAATAATAAACTACAAACGCAGCATCCCGCTGCTGTAAAATAGTCCTTGTTTCAAGCTTACCGTAAACAGTCAGTTAGTACCACCTAATTTAATTTTGGGTTCAAACTCAAAAAAACGTAGCTGATCATAGCAGGTCTTAAGCCCTATTCACATGGGATTAGTATTACCTGGTAACCTCATTTGTATTAATTGCAGTGGTTGTTTGTGATCTTAAATCCATGCGAATCGGCCATGCCTGTCATTTTTTAAGTAAAATTTCCCTGCAAATAACCTACCATATTTTGCTAAACATAGAGCTCATGTGATAATATTAGTCTGGTGCAAATCATCATGTCTGTGATTTGGCCAGGATCTGGCAAAGTTATATATAATTTTTTTCAAGGTTTTTGTTTCCTGTGCGCCTTTTTATCTATCATCTGTGAAGAATGGAGGCTCTGTTGAAGGGATTTGAAAGTATTTTAGGTGCTGGGTCATATCGCCATAAACCATGCAGATAAGAGAAAGCTGAAACCATTAGAAGAGTGAAAGCAAAAAGAATGATCACACAAGGTCCCCAGATAATACTAATCCTGTGTGAATAGGACTTTAGTATTAGGCAAATACAACCTCAGACAAACATCATCATACTGGAGCATTCAGATGTGTGTTAACATAATGGCAATAGGAAATGACATAAGCAATGGTCTTAGAGACGCAATTGTTGATGCACATCATTCTGGAAAGGGTTATAAAATAGTTTCCAAACTATTTGTTCAACATTCTACAGTGAGAAAGACTATTCACAAGTGGAAGGCATTCACGACAATCTTCGCAGGAGTGGACGTCCAAGCACATTTACCCCAATGCTCAGAGAAGTCCCCAAAAAATCCCAAGAGCTACAGCTCAGACCCTACAGGACTGAGCATGTTAAATGTGGTTGGACAGCACATTAGAAAAAGACTATGCACAATTTTAGTTTGGAAGGGCTGCCAGAAGAAGAACTCTTCTGTGTAAAGAGGAGGTTCGCAATCTTCCATGTAAACAAAGCACAAGGCTTCTGGAACAATATCCTATGGACAGATGAAACCAAACTGGAGTAGCTTGTGCTTAATGTCCAGCACCATGTTTATGGAAACCAAACAGTATTTCAACAGAAACACCTCATACCCACTGTCAAGCACAGTGGTGAAGGGGTGATGATTTTTGCTTGTTTTTCAGCCAGAGGACCTGGGCATTTTGCAGTCATCAAATTGACTATGAACTCCTCTGTTTACCAGAGGAGAATACTCTAGAGTATTCTAGAGGCAAATATTATTAAATATTAGACTATTTGTCTAATGGCTAAAGTTTGAGTGAAATTGGGTCATGCAACAAGATAATGATCTGGAACACACTGGTAAATCTACAGTACAGACCAAAAGTTTGGACACACCTTCTCATTCAAAGAGGTTGAATTTGTGTTATGGCAAGAAAAAAGCAGCTAAGTGAAGAAAAAAACGAGTGGCCATCATTACTTTAAGAAGGTCAGTCAGTCCGAAAAATTGGGAAAACTTTGAAAGTGTCCCCAAGTGCAGTCACAAAAACCATCAAGCGCTACAAAGAAACTGGCTCACATGCGGACTGCTGCAGGAAAGGAAAACCAAGAGTCACCTCTGCTGCGGAGGATACGTTCATCCGAGTCACCAGCCTCAGAAATCGCAGGTTAACAGCAGCTCAGATCAGAGAGCAGGTCAATGCCACACAGAGTTCTAGCAGCAAACACATCTCTAGAACAACTGTTAAGAGGAGACTGTGTGAATCAGGCCTTCATGGTAGAATATCTGCTAGGAAACCACTGCTAAGGACAGCCAACAAGCAGAAGAGACTTGTTTGGGCTAAAGAACACAATAAAGAACACAAAGAAAACTCTTTGAATGAGAAGGTGTGTCCAAACTTTTGGTCTGTACTGTATATCAGAATGGGTGAAAAATAAAAGAATCAAAAAAAAGTTTTGGAATGGCCTAGTCAAAGTACAGACCTCAACCCAAATGAACCGCTGTGGAGGGATCTTAAAAGAGAGCTGTGGATTAGGGTTGGGTATCGTTTGGGTTTTTTTCGATACCGTTGCCAAATCGATACTTTTAAACCGGTACCGATGCCAAAACGATGCCTGAACCGATACTTTCCAAAAGCCACAAAATGATGGTGCATGACTCATTTTATGCTTAAAATTTAACAATATATTAAAAGTTTAATTAGCCTCCTTTGCAATGGTAAATGGGGTCACTGTTGTAGTCCTAATAGTACTAGCTGGAAAGCCATAATTATAAACAGAATCCATGTTACATTAGTATTTTACAAATCGTTTGACCATATGTTAGCATGAATGCAAGATTTGCATTTTGCAATTAACATTACATTAGCCTACTACTAACCTGCGGAAAGGCTACTGCCGTCATCATAATCGGTGGACTCCTTTTTGCTACGGTTGGTATGACTGGGGCTGGGGTCATCCACACCAATATTTGCCAGCTGTTGTCTGTAAGCTGTCAAACACGGCGCATCCAAGTTTATTCCGTGTGCCCTCAAATGTTTCATTAGATTTGACATGTTTCCCCCTTTACACGCAACTGCTGTAAAACATTTAGGTGTCAGAATCCTTTCTTTTGAAATATAGCCACACTTTCGTCTGTTTAGTTTTAGGCAATTTAATGTAAGTTAATTTAGCAAGTTACGATAGCGGTAGACCACCTACTGCCATCAGAGCAAGTGTAATGTTAGTTGCTGCATTCAGGCGCATCTTGGATGGTCTCATTTCCTGATGATTTGTGCTTTTAATTTTTTACTCTAATCTAATAAACTTTTAATCTACAAAAATAAAATGGACAGTAACATTACTGCAACAATGTTTTGGATTTGTATTATCAAATCTTTCTGAAGTCCTCAAGATTTTTCTAATTAAGGAAATAATTAATTTTTCCGATCATTTCCGACACCCCATCATCATAGCCCCAGAGAACAAATATTTCAATCGACAGTTCAGGCACTTAAGTGGCACCGAAATGAGGCACCGAAATTCGCGTTCTGTTTCGGTCCCGTACATACCGGTTACATAGGTACCGGTGCCGTATTGGCACCGGTTTTAGGTACCCAACCCTACTGTGGATATGCAAATTCTCAAAAACCTTAATGAACTAGAGCAATGTTGTAAAGAATAATGGGCCAAAATTCCTTCACAATTATGTAAGAGACTGATAGAGGCAGACAAACAATTCCTTCAAGTTATTGCTGCTAAAGAGGGGTCTACAGGTTAATAAATCAGGGAATTACTTAGCATTGCCTAAATGTTTTTAGTTTTTGTCTTCACCGTTATTAAATAATTATAGGCAATGCCATACATAATCAAAAAGTAGCAAAACATTTATGCATATCCAGAATGCCAGCTATACAAAACCTAATTTTACTATTTTTACCCACTGGTCAATGTCTCAACAAGAGTTCATTTTAATGAAGTCTTTTAAGCAAAATGTATGCCATTCTCAGTTGAAATTAGGCTTAGTAACAGCAAGAGCTGTTTCAGTGAATGTCGCAGATCTGTGTGATGCAACTCAGCAAATGCGGTATCATCAGAGATGCAATGGTTTGTGCAGAGCAGGTGAGACCAGCGGCAATGAGCAGGCAGCACGATGTACGCAAAAGTGGAGCGTCTGTGAGAGCGGGTGGTGGGCGGCTTTCTCCTTGATAAACAGGCCTCAGATGCAGATGAGTCTAGGGAGACAGGAGACACTTGTAAGGTCCAGTTCAGTTGCTTTCTGCTCCCCGGATGGAAGCACCCCCTTGGTGCACTTAGGTGCACTGTGCTGTTGGCACAACCTATGCAGTGTGCGCAGTGTGTGTGCGAGAAGTGCCTTCACTGAGTGGCCTGCTGTCACAGCACCTCCCTCAGTTTTGAGCTGACCCTTGCTTGTGTGATGCTGTAAGAGGCATCTGTGTTCCTGTGTTGTGAGCCGGACCTGTGAATCACAGAGAACGAGAAGTCCTGTATGGAGAGAAACCATCTTGTTATACGGGCTCTTGTTAGGGCCCAAGCACTATAAGGTGCGCAGGACTCTCTTGTTTTCCTAAGGATTTATTAGGGCCCAAGCACTATGACAGAAGCCGTATATCGTCATAGTGTGTGAAGGGCCCTCTTGTTTTCCTTAGGATAATTTTTTTTTCCCACCCTTTTGGACTTTTTGGGGGTCTTACCATGCTCAAAAACACATGAAACTTGGCAGACAGGTTGGAATCTGCTGCCATCAGGATGCCTGAGAGTCTTGTGGCCCGGGGCCCCCACACGAGATTTTTCTGCCTAGCTCATACACACTTTCACCTAGGCACACGAAACTCGGTGCCTAACTCGAGCCGAACAACTTTCGCACTGCATGTCCTGGGCTAAACTCAACAGGAGGCCGGTTATTTTGGGTCGTTCGCAAAAACGCACCCAATGGATTTTGATATATTGCTCCTAGGGAAATTATACAATCGCTACCAAACTGGGCCAAAGAGATCTAAAGACATTGAGGATGCAAAATTGCGGAGGGATTTTCGATATCTCAAACGGGTCAGCCATGATAATGTCTTAAACATACGCCGAAAAATTATTAATAACTTTCTATGTGGCATTATATTGAGTGACATTATATTCAGTGACACCTTCTGTGACATCACACACACACACACACACTAATGCACTCAACAAATATTTAGGGCCCAAACTGACATTAGCCCTGCTTTAACACACAAACACATCTCACACACTAACACACATCACTAATGTTAATACACACAGACTCAAACCATACACACAAACAAGCACAAACACAAGCACATTTACACGTCACACACCTCTCTCCGTAACTCTCACACACACTAACCCTTACACACTAATGCGCGCGCGCGCGCACAGCACACACACACACACACACACACACACACACACACACACACACACACACACACACACACACGCAGGCATGCTTGCATGCACACACACAAACACACTCATACATCACACACATGCACACATACATACACCCATATTACAAATGTTTACACTCGCGCGCACACACACACACACACACACACACCTCTCACGATGCACACACCACACACACACACACACACATACGCACACCCCTCTCTCACGACACACACACACACACACACACACACACACACACACACACACACACTAATGCACTCAACAAATATTTAGGGCCCAAACTGACATTAGCCCTGTATAGTGTGTGATGTGTGCAGGTCGTGAGGTGCAACCGAGTGGCGATGGCTTTTTCGAGGTCTTAGCACACTCGAATGACAGGTTGTCATATATAACTATAGTTATATTTCGCTCTTGCCAATCACTGTAAAGGAGCGTCATCAGTTATTAGTGTGAAGTGCCGCCATTCTAAATAGTACCGTAGCTTCTCTACTGCCCACTTACAGTTTTTGCCAATCTTACACACTAAAAGCGAATGCTTAGACCAAAGGCTCAATACTTAAACTTCTTGTAGCACAGCGTTAAACACAGTGTAACCATAGCTTAAACACATTTTCAAGTTTGTACTTTGTTCACAAATTTGTAAGAAACTTATTGGGAAACACTACACAGGTTTTCTTAGATTAGACACTTTGTCCAATACCAAAATCACCTGTTTTCATTGGGAAAACACTGCTGCACACAAAACAATGCTCACCTGGCAATTATGGTCACTCACACACACACCTGAAAGCACTTGCACAAAAAACAGAACATCAATCAGTCTAAGCCTTAGGACTACAAATATGCCCCAAGTAAGACATTTTGAGAACTATGCAAACATGGAGGCAACAAGAGTCAGAGTGAGAGGAGGACAATGAGAGACAGGAGTCGGACGTGGAAGAGGACGAGGACGAAGACCAGAGTGGAGTCGTGTATCAGATGACATCAGGGCTACTCTGGTCGACCATGTGATAAATCGTGTCTGTTCATGAGGGAGGCTGGGCAAAGAGTCCACCCTAACCTCAGTCGGTACACAGTAGCATCGATAATAAGGTCATTCCGACTGGAGAACAGGTATATCTTCAAGTTTATACTCTACCTACTGTATGTGTCACATGATTCTGTAGCATACAAAAATGGGTAGCACTGTGAAGTATATCTAAAGGAATACCATTGTGATGTTACAGTACTTTGTACAGTTTGAAGTTACAGCATGTGAAAAAGAACACGAACAATCACATCTTGCGGTGGCATTTTCGACAGAATGGTTGGACGACCTCCTCAAGGTGGAAGGGAGCGACTTTTCACTCTACAACAAGAGATTGCCATTACTGAAATGGTACGAGAAAATAATGCAATCCGACTTTGTGAGTTGCAACAACGCATACTGCAGATGGAAATGTATTCAGCAGTATCAACAGGGTCAGCGTTTCTACAATAAGTCGCACCCTACAGAAACATAACTTCAGAATGAAGCAGCTGTACAGGGTGCCATTTGAGAGGAAAAGTGTCAGAATCAAGGATGTGCACCATGATTATGTGTAGGTATGTCTCACTTTACTTTACATATACTTTATATGTTGTGATGTGGGAATGAGGGTTTATGCTGGGTGTAGATTGTAGTTTGTCTATACTGACCCAACCTAGCCCCTACATGTGTGAAAATATAGACATTGTAGTTACTGTATGTGTTCTCAGCAGGTGTCGAGGCCATAACATAGACAAAGGGCTGTTGTAAATGTCCCTGGCCAGCGTGGGGGAAATTCTGCAATTAGTGTCCAAGGTGTCCTGCATCACCATGCCACACTAGGTCCTCACAATACTGAACAGATACCTGCATTTCTAGATGCAATACATGCAGTTGTGCAGGAGAGACCAGAGCAGTCCAGGTTTGTTATCATCTGGGATAATGTCAGTTTCCACCGGGCAGCTCTGGTCCAAGATTGGTTCAACAATCATAACCAGTTCATGCTTTTATATCTGCCCCCTTACAGCCCCTTTCTAAATGCAATTCAGGAATTCTTTTCAGCATGGCGGTGGAAAGTATATGATCGGCAACCATACATCTGCATGCCTCTTCTGCAAGGAATGGAAGAGACATGCGGAGACATTGAGATGGGATCGATTCAAGGGTGGATTCGGCACACAAGGCGATATTTTCTCCGATGCCTGGCCCGCGAGGACATTGCCTGTGATGTTGATGAGGTCTTGTGGCCAGACCCAAATAGAAGACAGGATCCATACCCCCCCACACGTCATACGCGTCATTGTTTTGTTTACTTTTTGTTGCTAAATTTCTGTAAGAATGTTTGTTTATGGTAAAAAATTGTTTGATTACTGCAGAAATTACATTTGGCTTTTACAGAAGAGCAAAATACAATAAAAAAATAGAAACACAAAGACTGGTGTGTTGCTGGTGATAGGAAAGGGTAATTCAAATGGCTCGCGTGTATGGTTTTGTTGCAAGTATTTAAGTTTTAGAAAGGAGTGTTAAGTTTTGATTGCAGTGTTTCATTTTGACAAAGATGTGAGTTGTTAATCTCCAAGTGTCTATGTCTGATTGGCTTGTGCGTAGAGTTTTGACATGGTGGGCCAAATTCTGCAATAAGTGTGAAAGCAATAGGCAAAAACTGTAATAGCAAGAGCCTCCTGTTCTATCAATCCCGTTTTCAACTTACATACTGACTGGATGCAAAATACAAACTCCTGAGAAAGGAATGCCGCAAGCCCAGTGTCTGAAGCTTTGTTCTGGACAATGAAGGGGCAGTCTAAATCAGGGATCCGGAGGACAGGGGAGCTGGTGAGGTGGGCTTTTAAGCTGTCGAAGGTGTGTTCTTCCTTGGTTGACCAGCACACTGTTCTGGCAATCCTTTTCTCAGGAGATCAGGAAGGGGTGTACAACCACCACTGTCACCAATTCTCAAAATAAAATGTACAGTGGAGTTTAACAAAGATGGAATTCAATGGCGAAGCTCAAAGTCATAAAGCTTTTGGTATCATACACAATAGTATGTACAGCCTTTGTAATCAATAGGTGTGATTAATGCTTTGCATCTTTTGACAACCATCACATATGATGAAGACAAGCAATTTTACAGGGGATTTACCCCTCTTTGTGGCACCATAGCTTAGTAGTTAGCACTGTCACCTTGCACCTCCAGGGTCTGGGGTCGATTTCGGCCTTGGGCCTGTGTGCATGGAGTTTGCATCTTCTCCCAGGGTTTGGTGGGTTTCCTCCCACAGTCCAAAAACAGGCAGGTTAGGATAAGTGGCTTTCCAAATTGCGCATATGTATTAAGGAGTGTGTGTGTGTGTGTGTGTGTGTGTGTGTGTGTGTGTGTGTGTGTGTGTGTGTCTGCATTGGATTGGCACCCCATCCCGTGTTACCCTGCCTCATGCCCTGAGTCTCCTGGGATAGGCTCCAGGCCCCCCGCACCCCTGTATACAGGATAAAGCTTTATGGATGATGAGTAACCTAGAGTGATTTACTCCTCTTTCCACAAAAAAAATTACACACTGCAAGATAATGATACAATACATCTCCATACAGCTAATAACCATAATAAAGTCAATTCCGTTTTTAAAACCATAATATTCCAACAGCAGTAAAAATTTAAAAGTAATGATAACTTTGGTTCTACATGACATATCAGAAAATCCAAATGCACAGTATGATGTATGAAGCCTCGTCATTAAAACACACCAGCAGGACTTCTATATAAGATTTTTTTTAAATTGGTCTTTCACCTGTGCAAGATTTCCACATGGATCCGTGCAGCTTGAGGTTTATTAATCTTCCTGGGTTTTTTAAAGAAGAGACTTTCACGATGTGAATCTGAATTTCTGCAGAGCGTACTAGACTATCAGTATGCTGTGCTTATTCTTTTCACCATCCGCAATCGATTGACTAGTAGCAGACATTAAATCGTTAATTAATCGATTGTGGATGGCATCGTTCTCCCGAACAGATTTTTAGAAAAGAACGGCAAATATACTTGGGCTCTAAGGGATATCAGTGTGAGTTTTAGTAAACATTGCATAATGTCTGTTATCCTCCTTTCCGCTGTTCCCATCAAGGGATCAGCACAACGCACACAACTTTGGCATAAGTTTTACGCCAGATGCCCTTCCTGACAAAACACTACCATTTCTTTCATCCAGGATTCTGGATCCACTAGCTGGGGTTTGGGGATTGGCTGGGAATTACACATGGGGCTTCTGCATGGCAGGTGAGACATCCACCACTGAAACACCAATGTACATTATCATCATCGTCTAAGAGACCTAAATTATCTGATTACAAGATAACATAACAAGAGAACACAGTTAAATGATGGTATAGGTTATGTTAAATGCTGTAATATCAACTAATGTGTGTGTGTGTGCACACAACCTTTGACAAGTATGGTCTTAAATTTGTTTGTCGTTTCTGACCTTTTCAGACACACAAAATAGTACTTTGTCTCGCTTAACATTCTCGTTTATATATCATATACCTACTTCTCATTCCCCCTGATACTCTGATAGTATGGTGTTACATTACTGTCAAAAGTTTTCAGTGTGAAAAAGATCATCGTTGAATTTTGACAGTTAGGATGCGGGGACAGTGGCTGATGTCTCTGCTCCTTTGATTGGTCATTATAGATGCCCACAGCCTCTTCCTCTACCCCTTATTTGGCAGAAGAATCAGCAAAGAACAGGAAAGTAGATGATAAATACTTCCATCTGGTTGGATCATTTCTAAATAAGTCTTACACATTTACATTTTTCAAAGATCCTATTTTAATATTGTTTAAATATATTAATTTGGTTTACTAAATACACACAACAATACTGTGTCCATTGTTATACACAACAAAAAAAATTAAGAAAATGTAACTAACTAAATTAACAAGGAAAATGAAGCAAACTAAACAAAAATATTTTCCAGACCAAATATTTAATATTAATTTTAATTAATATATATATTTTTTATTAATATCAAAATACCTTGCACCCATCCTTGCCTCTTCTTTAAAGAAAAACTTAGGTTTTTCTTTAAAGAATTATGCATCAAAGCACTCCATGGAAGTTAAAACATTTACATAATTTGGGTAATTGATTACATCAACATGTCTATATAGCCCTACAGCCTAGGCAGTTTTTAACATTAGACACCATCCTTGTTTGAAAGCTAGTAAGTAACTAGAGATGTATTTCCGTAAGAAAATGTGGTGTGATGAAATTTGCTGTAACAAACTTGCTGTTACCTTCCTGTAAGACTACACGTAAAGCTAGGCTTTGGTCACGTGCTGCTAGCACCGCAAGGTTGTCACACCATATTTTCTTACGGAAATGCATCTCTGGTTACTAACTTTCTTTTTCTTGTTAAAAATTTTCTAGGTTGTAGGGCTTTACAGACATGTTGGTGTCACCAATTACGCCCTGACATGCCAATGTTACGCTTACTGGAGTGAAGTGAGTAATAGAGTGATGGCAAACACTTTCACAAGCAAAGATATTTTACACACGTGGACAAAATTGTTGGTACCCTTCGGTCAATGAAAGAAAAACTCACAATGGTCACAGAAATAACTTTAATCTGACAAAAGTAATAATAAATAAGAATTCTATGAATGTTAACCAATGAAAATCAGACATTGCTTTTCAACCATGCTTCAACGGAATTGTAAAAAAAAAAAAAGAACTCATGGAACAGGCCTGGACAAAAATGATGGTACCCCTAACTTAATAGTTTGTTGCACAACCTTTAGAGGCAATCACTGCAATCAAACGATTCCTGTAACTGTCAATGAGACTTCTGCACCTCTCTGCAGGTATTTTGGCCCACTCCTCATGAGCAAGCTGCTCCAGTTGTTTCCGGTTTGAAGGGTGCCTTTTCCAGACAGCATGTTTCAGCTCCTTCCAAAGATGCTCAATAGGATTGAGGTCAGGGCTCATAGAAGGCCACTTTAGAATAGGCCAATGTTTTCCTCTTAGCCATTCTTGGGTGTTTTTAGCTGTGTGTTTTGGGTCATTGTCCTGTTGCAAGACCCATGACCTCCGACTGAGACCCAGCTTTCTGACACTGGCCAGCACATTTCTCTCTAGAATCCCTTGATAGTCTTGAGAATTCATTGTACCCTGCACAGATTCAAGACACCCTGTGCCAGATGCAGCAAAGCAGCCCCAGAACATAACAGAGCCTCCTCCATGTTTCACAGTAGGGACAGTGTTCTTTTCTTGATATGCTTCAAGTATAATTAGCTAAATTTGCCTTGGCAAAAAGTTCAATTTTTGTCTCATCTGTCCATAGGACATTCTCCCAGAAGCTTTGTGGCTTGTCAACATGTAGTTTGGCATATTCCAGTCGGGCTTTTTTATAATTTGTTTTCAACAATGGTGTCCTCCTTGGTCGTCTCCCATGTAGTCCACTTTGGCTCAAACAACGACGGATGGTGCGATCTGACACTGATGTTCCTTGAGCATGAAGTTCACCTTGGATCTCTTTAGAAGTCTTTCTGGGCTCTTTTGTTACCATTCGGATTATCCATCTCTTTGATTTGTCATCAATTTTCCTCCTGCGGCAACGTCCAGGGAGGTTGGCTACAGTCCCATAGATCTTAAATTTCTGAATAATATGTGCAACTGTTGTCACAGGAACATCTAGCTGCTTGGAAATGGTCTTATAGCCTTTACCTTTAACATGCTTGTCTATAATTTTCTTTCGACTCTCCTGAGACAACTCTTTCCTTCGCTTCCTCTGGTCCATGTTGAGTGTGGTACATACCATATCACCGAACAACACAGTGACTACCTGGAGCCCTATATATAGGCCCACTGACTGATTACAAGATTGTAGACACCTGTGATGCTAATTAGTGGACACACCTTGAATTAACATGTCCCTTTGGTCACATTATTTTCAGTATTTTCTAGGGGTACCATCATTTTTGTCCAGGCCTGTTCCATGAGTTTATTTTTTTTAATAATTCTGTAGAAGCATGGTTGAAAAGCAATGTCTGACTTTCATTGGTTAACATTCATAGAATTTTTTTTAATTATTACTTTTGTCAGATTAAAGTTATTTCTGTGACCATTGTGAGTTTTTCTTTCATTGACCGAAGGGTACCAACAATTTTGTCCACGTGTGTACCTATATACCTCCTATGAATTGTCTTTAAAAACAATATGAAGAAAAAAGATTTGAAAGTTTGCATTAATGTATTCATTAGTGTAATTCTAAGTGCACTAAAGTTTTGTATGTTGCGTCTACTGTTTATATAAAGAGAAAGACTACACAGACCCTAGGGACTTTTTGCTTGTTAGTGTGAATGGTACTACAGCGATGGTCCAACAATTTTGTCCACGTGTGTATGTGTGGGAACTTTTTCACTCTTCACTCAAACAAAACTAGAATCAGAGGGAAAGACTTTGTGCTGGCGGGGGCATGGCTGCTTTGTGAAGAAAACAAGTTCGTAGGAAAGAATTCACACATGAAGAAAATGTGGATAATTATTGATTGTATGTTGCTGCGAGTTGGGTTTTTATTTCCAGTTCTTCAGTGAACTCTTTTAAGTTTAATTGGATTTTGAGCTCTGCACGCACATTCTCTGTCTCTCTCTCTTTCACTGTGTTGTGCTCTCCACTTTTTTCAGCTTACATCATTGTCATATAGCCATATTCTCCTTAGGTCTGTCTTTTTTCCACTTAATTTACGCTCTGGCCCTTCACGCTTCACTTTGCTTGACCCAACCATTCACCATAGACTCATTACCATTCACCATCATTTAGTTTTAATTAATAGTTATATTTTATTGCTGCTACTTTTCTTTTCTTTCTTGTTTTTTTTTTAAATAGATTTTGTCTAGACCACAGCACCTGTAATGCATGTGCTTCTGGAGAAAACCCTGGGCATCCCGAAGCAATCGCATGCTCTCTCGAGCGAATGTTTCCTTAAATCTGACATTTAATATTTTTAATCAAATACATTTTAAAGACGTTAAGACATTTAAATTTATTATTTTAATTGTTAGTTACCACATACACATAACTTTAAGCTAAATTTAATAGTTAAACTAAATAAGAGCTATTGAGTAATTGTGACAGCTGTAAATTGATTATTTGATTCATTTCAGTAACCAATAGATGAATCGATTCTGAAATTAGATGCAATTTTAAATGCATTTTTTTTTCAATAAACTAAGCTCAAACTTTATCAAAGTTTTTAAAACATTTTTTAATGTAGATACATAATACAGTATTTAGGGAAACTTTTGCAATGTAAAAAAAAAAAAATCGTTTAGCCATCTTTAAAAGTTTGGGCCCAGAGAGTATGTTTGTTTCTTTAGCATGTATTAAATCTGCGCACAAATAAAGTTTCTGAGCAGAGAACTGAGATTTAGATAAAGACCTGCTTAGACAAGTTAAAATTACGTTTAAGGGCATCAACTGTCCTGTCATGAAACATACCGATGCGGAGGACATGGTGCTCACTGAGACTCAGCTCCGACATCAGGAAGAGCAGTGAGAGCAGCAGCCTGGCTTGTCTCTCCATGGCTCCGTAACCGAAACCGGTAGCAAACTTCGTCTCCAACGTCCAGTGAAGACGCTGTCGAGTCAAATCCGCTTCTACCCCGCTTAAACTTAGTACACGAAGACCTCGTTTCCGACATAAACGTCAACAAATAAGAAAAGAAATGTATTGTTTTTTGTGTCCCTCCTGTCCGTGTGGAGAGCTTTCTGTCGGCCAAATCTCAACTGTCCGTTTCCACATAAAGAACAGCGCGTGATGAGCGCGTGCTGAGAGTGTTGGCGCGCGATGTGCTTAAGCGCGCGCATTGAGCGTGCACCTTTCAGCTGAACATCATTAAACCTAAAGCTGGTCCATGGCGTCTGTCTCATAATACACTAATCCAGTCGTTTTCATTTTCTGGCTTAAACACATACTGAGACCTCTTGGGAAAGATTGTAAAAAACACAGCATACTCTGGGATTCAAATAAAACATTAATATTGATTTATAAGACAGAAATAAATGGTAAATGAATCAATAAATAGATTTGTTTGTTGAGACTGGTGTTAAAGTTGACAACAATAATTACTAGCAATAATACTGAAGTGTGTGTAGAATAATAGTAGTAGTAGTTTATGTTTTTGTTTGTTACTCTTATTGTTTTGCTTATATATTATCATTCAAAACTGGCAAAACAAATCTAATTTACTGTTTAATAAATAGTTTTTGTTTGTTAATTCGTTTTGGTGAACTAAATTTGAAGACAATTTATTTACAGAAATTAACCAGAAGTTGTCAAAATGAACACCCTGGACCACTTATTATTATGGAGTGGAGAATGGCGCCATCTAGTGGATGTTTATTCACAATATGGAAACGTACACTGTATGGACAAATTTGTACTGTATTTAGTGGTGTTTCATTCAGGCCCCTTATCCCCATGAAAGGCAGTCCTAATTCTTCAGCATGCCATGGCATCTTGGACAAAGCTATCCTTCTAACTTTGTGTAAAAAAAAAAATTGTTAAGCCAATTTTTTAATCAAACCTGACTCAGTGCACAAAGCGAGGACTATAAAGACATGGATTGGTAATTTCTGAACTGGAATGGAGGTTGCAATGAAGTTCAATATATTTTTCAACCACAGATGGATGTATTAAATATTTCCTGAATAAATATGAATATAAAAACTGGTGATCCACATCACTGGACACATGATAATTTTTTTTTATTATTTCGAGTCATCAGATTAAATATTATTTATTATACTATTATATATTATATATAATAACAGAATGATTATATTATGTGTGTATGTGAAAAGGGTAGCTACCTAAATGGTGTGATTAAAAAAGAGTTGCCAGACACTATGTGGAAGAGCACTCCCGTAATATATGCATCAGATCTGTAATCATCATCCCAAATCGTTGCTTTTCCTTTGCTTGTTTTCAATGCTCTGCAGGTGAGGAACACCTCGTGAGGAACACCTGGCATTCCATGCAGTACATGGTGTGGACATAAGGCATGCCACATGAAGTTTGTTGGCTGTAAAATACTATCCCTTTCAGGTCAAGCATACTTATTTAGATAATTTGCTGTTTCAGTTGTACAGTACTAAGTTGGATGAGTAAGACACACGACATGATCAAAAAGCAGATGCGCAATTAATACTAACTGGAGAAGTCACCATTAACTGAACAGAAATGTACAGAACCAAAAAAGCCTTATTCCAGTTGTTTCAAGAACTTAGCTTCAGGTTCAAGAGTTCAAATAGAATGAATGTTTAACTAATTTACACGTTTCTATCATCACAGTGCATGCTTTCGATAAAAAAAATACTCATAGTATTCAACAAAACTCTTTCACTTGCACATATAGATCACAAAAGCAGCTGCTATATTCTGATAATGCTTATGAAAACCTTGCACAAGCACTTATCAAAATAAGACACAACTTTCTTAAAAAAGAAAGAAGCTGCCGTTGTCAGTCCATCAAAAACTTAACTATGTACTCGGGTACATTGTTTTTCTATGCATTTAACATTAGTGATCTTAAGTACACACTACACTCAAGTAATCCATGTTAAAATACCATGATAAATAAAGAAATTTTATTTAAGAAGCGCAATAATATTAGTTCACAAAACTATGAGCATACATTTTCAGAAATGCACAAGGTAAAAGAGGAATATTTACAGTGTCTTTTTACATCATGTCTCAGCCAAAAATGTTTTGTAACCACATATACAGTAATTGATTGCATTTCACATCGATTTAAAAATAGAACTTCTCTCAGTAATATGTCATATCCCCCATGATCTAAACCTCGACTTTATATAAAATACAACAAAATGTCCAAATTCATCAAAGCCTTGTATTTCATATGATTCATTCAATTCACTGTTTTCAAACTGTTCAAGTGCAGTTCACTACATTACAAGTGTGACTGGTGATGTTTATTTCATACGGTGTATCAGTGTTGAGATTTAACAGGTGTTTAATTCAGTAGTATACCAAATAGGAGAAAAATGATGATGAGTTATGAACCAAAAGCACTCACATTATTGCAGTGTGCAGGACTAACAGGCCAGGGCATTAACCCTTAGAAAAACAACTGTGATAGAAAATTCAAGTACAGCAGGATCCATAATAATAATAACTTAAATATCCCTTCAGTGAATTGGGCTGAGTAATACTGGACTGGAGGGTATACTGTAAAAACCAAATAAAATTGTAAAAAAAAGGAAAGGAAAAGGATATCACTGAAAAATGCTAAATAGTAAACAGTGACTTTTAGAGGAACGCGATAGCAACATTGTGCTTTTGTGCTCTGGACAAAGTGTCCTGTGTGGTGCTGATGAGTAAGCTAAGGATTAAGTTTAGCCACAGATCCCTGGACATCACAAACACACACAGCCCTTGAGTACAGAACAGCGGTCAAAAGCTATAAAAACAAGGACAGACCCACGTTCCTAGCATTTTTTTTTTTTTTTTTTTTACAAAAATAATAATTTTGGCAATGAGGTTTGGAATGGAAGTGTAGCTGCCTACAGGATATGAGTGCACATCATGCAGCATGTCAGTGTGAGGAGGATCTATAGACATGTGATTGTGCAGTAGGTCCTTAATTAAAGTTTATATTAAGTCCACATCATTGTGCAATCCAATCCTGATATTTTTCCGCATTTCAAGTCAGTCAATGCACAGCTTGAGAGTTTAAGAGCTTGGAAATAGTGTAACTACATCCAAGCAGGGACTTCAAGAGCCATTGATACTGACCCATACTGCTTCTTTAAACTTATTGTCAAATGTATTTACACCCACAACAGAGTTTTCTTTGACATTCTCTCTGACAATAAGCTTAATCTATGGATAGAAAAACTGGCTCAAATATCTGTATGCATCTATGTTTTTCACTCTCTTGTACTTTCATCATTGACTTCAGAAGATATCAGTGCCAAAGCCACTGTTATAATCTTCTCTGCGAACCCAGATAACCTCGACGTCCTGCTGAGCCACATCGCCCTCTACAGCACACTGCTTCCGTAGCGGGGTCAACCTTAGTTGGCTGAGTGAGTTCCCTGGAAGCTTGTTCGCTGAACCTCTGTTAGGACCAATGTCTTCCTCTTTTTTGTCCTCCTCCTTTTGCTCCTCCTCGACTTCAGCAATAAGAGCTTCAAAAGACTCTTCCAGGCTGGGCTCAGCCGAGGAACCTTTGACGGACTCGCAGTATTCGTCATCATCGCTAAGGATGTCTGTCTCCTTTACATCTGTCTGTCTGTCATACAGCTGCAGGTCAAACTGCTCCTCCACCCAGTGATCAGTGTTCACAACGTCCTGGTGATCATTCTGAGACGGCAAGGGATGATCTGAGGAGTCTTGGCTGGAGCAGTTGTCAAAAACAACGTCAGTGTTGATAGTGAAGCGGTTGCGTACGAGTCTTTTTCGGCCGTGGTTTCCAGGTGGAGCTGAAACTGAAAAAAGTGAAATACTGTCAGACCAAGGAGTTTGTTGTAGTAGACCCCAGACCGGTTTTAAGCATAAAGAAAAGAAAGGACATTTACCTGCTCTGTTCATAGGCCTGACTCCTTTCAGCGCAAAAAAGCGTTTTCCGCCGAATGGAACGTACTGCTGATTAAGAGGCAAACTCTCTGTTTTTAACAGCTGCCGACGCTGTTTATCTCTTAAGACAGAGTGCACTGTTTTCAGGAAGTCCCGCTTACTCTCAGAGGAGCTAAAACAGAAAATAGAAAGGTCAGTACATGTTTGTTTTCCTGTATAGCAGTCACAGCTAGTATTAATTTCCTGAGCAATATTATGATGTCAAGTCAAGTCAAGTCAAGTACTTGACTTAATGTACTGTATGTAGCCCAATTTGAAAATCAGCCCACCCAAACCTTTAATAACATTTCTGATCAACCCACGAAACTAAGATAAATAATAATACATTTTATGGCTATTTATGAAAAAAAAAAGGTCTTTTGTGTCTTTCAGAGATCTAAAGATCGCTTATGCTTCTTTTTAACATCCACATTTGATGTGCTGTTAAAAAATGTCTTAAGGAAGATAATGTTGGATTGTTGTGGAACTAATTGCCACAGGACCCCCAACGGTCATAAGACGAACAAGCACAATGGCATGTAGAAGTGAGTCTGGAGATTTCATGCAGCCCATGACAGTGAAATGCCCCCTGTAGATAATATATTTTAGCCCTCCTGTCATACCCAGCTGTCACTGCCAGTTGTTGTAATCTTCTGCTGGTCAAGTACAATAGTATGTAAACCCATGAATAAGGTCAAATGATATCGCACTTACCTACAGCACAGATGAAAAGTCCTCTCTGGCCTCCCTTCTGACTCTGATCTTATGTGAACTATCTCACACATTGCTGTTCCATCTGAATCTTAGAAAAAAAATATTACATTTGTTTACCAACTTCAATATTTCATCTACCATAAACACATAAACACAGAACGTGGGTCGATCGGCTGTAAAAAGCTAGTCAGAATGAGTTCTAGTCCAAGCTGTTTTCCAAGTATCACCTCTAAACAGACATGTGGTAGACTGAGTGGAGAGACTCACTGGTAGTATTGCGGACCTGAAGAGCGTCTGAAGGAATTATGTGCCTGAATCGGAATGGATCTCTCTCATCAGACACAAAGCCCCTGTGAGATGTTCCCTACAGTGAAAGAAAGAAAAAGAGGAAAGAGAGAAACGAAAAGTAGTCACTATGATTATTAATGAATGTCTGGAGTGAACATAGAGTCACAAGCAGTTAGGTATCGATGCATTAGATTTGGCACCCGTCAAGAAAACATGAAAACTATTGTAGAAAATAAACACTGCACACATTTCAGAAAAATAGTCCTACTCTATTATGCATTGAAGAAATAAAAAGATTTTTCTTTAAGATAAAAAAGTAACTATTGTATTTAAACAGATTCCCTATATCATTAAGGTAAAAACAGAATCACCAAATATATGGTAATGATTTTGTTAAATAATCGTTTTAGCACATTTTAATAAAGCGGACCAAAGTTTGCCGTTAGAAAGGTCAGAGTCAGTTCTGATTGTCTATAGCTGTTTTGACAACTAATGGGAACTTTAAGTTTAAATCATTGTAAAGAGCTTTTTTCCTCTGACATTTTTATTGCAGAGATACGCAACGAAGGGCACAAAGAGACACTGTGGATGCATTAACAGTAATCATGCTGTCAGGACCAGGCTTGTGCTGCCCACGCTGTAATTCTCTTAGTGCATAATAAAAGAAAAGGGGGGCAACAAAAGCACTCACCATTTTCTTCTTTTGCTTGGAGCAATCTTTGTACACAAAAACGATGGCAGTCTTGAAAACTGAAAAAGAAAAGCAGAAAGGCATTAGACCTAGGTATTCAAAATGTATTTCAGAATTTAACAGAATTCTTCTTCAGTTTGGTGCTTTGGGCTCCATGTCCATATTGTAAGCATCTTTTTAGTTTGACATTTAAAGGGCAGAAATCTTCTACAATACGATGACCCAGGACAATGAGTAACCCACAATTTCAGTTTTCCAAACTATGCATTTGCAGGAAGTCTGTTAAAGCTAATAAAAGCAACACTTAATGCCATAGATTGATACTGAGATTTTAGTTGCAGTAAAACATTTGAATTATACAAACGTATTTAAAAGTGTATGACTTAAAAAAGGAGTTCCTGAGAGACCAGGATTTCAAATGTGAAGAAGACAGGCCGGTTCCGGCTCTGGCATAGTGAGAACGCGATGGTATCCAAGCACTATAGTGAAAAGAACCATAAAAGAACTATAGAAAAAAGGTAGTTTTTACTGTCATTATTGCATTCTGTTGTTCTGCACAATTAGTGTGACTTGAACACTCCTTGTAGAATCACGTTGCTACTGTACTTACATGCCCTTGTTTTTTCATTATTATTATCATTATTATCCAACAAGAAATTTTCTGCTGAACTTAACTTTAGGGGATATTAAAAATCAAATGGCTATTTTAGCTATTAAGCTATCTAAGCTCTTTTAGCTACTGACTAACATTAATGCTAGGCAAATGCTTGAGTAAAACTGTGAGCTACAGTCATATGCATACATATACAAATATAATATTGTATAAAACATAATGTAATTAGTTGACTTCAGCTAAACCATCTGTTTAACACTGAATTGAAACTAAATTAACACTAATTAATCCATGCTGGCAAAATGACAACATCTTTATGGACTTATGGACTATGTCTATCATGTTATTTTGTCCATCAACGTATAAAAATAGTCATGGTCATTGTTGTTGTTCTTCAAAACAATATTTGAACAATTTATAGGTTGCTTTAAATTTTAAACAAGGCATCTTCCAGAAAGGTAATTTTGTAGAGGTTGCTTACAGCTTGGCTTACAGGTAAGTGTAAAGATCAGGTTATGCAGCTGATCGCAACTCCAGTCTTGGAGGACCATCTGCCCTGCATACTGTAGTGTTTTTTTTTCTTTTCCAGCACTTCCAGCACACCTGATTTAACTAATCAGCATTGAATCGGGTGTGGTAGAGCAGGACAAACACTAAAGTGAGCAGGGCAGGTGTTGAGAACCAGTTAGGTAATGAATAAAAGAAAAGATGCTGTTCCAGGAAACAGTGTACCACATATTCAGGTTTCCATTCACAAGTACACATAGATATAAAGACACGCTTACCAAAAGCAGCAAGCTCTGGGTCTTTCTTTCCCTTCATCAGAGATGATGGAGGATTGATCCAAACCACAGTGGCATGCAGTAATAGGTCACCCATAGACAAATCAGCCACCTAGCAGACATTGCAAGATACTGGGGTTGAAGAGCCGACATGAAAGAAGTAGTCTGTACTAGAATGCATATGTGAATTTTTACGTATGAACTCTTAGTTTACTTCAAATTTGTGTTATGAACTATTCTGTCACCTCTTTCTTGTCTGTACTCTGCTCACTGATGAGTTGGTCAAACACAGCTCCATACTCCTCATGAATCTTCTGCATCTCATTGATGTGACTTGCCACTTTGTTCATCGCCTTCATTGCAACTTTATGTGGTGAAAAACAAAAGCAATATAGTCAGACTATAAAAGAATACCTAATATTCCATCGAACTTAACCATGGCGCATTTATCTATCTGCTATAGAAACATCAACATGCTCGTCACAAAATTTTTAACATCCTACATCACGTATATAAATACTGTAACAAATATGTGACAATATTATGTAACATTATTATTGCTTTCACTTACTTTTTCACTGTAGATTGGATAGTGTATAAACAATAATACATAACTTTATCTTCAAATATGCACATTATGGCACTCTTAGAGTACATGTTATATATATTGTTGACCGGTTTATATACTCTATGCTGTTTATATGCTGTTTATATACTTTTGTAATCTGTTGTACTGTATGTTGGGTATTTCTTGATTCCAGAGAAAGTCAAGTGATTGGATTTTGAATTCGGAACAAACCTTGTGAGTGTAGTCTAGACAGGCAGCTTGAATGTTGTGTTTAGTGGAACCATTTGAGCAATCACATACAGGTTGCACCGTATTCATAATGCATATTGCATATGGTCCAACTTTACACCATTAACTGTAAGACGTGCCATTTTCTGTACTTACCATTGAGATGGTAATGTTCCTCACTCTCAGTGTCAGTGAGGCAGTAGAGCTCTCTGAGCAGCAGAGGGTATTTCAATACTCTCTGGATTGGCTTGATCAGGTAGGACTCCAGAGTGGACGAGTGTTGCTGCCTTGGGTTTCTCTTGGCAAGGAATGCCTTAAAGTCAGGATCTGTCTTGGCTATATTCACCCAGATAAAGGGAAGAAATGATTGTTAGACACTTTGGACACAAGAGGACAGAGATAAAAACCATCATCTCAGATTCCAAGAACAGTAAGAAAGATATTCTTGCTTTCTGACTGATGCACTGACACACATATGTTCTCAGTTCAACAGTGAAGCAAAGATATTAAGATACTGCACTTTTTAATTATCCTTTTCATTTCAGAGAAACCTCTGGAGTGGGGGGGGGGGTGAGGTGGTTGCTGAACACCTGGCTGAACAATTTTCCTTGCTATTCTTTTGCTACCCTGAAAAACTATACCATTGGCAATTCCCTCCCACTGGCAACCTCTTCGCCATTGCATAAGAACAACTAACCAGGCTGAAGGCAACGTGCCTTTTTGTGGGACAAACAAAGTCAGCCATCACATCTGTTTGAACTGTTTGTCATGCAAATTCAGAGGACAGCTAAACACACAAGAACCTACATCCTTATTTGTATACACAGGCTCGCACATGCCCAGAGGTATTATACAGAATAATGGGGCAGTAACATGTTTCCTGCCCAGATAGCTTGACCAATTATTCTGACCTCCAGACTAAAGTTTCAATTAATGCAAAAACAATCAGATTTTCTGGCACAATGATCGAAAAAATTTAAAAGGAAATCAGGTGTTGACAGGGTTTACCTTTGGTAAGGACTTTAGGGACTTTTGTGTGGCTGGCACAGAAAGCACTGTAAATTTTGAAGCGGTCTGCATAGTAGAGGAAGGAGCCACCAAGAGAGAACAACACTTTCTGCGGAGCAAGAGGAAGAAAATTTACTATAAAAAAACATTATCAAAAAAACAATTACATTGGAAATAATTTGATGTTTGACAGTAGTACCTTGAACTGATCGACTCTCTCAAGCTTGTCTAAATCTGGGACCAATCTTGTTCCATCTTCCAGAGTCTTCAGAAACTCCACTTGAAACTCAACCATCTCTGGCAAGTTCCCAAAAAGCACATCCAGCTGAACACACAGACACACACACACATCAGCATCCAGCTCTGACCTTCATGCCGTTGCCCTTTATAATGAAGTCATTTAACATGCAATAAGATCGACCTTATATATGTTTGCTTCCATATATTTTTTTAAGGTTACATCTTATTTAAGAACAGAAGGTGTTATATCATGTTATAGAAATGACTCAGTCACATCATATGAGTACAAAATACGGTTTCAGGTCAGTTTTGGCACCCACCTCATCCTGTGACAGGAAATTTTCCTTCTGCAGAGGGGTCAGATATCTCTCTATCAGGAAATGTAGGTCCTATGAAAAGACAAAGTAACAAGAATTAGTGATTTCAGATGTTAACCGAACTACTGTAGAATGTAGCTGTTTTTGCCAACAACCACAAAATGAATTAATCCATATACACAATATGTACAGTAGATGCGCCACACACATCAAACCAATACATTCCAGTTATCCAAGCAATGCAGGTGTTCGTCTATTAAATGTTCATCTTACTTTCACATGTGTCTTACCTTCACGTAGGTGCGCTCTGTGTCCACCAGCTCATTTATAACCTTGCGCAGTTTGTCAGCATCGGAGAGCTGGCGCTGGGTGGAAGGTACAGGCACTGGCGAGATAGGGCTGGGTGCACATGACGAGGATGAGGACGAGGAAGAGGATGCAACTGGCTCAGTAGGATTCATGTCATGAAGGCTGCGGCAGAATGCAGTCATTTGTTCTGTACTCTGAAAAGTGAACAAGAAAGGAGAAACCCCAGTTAGATACAATGCACGGGATGCATTCCACGAGGGTCACTCTTTACTTATCGAGCGACGTCTTTAATTGATCGAATGCATTTACTTTAAATTATAAAGACAAGTATTTATAACGAAGACAACTACTCTAATAGAGGCAATGTACAGTATAAATACATGCTGGTCAATAGATGACAAATGTTAGTAGCATTATATTGTTATTTCTAATATAAACTCCAAGCAGGTAACAAGGTACAGTAAACGTTTAAACATACTGTAACTAGTGAGCTTGACATTGTAACTTAACTCAATTCCAAACATCAGACATGAATGCAAAGTGAAATATAGCCTATACACCTTGTGCTTGTGTTTTAAGGACATGCATTAATGGTATGGAACAGAGCGTTTAGATACTGTATATGTCAATTTTGTACAAATTGCTTCTCAAACAGCTAGAAATCCATTATTCTATGTTTTATTGGTTAGTTCTTCAATGACAAGTTCATATTTTGCATTCATTTCTGATAAAACATGGAACCCAAATGCGACACTCATAAACATTTCTTTAAGGACAATAATTCCCACTGTTGAGAAAACCAAATGAAATTTTCTCCTAATTTGGTCATTTTGCCAATTCTCACCATTACATAGGCTTTCCCTTATCCTACAACAACTACTAACCAGTAAAACCATGCTTCCTCTGAAACTGGGGTCAGATTATGTTTCTTACATTTCGTTTCTTTCCACTGTCGGTTCGTATCACTCGATTTGACGAGAAATGAGAGAAATGGCATCCCTATCAGCCAGACCACATGTCCAATTTTTTTTTGCTCTGTTGGAGAGCAGGCGGTTGTGGCAGCACTGGGATTTCCCAAAGGCCTCTTTTGCGCCACTTGTGCCATTGAGCAAGTAGCGTAACCCTTAAATGCTGAACTCTGATAACTATTTTTATTCACTAATAAAATGTAAGCTGTTTTGGATATAGAAAGCATATACATGTTTGACTCAGAACAGGGGTTAAAAATAAATGTCATGGCTATCTTATAAATGTAAGAGTATGGGTGAAGTGGTGTATTTTTATAACTGATGTGCGGTTTTGTGTACAATTTGCTGCAGGTAGGTCAAAGACAAATGTGGACTAGCAGGCTTGACCAGCTACAGTTTAGCTTAATAGATGCATATGTACACACACATAAATGAACAAAGATACTGCTGACACCATTTAATTATGGTAAATGATCTGAAATTACCATAAGCCAGAAAACTTCACTAATAACATGAAAACATTAGCAGGTCAAAAAGTAGGAAGTGAACATAATACTGCGTTGAAACGGTGGTAGTATAAGATTTATGGCAAATAACCTTTTCCTCTAGCTAAAGCAATAATGATTTCCCCTGTTGAAAAAAGTAGTAGAGTATACTGTAGACGGTAAATTGACATGCGGATTAAAGATGGTTAGATTAGGTTATCTAGAGCATTTACACAGACACTGAAACAGAATACGTCATCCTTTACACACACGCACGCACGCACACACGCATGCACAAACAAACACACACATGCGCACACATGTTCTCTCTCACACACACACACACACACACACACACACACACACACACACACACACACACACACACACACACACAGAAACTAATAACTAACCTACAAAGTTAAGGCTGAGAACAAAGCAAATGGTCAACGAAACTGTACAGTACATTATATTCATTGGCTATGCAGCGTGTAAATCTGCCTTAACATGCAAAATACTTTTGAGAATTACTGCTCTGAAGAATTTTCCTCTGGGACATGTAAAAGAAAGAGTTAGGAGAATAACCTTATTCAACCCAAGCACGCACGCGCACACACACACACACACACACACACACACGCACGCACGCACGTGTGTGTGTGCGTGTGTGTGTGTGTAAAGACTTACTGTAAATGTAACCTGGCATACTGACAAATGTCATACAGATTTAATTATACCATTAACATATGAAATGCCACATGACTATCATGTAAAACGCACAAGATTCGAATTCCTTAAAGATCACAAAACATAGCACTGATGTTGTGATAAAACATAACACAATTTCATAATGCAATGCAAAGTCATTAAAAATACAGTATTCTGTAATAACGCTCACATCTGTGCAGCCTAATATCCACACACAAAATGAAGATTTATTACACCAATTTATGAAACATTTCTAACTCACTACTAGGATATGACGCAATAGTCAGGCCCCATCCAAGCCATCAGCATTTATTCATCCGGACTATGAGCAGAGCTGGAACGGATCCATGAGGACAGCAGGAGGAAAGGGCAGATGTGGCTGCCAGCCACAGTGTGACCTCTCCTCTAACACACAGAGACAGACTGACAGCCCATCACTGTCTTCTCTAAACTGCTCAGACAGCCAACGAACGATGAGTAAGAACAAAGGAAAAGCTGACAAAAAGGGCTGACAGATCTTTCAGAACTACAGCAAGTGATTATAAATTGTACTCCGAGATAGAGATCAAGACTAGAAAACACACTGACATGTGAAAAGAAAAGTCTGATTTTTCCAGCCATAGACTCTGCAAGAGTGATTACGTAACATTCCCCACATCACAAACACACGTTCAATCATGTACATGCACACGCACATACACACACACACACACACACACACAGGTTGGCTTACCAGCTGCAGCATGTCATACACAGACTCAGAGGAACGCTTGGAGCTCCTGTTCCTCCAAAGCACAGACATGCTAATCGAACCCTTTATGAGGAGGCCACGACAGAATGACCCTTCAAAGAAGGACCAAACCCAGCTTCACCTTGAGCTGCTCAGACAGACAAGACAGACTCACTGCACTGAAGAGACCAGAAACCCTGCCTCCTGGTTTAGTTCAGTATTTTATCAGCCAAACCCTTTCCTCCCTGCATCCCTTCCTCTCTCACTTTGACTGGTCTGTTCTCTGAGTAGATGGTAAAAGTGGTTGCGGTTAAGACAGACAGAGAGAGAGAGAGAGAGAGAGAGAGAGAGAATAATAACAATAATAATCCCATCTGGAGCAGGATGAGAAAGACAGGAGGGGAGGGGTAACGGCAGGAGAAGCTCAGCAGTGGCATGTCGCTCGTCCCCACTTGCCCAGCAATGTACAGCTTAGTGCGGATAAACACCAATAATACTACTTTCACCACCAACAATACGATCACCAGCTAGAGATTGCTGACAGTGTGCGACCGCGTGATACCTGTTGATTCAGTCGGACTTTTTTTCCTCTCTAAAGAATATGTGTGAACAAACTCCAGTTTAATTGATGTATGTTGCGGGTCATGACATGCTCAAGTACTGCCTTTACAAAAAAGTTATATGAATGTGACCATGTAAAGGTAGATCTGTGTGTGTGTGTGGGGCACAAATGCAGAAGGTTAACAAGGACTCCAACATACAGAAGTGAGAACTTTCAACAAACAACGCTAAAATCCAGAGCTCCTCACTGCAGTGCTGCAAGAACCACCAAGCAGCAGTCACACATACGTTTGCACCTTTGCGTAAAAACATAGAACTGAGAACACTTATTTATCATGTGAAGTAACACGTGAGCTGCGAAATGTAAGAAAACTAAAAAAACAAAAATAAAAATCAATAACGAAGCCAAAACTAATAAAAGTAACGCAAGAATTAAAATGAATTTAAGCCATACCTCCATCCATGCACGTAGTACCAAACAAGCAGAGCAGAAGAAAATGAAAAGGAGAATTAAAAAAAAGGGAGTAGTCAAAAGTATGAGATCAAGAGAGACGCGAGTCCAAACCTGTTCACACAGTCTGGAGCTGCCAAAGTAATCTGAGCTACGACGCGGTCGTGTAGGTGTAGGTTTATATTCCCCTGTTCCCACCTCCTCACTTACACACACACACACACACACACACACACACACACACACACACACACACACACACACACACACACACACACACACACACACACACACACACACACACACACACACACACACACAGCCGAAGACTTAAGAAAGACTCGACTTATCAGGGAAAAGTGACTCATGGGACAGGAAGGCAAACACTTCCCTAGAAAGCAGGGATGTCCTCTTATCACCCACTCCCATGTAAAAACCCTATATTACTAGAACAATGTAGAATAACAGACATGCTGAAAAAACTGACAAAAACAGAAACACACACTTTGCAAGATGTGCAAAGACCACACACAATCAGCACTGATTGACATCATGTTCTTAAAATGTGTCCTCCTTACTTAAACTGCTCCAGACATTAAAGGAACCTTAGCCTGTTTAATCACAAATAATTGCTGCTATAGTGAGAAAGGGAACAAGTATCATGCGTTTTCTTTTTTCAGTTCTGTTTAAACACCAGTTAAACCCACACTGAGGACGGTGATGTCATGATGAAAGCTGATGAAGTAGTCGATGTTTACTGAAGGACGATAAACAGAGTCATAGATGCGGTCTGTAATGAAGGTACAGCGCTTTATGGAAACGTAGAATAATGAATAATTAAAACATTTGTGCCGTAGCTGATTATACAGGTCTGTCATCCACCCAAAATGTGCGAGTGCGACAAACTAGTCATTTAATTCACACATTTTATGTATCAGACATGGTGAAATATAATATAATTCCTCACACCATTCATTTCTGGCTGTGCCACCGTTTATGATTAACAATTTTTTTGCCAATAAATAAATAAATAAATAAATAAATAATGCTGACATGAAGCTGGAAATCAAAAGTGACAGTTGTGAAATTGACTTGACTTTATCAAACCTATCTTTGTTTTCCCCCCATCTTTGTGTTGTATTTAATTGGTCTAGAACTTTAATGACGGCCCTTATCGTCTCATCAGAGGATAAAAAAAATGCATGCAGGCCTTATTCAGTGAGAAAACTAATGAAGTCCTTCTCTTCTTTGTGTGCTAAGCTGTCCTTTTCCTCCGGCACCTGCTTCAATTTATCAGCACAAAGAAATCTGAATTGCAATCGAGCAATTGGGATGAAGGACTAATTTAAAAAGGTGTCCTCCTTCCTTTCCTTCTTTTTTCAATTTTTAGGGGGAAAAAATAATAAAACAGGCACTGGGATGACGGGCATCAGGTGATTTAAAGGGGCCGAGTGCATAAAGCATGGCTGGCCAAAAGTCTTACTTGAATAAGAGCTGAATAGCTGTTAAAGATGTTCATTTGGTTATATAAAAGGAGCCGTGGTTTCAAGCCGTGGTATGAAAAGGAGAAATGAGGGCTAATTACAGACTCTTCACTCTGGAGTGGCACCAGGTGAGAGATACGAGAGACGCTGTGATGGCTTGCAGGCGTACATAAATTACCTACAAAAATCTGTGTTCAGAGTGTGATTCACGTTAGCTAATAAATAATGTATAATAATAATAATAATAATAATAATAATAATAATTGTACTTAGATAGCTGTGCTGGTGGTTTTATTATTATTTTTTTTAATACAAAAAAAGTATTAATTATCAGATAATTTTAATCTTGTTTTAAATTTCAGGAATTCTGTTTGTTATGTCCAGTGCATTTTACAAGCTAATTACTGGTGTAATGATACTTCTTAAGTCAAAAAGGAGAAACGGCACGCACACACACACGCACACGCACACGCACACACACGCACACACACACGCACACAGATGGCGTAGCAATTCCGTGCATGAGTTATTGGGGCTAAACACGAGGCTCAGTAGCAGATGGTGTGTCAGCTCACAGACCAGAGAAATAAAGATTGTTTGTTTCTCCTCTCCGGTCATTACGATGGCAGAACCAGAGATACATAAACAGTAAAGAGAATAAGAAAGATGATGATAAAAAAAAAAGATAAACCAGGATCCAACTTTTGTGTATTCAGTCAAGTCCCTAGAGTGCAAAATTCAACCGCACAGAACGATAAACAGACAAAAAAGCTAAATCAAGCATGTAAACATTACTTTATTATCTATTTCGGTGAGATAAGTGAATGTACAGGGCATTACATCAGATTTAATACCATAATGTGATCTCTGAAGCACTGATTATCTGGAGGAAATGGGAATCAGGAGTAATTGGTTTTGACCTGCAGCAATGGAAAATCAAAATGACAAGCGTGGAGAATGTAGCATGGCCTCCGTACTGACACTGAGGCAAATGCAATGAGTGTGGCTGGTTCATCTTGATTAGAATGAAACCAACAGAGGAAACAAATAGGATCCGTTTTAGCTTTACAGTAATAATTGTAAAAAAAAAAAAAACTAAATCCTATTTTTTTATTCTTTTGTTTTTCATTCAAATGAAAAACAATAGCAAATGATCTTCCATGAACTAACGAACAATATTACATGACCCATACAGATCATCAATCACTAAGTAGCTTAGGTTAAAGATAGCTGTTTGTGCCTGATGAGCTGCCAATGTGGACCTCTGCATGTTCTTTAAAGAAAACAAAAAAAAAGTGTGACGTTAAGGATGCTTTAAACAGTTCAAATGCATTTCTGCATATTACTATAGTTACATCTTCACAAAGAAACAAAAGGAAAAGGGCCTAGAAAACACATCAGCTGGAACATTATGATGCAAAACCTTATGCTAGGTATTGTGTAAGTTCCTCTGGTACCGCCTGGGCACCTCTAGCTCCTTGCAGCATAACTCCACAAGACCTCTGAAGGTGTCCTCTGGTGTCTGGCACCAGGATTTCAATGGTGGATCAGACTTGTTTGTCCAGCATATTCCATAATTGCTTGGTCAGATTGAGATCTGTGGAATTTGGAGCCCAAATCAACAACCTTGAACTCTTTGCCTGCTAAGCCTGATCAGACCTGATGTGCTAGCGTTTGGGTGCCACGGGCATAGGTGAGCCTGTGGGGACCAAGATGAGTGTGTATATATGCGTATGTACAGTATATATAGTTTGGGATCTCTTTACTTCAAATGCCCCAGACATTAAACGAACCTTAGCCTGTTTAATCACAAATTATTGACCGCCTGCTTCTATAGTGAGAAAAGGGAACAAGTATCATGCGTTTTCTTTTTCCAGTTCTGTTTGACTGCCAGCTAAAACCACTCTTGCGTGACGTCATGATTTAAATTAGTCTAAATAGAAGATATAGCAAAAGAACAAGACATGCTGACATTGTCAGAGTTGGAAATAATCATTTTGATGGAAATAATGAATGTGTTCTTCTAACTTCTCCTTCATCGAAAAAACACATTTTGCAGCAATTACAACCCGTCAGACATTCTAGCTGTCAATTTATCAAGATAATCTGATGAGATCTCACGCCATGCTTCCTGGAGCATCTCTCACAAGATTGATTTGCTTGATAGAGTCTTCCTCTGTACCATACGGTCAAGCCGCTCCCACAACAATGGAATAAGGTTCAGATCCAGAGACTGTGCTAGCCTTTTCATTACAGTGAGTGTGTGTGACTGGGTTGGAGGTGGTCAGGCAGTTGAGTTGGTGGGTTGCTGATCGGGGGGTCTGGGGTTTGAGCCCCGCTACACCTGGGTCACCCCTGTTGGGTTCTTGGGCAAGACTCTTAACCCTACACCCCATACAACTCAGCCAATGCATGAAATAACAGAAAAAATTAGAAATATGAGAGTTACAAAAGGAAGGGAATCCAGATCAGATGATCTGATGTGATAACCCCTAAGATGAAAGGGACAAAGCCTAGGAAAAAAATTGCCCATGACCTGACTGACGTCGCTACAGGATATTACACTAATGCATCATTATTCAAGTTCACTGCATACCCATGTCTGTGCAATCCCATCCTTCTGATGCTGCCTATAAAGCAAATGTGATCTTTTGGGATGACATGACAAAACAAAACACTATACAATGGATTTATACACAACCAAAAACTCCAATGCAGTGATACCCATGAGCTCAGTACACTGTATGCCAGATAATGCGTCGTGTAAGTTAAACCTTACAGAAATATTACCAGCAATGGTCTGAACAATTGTTCACTGCAGTACAACCTGTGCCCAAATAAGAAAAAGGTGTCATTTATGAAGTGAAACAGGAGCTGGCTTCTTTGTGCCTTGGTCAGTGAGCTAATAGAAAAGGAAAGGCGGTAAAAAAAAAGCCGTAACCAGACAAATGAAAACTAAACCACAGGCCCTGCAGCCAACATGGAGACGTGCTGAAGTCAGGGACACGGTGACGCACAGCTCTATGTTTCCGTGCACCCACTGCAACGTTATACAAATATGAATATAATATGTACACTGAACAGATGAATTGTCCTAAATACACATACATAAAATATGAACATTAGATGGATGGATTGTTTTTTTTACATTCAAACCAAGCTTTGAAAAACAGCTTGTGGAGACTGGAGGGTTGCCAGGCTTCAGCAAAATTCCCACCCCAAACACAACTGCACCTCAAAATCGTTGACACTATCCAGAGATGGTTTTAAAAAATTCTGAAAAATTTGGTTTAAAAACAAATATATTTTATGTTGAACCTGGCAACCCTACATGCAGTTCAAGTAAAATAAAGCCCCAAACAAATACAGATATAGGCGAATGGTGTTGGGTTACACCCTTAATCCACATGGGACAGCATCAAATAACTCAGTGTTTGTGTGAAGTATTGCTCCAAAGATTTGATCCCGATCATTTTAAGAAACTATAGACATAACTTGATATGTTGTGTTCTTGTATTGTGCTGTGCAGTACACAAACTCATACAACATATCCTATCCACCAATCTGACATCCGATCTAAAACACACTGACCCCTGTTTAATGATTTAAGTTATAAGTGCACAGATCACTCTGAGGCCTGTGTTTACAAGCTTTATATCATAGCTGCTCTGTCTTACCTTGTGTTCAGAGTCAGTTTCCAGCTCTGCCACTGACACATCCACTGTATCCTCCACAGGTAAAAGGACACTTTCTTGCACATCTTCCGTATCCGGGCTTTCAAGCACAATTCCAGAGGCCTCATCAAGAATGTCCTCTAGAGGGGGCAGGAGATCAAAGCAAGGTGATGAGAACAGTCAATGAAAGAGGAAAGATCAAAAAGTTGAACATGATTAGGTGTAGAATTCCGAAATTCTACAATACCAGAATTTGAATTCCGTCCAAATGTTTATCAGTTTTTAAGCATAGGCAATTTGAATTGGTAATTGTATACTTGAACAGTTATCAGTGAAATCTCTAACTTGATTTTCTTATATACCCACACTTATTCCACTATCTCTATCATGTTCAAGTTGTTTGCATATATAAAATATAAATAATGTTATATAGGTTTTATTGTTACTTTGTTATTCAGGAAATGAAATACAGAACAGTGCAATAGTCTTGAGCCAACCCTCTATTCTTCATATTTTGCTTTCGAATAGTAAAACTTTCCTGTATCAAATGTCCTTGTATTTTAATGTAGTCTTGAGGAATAGTTCTCCAGGCTTCATTGAGAACTTTTTTAGCTCTCATTTTGGGCAAGGTTTTGGCTCTCATCAGTTTCAAATGATTTTCTGTTTTTTTAAGCTACACAGAGTGACATGAAAGATTCAAGCTTTTAAAAAAATCCCATCTAACTTCAGCCAAGAACCAGTGAGAAACAGGTGCAGACGAAGTCAGATGATCAAGCTGACGATCAGTAGACTGGTGATGCCGAATGCTGAGTGATTGGAACAGACGAGAGGGGAAATGAGGTTGCTGATGAGGTTGTTACTTAAATCACCAATTTCCTCTGGATACACCCGGTGTCCTATATATATTCTATATATATATATATATATATATATATATATATATATATATATATATATATATATATATATATATGTATGTGTGTGTGTGTGTGTGAATATATATATATATATATATATATATATATATATATATATATATATATATATATATATATATATATATAACGAGTGACTGAGATAATCTGTACGCACTTTGCAGCCTGTTGCAGAATTTCTTTTTCCAATTTCTTTAATTTAATCTACAAAATTTAGTATGAAGCACTGAGGGGTGGATCAAAACCTTATTATACACAGTATTATATGTGTAACAACAAATGTAGGCTAACATTACTACTGACCATCTTCTATAACGTTTTAATTAATTTGATTTGTATTTTAATCATTTGTCTTTGTCTGGTGGTGTTTATTACATTTTGAATTTATTATTAACCTAAAAAAATAATTAATAATAATAATAATAATAATAATAATAATAATAAAGCATTACAATAATACATTGAATTTATTGATTATTTTTAAGCTCTATTTTATACTGTGCTGTAATTGGCAGCTGTAAAATAAATGCATTTTCTTTTATGGAATTAAAATTCATTAGTGAACTGAATAAATAATAAAAATGAGTAAAGCAACTGTCTGCTTGGTTGCGATGGTAAGGTATCCAAAACACCATCTTTACTAAAACGTACTTTTAATTGTGTTTACATTGTGTTAATAATTGTACCTTGGCTCTGGGAGAAGATGTCTGTGTAAAGATTGTGTTGTGCGTTGGAGCGGCGGGGAAGCAGGGGACATCGCTGGTATGGCTTAGACGAGGGTACAGCACTGACAGTGAGTGTGAGAGAAGGCTGAGCAAATGCTGAATTCAGGTCTGACAGCTCCAGCACACTTGCCTCTTTATCATTCAGCTTCAGGATCTCATCACCAGATCTCAGTCCTGTAGAAAAACTGCCTTTTAAAAACTGTGAAGGAATTGCTAACAATGAAAAAGAGTTATAGCATATGTTTTCGTGGGAAACATAGTCAATTTTATTTATTTATATAGCGCTTTTAACAATTGACATTGTCGCAAAGCAGCTTTACACAATAAAAGAAGTAAGTTTGTATGCAATGTGTATGAATCAAAATGATAAGATTGTCCCTGATGAGCAAGCCGAGGGCGACGGTGGCAAGGAAAAACTCCCTGAGATGGTAATAGGAAGAAACCTTGAGAGGAACCAGACTCAACAGGGAACCCATCCTCATCTGGGTGATGACGGATAGCAGGGATTGATCAGCATAATAATGTGTACTGGAAGTTCAGTATAACAGGAGATGTGTTTAAAATTAAAATTAAAAGGAGTCCAGTTTGTTCCTGGAGGCTCAAGGTAGACTGTAGGAGATTCCAGTCCTGAGCTATCGAACAACTGAAGTCACAGGTCCCCAGAGCATCAATCGATGACAGGACAGTCTTCATGGAAACCATCCCCAGCCACCACACGAATCCAGGCAGACCACACGGGGCATCCATGCGACGAGATCTCCAACCAGAAGCAGGACTCCAGGACGGGTTAGACGGGTCCAGAGGGCAGAGGGGTCTGGATCACTCAGGAGTGACATGTATAGACATACTGTACTACTAGGTGATTCTATAGGATGTGTAAAAAAAAAAGTTGGATATAGTGTCCCAAGGACAAAAAATAACTGTTTTGTTCTGTATTCTCACTGCTTATGATTTTTTTAAATATACATTCGTTGAACAATAAGAGAAACAAATAGTTGCCTCTGCTACACCCTCCAGCTGATTTCCATTCTCATGATTATCAATTAGCAGCGTAAGAGCTGCCCAGTCGGCATCTGATTTGGCATAATTACACCACCACTCATCACAGTAGCACATGACTGCCACTCTAATTGTTTATTGATGCTCGTGGCCAACTCAAAGACATTCAACAATGCAGCCTGGAGCTGGGGATGAGGTTACACAAGGTAGGTAGAGTGTGTCTAATATAATAGAAAAGATTTTGATATTATCACATCAAAGTTATTATTATTTTCCAACAGTGTTTTATTCATCTTAATTTTTGAGTACAATTTTAAAATTATCAATGAATGACATACTTTCAACCATTTTTACTTAGATTTAACACTGGCAATGAGATACTTTATGTCATGTGATCACTTATGTAAAAGTTTGCTAATTGCAATGTGTCAAGATGTCAGCATTCAATTCAAAATGGCCACCAGACAATGTTTGGATCATAATTGAAAGCTAGGCTTGAACCCGGACCCTTCAATCACCAAACCAGAGTCCCAACCAGTCGGTTGGGAGTCGGGTTTCCACTTTGCAAGGGTATTAACCTGATGCCCATATAAGCGTAACATGGGGAAGCGGGACCCAGTGGCGTAAAGGGTGCTTGGTGAGAACAGTGAAGAGTATTCGGTTTAGTATAAGGTGGGAAATTTCAGCAAGATGTTTTCAAGGGGAAGTATTGTTTTTCACATTAAGCAGTATTAACTTTGATTTTCAATTGCATTTTCGATTGAATGCCTGTCTCAGTGACATTTTACCAACTAGGAAACTGTGCTGTAATTTGCAGCTGTAAAATAAATGCATTTTCTTTTATGGAATTAAAATGAATTATTTAATTAGTGTAAAGTGGGATTACATGTCCCTGCGCCCTGGTGTACAGCATATACTCACTGTCCACATTATTATGTACATCTGCCCATTTTTGCAGTTATCTAGTCAACTGTGACATGGTTGTTGGTTCAACTGTCAAGTGTTGGTGAATCTGTGCTCATGATCACCTCTGATTATTATTCTTGTCTAACAGAGTTAAACCTGATGTAGTCTTTATTCCATCCACCACAAGAGTTGATATTTTGCGCATTCTGAAATGCTTCAGTGCTTCTCATGTTCGTATTTAAGTTCCTGAAGACTTCCTGCCAGCTTAATCCAGTCTGGTCATTCTCCACTGAGCTCTCTAATCAGCAAGGTGTTTTGCCTGAAGACAATTCTGTATAAACTTTAGAGAAGATTTTGTATGAGAGTTCCAGGAGATCAGCAGTTTCAGCAAATTTAATATGAACTTTTGAATTTCTTGATCGTATCAGTATGATTTTATGCATTGTGCTGCTGCCGCATGATTGGCTGATTGACAGTTGCATAAACGCCCCGCGTGTTTCTAATAAAGTGGTAAGGATATATAATACATGTATACATTGCTTATAAACATTACAAAGGCCTAATGTAAGTACAATACACTTAAAAATGTGCTGCTATCTAACGTAGCTAGTCTTTTTTTTTTTTTTTTTTTTGTGGGTGATCATTTTTGAGTCACCTTCCACACACAGGACATTGCAAGCATGCATGCATGCACACACAGACATAGCATAAAGTGTGACCCATTTGGATGTAAAGCAAACCATCGCTAGTGGATTAATGAAAAAGGTCAGCATGACGTCATGGAAAAAGGAATGCCAGTGTGTCCAGACTGGACTGACTTAAAAGCACAACCTCCGGGCAACATGAAACAGTGCTATATCTTCCATGCTCATTCGTCTCAGACTGCATGTGGCTTTCATTTCATTTTCAGTATAGTTTGAGTTTGGGCCACAAGCTCCACAGACAGGCTTTGTACTCCAGTGACAAATATTGTCTATTTGGCCTTGTGGTGATTGTCCAGGTATAAGCGATTTTCTACTCTAATACTAAGGAATAGCTGGGTGACAAGACTAATTAGTGAAAATTAAAGCCTAGACCACGCACATGCACATCTTTTACATGAATAAACTGGTTTTAAAACCAGTCTTAAAAGATGCTTTGGTCCCCTTGGTCTGATCAAATTCACATCCTACAGATGCCCAAAAATAGACATATGTGTGACTCTGTTGTCACATGGCCTCTAGTCAAACAGCTATTCTTGATCCCAGTAGCCTTATTACTAATGACACTGATGTGATTACTGTTTTGACCTCTGTTTTAGTATTGTCTAGTTTATTGCTAAGAATTATCCTGCCTCATGTTTCTGAGTATTATCATTTGGTACCATTTGGTATTTGGTCTCAGTCCATCTGCCTCAAGAGATATTACAGTAAATAGAATGGCAGAAAAAGGACTGGAACCTAACATTTTCATTGACCTCCTGATTTCATTCAGTACCAGCATTATTTTTTTTCACGTCAGAACGCGTGACATGGAGATGACATTTGCTAGCATAAAATTGGTTTAACTCGCTGATCCAGTGACATATGAAAGCTGTTAAAACACATTTCCTCCAGCTGAGTGGAGATTCGGGTCAGTCTGTGGTTTTTAAATAGTTTAATATTCCCACAGCCATGTGTCAGCAAAGAGGCCAGGGAAAAGCACTTTATTAGAATATACCAGGTGAGGTTTGAAATATGTCTACTGCAATTACCAAGAACGACTCCAACTTTTCAAAGTAACGTTAATGTTTTATTTGAACTTATAAAACATTAAGGTCCATTTAAAGGTGAGTTGATACAACCAATTAAACTATGCAACTACTTGTAAAAACATCTAAGTTGTAGCTGAATATCTGTTACATTGTATTTAACAATTATATATTTATGATAAGCTTTTATATCTTATTAGAAAGGTTGACTCTTAATACATTTTGATGTCTAGAGTAGTGATTCTCAAAGTGTGATCTGGTATTCATTTAGTTATAGCACTGGAATTCCCAATCCATCAGTATATTATTTATTATTCATCAATTAATCTTCATGCATAGCTCGGTACAGGTCCTTATAAACCTTTTTCATTTATCAATCGAATGAGGTTTAATCCAAGTCTGGGATGCTGATTGTTTTGATGTTTGATAGCCACCAGAAATAGTTTATTTTAATGCAGTTTAAAATAAAAATCTGAGCTTTGTCTATGACAAAATAGTATGTAGAATTGACAAAGTCAAAATGTTCTGGGTATCTGGTAGTCATGTTTGAATGCTGATTTGTTACCACAATTTCTTTACACTTATTTTCTCTTAATATTTTCCAAAAACACAAATGATCCACCAGGTACAGTTTAGTAGCCTTTTTTCTCATAGTGTACAGGACTCTTACAGCAGATGCCTGACTTACATAAAATTACCACCCCTAATCTCACCTTTAGTGAAAGCCATGCCTCCTGCTTTTACAGTTGTAATATGGAGCTGCTGCGTGCCGTCCTCATCCACCACAACAACAGAAAACCCTATGAAGAAGACAGATGGAGAAAAAAAAAATATATATATATATATATATATATATATATATATATATATATATATATATATATATATATATATATATATATATGTCCAAAATGATAAATAGACTACATTACATTCATTAATACAATTATAATGTTACTAATCAGACCTCAATGTGAATAAATGTCTTACCATAGCCAATGGTGCAGGATTCATTTCTGTCAAACTGGATAACTTTGGTCGTTTTGGAACAAATTTCAATCTCTTTGTAAAGCTACAAGAGAAGTATGAATTTGTAAGAGGAAAAAAATGATCTGGATTTCTGTGCGATGGTTATTTTCATTTTTTTTTAATAGAACATACAAAAACCTTATGAAATTAAACACCCTCGACACCTCTTTAGTTAACCACATAGGGAAAATAACAGCAAATTGTTTCCTCAAGCAAGCAAAAACTCCATTATGACTTCTAATAGTTTTATAGAAATAGATAAATGGTAGAAAAGGCAGACACAGATAAATGTTTGCTTTTACTGCTATATCAGGCTCTGTATTATAACATTACTGGCATTCTTTGTTTGAGTCTTCATTTGCTTTATAACAAACACAAACAATATTTGCAACAGAACCAAACCTTCATCAGCTGCAGGTGTTTGTGCAATGGTGCGAATGCAAATATTGTTGCCACATTCTTCCAAGGTTAAAATGACCTTCACATCTCTGTGTGCAAATATATTATGCTTTCATATTTATTAAGGAAATTAACCCAAGCTGTCAGGGTTTAATTTAAGCAATTAAAAAAAATAAATAAATAATTTCCACCTTTGAAACACCATGGACTGAATGGAGCTCTCAATAGAACTCTCTAATAGAAAAGCATGGATTTTAGAAAATAATAGTAGGGCCTCTAGCATCAATATTCAGTCCATGATTAATGCTGTAACAACTCACCAGGTCCCAGAGTTCCTCCTCAGGCTTAGGGACATAAAATTGCACTTGATTGTCGATTAGGAACTTCAGCCGGAGATAGTGCTTGGAGCGATCCAGACTGTTGGCCTGGGAAGAGAAAAGGGAAAACAAATACATGATTGGCATCCACATTATGATTGATGAGGTCATACATAATGGAGCAAAGCTGATGTAGCAAAAGACATCATGAAGCACTGGGTAATGCTTTTGAGGCCAGGAAAGCATATAATAGTCCAAAAGGTCATGAGTGAATGCCCTAGATTAGTTAATTTCCTCCAGTTAATTTGCAAACAGCAGAGGCAAACATACATGGAGCATTCAGCACATAACTCAACTTACATTTTGAACATTATAAAGCAACCATTGTGATGAGAAGCTTTATTTTAAAAAGGATCACCATTCTGAACCATTGGAACTTGATATAAACATATATCTCTAAGCACCCTCCATCCATCGAGGAACCTCTGTAGTCCAACTAGGGACTGTGGAGGCCAAGGGTGATTACCATTGTATTTATTTCCATTTTACAACCCTGGTACGTAGGACCTACGTACAACAATCTCACCTGCATTCACATTTGGGAAATCCAATTTGCCAAATCTGCATGTCTTTGGACTGTGGGAGGAAACAGAAGTACCCGGAGGAAACCCACCAAACACAGGGAGAACATGCAAACTCCATGCACACAGACTCCTCGGACATGCAAGACACTAGTGCTAGCCACTAAACCAGCTTCCAAGTTCTCTAGATATGGTTAAATCCCATAAATAGTTTTTTCCCCTGGTATAAAGAAATGTCTGGCCAATTGTATCATAAACCCATTACTTATAAAACCAGGGGGAAAAGTCCCATACTGTATTCCATTACGTTATTTGAGAAAAAGCCATTTTTAGGATTTAATAGGTCTGCATACCAACATCACAATATGACTTATTTAAAATTCTATTTCTTTTCACATCTTTTAAAGATGTGATGTACACGTGGATATGTATACATACTAAATGGGATATGTATACATACTAAACATTTCAAGTTCTATTAGCAGAATTTGTGTATCAAAGATGCAAACAACCATTGAGCACATTATCAGCTTACAGAGTGAAGGTAAGTATTGATCATTGTTTTATTTTTTTTACGTATTGTTTAGGATTAAGTTCTCTAATCTCTGATTTGCCTTCCTTTATTTACAATAACCTATGCCACATAATTGGGATTACTTTCTATAACAGCACTTAGGCATTGAGAGTTTATCCCTGGTTTGGGCAAATGTACTGGAATGTGAGATTTGGCAACTTTATGATAATTATAGGCCATAACCTTTGGAGCCTGTTTTCAAAAAGCAACCCAGTGAAAAATACCTAAAAGAATGTGGTGTGGGTAACAATTTAGACACCCATTGGAACCTGTTCAATGATATTTACACATTATTACTAGGATTGCGTTGCCTCCGGGAAACTAGACTGCAGTCTGACATGTAGTTTATACTGTAGTGTAACTATTGGATAATACTTACCTTGATATTCAGGAAACACTTATTACAGTCAGAAAATGAGGTATTTACACTGCTTGATGTATTATATGTATTATGCTGATTAAATTTTACCTTGCGCTTTATCATTCATAACTAAAAGCTATATATATATATATATATAGTGTGTTATTCAGATGGACAGATGGATTATTATAGTTCAAATAAAGTTTTAGTGAAAATATGACAGCTATTATGATCGACATACCGTATGATTGTTTCGAGGTAGAGAGAGAATGCAGTTAAAAAAAGAACGTGTATATATGATAGCTTTGAAGTTATACCCTCAGGCCAGTGCTGACCTTAAAGTTTGTGAATGTGTGTACATGTACGCTTGAGTGTTCACCTTGCACACTGATTCCAAGGCTTCCAGGGTCGTCTCTCCTGGCTGTATTATTACTAGGATAGCCTGATCATTGGGCAAAATGACCCAAGATGGCGTGAGGTATTCAGGAACCCAAACATCACTGTCGGCTACATGCTGAGGAAGGCTCCTCATGGATCCTCTCTGATCCTTGCAAAAAGCAAACAACAAAAGAAATTCAAATACTGGTACGATTTTAACGTGCTCGTCAGACTGACACACAGCTGCGTATTCAAATGGTAAATCCAAAGAGAATATAAATGAACAATGAACTAATGAACAATAGTTAGCAGTGACAATCCTTCCTATTCAACACACACACACACACACACACACACATTTGGTTTCATCATGCCTGTGCTGTTTTAAACATGTGCTTTATTTAGCCATATCACAGTTAAACAGAGCTGTCTAAATGAATATAAAAGAAATGCATCAAACCAGATCTGTATCTAATTCCAGCTAATTTGCTGGATCCAATTAACTTGGCATCCAACCATGACATTATCTGATCTCTTTTTGTCCCTTAGAGCTGAAGCTTGGCCTGTGGTTGCTAATCATTGGGATGAGATTTGATGAATAGCAGGGCATTATGGTTAAGGTATGGGGCTCCCAGACCTGTCTACAAATCCTTCCCGCTGTCAGCAGGAGCAGACTGCCCAAGTGCTGATATCTTATCATCCCGTATCGGGTGACAGGCTTCACTGTGCCCTTTGCCTCCCAGCAATCTGGCTACAGCATGCCGCTGATGGTGGGCTATGTAATGAATGAGAGTATGAACCCACACACATGGATTAAGGGGAGTGTAAAGGATTGTGGTTGCACACACATGAACACACTAACACACTGCAGGCTGATGAAGCTCAGTGGAAGGCTGATGAAATGGCAACAGTTCAGTCACTGTGAGTTACAAATACAAGCCATTTTTAATTCTTCCGCTGCATCGTGTACAGTATGCATAATCATTCCATTAAATTGTTTCCCTTAAATGCAGAAACAAATTTTCATACTGACAAACACAGGATATTTGTGGTCTTTCAAATGGCTTTCCGTCCCAAACACATTTCACCCACCAATACACAAGCCATCTGTCTCATCCAGCGGCGTTTCGTCGAGTGGGAAAACACTCCCCCATCTTTCCCAGGAGACCCCTAGCAGGAATGCCCAATGAATAGCTAAACTAAGACTGTATACCGCTTTCACTCAGTGTACCACTTTCACTCCCCGTTCTCCAGCCCTGACTGGGTTTCCAAATAAGTCTTTTTTTTTCTGTCCTAAAAATGTATTCATAAGGAATTCAGTTAATTCAATAATTCACAGAAAAGCTGTATATCCCTTACCAAACGCTCCTTGGCTGGATCACCAAACATTTCCTCCAGACTTTTCTTCACTGGTTCCTCTCCATCCACAAACACCTATAACAGATAGAACAGACAGTGAAGATCACATTTGGGCAGTGTTTATGCACTTGATTTTGCCAAAATCAGTAAGACAGCATGGATCACTGGCTTTACAGACATAGATGCTGTGCACGTCTACTAATGATCTTCCGCTAGCTATAGACACATGTTACCTCATTCAATTACACAAGCATGTACATGTGCAACTCACACTTGAATTCCCATCCCAAATTATACCAGTATAATGTAAGGAAATCCAGTTTGATCTAAAGACCTGGCTAATGCTGGGTCTGCTTTTGCTTTTCTTCTTTGAGGTAGTGTCCAGACCCCACAGTGAGGAAAATCGGCTCTTGCGTTTGCTGGAGGAACGGGACAGGGCGTGCGTCCGTCTCCGTACACCGCTCTCTGTGCGTGCTGCAACCTGAAAGCCACACACAAATGCACAGAAAAACATCGGTTATCCTACAGTACATACAGCCTTTAACTGCATAGGCAGATTCCCCACCAGCATTAGCCCTGACACATGATTACTTAGTTGACTTCAAACTTCAAAATCTCACCAAAAAAATCTGCTGACATAAACAGCACCAGGCTTATCTTCCCCACAGTTTACATTTCTTAGGAATAGTGATAATGTAACATGCCGACACCTCAGCAAGTCCTAAACCTCTGATAGGATTTCAAATATATCTCCTGCTGCATATATAGGTCACAGCATAGCCACAATGTCCTGGCACCCATATTCACCTCATGTGGAGGCTGAGAATCTGCATGGCATTTCTGGGTTACTTCAGATTGGGACTAAGCTTCACAACAAAGCTGTAACTCTCAGCAAAGATGAGAACATAAATCCTGCATGTCATTAGTAAAGCACTAAATCACTTAGAAAATATGATTGCAACTCTCGTTTGAAGGAAAGTGCAATCGCTGATGGGCCGCTGCACCGAAGACTTCATTCTGGTAGAAGGGGGTTTATTACTATGCAGTTTTTATGCTGAAGACTGAGAGAATGAGTTCTTTTAAAAAGACACGTTATGCGTCTTTAATCTTGTTAAACGCTCACAAAGCATATATTACACGGAGCAAAGTCCCTACAAGCCAAAACAAAGTCAATTACTGACTCATCACTGCAGCTTTCCTTTAGGAGAAAAAATCTCTTTGTCAGCTGAAAACTGTAATCAATTCCTCATTGAAGTCCCTTCTCACAGAAGGGAAGAACAATGCTGACAGAATCCTGTAGCTTCAACTTTATTCCCCAAGCAGGTACTTCAGGAGAAGTTTTTTTTCTTCTTTTTTTGTTTCGTATTGCGATTCTGCACAGTAATGCCAGAAGTGTGGGAAGATGGCGGAGTCCTGCAGTGCTGCATGCGGTAAGAACAGAGTGCACAGGTGGATTGTTCCATACATTTTTTTTTTTTTTACTTGAGAGGCATTGCATAAGAAAAATATGACTTAGCAAATTTATCTATGAGTGTGTGTGTGAAACAAAAGAACACTAAAAACATACAGTCATAAGAAACAAGTATTTTGGAATGGCATGCATGTGACAGAGGTATGCTTGCATTTTTGAGTTTGTGGGTGTGGGTGTGTGACTGTGCCGTCAATTATGAAATCATGAAAAGGATTTGAAATGAAAAATAATTATAATAATAATAAGAGTAAGAAAGTAAAGTACATTTTCCAAGTATTAAAAAAATAAGATAAAATAAACAAGTTATTAAATAAAAGACAAAATAGATGCTTACACTATACTTAAGGGACATTTTTATAGGTCTTTTATAAAGACAACAACCTGGCTCTTAACGTCGAAAAGACAAAAGAGATGGTTGTTGACTTCAGGAGGACACGGAGCGATCACTCTCCGCTCAGCATCGACGGCTCTTCTGTGGAGATCGTCAAGAGCACAAAATTCCTGGGCGTCCACCTGGAGGAGAACCTCTCCTGGTTCCTCAACACCAGCTCTCTGCATAAGAAAGCCCAACAACGTCTTTTCTTCCTGAGAAGGCTGAGAAAGACACAGCTTCCACCACCGATCCTCACCACCTTCTATAGAGGAACTATTGAGAGCATCGTGAGCAGCAGCATCACTGTCTGGTTTGGGAATTGTACCATATCAGACCTCAAGACCCTACAGCGGATAGTGAGGACAGCTGAGAAGACCATCGGGGTCTCTCTACCTTCTATCGAAGACATTTACATCACACGCTGCATCCGCAGAGCCACCAGCATTGTGGCTGACCGGACACAACCCTCACACTCACTCTTCACCCTCCTGCCATCTGGAAGCATTGGGGCACTCACATCCAGACTGAGAAACAGTTTTTACCCGCAAGCCATCCGTCTCCTCAACACAAAGAGACTGGACGGATAAACACACACACACACACACACACACACACACACAAATCACTCAGACGAACTAAATAACATCTGGACTGAACTGATAAACACACATGCACAATCACACTGATATACATCCATCTCAATCTGCTCATACCTACCTACCTGTTCTGCTCTTCGCAATTTTTTGCACAATATTTATTTGACTGCTATTTGCACACGATACTCTTGTCAAAATGTAAACTGTTTAGTGCTGCTCTTCCCACTACCTCAACTCATACTTCATCAAAAAAAGTACTGTTATGTGTTACATTGTTGGACATCTGTCATGTACCTCTTTGTTTGCACATTTGCACGTGCACTTTGTCTATTGTGTGTTTTTGTATAGAAATTTGATAGTTCTTTTAGATTAACTTAAAAATGGCCTCCGAGTGGCGCAGTGGTTAAAGCGCTCGCCCTGTCATCCGGAGATCGCTAGTTCGAATCCCGGGTGGTGCTGTAACCTCTCGCAGCCGGAGGTCTAGAGAGAGCTGATTGGCCGAGCTCTCTCAGAGGGGAGGGATGAGAGGTACTTAGTGCTCCCACATTAATCACGGCTCTACAGCCAGTCAGGGGCGTCTGTGAGCTCGCGCAACGGAAGGAGCAGATAGCGCTGTCCTCCGAGTGTGTTACGCCGCCCCCAACGGTGCGCGAGCGAGCAGTTCGAAAAGATGCGGTCGGCTGGTTCGGAGGAAACACGTGATAGTCTTCGGCCCTCCCGGCTGAGTGGTAGTAGTAGCCTTAATGTGGGAGCCCCCTAGTGATGGGGAGGAATTGGACACGACTAAATTAGGGAGAAAATCGGGGAAAAATCCACAAAAAAAAAAGATTAACTTAAAAATGTAAAAATGTGTGTTGTAAATTTATGTTGTTGCATGTATGTAGCACCTTGGTCCTGGAGGAACGTTGTTTCGTTTCACTGTGTACTAACTGTATATGGTTGGAATGACAATAAAAGCCTATACTTGACTTGCTCAATTACAATTTTTGGTTCTGATTGGATTTGCATGTCATGAATGTTCACATTCAAAATTATTACCTGACTCTATTGTGGATGCACCTGTCCTCTAAAACAGCATGCATAGATGTGATTATTTTAGCAAAAATATGCTTGGGATTTTGGATCAGCTTTATTTGTTGAGTTCCAGAAGGAGGAAGAAAGCCAGACAGATCAGTTTAACCGTTTTAGCATCTATTGCTAGCATTACGAGTTATTGGATATACACCCAATTTAGGAACACATATGAAAGTGACTCAGATCTGATCTGAAAACATTAGATTTGTAGGTCCAGACAGCCCTAAAAATCAGATCTGTGTCTCAGATTTTTATAGTAAAAAAATGGATTTGGGTCACTTCAGGCAGGTAATGTGAATGTAGCTTACAGTAGGTATCATGTGCCTTATGTTTTTAGGTAGTGTTACAAAAAAGTTCTTACATTTTTGGTAATGGATTTCTTTTCGTTTTAATTGTGTTTATGGATGGGTGTGGGTGAGTGTGGGTGGATGTGGGAGAGTGTGGGTGTGTACCAGAGCATGGAAGGAAGAGACGGAGAAGATGCCCAGGCGCCCCATGGCCAACTTCGTGGGCCGCGAAGCAAAAGCCAGTAGACGCTTGGGGTTGGGAAGCTCTCCACCCTGCAGGCTGGATAAGTAGCATCGAAAACGAAACAGATCCACATGGAACTGCTCGAGGTTCTGCTCCCACAGGAAAATCTAAGAAAGACAAAATAAGCAGGTGAGGCATAAACTCAGTAAGAACAATAAAGACTACAATACGGTTCAATAGCAAAGATCTATAAGAAACTGCTCCGAGACCTAATAACATTTGCAATTCAAATACATTCAAGCAATAAGTAAAAAAATAAAATAAAATTCAGTGTTTAGACCTAAAAAGGCTCAAAGTAAAGCATTGTTTTTTTATTTCCTAAATTACTGTCATTATGAGATATTTGAAGCTATGCACGTATATATGATTAGGAAGGGAGAGTTCTAGTGGTGAGTTCTGTGGATATGAATGTTATTAATAATATATAATAATAGAGAAGAGTGTTAGGGAGCAAACCGAACACACACACGCACACACACACACACATTATACTGAATCTATTTAAAAATCACGGAGGAGTATACACCTCCATTACTGGAACAACAAAAAACAGAAAACTCTCTCATGTAAAACCCTTCTGCAACCCCCAACCCCCTCCAATCTGCACTCAGGCACAGCAGTTCTCAAAGACACATTGCATACACCAATCTCCCATGCACAATCTATAATGTTCATACATAAATCAAAAACTTTGTGTAAAAACCTACTCAGGAGATTATTCCCAATGAACAATGAAAAAAAACAGTAATCTAAAGGCACATGTAAATATTCATTAAAGCAATAATGCTTTGAAAATACTGAAATTTTTTTTTTAAAATAAATAAACATCTATAAATAGCAGTAAAAAGCATGCAAAGATGAATATTTGGAGGTATGATTGCCTTTTAAAATGCATTAGTAGTTACAGGTCCACCTTGTGCAGTATTAAATAAAAATTGGCTGATTATTTTTTCCAGTTCCAGTCCTTATATCATTCCTTATTTCAGATTTTGCAGGTAATCCCTGAGAGGCTTTGCTCATATTATATAATATATTACCTTCTTTACAGACATAATGCACTAGAATTTTATGGGAAAAAAAGTAATTTTGTTTGTAAATTTACATTAAGAATTCTTTAAGATATTTACGACAAGAATATTAGCACTTGGAAAGAAAATAGGGTGTCTAAGACTTTTTGAACAGTACTATAACCCATAAAAAAGGATTTTGTATAAAACATAAGAATGCACTTTTTCAAATTGGTAATGAATATGTTTCGTGTAAGCTGTACAGGAAGCATGAAACTGTCTCTGCAAAACCAGTGACCTACCTGGAGGAAATTAAAACCAGTAGCAGAAATGCACCTGCATTTCAGCAAACCAGTAATCTTCACCATGTGCACTACATTCCAGTCACAGTTTAAACCAGATGCACATATTCAGGATTGTGCCCTTAGTACAAAGAGCATGAAATTCTTTCAGCAAATCCTTACACACTCGAAGGAGTTTCAGATGTTACAAAATGCCGAACAGAACGTTTACCTTGAGACAGCTAGCCAAAACAATGGAAGCATACAAACCTGTTCTTTAAAATCTGTCTCCATGAAATCAAAACTGTCAGTGATTTGTGTCTCCCTAAATATTTCCCATTTTTAAAACCGTCAGTGGCACAGCAGCCCAAGATCTGAGAAGCTGATTGAACTCACCTGGTCCAGAATGGTCTTCCTCTTTTTACTGTCATTGACAGCTGAGAGCTGCATGTCTCCCATTTTCTTCATCTTCTCATCCATATCAATCTTCTGCTCCAGCTTCTTTATCTCGGCACGCAGGAAGCGCACAGTGTCCTCGCGGTGGTGCTGCCGGGCCACTGCCGTGGCACATGCTGAGTGGATGGCTGTTATCCAGTTCTCCAGCTCTGTCTGTCCTGACGTCTAATCCCAGATACAGCAAAGACAAGAGACTGATATATTATCACACTTGTGAGGGACTATAAACCTACAGGACGTTTGCTGAAAACATGCGTCTTGTTGCAATCAGCATCTGTGTAATATTAGAAATTCTGTATACAAATGCAGTTGTACATCATGAAAACAACTGAGAACTAGATATGCATTCATATATACTGTATGCAACAGCTAGACCTTCAACTGTATGCTTGTAAACAGAGACGTCGGCCATTTACATGGTTCCATTTGATATGACATGAAGAAAAAGACCGTCTTTGTTGCACTCTCTTATTAATGTCATTGTTGAATCAGGCCTGACAGTTTGGCCTTTAAAACTAACTATTCATATTATCTCCCGCACAATGAAATGCCACTAGATTTCCTGCATAATTACCAAGCACATAAAATGATTCAGATGAACACTGACCATTAAGCCTTTTTAATACTACTCCCTTCCTTGCTTGAGGAACCTATAAAGTGCTGAGAATGTATTGCCTAATTTCACCCATAGCTGGAGGTCCATGATCAACTAATGTTGCTGTAAAATACACGTAATAGCTTTCTTATATCAACTGGCATCTGGAAAACCTTACCTGGAAGAGAAAGGCATCGCCTAATGAGTTGCTTAAGCAGAAAACAAAGTCCTTCTTGGGGTGTTCAGGAACAGCCTGGACAATGCTATTTTCAGCCCACACTGCATGCTTGGGAATGCTGTTGTGATCAATTCCTGACCGTCCATCAGTCTCATAGAGGAAAAGTGTGCATCCTGGAACGAGTACACAACAAAAGAGAAGCAATGGTAAAGATATGTTTGATAGCCTAATAGCTAGATTGGTCATGACCATGTGATCGCTTCGTAATCAGTGGTACTTTTTAATTCTTGTTAAAAGCATAAATTTTTTTTTTTTTTAATAAACGCTGCGTGACATTAGATCATCACACATCAGTTGCTGCAAGACAGGCAATGAAAAGCTAATTTGAATATCACGACAGATTTGTTTGGGAATTGCAGTCGGCAGACAGAGACATCACGGAACCTGCAACAGACACTGCATTAAAATTCAAGGGCACGGCTTGGCAGCTAGGTCAAATCTGGTTTGTAATGAGCACTGTATAAATAAATAAATGGAAATCTAAAGGGAAACAAGTATAGAGATTCATCTCCGCCCTCCAACGATAATGAGAAAATGAGCAAAGCAGTGGGAGGGGAGCAGTGATTTGATTTGACATAGGTAGGTAGAGGTGAATTACAGCCCAAGGTCTGGAGAGAATACTTTTATTAGAGTTCATAAGCAAGGACAAGACGGGGCGCCATCCGTCATATTTTTGGAGGCTCTTTTTTTTCCGGAATATTGAATGAAATGTATTCAAAATAGATTTGAGTAGATTTGATCATGTCATCGGTGTGTACATTTTATGCAAAATATGATTTTAAAAACTGTATACTCTACAACAGTGGATCTCCAACCGGGCACTGTCTAGGTGTTGTTCATGCCACGAGGGCCCTGGGGACTGGTTTGAGAACTAGTGCTCTATATTAAAATGTTTCTGGACTACTTTGATTGGCCTAGTCAATCCTGTAATAATAAATCATTGTCAGCAATGTGTCAGGGGTATCAGGGTAGTATTGGCAGGGAAGGTTGTAATCATTTAGTTCAGTACTAAATGTTTTTTTCTACCCTTTCTTTATACATGTAAGTAGTCTACACAGTGTCGTGCACTCTGGTCAGAGATGGAAACTAGTGTGGTAACATTTTTTGGTTTGTGTCAACCCTTTTTTTTTTGTCAGGCTCGTGAACAATGTACACAGATTAGGTAACAAAATTAATGGATCAGGTTTTTTTTTAAAAAGACACTATTTTAAATAGCTAGTTCAACACACAGGCTGGAACAGATGTGCTATGAAATCACAACAGCACAACCCTTCTCCTTTCATCATATGCTTACATTTTCAATTGTGTTGCAAAATCAGCAGAGTCATACCTTGGCATCAGATACACATCAGGCATTCACAATAAGGGCTGACACTTCATTGAACCTACTGTAAAACACAAGCCCTTGTTCATGGACTTTTATATCCTGAACTAGTGTCTGTAACAATCACATTGAAGTGCATAAGAAAGTTATTTTGTTCTTCCAATTCTTCAGTAATACTAAACAATTGTAAATCAAGAGCTGCATACAAAACAGACTACGAAACTGAATGTCACAACATTGGAGACATTACTATTAAGGTAGAATAAATATTGTCAAGTCAAGTCAAGTCAATTTTATTTATATAGCGCTTTTAACAATTGACATTGTCGCAAAGCAGCTTTACACAATATATTGTGAGTTCTTCTGTTCGGGACACAACCTTGAATCTGTCGGATCTGTGTGCATGGAGCTTGCATGTTCTGCCTGTACTTGGTGGGTTTCCTCCGGGTACTCCGGTTTTCTTCCCACAGTCCAAAGACATGACGATTAGGCTAATTGGCGTTCCCAAGTTGCTCGTAGTGTGTGAATGAGAATGTGCATGTGCCTGTGCCGTGTAATGCATTGGCACCCTGTCCAGGGTGTACCCCGCCTCATGCTCTAAGTCTCCTGGGATAGGCTCCAGGCCCCCCGCGACCCTGAATACAAGATAAAGCGGTATAGATGATGAGTGAGTGAGTGAGTGAGTAACTTTCACTGGTATAACATGCATTTCAGTGATGAACTAATTAATTAAAGCTCAGGGGCCATACAGTACACCGTCACCACTGTCTTCCTTTACCAAAAACCCTTCAACACCCCCCTCCAAATGCATGGCTTTAGGCCCCCCCATGACCCCATATACTGGATAAAGTGGTACAGACGATGAATAAGTGAGTGGGAGTGAGAGTACCAAACAGTGCCGACTTTGTGGTGGCAGGCTCGAGCTCTGACCCTACGATCAGTATCCCAGAGCCTCAACTGCCTGAGTTTAGCAGGGCAACCCAAATCAAACAAGTTTCTATTAAACTGAGCCGTTTCCAATTATTAAGTAATGTAAAATATTCAATCTTATAGAGCTTAACAGCATTTTCTGGAACTGGAAACATATCAAATAAATGATAATCATGGCGAATTTCATTGGTTTTACAAGCTGTATCACAAATAGGTGCCATTAGTGTTCTTACCTTTTAGTGATACCCAGTAGCGCTTCCATTTGCGTTTGGTTGCTGGCTCCACCTTCTTGTTCTTCTTATGCACCAAGAAGTTCTTCACAGCCAGTGCACCTGCCTTGCGTACTGTACCCTGTGTTGTCTCGAGAAACAGTGCCTCCGACATGAAGGCAGAACTCGCGGTGCCACTGCTCCTCTCATCACTGACAGCCGAGCTTGCCTCCTCCAGGCTTTCGTACGTCTGTCTGGAGCTTAATTCAAGCTCCTGTCGAAAGTTCTCGTACACTCCTTGACCTTCACCAAGACGCCGCTCCCGATCCCCTCCTCCTCCACTGCTGCTACCGCTGCTGCTCCTGACGCTGGCTGCAGAGTACACAGAGAAGGAAGCCGACATGGCCATGCAGCGACGTGACTGGGGCTTAGCATCAACAGTCACACCATCAATGCCACTGTCTCCGTATTCACTGTCCTCTGCTGTGATGTCCTATGAGCAACATTAAGAACAGATTTTTACTCCGTTACAATGGCACTGGGAAATGTACACATTTTTGAAACATTAGTCTCTTTGCATGGCTATACTTTCAAGGCTGTTTCTTGGACACCAAGTCTAAAATATTCTCTTTTGTCCTGGTCTTGACTTGCCAATCTAATGTCTTGCAAAGTGAAATTGAGTAAATAGACCAGCACATCATGATTTGTTCTTGATTATAATTTCTAGGATCTGGAGCTTATAACCATTTTAATGCCATCAAAAAGTATTATTTCTTGATCATCAAACTTTGGTAAAAGTGAGTGAAGGAAAAACAAGCTTAATGCATTTTCCAATTTTTCTGATCCAACATTACGCTAATTGTTTGTTATCATGATGAAATTCAAACATTTCCTAGTCAGAGATTTCTGGAGAATTGTTGGCGAGTCTAACATATTACAGTATTTTTGGTACTGCACTTTTATCAAAGGAGTAGCCATAAAGGAGTAAATCCTGTTAGTGGGCAATAGTGTGCATTATAAGGTACTTACGTGTGAAGTCTGTGCACGTCGTCCTTGCATGCTGGGGGTCAGTACCCTTTGTTGGCTGGGAGGACGTTCAGAAAGACAGTGAGAGCGTCTGCAGGGCAATGTATAGGCTCCATAGCCACTGCCTTCTTCGTCCTCTGGAGACAACATACTATTGGTTACCTTCCCTGCTCCTGTCCTTTTGCTGTCCCGCCTGTATTTGTAGCGATTCCTAGAGCCACGAAATGTGGATGTCTTCTGCGTGCACAGCTCATCTAAAGAATTGGTTCTCTCACCAGCGTGCTCCTCATGTCCTTTGTTTAGCTTTCCCTTTTCAGGCGCGGTGGTGTGGACGATCTCCTCTGTGCTAGTCAACTGTTCCTGGCTGAGATCAGACAGCGAGAACTCAAGTGAGTCTTCGCGCCACATGTCCGCTGATTTGGAGCGTTTTTTGTTTTTGAAACTTCCACCTTCACTAGATGGATCATTCATCCTCTGTAAGCATGTCTTCTCTGTCTCATTGAGACCATCATCATCCTTTCCTTCACCCACTATTGTTTCCCCTCCGTCCTCTGAGCCAGGTGTGGTACTCTGTTCACCAGACCGGTCATGAAAAGATATGGGCCGCAGGTTCACACCAACTGGATCCACCCACACGTGTCCACTCAATGCATCTGTCTCATTAAAGGGCTCCAAACCATTTTCACTCAGCGAATGAGGGATGCTCGGGGTACTACTTGATCTGGTGCTTGCTTCTGAACCGTGGTGCTCTGCTTTGCCAGATGGAATGTTCCGAGAGCGGTGTGAATGCTTATTGGGGATCCGGAGAGAGTGTGACATGTGCTTGCGCGATAGATGGTTTTGAGTTTCGAGGTATAATCTGTGGTCTCCATTTTGGCTCTCTATATTTCCCATGATTTACCATCTAAGACAGACAAGAAGCAAGTTACCATTGGCACTTTTGACAACTGACATATATTGGAGTTGTCATGAAAGGGAATGTGATATTGAGCTACTTTAATAACGCGTCAGCCCTGGAGCTTTCAAAACTGATTGACCAGCAAACTGTATGTTCCTCCCACAATGTTATAAACGACATACAAGCATTCAAAGGGAGTGGTTTCGCCGGGCTGTGCACTCACAAAGAACCTGCTCAGGTGAAAATCAGTGGAAGGTAAAAGAAGTCTCACCCTCCACACACACAGCTATCAGAGTGAAAAAGCTGCAGATTGTGTGTGCAGAGTCGTAAACTGTAGAACTATCTCTGGCACACAACTAAGAGTACAGGATGAGAAGCCTATTCAACTTCCACTGCAGCATCATTCAAATATTTATGTTTATGCATATTGTGTTTCATAAGTTTGCAGATGCTCTTTACATTCTAAATATACAGCATTGAACTATTGGGTATTAAAAAAGTGCTAAAGCAACGGTGATATTAAAAAAAAATACTACTACTCTGACTAATATACAGAAAAGTCCATTGCTGCTTACTGCCATTAGTCATAAAGCCAGAACTGGCACACTGGTTGGCTCCTGCACCACAACAATTCTAGCAATTAGTAAAATTAGAACAAATGTTGGGGTTTGTGAGAGTTCTTTCTGTATATAATAGTGATTGCGTTACCTAGCTCAAACAGTGACATCACTGGCATCTCCAAAGAGGGATGTCACTATCCACACACCTCATGGTCTTCAGAAAGTTCTTCTCTAATCATGCAAGGGGTCTGTGCAACAAAGAAAACAGATGTAAGTTATGCAGAAAAGTTCAAATAATGGTTTGTTATTACAAGTATTGTCATTAAATAAAAGAAAATACATTAAAATTAAGTCAAGGAATAAAAACAAAGAAAGTTTAATCCCTTGAACAACAAAGAAATCTAGAAGAAAGCACACACACACACACACACACACACACACACACACACACACACACACACACACACACACACAGACACACACACACACACAAAATTCCCCTCATTTGACTGGGAAGAAGAACAGACTTGTGTCATAAAAAATGACTGAGGACTTATAGTGGACCAGCTGCAGTATTGAAACAGGGGGAAAAAAACTCAATTACATCCATCTCAGTTCCAAGATGACCCAATTTTCTTTTATCCAAGGCAGAGAGAGAGAGAGAGTTCCCACATTTTGCAGACGGCAATAATAACAAACCAAAGGTCAGTGGCATGCTTAGAGGGCAGGTGCAGAAAACAATCGATCAAAAGCTTATATATATAAATGGAAACCTAAAATTATATATTTATATAAAACATGGAGGTTCAATGCAGCACAGTGGCTTAGTAGTGTCTTAGCACTGTCTCCTTGCCCTCCAGGGTCTGGGTTTGATTCCTCAGGGCCTGCGAGTTTGTATTGTTGTGTGTCCATGTGTGAATATTCATGCTCTCTGTGGTGTACTCAGTGTTTCCCACAGCAGCAATATGTCTGTTTGGAGGGATGGGGGTAATACAGAGAATTGTCTGGTCCATGGTCTATTTCTCTGTTACTGAGAGAGCTAGAGAGAGAGAGAGAGAGAGAGAGAGAGAGAGTCAAGGTTCCATTAGATGGTGTTACTTAGCAGCTTTCCTACAGGGTGTATAACTGTATATGACTGTGTGTGTGTGTGTGTGTGTGTGTGTGTGTGTGTGTGTGTGTGTGTGTGTGTGTGTGTGTGTGTGTGTGTGTGTGTGTGTGTAGGCTGTAGATTTACATAAACTTGATCCCTTTCCCCTTCACTGCACTTTTTCCAACCTTTTCTCCTTTCATCACCTCTGTCATTTCCTATAAATCTCCCCCTATCCTGCTGTCTTTGCTCATCTGTCAAAACAGCTGGAGGAACTTCCAACAAAAAAATATGAAGATCTCAACCAAATCTCACGGGACAACTAATGAACTGATCAAAGTTGTTATTGGCCACTATGATTCCTTTGCAAACGTAAACATCTTTCCTCTGGCTTAAACCTTGATTCACCAATGCTGTAAAACTCTTAGATATATTTTTTTCCCATGAATCCATGAACATATTTAAGTATAATCCATTATCACCAAGCCGGTCTCCTTTTCATTTCCTTATCTCCATAGTTTCATCTTCCCTTTATCTCATTCTGTTTGTCTATGACTCATGTTATTTGACTAGTCCGGAACAATCTGGCCATGAATCAAAAACATCAGAAAGAAATCTCTGACCAAGACCTTTCATAAAAACTGATTTGAGTGATTGCAATAAAAGTACAGTTTGTCATTAATATGTCATTAAATGAGAAAAATGATGCTTGGTGAAATAAATGCACTCTTTGTCACCAAATCTGTTTTCTCAGTTCTCTCAGTTCTTCTCTCTCCCATGTTACACGGCTGTGCCCTTCTAGTGCGATTAAACAATAAAAACCTGCTGCAAATCTCATTATGCTGCCTCAGAGTCCCGCAAAATCACAAAACGCACCTTAAAGAAGAAAATAAAAGCAATAACGGGGATATTAGGATACGCCCTTTGAGCACTGTGTTTCATAGTCCAACAAACTATTCTGTAGAATAAAACACCTATTACATAAAGTATGAATGTTGCACGGATACAGTATGTGAGTCGTCATATAAAATAAGGTACAGAGTAAATCTTAAATAGATAAATGTAAACTTAAATTTATATATATATATATATATATATATATATATATATATATATATATATATATATATATATATATATTTTTTTTTTTTAATTCTAAACAATGCACTTTAATGAACACTATCCAGGCTGGTTACTCCAGTTGTTTTAGAAAAACATGCATTTTTTGTTTTCATTATAAAACCACACCGCTGGTGAAGTTATTTTTGGGGTAGCGGGAAAACACTGCTGTCAAAATGAGGCTGAGGTTTCCCTTTTACTACATCACAGAATCCTCAGTTAAATATCCTATAAATAGGATTTCTACATGTTTATGAGGTCCTCCTCGTCAACAGACTCACACTGGCCATATCTCATCAACCAGACAGGACACAATAATAAACCTGATATCAAAATGAAGCTTATTGAAACGGGAATCTGAAAGTATGCAGAACTCAAAACACCCAAAATGTGACGGCTCACTTATACAGTATACAGTACTAACAACCTTTCGATATTCCTCTATCTTGGAACTACAGCAATCAGTAAGAATGTTTTTGGAATCACGGTCCAGGATGTAAAGTGTACAGTCATCTTTCGGACTCAGTGGTTTTGAGTTTCATAATTACTCAAAATCCTAGAAACATATTCAAGAAAACAGGAAAGAGGGCACATTCCATTGCTGTAGCTTTTTATGTGGGTTCCATAGAAGTTCTGCAGAACAGGAATGACAGCTATAGCTCATATTGTTATCTCCTCCTGAACCACCCTACAAAAAAAAAAAAAGCCTATACCTATGTCATATATTACAATGTTATAATCACGTTTAATACCGCTTTAGTTTGAAAGTACACCAAAGGTGACTATATTTAAATACGTTATACAAAATGTCATACAGATGACAATAGAATTAAAACTTTTATCTACTGACCTTTTTCTTAGGAAAGGAGATTCAATGGCTAAAAACAAACATTACATTTGAGTCCTTTTTTATAATATCTTGCATTTCGAAATCTCATTCTGAAATGACATCAGGTTACTGATTTGACATCTATTTTAAAAAGTGCATTCCAGGTGTTAACGGTTAAATGTCTCATATTATCAACCCAAATGTGAATACAGGTCTGAACGGGGCCTGAAACTCCGTTCTGACCTGCGTTTGGTGCTATATATCTGTGATCCCATCATCCAAGACAGATGCTATTATCAAGTCTGAATGAGTCAAAAATGTCAACTTTCACCCTAAAATGAGCACTCGAGCAATTTGGAGCTACAAGGAAAAATTGAGCTATTAGGAAGAATGAAAAGAGAGAAGGCATGCCCGTGTTCGTGTTTGCATCACAGCGTGCCACGTCTGATACCTTTCCTCCAGCCTTTCATGTGGGATCTTTTGAAAACTTTAATCACAGGCGCTTGGTTGGAGGCCTACCTCCTTCTTACTGTGTAGGATGTGCGGATCTGAAGTCTGTTATTAGCACACACATACACAGAGAGACATGCACACATACCACCTCCTACAGAAATGCACTAAAGCTGTAGTGTACGTCATCACACGCTGAATCAGTGTCCTTTCCTTCCCTTCATATCAAAGCAAGAACAAATCAGAATCCACCCAAACCAACCTTATGCAACAAGTAGATAAAGCAAAAAAAAAAAAAAGACATCCCACATTTAAAATTCTAAAACGCATCAGCAGTAACAAGTCATTTGTTGCTTCTGCAAAGCCTCTGAATTCCCCTTCTTTCTCTAGGAGCATGGAACATGATAATCACCCGACTCATAATTCAGCAATCTGATTCTACAGGCTTTGGAGAGAAAAGAGCGGAGGATAATAGGATAATGAAAATGAATGACTCCAGCAGCCCCTCCCCCCTATCTGATGGCATATTTTGTGAGAAGAATAGACTCCATGTGGAGCAATGTAGAGGGGGCTAGAGAGAGAGAGGGGGGGGGGGGGAATCCCTGCCCCCAAGCTCAAGTGGAGGTCAATGTTTCCCTCCAGCTCTTCAATCCTGCTCGTAGTACCACTACACTCTAGCTGTAACCTTAGATCAATACAGAACCTTAACCAAAAATAGAGACTCGTCCCGAAAATGTTCCCTTACATCCTGTTCACTTTTCTGCACACTAAAATAAACGAATTAGCAACAGCCCTGGAAATGAATCATTCAGACAGGTTTCTTAACAGCTGGGGGAGAAGGGGAAAAAAAAAAAAAACACAAACTCACAGTTATTATAATCTTCCCTTTTTTTCAGCTGTAAGAGGCAGATCACAGAGTGGAGAGCAGTGATGAAATGAGAAAGGATGCCGAGAAAAACAGCTCAAACCGACAGAGGAGGAATTGCTTTGGGGAAGATGAAGATAAAGATGGAACTGCATATTCCCATTTCTACTTCAGTTCCAGTTAGTCGAGCCCTAAGTCTTTCGTTTTGGGTTGCTTCTCTTAAAGGCCTGGGGCAATGAGTGGGGTTAGAGAACTCCCCTAAGCCCACTGGTAGAGAAGAAAGCAGAAACAGAGGAAAAAGATAGACAGAGAGACAAAAAGGGTGTTCTATTGTTCTCTCAGCTGGAGTCTGTAATTCAGTGTCTCTACTCGGCTCGGCACTTCAGCCTAATTGAAAAGCAGAGACAACGTGGCGAACCAAATCAGGACACGCTTGTTATAGTGCTGAGTCATTAAAGAACACATTCACACTGTCTTAGTCAATATCACAACCAGCAGTGGTTATCTTTAATGTTTTTTTTTTTTTACTAAGAAATCTAATGTGTGTTGTTGTGGCTAATTTAGAGAGCAACCCAGTTCTTAAAACTAGTTCACTTCTTTATATATATATAAATTTAACATTGCTTGTTATTACTCTGATAAAAATAGAAAAACCATTTTCAATAATTTTGCTGAATTGCACATAAAAGCAATGATTACAATAATTGGACCATTTCATGCACAGCATCCACATTCAGTCCTGTTTTAGGAAAATTGAACACAAAATGAATCAAACCCTAATCACCTATGCAACATAACATACTATCACTATTACAGGAACTTTTTTCCTCAAGCCTTTCCTGGTTATGTGTGTATACAAAAAGTGTAAAAAAAAAAAAAAATAAATAAAATTGGGGCAAATTAATTGCATATACATTCGACTTTATTCGTAGACCTGATTGTTTCACAACAATTCAAAATGTTTTTTTTAATTAAGCCACAAAAAAAAATATTAATCAATAAATAAAATCAGCTGTAATTGTTTCCTACTTTTTTTTCAGATGGTCGTCATACTATTCCTACATATGAGTCCTTTTTTTTTCCTTTTCTGTTTTTAGACGGAAAGCACAGAAAATGCAGTGATTTATGCACTGGAAAGAGTTAATGATATGTAAAAATTTGAAAGAGGGCTGGCTCTCTAACCCCCAAACATTATATGCTTTGTTTGATACATAGAAGCCCCTTAAAAAGGCCTACATATGAACTGCTCCTGCCACAATCCCCCCAACACAGCATTTATCATTTCACCTTCTCTGCACTCACTTACGCTCTCTCTCTCTCTCTCTCACTCACACACACACACACACGCACGCACGCACATACACACACACACACACACACACACACACACACACACACACACACACACAAACACGCGCATGCATGAATACTTAGAATGCAGGTAATAGATTTTTTTCTTGCTTGTGGTTTAACATCTTTCCTCTTTACTGTGTTTGCGACAGCACTGCCTCTTTTGTTCCTTAAAATCCAAAAACGATGCAGCCGAACCTACCCCAAAAGGAGCAAACAATTAGTTCCTCACTTGCTCTCTCCGCCTCACCCTCTCTCAGTCACCTGCTGTGTTAATATATACAGTATATATTTGTGTTTAGCAGCATTTTACATAATAGTAGTAGAACACCCAAAAAACTGATAATAACAAGGATCAGCTCAAACAACATTGGTGAAATGCCCCAAATGCTCTTTGGCTTTTTAACTGTTAGGCCACAACAATCGCAATAAGCTCTGCAGTAATGGTATGATGTTGCATTGTGATAAAGCAGTGTGAAATAGTTTCGCTTAAAAAAAAATTGCAAGCTTTTGTGGTATGGGTAATAATGCAAGAGGAAAAAGTGCCCCTTGCATTATGTTGCAAAATTTAAACACGAAGGTAGACTCATTTGTACAGAGCAGAAAATGCATGTGATTTTACAAAACCGATGTTTTTTTTTATTGCGAAACCAATTTTATTCCCTGCACCACCACTGCAGTTTCTTTTTCATTATCTAGCTTTTATTATTATTATGAAAAAGAAAGTAAAGACTTAAGAATCTGTGATTACTATTATGAATATCACCATCAGGAAATAAATTAAGTAGCTAGTAATCAAAAGAGGGCTTTGAGAATGTTTAAAAAGTTTCAGACTGAAGAAGTCTCACACTTTCTCACGCTTTGACTTCTAAATCTTCTCCACCTAGAGTCTGCAGATCCAACAGTCTCCACTTTCCAACATTCCTCATCAGATTCCCAGCTTGGGAAAAGACATGGAGTGCGGAGGAGTAAGTCGTAGTTCTTATCGCAGCCTAGAATAAAAATGAGCGCTGACAAGAAAAGAAGGGAATTTGAAGAAGGTTGAGGAGAGGAGAGGAGAGAGAGAGAGAGAGAGAGAGAGAGAGAGAGAGAGAGACCAGTATGTCAAGTCTTGGCTCATTCACAAGCAGCTTATCAGCACTGGTTCTGGTGAATTTATGTTTCCATTTTCCTTCTTCAAGCCTCGTTGACTAGTAAAGGGCATGTATGACACACCGTTCTCTACGAAATTTTCATCTTGAATCAAATGTAAATAAGGGAGATGAAACTGAACAAGCTAGGTAGTATGTGTGTGACACAGCAAATGCAAAAGCAGCTTATTTACATAACATCACAGCTGAGAAATGTGGAGATTTAATCCCGTCAGGGGAAAAACGACACATGCTTAAGATATATGCAATTCTAATGGATACAAACAGAAATCCCCAGGCTAACACGGTTTCATTGAAGTTTAACACGGTTTCATTGACGTTTAACACGGTTTCATTTAAGCTTGTGTGTACAGGACAAAAAAAGGACAAAAAACGTGCATCATTACAAATTGCTAAGGGTTAAACTGTTTAATCAAGATGCATGGCTTTTTTTTTTTTACATTGGTTTTGCTAATTAGATGTAAATGAGTGTGTGCGAGTACTGTATGTGTGCATGTTGCTCTATGATAGACTGAAGTCTCTTTCTGTATGTATTCAGGCTTTATGTCCAGTGAGACTGGGAAAAATCTCAGCCATGACCAAGCTGAAGTGTGACACTGAATGAATGAATGAATGAATATATATGTATATAAATATACAAATGCCCTTATTTCAGGAGTGGCTAGTAATATAATGTATGTGTGCATGGGTCATTTATGGAATATGGAATATTTTTGTGTTGCTTTTCACATGTTGAAGTTCTGAAACTGAACTATAAACATTCGGTATAAAAAGCGTTTTTAAAAACTAACTTCTCTTTTTACCCACAGTCACGAAATATAGTATTCTGGCTTCCAATTTATATTCTCTCTGGAGGTTTTGGGTTCAGGAATTTCAAACGTATCAGTTCACCTCTCCAGTCATGGGCTTACCGTAGATTAAACTTCCCTAGCTCCCTGCTCATACTAATGATAGGCAATAAGCTCAACTCAAAAACTCTGTTATACTGGCCCATGACAGTGCACCATTCACACACATTCATACACTCATTAGACCTATGGGCCAATTTCATAAACCAGGATACACACCAATCAGCCATGACCACCACCTTCCTAATATGGAATCGGTCCCACTTTTGCCATCAGAACTGCCCTGTCTTCTTGAGGCATGGACTCTGGAGGTGTGCTGTGGTATCTGTCAACAAGCCATCAGCAGCAGATACTTTAGGTTGCAAGGTAGGGCTTCCATGGATCAGACCTGGTCTTCTCACAGATGCTCGATTGGATTGGGATTTTGAGAATTTTAGGCCAAGTCCACACCTTGTACTGATTGTTGTGTTTGCTAAGCTATCTAGAACCATTTTTGCATTATCCTGCTGAAAGATGCCTCTGTCGTCAGGGAATACCCTTTCCATGAAAGGGTTTACTTGGACAGCAACAATGTTTAGTGTCAAAAGGAACATCCACATGAATGGGAGGACCCAAGGTTAAACAGCATTACACTGCCTCTGTTGACTTGCTTTCTTCCTATAGTGCATTCTGGTGCCATCTCTTCCTCATACCCGGCCATGCACGTGTTTAAAAAAAAAAAGTGTTTCCTCAGACCAGGCCACGCTCTCACATTGTTCTCTGGTCCATTTCATTGAAGGCACCTTTGACAGTGGACACAGGTCAGCATGGGCACCCCAAACTGTGATGCAACAATTTTAAGCTAACTCTTCTATTGGATTAGACTACACCGACCAGTCTTCACTCCTCACATACATCAATGAGTCTTAGTCTCCATATAGTTTTCCTTCTTTGGACCACTTTTAGACTGTCATGACCACTGAATGTATATATCTAAAGAGTCACATATAACTGCCTGAAAAACATATGTGAATATGCCTATTTAGAAAATTCATGTCTATTTCACACACACTCATACAAGACTTGATGGTGGTTACCTGGTTACAGGCAGTGAAGTAGGGGGAAATGGTGTGAGGATGGGGCTAATTGCTATGCTGTTTTAGAGAGCAGAGGGGATTGTGTAGTGATGGAGTGATGACATGCAGGAAAAGAGAAGAAGAGCACGCAGAGTGTGTGGGGGGGTTGTGGCAGGAGCACAGATGGGCCCTTCGGCTGTTCAGAGAGAAGGAGTTTGGCTAAGGGAACTTATCATTAACACTCTCCCACTGACACGCCTGAACAAAGCCCTGCAGCCTAAAACACATAGACACGCACCACAGATACACCCTCGAACAGGGAGACACAGACTGAAACAGAGAAGCTGTTTGACTGGTTTAGAGAACAGCACTGAGATTCTAGCTTAACGTATTTACATCATTAGATTTTTTTTCTTCCCATCGAGTTTACACGCCTCATTGCCTAGGAAGGCAGCATGTCTAACACACCACTGTGGCGCCATTACAAGCAGCCTCGTCTTCAATACTAGATGCATAAGCTTTACTAAAAGTTCTAGGAGAATGTGTGGAGAGGTGGAACAGGTTTTCAGCAAAACGGTTGAGACCATGAGTGGGAAAGCTATGAGCACAGCAGCTTAATCACCTGCCATTATGAGTGTTTACTCAGCACACTGCACCTCAAATTAGCGAGCAAAAAAGTAGGCTAGCTTTTTTAGAGTTTTACTTGAGGTTAAGGTAGTTATGTAAATACCTTATCAGTAAACATTTCTAGAATCAAACAGAAATAAAAATTTTGTAAAAAAAAAAAAAAAAAACACCATGTGGTAAAAAGAGCGGGAAAATTCGCTAAACAGAATAATTCTGTCTGTGGACATTCTCATTTGAATTGACTTTTTAGTCAAAAGTCTGTGTCATGTTTTAGTAATATGATTTATTTGTCTTCCCAGGACAAGGCCTAAGGCAGCTCTCCAACATGCAAATGTCTTTTAGCAGACCAACATGCACTCACTTGCTAAAGCAATCTTCGACAGAAAAGTTCTGAGACTTGGCTCAAGCAAACTTCCATGACGTGTTTAAGAATTGTAGGCGGTTATTTACTATTTGTAAGGCGGAAACACAAGGGAGCGGTCAGTTAGAGATCAATTTAACATTGTTGTTAGCAGATACGTTGCTAATCTGAGAATGTTGATTTTTTTTTTCCTCGAAATTGAAATTCTGAATTGAAAAATGGCGGGAGAAATGTGATTTCTGGCCTGTGTGTTTGAAGCGTGCATGTTGTTCCTGTGTATTTTTTGGATTTACTCTGGGAACTCCGGTTTCCCCTACATTCCAAAGACATGTGTTAGAAGCTGATTGACATTTGTAAAATGCCCATAGAGTATGATTGAGTGTGTGTGTGCATGCATGTGGGTTGCTAAAGGGTGCGGTCCTCAGCAATGTAACTTCCCCTACAGCAACGGCTCCTGGCATGGAGTCATAGGTCATTCTTGCTTCATGTTGGATGGAAGAAAATGTTATTCATATTATTAGGCAAAGTTCATTCATTTATTAATTTCTCTTCAGGATAAGTTTTATTCGCCTCAGATGGGACTCCATTCCATGGCACCATGTACACACATTCATATACTCGTTCACACCTAGACTTAAATTTAACGTGAGAGGAAGCCAGAGAATACAAAAGAAACCGTTGCAGAAAAACACAAAACATGAAACATTACAAGCTTAGGAATGAAGTCCTCAGCCATGGAGCAGTGTGTTGAGAGGAGAAACCATCAAAGAGAATGCCTCGAATGACAAATTTCATGTATTCTAATTATATATTTATCTTTGTTTTGTTGTTCCTTAGTTGTGCAATTAAGCCGTGTGCACTTGCCTAATGAAAACATATTTTATAAGAGACACATTTTGGTTTTAATACACTTCCAGTATGTACATCGTAGCTTCAGAACTAGGTTTTGTTACTAGGCTCTCATACACAGGGGAGACATTTAGTAAGACAGAAAGAGGGGAGGTGAAGGGGAGGGAGGGGGGGGGGGGGTTGTTCACATGGACACACCTAACAAACCTGAGGGCAGATCTTAGAAATTCCCACAGCTGATGAGCTGGGTTCGTACAAGCCCTAGCAAGACCAGACAAGATGGGGGTGGACTTTGTGGGTTAAGAAGGAGCATTTTAAAGAGGTGGAATGAAGGTTCTCCCATTCTGCTGCACCTGGGTCAACATGCACTGTCTGCAAACAAAATGCATGCAGAAAAGAAGAAAGGAGAGGAAAAGGGCGGAGAGGGAGGTGTAAGACTGCTGCTTTTGTTTTGGCCCTGGAGAACATCAGAATGTCACACACAAACAATGAAAGACACACACACACACACACACACACACACACACCAAATGCTTATAGAGGCAGTCAAATGCTCAAAGAGTTAAAGAGAGGTCAAAACTTTCAGGTTTGTGGACAACACTGTCTCCATAATGAACATCAGATCCAACCTGCCTTTATTAAATGAATGTGCAACATTTTATTAAATACTAAGAGCCATCCTAAGGTAGTGCTTTTGTTACACACATCAGAAACGTTACCCGCTAAGCAGTTAGTCAGGTGGTTTGTGCTTTTGTGTTCATTTTGTAATAGGAGCCAAGTGTAGGTTTGAATCACAATAGATTCTTCCTAGTATTGCACCTTGTCGAAGAGGAGACAACAGCCAGGCTTATCTGTTCATCTGAGTGTGTGTGTGTGTGTGTGTGTGTGTGTGTGTGTGTGTGTGTGTGTGTGTGTGTGTGTGTGTGTGTGTGTGTGTGTGTGTGTGTGTGTGTGTTTGAGTACTACCCTGACTACAGTATTAAAATTGGGCTGTTGCTGATATATAAACATTGACAGTGACTAAATACATGCAAATATTGTATTTCTTACAATGTAGAACAGTTGAGAACACTTTCCTACTGAGAATCCCATCACACTCACACTCTGTCTCTATAATCTATATAAAAACATAAATCCCACACATCTCTGCACACATACGCACCACTCCCACTCCTCACCTCTGAGCTTCGTTCTTTCACTGCAGGCATCCAAGAAAGACCGACTATGTGTCAGCAACAAACACACAATTCACACACTGTTGCTTTTCATCAACAAACTAACAACGCTCGTTTACATATAATATTTACTCATGAGGAATTCTTTCATATTTGGCAACTGGCAGTGATGTCCAGCTAACAAAGAACATTAGCAAATCGTTAATTGATTTTTTTTCTTCAACGAGTTCTGAAATGGTTAGGGTGTCATTTTAGTTCTGATGGAGAAATCTGATTGGACGAGGGACATTCCACAAGTGATGATATATCATAGCAGCACTGGGACGTTCCACTATATGTATCATGGTTATGTTACGATTGTTCTAATAATCGCTAATTATACACATTCAAAACCAGTCGTGTAAGCACTTTCAGCAATAACGATATATCATCTTAAACAATACTTTGTCTTTGTAGTAATTGCTTCTAAATTGTTCCCAATTGCATCTGATTGTTCTAACGCCAATACAAATCTTACTAGTGTCTAACATATGACTGAATAACAAATCCCTAAAGGGTCATATTTGGTAGGTAGAACACCCTAGACCTGGCTTTTCATTCAACTTTCCTTTAAGCGTTCCATTTTGTATTCAACCCGCAGAACCAGCAGTCGATATTCTAAAGTGGAATAGAATCTAAAGTGAATCTGGAAGGTTTCTCATGACTGTCCGGTCACCTCCATGGTTTATTCTCCTCGCCATTTGGCTACATAGAAACAGAAGAATCTAAAACTTCTTTCACTCCTGTTAATTACACTAACTATTGTCTGCCAGCTCAACGCTACTTCCAAAAGTTGTGGTTAGTTAGTTCCACCAGTTGTGGAAGGATAAGGGTGAATGAAATAAAATAACTGGTTAATGATACAAACTAATCAGAAACTGTTGTTAAATGATAAATGGCATTTGTATATACCTGTTATATAAAAGCAATAAGACACTCAAGGTTGTGCTGTTGTACTGAATATCAGCACAACAGTGAAGAGTTTGGCCGCATCGCAGCTGTGCCGATATTCAGAACAAATGCCCTCCCTCTTACATGAGATTGCTTAAATTTAGGAACCAAAATAATGATGAAAAACAAAAATACAGCTAGCAATGTTATTGAAAGATATTATATTACTTATTTAGAAGTTTATATGAGGGTTGTTCTCTGTGATGTCTAAACACATCATGTACAGTACTATGATAATGATATGACAGTTCCCAGCAAAATGAACACTCACTTTACATGAAGCATAATGTGCAATGTAATAAAAACTATTGTGTGTAAATATACAGAATCATGTAAGAATTTAAGGCTACTCAGAAAAAAAAATACAAACACCTTTTCCTATATTTGTTGAACTTTCATTCTGAACTATCCTGCATTAAAGATTTTCATAATCATTTACATTTGCAAGATAAAGAGAACAACTTTGTATATATTGTAGTTTGCATAAAGAATCTGAATGATCTGTCTGACAGGCCAAAAGGAAGAAGACCGTTTCAGATTCCGAATCGTGGGCTTTTGTCGCTTTCATGACTTCCTGCCTCTTGCCGCAGGAAGCAGAATGGCAATTTTGGTGAAATGTGTGATCAGGTAGCCTGACTGCAAGGCACGTGTGACCGACAGCCTGCAGTCCCAATGGCTGTGGGGGTTTTGTGTCAAGTTCCAGTGCAAGAACACACAAAGGACTGGGGGAGAAAAAGGGATCTCCTTCGTCAGCAGGAACCAGCCCAAAGGGGGAAGACACACACACAAAAAAAAAAGCAGTGCAGGAGGGCAAACAATAGGAGTGCCTTGAAACATGTCAGCTGAGGAGTAGAACCGTCTGGCATCCTGGACCTTTCCATTAACTGATCTGATCTCCTTCACAGGTTACTGAAACGAATGTGGACAATGGAAGATAGGGAAAGCTCCTTGATCACAGATACTCCTGTGCGTTAGCGGGTTAAATGCCATTTACTCTGGGGCTCCTCATTTCACACTGTACAGACAGAGAGGCAGCCGAGGGGAAAAAACCTCATCAACACTCTTCCCTCTGTACACACACACACACACACACACACACACACTCTCATGCACTTGTAGACACAATTTTTCTCTTCTGTGTGTGCATGTGTCATTTCATTCTTTTACCTTTCTCACCGCACTGCTAGGGCATCAAAATCTAGTAAGCGTATAGGGCACGGGTTTGTCTACAGCTTTGCTCATCTCCCAAGCTGCTTGTGAGCTGAGGGTGTGAGAAAATTTAGGCAGATTTCACAAGATGATTTGAAATCGGAACATTTTGCAATTTATAGTGCAAGCCGTGTTATTACTTAATAACTGTTAGTTCCTGGATGTTTTTGAAGATAATTGGATATTGTTGAATGGGTTTGTCATCAGACAAAAGTTTTATTCTCAATGCATAATTTACCAAAAGTTTTAGCGCCCGAAAAACCATCACTGTTGCAGCCAATAAAAACTGCAAAGGAACAAATATTCATCTCAATAAAGTTCCCATTTTTACTATCTTCATTATAACAAGAATAACATTACTGTTCGTAATGTGGAATGGAGAACCCTCACCCCCTGTGTGTGTAGGTGTGAAATGCAAAGGTGATTCAGCCTCGCAAAATGGAAACTGTCTACAATCAGTACTTTTACATGCACACTTACACGATCAGGCTGTTTAATTGGACTACATTACTGCTTAATGATTTATTGACCAATAAAGTGTGTCTGACTCCGTTACAATCGGTGGTGTTGTGCCCCCTTTCTGCTTGTTAATATTGCGTTCGGGGTTGACCTATTTTGTCACAGACCAAAAGAGTCCACAGTCAAATTAGCTAGAGGCAACAATGTGCCAAGCGGTGAAAACATGGATAACTTTATAACGTTGTACATTTCCTACTTTAGTTTTTATACAAATGAGATGCACGCGACCACTTGTCTTTGTGGAGTTATCCAAAGGCAGACAGCGCCACCAAATTGTTAGCACCTTCTTCCACCTTTACGCATTTGGTCGACTCCCGGGAGAAGTTGAGAAGTACGATTTAGTACTATTTAGATTTTGAAAACTTTTTTTCAACATGTTGACATTTAGTTTAAACGTCCAGTTTTCATGGATTACCACATTTAGTCAGACTAACACAATGGCATGAAAACAAACTGAGGAACAAACGTCTCAGGAATGCGCTAATCCCAGCCACCTACAGTTCATTTACTGACTATGTGTGGTTCATCCAGTTCCCTAAAACTGCCTCTGAATGCTACAAACATGCTCACACATTATAGTCCGAAATACATTTTTCAAAATGTTTTGGCTGTTCCTGTGGGAGTATATGTACTGCGCATGGTCACCTGGTTTAATCTCAACGCATGTACAAAAAAAAAATATGAGAAAATGGTAAATGTGCTGGAAGGACATGGAGTGAAGAGGTCCAAAGAGACACAGACAGAGAGAAAGAGAGAATCCATGTTAATTATTCATCACAGGCTAAGGACGAGAAAACAAATCTGTGAGCTTTTTAAAAATATATATTTTTTTATTATTATAAATGTCAGATTTCCCTCCAGGAACACCCCCCTTTCCCTCACGTCTCCTCCTTCTTTCTCCCCTTCCTCTGGGTGAAACTGCTTAAACAGCTATGCACTCCTATGCTAATGCTGAGGCGGGGGGTGTGGGGGGGGGGGGGGGGGGACATGGCGCATTAAGAAGACACACATTAGCTTAAGAGAGGAGGAAACAGCAGGGGAGGTCAGGAAGCCTAGAACACGTGCAGCTCATTCATTCATGACGCTGATAAAGGATGATGGAGGAAATTTGATAATACAAGATAACACAGTCGCTGTAGGAATTGAATTTAAATGCAACATGTCAGTTTTTCATGATTATATTTTTCGATACTTATGCGGATCATGTGGAGAAAAGAACGCTGGGTCTATATTAACCGCGGCGTTGTGGCTAAACACATTGTGAAAAGTAGGTCACTTGACTCTCTCTTTCACACACACACACACATAGTGCGATTTCTTATTGACTTCATTAAGGTGCGCTTTAGACATGATTTGCCAGTTCTCCACCCCCACCTCAGACCCTTCTCCGCTCGGGTAGCAGACCCGAGTGAAGTCGCTTCAGGGTTCACGTGCACACAGAGCTGTTTCTCTTTCACACACAATACACACATTGACATGTTCGTAAGGTATTTCCATTGACCCGTTCCTTACATTAGCTAGATAACACTATCCCTAATCCTACTCAAAACTCAAGCCTCGAGCCAATAACCATAGCTTTTAAGCTTTTCTAGTTTTCTTTTAAAAATGCCATATATTCAGACACACACACACACACACACACACACAGCATTTCCAACGAGCATCTAGATTCTGGTCTGTCGGAAGAAGCATTTCCTAGGGTCTATTTAACCTTATCTTACACATGTTCTTCAAGTGTCATGGACAACGCCGATAAAAATACACCGCAGTTCCGCAGACTCTCTACCTTTAAGAATTGTGTATCAAAGCACCAAGTTAGACATCCAGACCGAGCCACGATGAGCTGTGACTGTGATAGAAAAGAGCTGATAAGGCCAACTGTTTGGGAGGGAAGAAGTGTGCTTGCTGAGCATAATCTTCTGTCTACAGAGTATCTGTGTAGGCATGATTTTATATCACGGTAAGGACCAAAAGTCACAATATTCTCATAGAAAACCTAGATTTTGTTATTTAAAAAAAGATACCAAAGGTTTTCCCTTTTTGTTATTGGAGTTATTGGCGTATCATGAATTAGCTGCATTACTAATTATGTCAGTGCTCACAAGTATAGTGAAACAAAGATATATATGTATATGTGTGTGTATGTGTCACAACGCCAGGGCAACTGGAGTGTGATAAAGAGCAGGCGCTTTCTAAAAGAGGCACCCAAACACAGCCAACCACTAAAAACAGAGTCACCAGTACACACATACATTTATACACACACACACTTTCTTTTGGTCTCTCCCAGTCTCTCTTTAACACACACACACACACACACACACACACACACACACACACACACACACACACACACACACACACACACACACACACACACACACACACACACACACACACACACACACACACACACACACACACAATTGTGGCTCATTGTCTCTTAACTCTCGGTGTGGAGTGGAGGACAGGCAGCAGGTCTTTGTTTGGGTTGGCTCTCCTCCACCACACTGCATACGAAGCAATCCCATTCAAAAGTAGAGTGTGAGACAGGACATGTTTAAAGTCTACGAGCAAGTCTGGTTCTTTCTCCTACTCCCATTCTTTGTCCTTCACTCACGTGTATTCTCGTTCTCCTTCACACTCTCGGTTTCATACTTCACCGGACTGAGATGCCGATCCTGGCACACTTTTTCTGCGTCTCCCTTTATTTCCTTCTTTTGTCTCTTTATAGTCTATAATCTTTTACCCAAGTCCCCTCGCCCCTTTTATATCGGTCATTTTCTCTCCGTCCTACTTTGCACTTCAAATGGCTTTATAATGTGTCTTTAAAGACAATTAAATGACAGTGATAATAAGCATAGTAGTCATAAACACGTCTGTAATAAACACTCCGATGCTGATCGTTGTGGTCGGCGACTTCCTGGGATTGTCATTTTCCGTGCTATATAAGGATCAAAGGGGGAAATGTATAAAAAATATCATACATCCCTCTCTCCCCTCTGGGTGTCTATGTGTCTGCGGTGACGCTGCACAGCCGAGACTTACAGCAGCGACCTAATGACCCCAGTCGTGTCTCTCTCCTTCTCTCTGCGTTCACATGATCTTCTTCTTATGACCCCTGTCTCCCATTCCCACCGCTTACTCTCTGTTCTTATTTCCTTCCTGATCTTTGCCTTTCTCATCTTTCCGTTTCCTACACACTACCATCCATCCCTCCCAGTTCGACTTCCTTTTACATCATCTCATCTTCCTCTCTCTCTCTCTCTCTTTTATTGAGTTCTGAATCACAAAACAATGTGGTGAGACATATAAAGGCATCTATCCGCATTACTTATCCGCTTAAAGGGGGAAAAAAAACTCAGACCGCCCCCCCCCCACACACACACACTGAAGGTCAGAGTACAGTACAGCTGAGACATCAAACCAAGATACAGCCAAGAGTGTGAAACGAGGTATCGCAGTCTCAGAGTTCTGGGAACGCTCCAGTTTTGACAGATTCAGATAAACTCAGCACGTCCAGTACAGACTCGGGAGACCCGTGACTCTCTTGCAATGCAACTTTAAAAGTTTGTGTCGAGACAGAGGATAGATTTCACTTCACTGGCTCCACATATTGTCTGCACACTCAGAGAGAGAGAGTCTGCATGCACGGACGAGACAGATGAGTGTGCTCCCCCATCGAGACTTATCTCTAACACCTCCATCTGGAGGCATGGGCTTTACGACCACACGGCACTTTGGTTCAAAGACCTGCACCTCCAACCAAAACAATGCTGGCCACACACACACACACACACACACACATGCGCACACACACACAAAGACACCAGTTGTCCAACAAAGGTAGGAGCCACTTGTAGGGAAGCTTCAAGAACAATGTTTTAAAATAACAAATGGGGTGTCCAGCACGCGCACACACACACACACACACACACACACACCATATTAATGGATATAACAAATGGTTAAAAAACATAAAAGAAGGAAAAGAAGCACAAAAGACTATCCAGACTATCCAACAAATGAACTTATGACTTGATATGAGTGTGTACCTCTACAAGTCCAAGAAATGCACCTCCACTGGTGTCTGTCTCTCCTCTTTTAAGAAAGAAAGAACTGCAGGTCATTTAGATCCTCAGCTGTGCAGGTAACGCTGTAGATTCCACCGTGAGCTGACATTCCTCCTTCTCTCTTTCTATCTCCAGTGTTACTCTTCTTTCTTCAAACATGAGTGGAGTAGAGTAGTCTATCCGGTAATAGCTGGCATGTAGAGGGTGTGTGTGTGTGTGTGAGTGTGAGTGTTTCCCTCTCTCACTCACTCACTCACTCACTCACTCACTTGTTCTCTTGCTCCACCCTCCTCACTCCACCCCCTCTTTCTCTCTCCCTCCTTCACTCCCCCTCTCCTGTCTCACCTCCCCTGGTTCGAGAATCAACTGCCAGCATGCAGTCTGGCAGTTTGCCTTCAGGTCACGTGACTCCCACAGACTAAAAGTTTGCATTTTAAATTTTCTGTTCCACGGAAGGATCTGTAACAAGAGAACTTTCGAAAGAGAACTAGGAAAAAGCTCTGTATCAGAGGGTCAACAAGGAAAAGAAAAAAGCACACACTCACACAGAGACATTTCATGGATGGCTGCGTCTTTCAAAAGACCTCTGTCCTTTTTTCATGCCGCATTAAAGTAAGCAAAGTGATATCCTTAAAGCAAGTTAATCACATTATCATTTAGCTGCTTTCTTATCTGGAAACAGGGAGAGCGTGGGAAAACATCTCTCTCACACGCCCATGCACTTTAAACCACAGGAACCTGCCGGGAATGGTCACAGCTCCAATGAACACTATTATTGTAACTGTAACTGCTGGTAAATGAGTAACCCTCGATGGCTAGGAGCACCGATCAGTTGTTTTTTTCCTGGTTGGTTGCGAGACTAAAGATTTTGGACTCCTGCCAGCGACGAAACCTGAATTAACACCCTTCTACAGGTTCCACGTGCCCTGCCGATGATGTAGCAATAATGATCAACTCGAATACTGGAAGCACAATTTCTTCAGTTGAGTCTCACTTGAACAAGAAGAATTTAAGGAGTGAACGAGTCCAGCTTTTCCAGGTCTATCTGTTAAGAACACACACACACGCCCCTCAGGTTTGCCTGTAGACTTGGCTGTTTAGGGTGATGCACATGATTAGATACATACATAGATACAGGGAGATAACTGCTCTATATCTAAAAGGTCATTTAAAGAGAAATGCATTGCCATGAGCAAAGTGCAAAACCTGGGTACAGTGAACAATCAGAGAAATAATACACTTAAAAAGGAAGAATAGAGTGAAAGGTACATAAAAGACAGAGGTCAGATAACCTTTTGTACTTTAAAGCTCAAATAAAAAATAATGGCCAAAAGACAGTATTTGTGATTTTTTTTTTTAAGTCATACATATAATACAGAAAATGTGTGTGCCAAAAAAGCTACTTCTGAAGTTTACGCAACATGGAAGTGACCAATTTTGCTTCTCTAATAATTTCAAGGTTCTAACTTCAGCTGTTTTGGAAAGATGATTTTATTTGTGCCCCAAAAAATGGCCATTTTATAATATAGTATAATATAGTACAATATTAGTATAGATGCTAAAATTGGTGGAAGCTTCTATTAGCATGTTGCTTTAATTGTTTTTTAATAAAAGCTTAAAAAACGAAAAATCTATAGTGTCCGTAACCATGTCAAATTCATGTTGCAGTCCCTTAACAATTTGACTTTTTAGAATAACACACCTTTTCAGGTTTATGTCTTTTCCTGTTAAATCAAAATGGGCCAAGTTTCATCTGAAAGGGATTTAAGATCATTGAAGATTTGAATTCAAAAAGTTCCAAACGCTACATCAAAGAACACGAGACCAAGAAAGAGTAAATCAGACCTTTTTTCTTCTTCAAAAAAAAAAAAAAACGAAGCATGGATTGGAAGATAAGAAGCATTAAGTATTATATGATCCTATCTGAAGATTCAGTTTTCACCTAGGTGAGACACTTTTTAGCACCTATACCATGTTTTGGCTGCTTTATAACAGCTTTAGAGCCTACCTGTAATTAGTTCCCTTTTACTGTTTCACTCCCAAAATAGAAACAAAATTTATAACTTTGGTTTCATCTTACCTCATAATTGTTGGTACCCTTCGGTCAATGAAAGAAAAACTCACAATGGTCACAGAAATAACTTTAATCTGACAAAAGTAATAATAAATAAGAATTCTATGAATGTTAACCAATGAAAGTTAGACATTGCTTTTCAACCATGCTTCAACGGAATTATTAAAAAAAATGAACTCATGGAACAGGCCTGGACAAAAATGATGGTACCCCTAACTTAATAGTTTGTTGCACAACCTTTTGAGGCAATCACTGCAATCAAACGATTCCTGTAACTGTCAATGAGACTTCTGCACCTCTCTGCAGGTATTTTGGCCCACTCCTCATGAGCAAGCTGCTCCAGTTGTTTCCGGTTTGAAGGGTGCCTTTTCCAGACAGCATGGAGGATTGAGGTCAGGGCTCATAGAAGGCCACTTTAGAATAGTCCAATGTTTTCCTCTTAGCCATTCTTGGGTGTTTTTAGCTGTGTGTTTTGGGTCATTGTCCTGTTGCAAGACCCATGACCTGCGACTGAGACCCAGCTTTCTGACACTGGCCAGCAGATTTCTCTCTAGAATCCCTTGATAGTCTTGAGATTTCATTGTACCCTGCACAGATTCAAGACACCCTGTGCCAGATGCAGCAAAGCAGCCCCAGACATAACAGAGCCTCCTCCATGTTTCACAGTAGGGACAGTGTTCTTTTCTTGATGTGCTTCATTTTTCAGTCTGTGAACATAGAGCTGATGTGCCTTGGCAAAAAGTTCAATTTTTGTCTCATCTGTCCATAGGACATTCTCCCGGAAGCTTGGTGGCTTGTCAACATGTAGTTTGGCATATTCCAGTCTGGCTTTTTTATGATTTGTGTTCAACAATGGTGTCCTCCTTGGTCATCTCCCATGTAGTCCACTTTGGCTCAAACAACGACGGATGGTGCGATCTGACACTGATGTTCCTTGAGCATGAAGTTCACCTTGGATCTCTTTAGAAGTCTTTCTGGGCTCTTTTGTTACCATTCGGATTATCCGTCTCTTTGATCTGTCATCAATTTTCCTCCTGCGGCCACGTCCAGGGAGGTTGGCTACAGTCCAAATTTCTGAATAATATGTGCAACTGTAGTCACAGGAACATCTAGCTGCTTGGAAATGGTCTTATAGCCTTTACCTTTCACATGCTTGTCTTTTCACATGCTTGTGTTTTCTTTCGAATCTCCTGAGACAACTCTTTCCTTCGCTTCCTCTGGTCCATGTTGAGTGTGGTACATACCATGTCACCAAACAACACAGTGACTACCTGGAGCCCTATATATAGGCCCACTGACTGATTACAAGATTGTAGACACCTGTGATGCTAATTAGTGGACACACCTTGAATTAACATGTCCCTTTGGTCACATTATTTTCAGTATTTTCTAGGGGTACCATCATTTTTGTCCAGGCCTGTTCCATGAGTTTATTTTTTTTAAATAATTCCTGTTGAAGCATGGTTGAAAAGCAATGTCTGACTTTCATTGGTTAACATTCATAGAATTTTTTTTAATTATTACTCTTTTGTCAGATTAAAGTTATTTCTGTGACCATTGTGAGTTTTTCTTTCATTGACCGAAGGGTACCAACAATTTTGTCCACGTGTGTACCTATATACCTCCTATGAATTGTCTTTAAAAACAATATGAAGAAAAAAGATTTGAAAGTTTGCATTAATGTATTCATTAGTGTAATTCTAAGTGCACTAAAGTTTTGTATGTTGCGTCTACTGTTTATATAAAGAGAAAGACTACACAGACCCTAGGGACTTTTTGCTTGTTAGTGTGAATGGTACTACAGCGAAATTTAAACAAGGGTAAATATTTATGAGAAAAAGGTATCAGGTTTAACCGACCTAGACCTGCTATAAACGTCTGGCTGTTAAAGGGTGATAATTGAGGAATGATGAATTATGTTACATTCAGCACTGAAATTCTATGTCTTTAATGACAATGCGAGCTAGATATGTTGTGTATTCTGCTGTCTTGTTTGCTGTATTCACGTAGAATTAAACACTTATGACTGCAGAAGTTAAAGCAATTAAGCTGGCTGGACTAGTCATGTTAATCCACACCCATTTTAGGATTATTAAAGTGCTAATGATAACACAGCATTCGCACAAAAGCGAGAAAGCAAGGAAATGACATGAAGGCTTTTCCAAGTAAAAAATAAATCCTAAGAGTGATTTCTCAATAAACTAAAAGCTCTTAATATAGTATCAATTGTATATGTGTAATAAATCAAATGTTCGCAAATTGAAATGAAAATCAAATAAACACCAAACACAAGGTTTCAGACGGAATCTTAAGTCGGTCTAAGCTCCGGGACTTCCTGAGATTCACTTCCTCTGTACACCACACTGACAAGAAGGACACACCTTCCAGGCATCTAGGCGTGGATGACATTCCAGCACGCAAGGAGCTTTATATCCATGTGAAAAGGAGGCAGCGATGACATAAAACATTGGCTTTGAATGGCAAGCGTTTAAAGACAATACACAGAAGAATGGGTGCCAAATTCACACCGCATTATCTCAGTCAAACTCAGTGTGTGCAGTGACAGCTGTGGAGCGTGTTAAGACACGCTCACAGAAGAATGACAGAAACGGCAGGATTTTCCTTCAAAATGCCAATCAAGATGGTGCACGTTGTTACTCAACCCCCTTGTCACAGAATCTGTCCCTCTGTACATGATGGCTACAAAGAATGCAAAATAAAATAAAGCATTATGCTGTAAAACATGAACAACGGGGCAAAGGAATTATCAGATATTTGTTTAAAGTAATGCGTTTTGCATCTTATTATTGAAACATAAACTGGTCAGTGTTTTCATGTTAAGTTGCCCCTCTGGTTTTTCTTCATGCCATGGTTTATATTGTGCAGCATGAATTGAGAAGAAATTATAGTTAAATCAGAAACCTTTTCATATATATATATATATATATATATATATATATATATATATATATATATATATATATATATGAGAGATACAGATTTGTGCAGTATTCTAAGTAAAACAGCTGTTAGGTTTTACTGAGCATGCTGGAGAATATGAGTTCTTTTGGTAATTTCGTCACACTCGCTCCTTTCTATTTTCATGCAAAACCCAGGAGTCTACATTATTAATTTTTTTTTTCCATCTGAAAACTGGTCTGTCATGTAATATGTTGCGTTCTTTACAGGCATGCAAATATTCTTCTGTAATGTTATTTAGTCATTAATTTTAGTGTATCTTTGTAGGGAATGGTCTTGTACATAATAATGCAGACATAATAAACTTATATAACAAAATTTGTACTACAGATAATATGACGCCTAAGACTTTTGCACAGTACTGTACAGCATACACGTTTTGTGATATTGTAATGATTAAAATATTTATATATATTTGTAAAAAAAAAAAAAATTTGTAGGATTATGAATACATTCAGTAGTCACTTTGGCATGGATAATATTTCTCATATCAACTCATCTGCATACATGAACGTCAATCCCACAAGATGTGTTTACATGCTCAAAGCATTAAATCTGAATAGACGTTTTTCTGCCAGAAACAGGAAGAAATCCCAAGAAATACTACCTTCTCTGTCATGATTGGTTACAAGAATTCAGCCTCATCTATGATTGGTAAGATGCTTTACTGTGTGAGAAATGTGAACCAATAAAGACAGATTGGAGAGAATTGTTCTTATGGAGTTTACAGATCAGGAATGGAAGTGAAATTTCCTCCCTTGGAATCCGTTACCTAATGTTACCCCCAAACAGGGCAAACAAGTGCAGAAAGAATATTTATTTCAACCATAGAGAAACAATGGCAGAGTGTTTAAATGCCTAATATTTACCCTTGTCGCATTTTTATTGAAGATCCATTTAGATCTGGCTGGATCAGGTCAGCCAGTTCTGACTGAAGAATTTCTATTTCAATTCAGCAATTATTTAGATTATTAGTGGAATATAAGGGGCCGTGTGTTGGTAGGTGGATATACTGTATACACACATAGTAAACACAGAAAGCTTAAAGAATCAACCTATTTTTTTCTTAATGTAGTGTACCTCATCATATTTCATGACATAATGTAACACAAATAAAGGCTGCTTTGTGAACCAAATGTTATCATTATACGGGGCGTCCCAAAAGACTCCAAACATAGGGAAAATTAACATAATTAAGCAATTACATGCATAACACCAGATGTTTTTACATAACTTGATCTTGAGTGGGTGAAACAACTTTGTGTGCATTTACAAAGAAATGGCAATAATGTAAAGGATGGTTGTAAATAAAGTTACTGTTTGAAAAAAAAAATCCCCTATGTATCAGATCTTTTGAGATCTAAATTTGGGGTCGCATTAGTGTGATATCACACTCCTGCTGTCCATACAAGTGTTGAACATGAACATATGGCTAAAATTAATGTAATCTTATCATGCATTCATTTTAGCCAGCAAAACAAAGCTGCTTTGAGCTCCAGCTTCCCGAGACGCCGCTGAAAAAACAATCGTGTCTGTAAAGACCACCTTTGCACCTTGAGTCTATCAGACGCAATCTTTCTATAATCGCAACTCTCCAATCTGACTAAAGAGAGGAATGAAAGGGAAAATCAATGTGCTAGATGGTGAATATAAAGTGCAATGAGGTGACTCTGAGATGAAAAGAGGGGGAAAAGAAAAATATCTCCCTCCTTCCATCCCCGTCCCTTACTCTGCCTGTCCCTGTCTATCTCTGTCTCTAGAAGAAAAAAAAAAGTGGTGAGGTCTGCAGTGCTCTTTGTGCTGGTGACTGACATGGTTTATTCATTTGGGCTGCAATTCACTGCTGATGTCTGGTGCTTGTGCGCGCACACACACACACACACACACACACACACACACACACACACACACACACACACACACACACACACACACACACACACACACACTCTCACACACACACACACACACACACACACGCACACACACACACACACACACACACACACACACACACACACACACACACACACACACACACACACACACACACACACACACACACACACACACACAAGTATTAAGTGTTATCTGCATCTGTGTGGGCCTGTATATTGAGGAAGTGTGTGTGTTTGTGTATTACAAGTGTGTGTATATGTGTGTATGTGAGGGATAAGAGTCTTATACCTAGGTACCTGCACCTGGTCTCCTATCTGTCATCTTATCAAGAGCAAACTCCAGTTTAAGGAAGTTAACACCCTCCCCCACCCCCACTACACACTGTATGTGTTTTTTTTTTTTCTCTTTTTTTTTTGTTCATGCTCCTGTCCTTAACTTCCGTGGAAATGGGAATCTTTTGTCTCTTTTTCATTTTCGTTTCTCTTTAAGCAATAAAGAAAGCATACACAAATACATATACATTCTAAAAAGTGCCACATGACAAGACACACACACACACACACACCTGTACACACATACACCCACACTTGTACACACATACACAGGCACACACATCACATACCCCACACACTGAGCAGGTTACAGCCTGTATGAAACAGGATCAAAGGCAGTGGTGGCATTGCCGCTCAATTAGGCTGGCAGTTGACCACCCGGATCTGTCAGTGTCCCAATTACCAGCGAGGAAGAGTATATTTATCATGAGGAACAATGTAACCTTTAAGACAGTCAGACATGTAGCACACACGTGGCATGTTACATTTGGGATGTACAGAAAGACAGCAACAGAGGCAGGCAGGTATGAGCGAGCTGTCTAGCAGGTCTGCTCTCACCTTTTCATCCCCGAGCAAGGTCGGCTCATGCTGCCCGAGGCCACCTGGACAGAGGCATGCATATTTATTTTTGGGATGCATCACCTGCTTGACCAAAGGCAAGGAGACATGACCCATCTGCAGGTAAAAGATAAACTATTGTTTTTGAATTCTTGCCAGCGCATAGGGAAAAATGTGATGAAAGAAAAAGACACACTTTTTCTTTTTCTTTTTTCGAAGCATTGTAACTTTTCTTCTGAATGTTTTCTCGTGAGAGACAAGACCTCGGTTATCTGACATGCTCTGTATTACGTAGAGCGCTAATCAAATTCTCATACACTATGCTCATATCTGATGAGTCAGATTAATGATGTAATATAAGCATACTAACAAATCTGGAGATGACATTTGGTATACAATGATGTCCATTTATAACAGATCAGAAGAACACTAGTTTGTGGAGAAAACCCAAACAGATGTGAAGGCATGAGAAATGCCTCTGCAGTACAGGATTGAGCTGTTATGCACAGCTAAATGTAAAGCATTATAAGCTTTGTATTGTATTGTAACTGCATTTAGAGGATTTTTTTTCAATGAAAATTTTATTTTAGACCAAATATTATGTTCAATTTTTTTACAGTGCATCTCATCAGCCAACACTTGAAAGAAACTCGATTACATCACCTAACCATAAATTCATATAAAGAAACATGCAACAAACAGCATAGTGCACCATTGGAGTGTTTGATCAGGAGCTTTTATGTCAATGTCAATCTTGGCCCTTTACTTTGGAGAGAAAAGGAGAGAATCGTTATTACATCTCATGAGAGAACAAAGAGAAAGCCTTCAAAAAAAGAAATCCTCTGGGAGTAAAGATCATTATAGTCTCGCAGATAGAAATACCCAGGACAATCCTCAGATGAGCTTGAGGGTCTGGGTTGATATACTTCTAGCATTTGACTAAAATGCTTTTGGGAAAATCTTTCCATGTCACTCTCTGAGTCCTGACGAATCTGTTACTCTCGCTTAAATAAATGAAAAAGATGCACTGCAGTTTCTCATTCTCACTTACATTCTGGAGACCTGACAGACGGACTCTAACCAACAGCATCCATAGTAATAAGTGTGTAATAATGCAGTACCGTTTCTGATGTTAAGTTTGGCATTGGGACCCTCGTATTTCGTTTTTTCCTGAGAGATCTTTAATGAATAAGTAAAGCTAAAAACGAAGAACAGGCTCATGGAGGTGTGGCTTTGGGTTGAATATGGGTTATGTGACAGAAACAAAGAAATGACAGAGGAGGAGAGCATCATTAGGCAGAAAGCCAAGCTTGTGCGCTTTGATTGTTCCAATAGAGCAATTGACATCAAAGCTCTTAGAACTCAGGCCCAGGGAGCAAATTAAGTGCCATTTAGAAATGATGTGGAAAAAGAAGAGGCCTTGCATTCCCACACACAATGCACACATGCGCACACACTCAGGTTTAAGTATTTCAATCAATGTTGAAATACAGTTTTGGCTCATCATATATATATATATATATATTTTTTTTTTTACTATTTTCAGATTATTTTTTCCCCAGAGTATGTTTACTGCCTGATTCATATTTTTACACACACACACATGAGCATGACCATTTGTACTGTAAAATTCAACAAACTGAATTTTCAGAGTTTCACTCACTTTTTTCAAAAGAGTTTTTTTTCTCTCATATTTTTATTTTAGACCTTTGAACTATAGCCAATTATTTATTAATATTTATGAATGAAAATCAGTATATAACGCTATAAGAAGAGACACAAAGTCGCAAGGTCTGGTGATATTCAACATAATCTTCTCCAATCTGACCTCTAACATGATATGTCCTTGTGGGATCAGAAACCTACAGTATATGTGATGATGCTGTAAACTTACGTTTATATATATATACAGTATATTATTTTTTTTGGAAGGGACAGCAAAGTTCTCCATGGAGTATGAAGAGGAAGTGACATCCTCCCCAGGCATTCACTGCATAAAAACAGGGGGATCAGGGGGAACACTCTGAAGCAAAGGAAAGAAGCAATGCTCTCAATGTAGCAAGGAGGCAGAATGATGTCCTCAGCAAAACAAAAAAGCAGAACAACTTTCTTAGCCGAACAAGAAAGCAAAGCAATTGTCCTCTGCAGAATACAAAGGTGGTGAGATGTCTGAAGGGCAGTTGGGTTACATAGTGAGGTTTGAGGCAGAGTAACACCCACAGTGAGGCTGTAACCCGTGATGCCATCTTCTGCAGGGCAAAGGTGTAGAAGAATGTCTTCAGCCAAGCAACGAGGCAGAGTGAACGTCTGTGTGGAGCAGGCAAGGTGGGAGACAGTTCTACCTAGGGCAGGATCTCCATCTCAAAACATTTCCTTAGAGGAGAGCATAGTTTTGAATCAATCTCTCCTCCCTCGTTTCCCCAGGCATTTTACGTAAGTGCTTTTTGCACACTGAAAAAATCTACTATGTTCATTTTAGGTCAAGGTTTCTGTCATGCATAATTTATTGGAGAAGGCAAGGACAAACAAATAAAACTGTGAAAACAAGAACCATTAACAAGAAACATGTAGATATAATGATAATGATAATGTTTAAGTGACAGACAGACAGACAGACAGACAGACAGACAGACAGCAACTACAACAAAAGATAGAATAAAATATATTGAAAAAGTAGAACTTAAGGGTGCTAATAAAGTGATTAGCAAGACTTGATACATTCTGGGGTTGATGGCTAGGGCGGTTCTGCACCCACAGGTGGAAGCATGACAAGCCCAATGCAAAGTGGTTCATTCTTTGGCAGTAACAGTGCCTGGGGTGTTTTTGCAATTTAACAACTTTTTTTTCATGAAGAAATGACACATCATACTTTTTTATCTATTTGAAATTATGTTCAATGTTGTGGAACGCCCATGTGCAAAGGTCCTGTTATCACTTAAAGGTTAAAACAGTGATAAACAGTCTGTAACTAGTCTCTATGTTTTTCTCTTTTGAAGTGTATAAGATTAAATATTACAGTTTCTCATAATGCCAAAAATTCACAAAACATTATACTGAAGACTTTGCCATGGGGGAAAACTGTTCCAAATCCCGACACACAAGTTTTCTTCTTTAAAACCCCTTAAACCTTTTTTTCCGTAATAATGTTAAATATAAAAATATATATATATATATACAGTATATTACCAAGTCCAATCAAATTTGAGAATTGAATTGTGCTGAGCAAACAACTGATTACAAAATGATAGCATATCTCTTGAAAGAACCATGATGTAAGAATAAATACCTTTTTTCTGATAATGTGTTAGGAGTCATTATCTGTAGTAGTATAACACATTAAATAACACTTTAAGATTGTTCCAGTTATGTCATCAGTCACACATAATCAGAACTGATCTATATTTTCAATATAAGAAAATGCCTTTATATGTCATCAAAGCTACAAGTCAAAAGTCAATTGTGTGACTCCTTGTACAGAATAACATCACAACAGACAGTAAGTACATCAGGAAGGATAGCACTTTAAACACTATCATTTCCCCCAGGCAAAGCAGATGTAAACCCATGTGCACATGCAAACATTCACACGCACACACACACACACACACACACACACACACACACACACACACACACACACACACACACACACACACATACACACACATCCTGTATCTGAGGTCTGAACATGATGTACAGTAAGTCTCGAACCACTCCTCACTTTTTCATATGAAATTAAATCATGTAAATTAAATATAAAATATGGGAATAAATGCTTTACTGTGACAGACTGCCAAGTGCCTAAAGATACAGGTTACAAATTAATTGTTTGTGTAGCAACTTTAGCAGCAACCTTATTTCCCCCCTCGTCTGTCCCAACCACTCAGCATTCAGCATCACCATACTAATCACCGGCCTGATCATCTGTCATCATCTGCACTTGTTTCTTTCAAGTTCATACCTTAAGTTAGAGGTTCTTTATGCATGAATGATTCATGGGTCACTGTGGCTTAACAAACAAAAATCATTCTTCTGAAACTGCTCAAGTACAGAGAACAAGATCCAAAAAATTGACATAAATGAGATCCTTCAGGAAGCCTCAAGAAGACATTCAAATACAAGAAAGTCTGGCTCTTTGGAAGTAGAATATGAAGAAATGAGGGCATGTACTATGGATGAAGTACTATACATGACGAAGATCCTTTTCAATCCTGCATATAATATAGTTTGCAGTCATATATGGGGCAGCACGTTGGTGTAGTGGTTCGCACTGTCGCCTTGCACGTCCAGGGTCTGGGTTCGATTCCCGTCTCTGTGTGCATGGAGTTTGCATGTTCTCCCCCTTGCTTGGTGGGTTTCCTCCGGGTACTCTGATTTCCTGTAGGTTAGGTTAATTGGCGTTACCAAATTGCCCGTAGTGTGTGTGGGAGTGTGTGTATGTGTGTGTGCCCTGCGATGGATTGGCACCCTGTCCAGTGTGTACCCCGCCTTGTGGTGTGAGTCTCCTGGGATAGGATCAAGACCCCCGTGACCCTGAATACAGGATTAAGCGGTATAGACGATGAGTGAGTGAGTGAGAGACACATATGGAATGTAAGACAGAAGACTAAAGCTGGCACACACAGTGAGATAAGATTGTTGTACAGAAATGACACTGGAAATGGATTGTTAGCTCCTACAGCACTTCCATTGTGATAACATGGCTAATGCCTTCATTCATCATCAGTAATCATTTTATTGTAACCATGATGTCCCATCAAGACATCCAATAAACTCTACTAAAGACACATTATCATTTCCACAAAAAAAGCATGACTTGCCAATTCCCACCTACCAGTCAGTTGTCTCCTATCACATGACATATAGCATCTGTGGAGGGTGAAGGTTAACACATGCTTTCCCTGAGACATATGAAGTCAGCACATTGCAGTGTTTTGAACGGCTGCTTAGTGAAATAGAAGATAGTATTGCACACTTTAAGGAAAAAGCTCACAGACACCTGAAATTGGCTCATATCATAATGAATGACAATTGATCAGCCTCTCGTCTAGAGAGCGCATGCTCACTTTTGTTTTGTTGGCTTCTGTCCATTAATGGCTGTAGCATTGTCAGGATTCAAACTTGCAAAGCCTCTGTCAAAATAGTTAACACTTACTGTTGCTTCACTAAGGAGCCAACCCTTCCTTTGTTTTTTGTTTTTTTTGACTTCTTAAGAATTCTTAACTTCTTCTTTTTTATTTTACAGAAATGTTCATTATTGTCGTCCAAACATTCTGTGGTATAGTGGTACTATGATATACAGTACACTGATCAGTCATATCATTAACACTACTGCTAGGTGAACTAAAAAACACTGATCACCAACCATACACCAGCAGACTGATGAGAGGATCATCGACACCCAAAGTTTACCCAGGCATATGGAGACCAAAGGCCACCCCATCTGGGCCAGTCCCACAGAGAGGCAATGTAGCACAAACTGCAAAAAAAAAAAAAAAGTAAATGCTGCACATGATAAAAAGGCACCAGAACACCCAGTGCCCCATAGCCCACTGCACACAGAGCTCCAGGACGCTGACCCACCTCCCAATCCAATTAAGCACCATTGGGATGCACCAGATAAACAAGTTAGATCCACAGAGGCTCCGCCTTGCAACTCACAGCATCCAAACAATCCACTGTTAACATCCTGGTGATAGACACCTCAGCACACCCCCAGACGCCCTCAAGGGCCCAGGGGCAGCTAAGAGCTGCCCAGGTGGCAAGGGAAAACTAAAACATAGGTGGTTTTAATGCTAATAATTATACTGTTAAGGCTGATTGGTGGATATCCATGCATATAATATGTTTGTACAGTACAGGATGTCAACCCAATATCATCTAAATCATGTTTGAAGTTTATATACTGTATTTTTGTTTCAAAATTCCTCAAAAGTCTGGATGCTTTGAATAGCTCCTGCTGTCAGTACCAGTAAATAGTTAAATGACCCAGGCAAAAATGGTGTGATCACCAGACAGCTCCGGGTCTTTTACAATCAAATCAATTGCTCTTTTCAGGTTAGAACAACAACCACTTAATATGTCTGTGAACGTCCCTGGTGCACTTTCCACCACTGTCAAATAATCATGCTCCTAGGTGTGAATGAGTGTTTGAACTTGTTTGTGATGCACACATGACTGACAGGACTGACAAGCCATGCATAGTGTATTCCTCACTTGTGTACAGTGTTCCTGTAACAGATTCCAGATTCAACATGACCCTGTTACTCAATCAATCAATCAACCAACCAACCAATCAATCAACCAACCAACCAACCAACCAACCAACCAATCAATCAATCAATCAATCAATCAATCAATCAATCAATCAATCAATCAACCAATCAATCAATCAATCATTTGATCAGTCATTGTCAGGAGTTTGTTTTTCTTTTACTGCAGTTTCCATTACTGAATATACAGATGTGCCCATAACACATACCCACTGCACTACATAGTAACACTAGTGCAAATCATCTTAATGACTAATCCAGTTTTACAGACACAGACTAAAGATTTGGCAAAATATTCAGGACTTTGTGTTCCAGTGTAGTGAGGTTGCTCATGTTGTCACTTCTGCAAAATCCTGAGTAATTCACATATTGAGTAATAAACATGTGGTATACCGAAGGACCAACTGTCTTGTGAGGATTGCTCATTACCATGGAAACGAATAAGCTGTAATGGATAATACACTGGTGAGAGCGTGGCAAGTTTCAGTAAGCGTATGAAGTACTATTCTACATATGTGGTGTGTGTATGTGCCTGCAAATGAACCTTAATCTAAAGATGTTAGAACCTGTTCCTCAAGACTTAAACCATGTCATGAGCAGTTAACTATGAAAATGTAACACACCCAGTATCGACGGAGCAATTTCAATTTATCTAGCTTCACACACACTCACATACACACACCTACATGAAAAGCTTGTATTACAGCTCCACAGAGCCTTAAGCCAAATCTGTATTGAGGGCATGTATGGTGTAATTCCTTTTGATGTAAATTGGTAATTAAAATAATAAACAGGTTCAGGTGATTAGAACCCGGGTAGCGATGATGAAATTCTGCATAATTTTCATTCATTTGGATATATACATCTATAGTGTAAGACGACAAATCAATTCATTTCAAAGATTTAAAATTCACACAAGGTGCTTAGCAAACAGGCCCGGGTCATGAGACAGGTCACTGACACACCTCTGCTCTAAATATACAAATCAACTTTCACTGCACTCCTTGCCAAATATCTAATTCATCTTTTCAATAACTAATTTACCTCAATTAAACGTGATTTAGCTGACAGCAATACAAATGCTGGGAATTCAAATTCTGCCTGATCTGAAACCAGTGTGAGATGGTTTTAGGAACAAAAAACAAGTCAAAATACTGAGAGTATCGTACAAATGAGCAAGCATATATTTGTGTGTGTATATCTACTCCGAGTTCCTCTGTACTCTAACCAAAAAAGCGTTCCTTGATTTTTGTTCTGCATTGACGCTGTAACTCATTCCTCTTGTGAGGTCAATCATGTCATGTAATCACTGAACATTTATCACACACCGTGTTAAGCAATTTTAAGCCGTCTAACACTCATGTCCGGGTGAAAGTAACTTAAAAAAAAGATAAGGAGAATAAAGCATGGAGGTGGTGGACAGTCCTGTAAATCTCATAGGTTTCTCTTTATGTCTCCACTTTAAAATATCAGCTAAATTCTGGGTTGAATCTCAAATAGACAATGCATAATGGAAATCGATGCAGGGTGTACAATCCCTTCTTCCACACATCAAGTGGTGCCCTTGTTCAGGGGTAAGAGAGGGATTTGGGACTCAGCCTGGCGTTAGATGCTAGTTATCTTTCTTGCTCCTGTTGGCTGTGAACAAGCGAGTGAGATGAGTCATGAACCTGTCAGTGCGTTGGTGGAAGCTGCCGTTAACGTTAACTGACAGTTATAAAAGATCAAAACACAACATGGGCAGTTCGGAGGTAATCCAGAATGACTTAGAAGCAATTACTAAGCATTGTTTAATATGACATAACGGGATAGGATGTGATTTCCTGGTGAAAGTGCTACCATGGTTTTTAATGGACGTTTTGGCAGGCAGCTGCTCTCCTATCTTTCTGTTAACGTTCTGTACCACCCTACTTTCACCCATGCACATGTCAAGCATGAAAGGGTGCATGTTTCCTTAAAGTGAAGTAAAAGATAAAATATGTATTGAAATCATATACCTGCAACCTAACACTATATTGTAATAATTTTTATTATAATTAGTTTTATCACTTTAAATTTAAATTTAAAGTACCACTGTTTCCTTTATAGTAAATGTTCTATATTCTATATGTTATCTAATTTTATGTTTTTTTTTTTGCTCATATCATAATTTTATTACATCATGTTGTTCTTTTTCCTTTGTTACACAGAAATTGTAAAAAGGTCAACAAAATACATTCTATATGTACATACAGTATGTTGTGCAGCACTGTTGCCTTGCACAGCCAGGATCTGGGTTCGATTCCCGGCCAGGCTTGATTCCCGTCTCTGTGTACATGGAGTTTTCTCCCCCTGCTTGGTGGGTTTCTTCCGGGTACTCCGGTTTCCTCTCTGCAGATTAGTCTAATTGGCATTCCCAAATTGTCCATAGTGTGTGTGTGTGTGTGTGTGTGTGTGTGTGTGTGTGTGTGTGTGTGTGTGTGTGTGTTATGATTACCGGTACTTTATGTATAATATCCAAAGTTCTGTGTTTACTTATAGTCCTGCTGTATTCTGTATTTACTGTACTCACATTCAATTACAAATTCATCTGAGCAGACAAAACACTGACTCAGCAAGAGAGCAAAACGGTTAGTGTTCAAATCTCAATTAATTCTCAAATCAGTCTCATCTGAAAGCATAACAATTGAGCATTTCAAAAACTACAAAATTGAGTGATAATGAGCATTACAAACAGCACTATGGATGATAAGAGGTGAAGATGATCGTGCAATATTGACTGAGACAGTAATGTCATAAACATGCCCAGTTTATCACCGAAACCTAACCGCACCCAGTGACATTATCTTTACTGAACTGGGCCTCCACAAAACAGGAACAAACATAAATGTACAAGAGTCATTTCTATTTTCGTGTGGCATGATGGGAACATATTCACATGTTAGTTTCGAAAATGACTCACTGTGTTTGTCAGAAAAAATTAGGAGATGCAAGAGACTGAAAGCTCCAAATGTGGCTTCTGTTTTCACAATTGTGTCAGTAGCCAGAGCATGCATGCAGTTAGGTTCTGAGAATATACTGTAGAAGTTTTCACACACACACACACACACACACACACACGCACACACACGCACACACACACACACACACACACACACACACACACGCACACACACGCACACACACACACACACACACACACACACACACACACACACACACACACACACACACGTTTAGAGAGAGGCACATGTGCCCTGAGCATGTAGAGTGTCACATTTGATAACCTTTGTGAGTCATGTTCCATTCCCCTCAGCGTCTTTTTTCCACATCAGTGTTAATGTGGGTACAGGAGAAGACCTTTTAATAAACATTTTGTTAGACAAGCAGATGAATGCCATGGCATTTTTTAAATACAATTTGCAGTAAACCATATATCTGAACCTAGCATAGGTCTTCTGTAATATTTGATTAATATCCGGAAAAAAAAACATTATGCTCAACCTGTATTGTACATATAACTTATATATACAGAGTACGATTCTAAGATGAGTAGACTATGCATGGGGACACCTGACCATCACATCTAACAGTATTTTTTTGGACACCTCATTTCAAAACCATATCCATTCATTCAAATAGCTACACTCCTCTTCGTCTGTAAAAAGAGCATTTGTGATCTCAATGTTAGTTGATAAGTATTGGCTTGAAACTGACATTGCATCACATCCCAAAGGTGTTTAATGGGGTTAAGGTTGGGGCTCTGTGCAGACCACAGGATTTCCTCCACACCAGACATGATCATGGTTTGTGCACGTGGGCATTGTCATGCTGAAACAAGAGCTTTTTTCCATATTATTGCACAAAGTTGCAAGCATGCAATTTTCAAAAATGTTTCTATGTACTATAACATTAACATTATCCTTATTTGGAACTGACGGGCCAAGTTCAAATTTTGAAGAACAACTTCAAACTTTTTTCCCTCCTCAGCATTTGTACCAGCAGGTCGGGCTCTCTTGGCATCCACTAAAACCAGATTCGTCACAGATTCATCACTCCAGACAACATCATTCTCCGGCACCAGAGTCTGGTGGCAGCATGCTTTACACCACTCTCGCCAACACTTGGCAATGCACATAGTGATCTCAGGCTTGTGCAAAGCTGCTCGACCATGGAAACCCTCTTCATGATGCTCACAATGCGTAGTTCTTCTGATGTTGCTCTCAGAGTCAGTGTGATCTGCAGCTGAGTGTGGTTGTAGCTGAACTGACTGGAACAGATCTAGTAAGGCAGAAATCGCATGAACTGACTTGTGGCAAAAGTGGCATCCCATGGAAAAGCCTTGTTTAAAGTCACTGAGCAGATCATTTTAGCCCAATTTAATTTCCAGTGGCTGTCTATTGAGATGTGCTTGATCATACGCACCTGTTAATAATGGGTGTTGCTGAAGTCGATAATTACAAGGAGTGTCAGTACAATTTTGGCCATACAGTCTACAGAACTATAGTGAATATAACAAAAGTCTATTTAATAAAGGCAGATGATAAATGTGGTAGCATGGAAAAGTGCCATGGTATATATTTTTTATTCATTATCTAACAAAGTGGATATTTTCCCAATCATATAATTGACTAATGTTAATGTGATGTGAATTACAAGGAAAATCTCAGGCACAGCATTTGGCTACTAATACAGCATCTTAGTTGTTCATAATTAAAATCTAGTGTGAAGATGCAAAATGAGACTCAAAAACAAAAAATTTTTTTTTTACATTTTCTTTTATTTTTTACTGTTAAAACTAAAACATAAATGTACTTTTTGTAAAAAAAAAAAAAGTAGTTTGTTAGGCAGTCAATAAAAATGTATTAAACATTTTTTATTGTACTGTACATAGTTTATTTTTCATTTTTCAACTGTAAATTAATTCATTAATCAATTTGTTTATACCAAAATGACACTTTTACAACTAGTTAATTTTTTGTCCATTTCCACACATTGACTCGAACACATTCTGTTTTATGTGTTATAACTGCTATTTATTTTACTAACTAACCCTTTTTTTTGGTAATGATATAGAAGTTCTGGTTGTTGTTGTTTGTTTCTTTACCAGGACATCCAATAGACTGGACAACAAGAAATGATTAGACGCTTTACACTTTGGGGCATGGAGTATGCACACAAAGGTCACATTGTATCACTTTGTTTCTGTGCAATCTATTTTCTGTCCTGATGATGATTCAGAAAATATGTTTATTGAGGGCGAGGACAGGGTGTAGGACAGATTTTGAAAGCTGGTATTTCATCATTATTAATTTAAGATTGCATAAGTATGTTTCTCCTTTGTCTGTGCCTGGCAAACAATACCCAGATATATAGAGCATGCAAAAGGGGCAGACAGACCAAAACTGGCGTTGGCCAGCCCTGGCGTCTCTCTTTCTCTCTGTCTCTTGCACACCTTTCCATTTCACCTATTTCTTCCTGCTGCCTTTGCCCCTTACTTCTTCCCTTCGCATTTGTTACTCATTTCCAGGTCAGAGCAGAGACATGCACTATTTACCTCTACTCCTCTGTACAGACAGCTGATCTTAAACAATTGCAGAATATATTAACGGAAATTACTCTGGAGCAAAATATTACAAAAGGACTGAACATCACAAGTTTGGCCAGTACACACAAATCAGTCAGTGTGTTTAAGCTCACATTCTACTGTCTATCTAATATATCCATTTGCTCTATACCTCTTATGCGAATCAGGAAGTAAATCTTCCTCAACCAGAATAATGTCTTATCCAATAGGACAGAGGACAGAATAATCCTGGTATAGCAAGATGTGCTCTTACCAACACAAATACACCCAAAACCACACCAAACAGCCTTGTTGCTTTAAACTGAGTTTGGTTCAGGAGTAATGTTCCATGGGCCTGTACAATGGGCATTCAAGTCATTCAGGACTTGTGATGACAGGCGATTGACATTTACAGAAGACTTCAAGCACAGTACGGTGTTGAGACTCTCAGCTGCAGTAAAACTTTCGTATGTTGTAAACGTTTTAAAGAAGGTCATACATCTGTGGTTTGGAGTCCACTGAAGTCATTCCTGTGAAAGTTTCCTGTGTCAAATTGCTGACTGTTGGAAGAGTTGCATCTGTCCGTGGAAACTACGCATGCAATCATTCACAAGCACCACTTGCACATTCCAACAACCCAACTGGGAGTTATTGCTACATCCCCTGACCTCGCTTCAAGCCATTTTCACATGTTTGGACCATTAAAGGACTTCCTTGGAGGGCAGCATTTCAAAAGCGAAGGAGTCCAAATCATAGCTCTGGCATACTGAGAAAACTTTTTACCTAAAATGGTATCCAAGCACTAGTGCAAAACTGGAGCAAGTGCATTAGTGTAGTAGGGGATTATAAAGAGATATAAGTTTTTTTTATGTTCTGTTATTCTGCACCTAAGAGTCGTACAATGTATACTATGTATCCAACATCCAACACGTTTAAATGCCATTGCCGAACTTGCATGTCCTAGGGAACTTGGGGCACAAGTAAGGGTACACCCTGAATGGGCCACCAATCTATCATAGGGCATAAGCACACACATGCACACTATGGATGAACACCAAACAGTCTCGACCACAGGTCTTTGGAGTGTGGGAGGAAACCAGAGTTCCTAGATGAAACCCACCATGCACAGGGAGATCATGCAACTCACACAAACCTGAGGTGAGATTTGAACTAGCCAACCCTGGAGGTGACGAGGTGACAGGGCTAACCACTAAACCAACAGCACCAACACTATAATTAATTCTCATTAAAACAATCAGACACAAATAGGGACCTAGTAATAGTGCAGATATTGATAATTTACTTTCTTTTGTTCAAGAATTGTAAAAACCTTCTGCTTATTTTGCAACACCATTTATGGCATGGATTTCACTCTTTTTGGAAGACGCACTTTTCAGATTTTGGGTCAGATTGACATGATTGCATCATTATTTCAGCTGCGCATCCATGCTGTAACTCTCCCATTCACCCACATCCCATAGGTGCTCTATTCATCTCAAATGCTCTGATGATGTCATCTTTCTTCTTCATGGTCCAATTTGCACATCTGTACATAGCTACTGGCCAGAAAGTGTTATTATTATACTGATGACTGTGATTCCAACTTTTCTTCCATTGTGAGTTGACCCTCTTATACCTCCCCTGCAAACATTCTGCATCATCGGTAAACAAGACAAGAAAAATTATGTACGTGTTAAATTTGTGTCTCGTGTATCCTGTTGATAGCGATCTCTCCTCCTTCTTATAATAGTTCCACTAGTACTTCATCTGAACCTGATGACTTCTTGCTTTCTTGCTTAATAGCCCCTTCTGCAACTCAGTGTCTTGAGATTTGTCACTGCAACATTAGCAGTTTGGATGTATACTATAAGGACAAATATATTTGGCCAAACCTGTTTGAATTCAAGTGTTTCAGTCAGCCTTATCCCCAGTAAAGGCCAATCTTAATGCTTCAGCATACCAAGACATCTTGGACAGTGCGATGCTTCCAACTTTGTGGCAACAGCTTGGGGAAGACAGTTTTCTATTTCAACATGGCTATCCCCGAGTGCACAAAGGAAGGACTATAAAGATATAGTTTGATGAGTTCTGTGTGGAAGAACTTGACTGACCTGCACCAAAAGAATGAATGGGCACAAATTCCCACAGAAACACTCCAAAATATTGTGGACCCCCTGCATATACTATACACACGTGGACAAAATTGTTGGTACCCTTCGGTCAATGAAAGAAAAACTCACAATGGTCACAGAAATAACTTTAATCTGACAAAAGTAATAATAAATAAGAATTCTATGAATGTTAACCAATGAAAAGCAATGTCTGACTTTCATTGGTTAACATTCATAGAATATTTTTTAATTATTACTTTTGTCAGATTAAAGTTATTTATGTGACCATTGTGAGTTTTTCTTTCATTGACTGAAGGGTACCAACAATTTTGTCCACGTGTGTATATATATATATATAGTATATAAAGTATAGGGATTTGGATACAATGTCATGGCAGGCTGGCCAAATATGCAACGATACTCAGATAGGCTGCTGTATTCAGTGTGTGCGACAAAACACATTCTTGACATCAATACATCACCACCAGCAGCACTGATGATGAAATGTTGATCAGGGCAGGTCTGGTCCATAGAATCATGCCGCTGACTCCAAGTTCCCACGCTTTTATCTGCATGTTAAAGCAGGAATGGAAATTGATCAGATCAAGACTATACATCAGCTATACTATACTATACTATACTATGCTATACGATGCTATACTATACTATACTATACTATACAGCAGCAAGACACTAAGAGCACAACAGACTTAAATATCTTTGTTTCTTTCTTCTTTCACATGTATGTACACAAACACACACACACACACACACATCCCCCCCCACACACATACACACTTTAAATTACCTCAGAGATGCCCTCAGGTGTTCATCTATCCCACAACACATTGTACCAATTATCATCTCTAATTACTGACAAGCTCCGAGACAGACGTAATGTCCACCAGGGTCTGATAATGAAAAGCAATTACAGAAATAACATTTCTGTAGAGGCCAGTGTGCTTTTGAGGTCTTAATGGCGCTGGTAATGAAAATCACACATGTATAGTACACAGGATGCTACTGCAAATGAAATGAATAATTCTAATTCATTAAGTTTGTTAAGTGATGCTCACAGCGCAGGGAGTATGACTTGCTAAAAAAAGAAAGAAATAAAACCTTACATGCAGGAAGCATGAACATAGTGCTACTTTGGGCATTAAGATTCCGTTACAGTGACTTGTAGGTCAGCTGGAGAGCCAACAGTGGGCTGCTCATGTCTGACCCTATTTTGCCCTACAATTATGCAGACCTTTGTGCTCACCTGCATATTGCTAAATGTAAAGTGAGTTACTCTGTAAATGTCACTGCTATTGACTAATTTCTATCATAAACCAGCACTGCCTTTAAACAGGAAGGAGTTTGTAAAAAAAAAAAAAAAAAGGGGGGGGGGGGGAGAGAAAAAGAAAAAAAAAAGATGTCCATGAATGAGGAAAGTGGTTCTACTTTTTAAATTGTGTTGGCCTCAAAGTGAAACCGGATATGCAGGAAAAAAGAGAGAATAAAGAAGCTGAAGTAGATGAATGAAAAGTGGTTGTTTTCAACACGTTAACAATGGCATAATACAAAGTCTCTCTCTCTTTCTCTTGCACACTCATACACACCTACACACACCCACACATTCTCAAGCACATACTTTTCATATCGTACATATACTGTATTTAATATACTGTGCTTCCGTAAATGCACTCTCACACCGGATGTACAGTACATCTGAATGTACCCTTTTCACCTCACCAGAGCCAGAATTGTGTCATTTTTCCTCCGTCAGTTTCTCCAGCAGCACATTGGACATTTGCATTGACGTTGGTCTTTGACCAGGAGATTTAAATAACTGCTATTTAAATGGGCTGTTTGGAGTCCAACTGGCCTGCCAGTCTTACAGCACACAAATAGACTAGAATTACTTTGAGACACATTCATAAAGACACAGGCATCTTGACCCCTCTGAACTCATTAACTTTAAAAAGTCTGAAAGACCTTTAAAAGAGCCACTTCCTATTTACACTATGAAAGGAATTCCCTACAATGTCAAAGTCTCAGCGATATGCACATTCAGCAAGTGCAGTTGGAATCTCTGTTAACAGCCAAGTGTAGAGGGGTGTCTCGAGAATAAAGAACACACACTGTGAGGATAGAGGCTTTCGTCAGCAGTGGGTTCCTGGAAAAATAAGTGTGTTCAGTCATCAGTTACTTATATTAATGACTGATTAAAACATTTCAAATGTAACCATTCTAAAAACAGCTCATGTCCAAGTCTTAGCCTTTATTTAGTGAATAATCTCATCTCCATACTTCAGACTGTCCTGTGCTCATTCACAACAGGCTTAGAGTGAACAACCTTTCAACACACATAGTACTTTCTGACATTATTGTATATAGTGCACTGCACTGTCTGGCCAAAAAAAAAAAAGTCACCATATGAATTTAAATAAGCAAATATTTAAAATCATTTGACTGGACAATTACTGCAGTGATTAATATGTTTCAACTGGTAAGAATTATTTTAACTGTAATGCATGCCGTTAGTAGCTTGTCATTTATTAAACAACCATTTTGGAAGACGTGTCCTGTGTTCTTGGAAAAGGTGTTAGGTCTTTCAAAAGAGCCAAATGATTGACCTGCATCAAGCTCAATCATGTATACCACTTAATCCTGTATTCAGGGTCACAGGGGGCCTGGAGCCTATCCCAGGAGACTTGGGGCACATGGCAGGGTACACCCTGGACAGGGTGTCAATCCATCGCAGGGCACAGACACACACACTCACTCATTCACACACTATGGACAATTTGGGAACGCCAGTTAGCATGTCTTTGGACTGTGGGAGGAAACCGGAGTACCCGGAGGACCAAGCACGGGGAGAACATGCAAACTCCATGCACACAGAGACAGGAATCGAGCCTGGCCGGGGATCAAACCCAGACCCTGGCGGTGCAAGACGACAGTTCTAACCACTACACCACCGTGTTGCCATAGCAAAGAAAACAACTAAGGAAATTTCTGAAATTGGGGTAACAATCCAATGCATTATAAAAATATGGAGCGATAGTGATGAAATTAATAAAAATATGTATAAAAATGAATAAAAGTAAACTTCACGGAAGATGTATTCAGAAAAAAACATTATCCATAATAATCATATCTATAATTGGAGATCACTTATAATGCTCGGTGAAGTTGCATTATAAAAAAATCAATAATTGAATTTACAGCAATTTATTTTTATTAGTGAAAATAAGAGCATATATACAGGTGGATGGACAATGAAAGTTTTACAGGTTTCTTGGCTAAATTTGACCAGCCTGGTGGCCAATCTTTATTGACTGTACATTCCACCAGTAAGAGCAGCGTGTGAAGGTTTAATTAGCAGAGTAATAGCACAGTTTTGCTTAAAATATTGTAATGCACACAACATTATGTGTGACATATCTATTAGTTCTAAAGAAGACAAATTGTTGGTGCTTGTCTCACTGGCACATCTGTGACCAAGACAGCGAGTCTTTGTGATGTATCAAGAGCCACGGTATCCAGGGTGATGTCAGCATATCCAAGAAGGACGAACCAAATCCAACAGGAGTAACTGAGGACGCACTACATAGAGGAAGCTGTCTGAAAGGGATGCCCGGGTGCTAACCCAGATTGTATCCAAAAAACATAAAACCACAGCTGCCCAACTCACTGCAGAATTAAATGTGCACCTCAATTCTCCTGTTTCCACCAAAGCTCTTCGTCTGGAGCTCTACAGGGTCAATGTACATGGCTGGGCTGCTATAGCCAAAGCTTTGGTCACTCGTGCCAATGCCAAAGGTCGGTTTCAACGGTGTCAGCAGAGAAAATCTTGGGCTGTGGACAATGTGAAACATGTATTGTTCTTTGTTGAGTTCACCTTCACTGTCTTTCCCACATCCAGGAGAGTTACATGTGGAAAAGCTCCAAAGAAGCGTACCACCCAGACTGTTGCATGCCCAGAGTGAAGCATGGGGGTGGATCAGTGATGGTCTGCAATATCATGGCATTCTTTACACCCACCACTTGTGTTAGATGGGCGCGTTCCCAAGACGAATCGATGCTGTATTGGCCGCAAAAGGAGGCCCTACACCATACTAATGAATTATTGTGGTCTAAAGCCAGGCGTTTCAGTTTCATTGTCCCTGTACATGCACAATGCCATGAGAACTCAGAGGATTTGGACTAAACAACTGTATGATCATGAGTAAACCACTTGCTAGTCAGACTAAACAGAAGAAAAAAAAAAACCTTACTAACTTTCTTACTGATACAAGAATTTTCCAGGATGAAATCACCAAGATTCATTGCAAAAGAGTGGCTCTGGGAGTGTGAGGAATTAATTTCACAAATGAATAGGCCACCATGTACATCGGACCTTAACCTTTATGGAGTCGTTTGACTCGCCAATCACCATCACAAGAACGCAGGATGATAAAAATGGATGCAACTCTGAACATATGGCTTTCTGAAACAATGCCATTGTGAATGCATGCCATAAGCAACGCTAAAGGTGGTCAAACAAAATAATAGCGTTTTAGACTTTTTATTGATGTATTTTTATCGTTTACAATAGTGAGTGTAAATTTCTTAACATCATTTACAGATTTAAGAGCTTGACATGGCTATGTGATTGATTGGCTGAGGTCACTTGCACTAAGGTTCAGTTCCTGTCTAGAAATTTGCCAAATCAGTCCTGTGGTCAAAGGTCAGGTCCTACATGCTGTGAACCACTGACCGTGAGTAAAGAGTTCAATAAGGAAACAAGATAATACCTCTGATGCTATTGTGAAATGTTTCCATGTCAGATGGTAAATTGTTATTCTAACTGTGCCTCGTCGGGGGACCCCGTTCAAAAAAGATTTAACTGTTAAGCATCAAAAATACATTATGGATCCCAACATGTTTGTAACTGCATCTGTGAAAGAGAAATTACTGATCAAAACTACTTTTAGCCATACTCTTCCTAATAAATAATGTTTTATAGAGACTGGGGATGCTGATCCTAACAATTACAACTATAGAAAAAGCACTAACAATCTTATATTCAAGGCTGGCCAGACAGAACCTCATAACACGCATTTCTCAGACCTGCTCATACTACTGATTCAGAGAATCTGGGCAAAATAATATGCATACCAAAGGTGAAAGGTCAGGTCATGTGGGTGCAGTCATTTGTAGGAAAACACTAAGTAACCATGGCTCCTTCCGTAGTGGCCATGCATGGCATCTAACCTCTCTGACCTGCAAATCTAACATTAGTCCAGAAATATCCTCAGATTGTAGAGGCTCTGTGTGAAATGAGGACCTGAAATGTCCTGAAAGGGTGTGGAGTGGTTTCAGAATAACTCCCTGAATGCATACCACACCTTTAAATGCAAAGCAAGAACAGGAATGCATGCACTGTGTATCAGAGCTTAAAAATTAAATACAGTTAACCTCCCATTGACCTTTTATGTTGTAAGAAAAATGTCTTTGCTAAAAAACTTTTTTTTTCCCAGCATGAGACTTGTGATATTTAATTTCCATGAGATCTTCTCAAAAACCCATTTGTATTAGAGAACAAAAATGTTGACCAAAAAAAAAAGAGTCTGTATCGTGACCTCTACGAGCCCTCACACCTGTTCACACACACACACACACACCCTTGTCATGGGAATCATCTTAAAGCAGCTGAAGAAACTGACTATTTACATAAATGTTAGTTACTGCTCAGTTACTGCTAACTGAGATGTAGATAAGATTCTTTTTATTGGTTTCCTCATAGGATATCTATATATGCAAAATAGATGTGACCTTATATAAACATTAGCACTTAGCACCTTGTGATCCAATCACGCCAGACACGCAGTAATATCAGATGTAGACTTTTGATAGTATTGCAGTTGCATTGCCTTAAAGTCAAACTGTCATATGTCAGTTGAACGTCCATTAATGAACAGCACTTGAAAGTTAAACCTGTTTGTGCCAATGGTGTCATTGTACTTTGAAGTGTAATGGCAGTAGGGGGCCATTATGTAAACTTACTGTTTAACCATGCAGGAGATTTAAGCTCTGTTGAAACAAAATCCTAATCACCCCCCACAGGAGCACATAATCACTGTTTAACAGGTGCGAAAACATAGACCTGCACAAAAATGGGCTTGGTTTATAGGCATAGGACAGCAACCTTTATTTGTAGATTCTCAAGTAACTGAGTGTCTTGGGAATGCACAATATATGGTCAGAGGTTTGTAGACACCTGTCCTCACACCCATATGTTGCTCTTACCGAAACAGCGGCCACACAGTTAGGATGTCCATAAACATTACAATTTCCCTTCATTAAAACTAATGGGCCTAAACGCTGCTCCAGCATGACAATGTGCCTGTCCATGAAAGCATGGTTTGCCAAGGTTGGATTAGAAGAACTCAAGAACTCAAGAACTCAAGAGGACAGAGCCCTCAACCCCACTGGACATTAAATGTCAAATACACCCCAGACCTCCTTGGCCAACATCAGTTCCTGACCTCAGAAAGTTTATTATAATAGCAAAGGAGGTCTAAATGTGGAACAAGTTGTGTAAAAGCCTATATGGGTGTGATGGTCGTGTGTACTCAAATGTTTGGCCACATAGTTTATGTAGTCACCTATTCACTATATGCGTACATCTAATTCCAGAGTCCGTCCCCTCTTTTGTTGTTAGAACTCGACTCTTCTGGAAAGGTTTTAATTCTATATTTGGGAATGTTGCTGTGGGGGTTTGTGCTCATTCAGCCACAAGAGCATTAGTGAGGTCAGGGACTGATGTCAGACGAGGTGGCCTGGCTCTTAAGATCAGGGCATTGTGCAGGCTAGTCAATTTATTCCTCAGAAATCTAGGCAAGCTATCTTTCTGTAGACCTCAAGTTGTACACAGGAGCATTCTAGACAATTGTGTTCTACCAACTTTGTTGGAACAGTTTGGGGAAAGCCAACATACGGGTATAAGGGTGAGGTGTTTACATACTTTTGGCCATATCTCGGTAAACAATAGCAACTGAAAAGAATCGATTTTGCTGGAAATCTCACAATACAACACTTTTTTTTAAGATAAGCTTAGTTACTATGAAATACATTTGAAATCTGTGACAACTCATGATACGATTACTGCCTATCACTAACATGTATCTATTATCTGAACATAATTCGTGAGCTATTTAGCACAAGTCCACATCATTACACATGTGCACACACAAGAATGCCATCACTGAATGACAGAGGAACATCAATTGTGAATAGTGTATATATTTTAGCGTCAAGTTTTTTATTGTACTGCTACTTCCGTCTTCACCCTTGTCCAAAATGTTTCTACATGGTTTAGGTCTGTAGATGACCCAGTCCATTCCTCCACAAGCGGAACACTAGAGTCACACAGCCAGTTTTTCACTAGCTTTCCAGTTAACTAGTGAAATCACTTGTTTTGTGCCCAGGAAGAAGTACTGTATAATACATAGAATTTGTTGTCTTAATATTTTTAGCAACCACTGTATAATTAACTACAGCAAAATAAAAATATGTGCTGAAGGATTCATTCTTTCATTTATTCTTATACGCTTACTCTAATAATCACATCTAAGAAATGAGAGATAAAGGTTTCATACTACTATGTATAAATATTTATACTTAGCCCTACTTAAGCACAATGTGAATTCATAAGGTTGTAGGTTGAGCATGTGCTTAAAGTAACTCAAGACAGCTGATTAATGTTGATAAATCTATTCAGGTAGTAATCTCGCTGGTCATTTTACCTTATTCGGGTTTGAAGGCCTTTCTTGTGATGAGGACATTTTCTGCGGTTTGGGAGTTTGTGCTTTCTTGCATCCAGGGCACACGTTCTCTATTATTCAAAGGCTGCCTTGCAGAAGCTATTTTTATCAGCTTTTTGAATCATCATGCTTCAACGGCCATGTCTGCCTAAGGAAACTCAACCACGATTGTGACTAACAATATTTCAGGCTCCTAAGACGTTTGTATGGAGATAGAATGGCAAATTAATCTTGAATTGTATCTTGGGTATAAAAGGATAATATATATGTATATTCTTATTGTCAGTAACCTGGATCACTCATCCCTTCTTTCCCGGGATATATCCTTTTCCACCATGTATGGCTTGATTTATTGTCAGCTTTGAATGACAACCCTGTCCTCAGAGAATCACAAGAATCTCATTTCCTGAGGTTGGAAAACCAAAAAATGGCATGTTTATTCATGTGAAAGCTTGTCGTATTACTAGGAAACGGGGTCTTGGTGCATGTCTTTTCAGCTGGAATACACTAACCATCTGTGCACACTGGCTAGTGCTGGGCGCAGCTGTTTAATAGCCGGATCAAATATAGATAAAATGTCAAGAACACTTCAAATCATATGCTGACAGAATGATGACTTCTATTTGCACATTAACAGCGAAGAAAGAGATTTCTCATTTCACCCAATTCCATAAAAAAGTAACCAAAATGAAAACAAAGCCAAGTTCCCAATCTGTAATATATGGTGGCATATCCATACACATTTTTCTTCTATACACATTTTTCTCACTCATGCACATTTGCGACAATGACCAGTGTTAAAAGGGCTATATGAATAAAATTTAATTCACTAGCTTTCCAATTAAAGGGCCAACACATCTTAGAACTATTCGATGAAGACCAATGCTGTCTTTATTACCACTTTATAATAATATGGATAGAAAGGTTCATTTTATATACATGCACACACCCATATGTGTGTAATGTGTATATCCAGTGTGTAATATATATGTGTAATATCTATCTATCTATTTATATTATACATTACACACACCCACAGTATAAATAAAAGGTTGGTTAATACATGTCCTTTTTTTTGGATTAAAGAAAAAATTGAGGAATGAACATTTTTTAAATAAATGAAATGACCTCCACCTAGTGGACCACGCAGGAATCACAAAAAGACCTACTTAAAATAAACAAACAAACACTCATGTAAAACCCACATACTTTATAGTAGTGCAGAACAAATGTTTATTGGATGAAATGGAAAATCCACGAAAAGGAACACCACTTTTTTTTTTTTTTAAGATCAAACCTAGAGAACAGGGTGGAAAAAAGGTTTACGTTGTAAATCACTGAAACTGCAAGAAGAATTTCTGAACAAATAAATTTTGATTGGCTTAAAGGCTTAGTTGGGGTATTTGTCTTGGCCACAGATAGCCGAGTGGTTTCATTATTGGAACAGAAGCAGTGACCCTGGTTTGCTTCACTGAGAGATGCCGATCACACCACAAGCCAGACGACCTCCAGCATTGCCCGTTTTAAGACTTTCTTCATTTCCACCTTTGCCCAAGTCATCCTCTTTCTCATGAATCTGAAACAAGACAAGCATTCAGTGTGGCAATGACACTATACACAATATCACTGACAAGATAAGATGTACAGTAAAATTAAATGTACAAAATATGGCGGAAAGTGTGTGCTCATCTGACTATCAAACCAACATATGCTTGTTGAACATTCCAATTTAGTCTCCTTTTGCTATTATAACCATCTTTATGGGAGGCTTGCCACTATATTTTGTAGCATGGCGCTAGGGATTTTCTAATTCACTTTAAACACATTAATGACGTCAGACATTCAGTGTTCAGGAGAGATGAGGGTACACACTATCCATGGAAAGAATGACCTATTCAATTGATGCAATTCTGTAACTAGTATTTGGAGATGCACAAATGGAAACCGTTGAGAACAGATGTGCAAAACTAGTACAATCAGATAAGCCCAGATTATGAGAACCGTCTGCATATCTACAAAGCTCTACAATTTGTCCGTTTCATGCCTACTAAAAATGTGCTGTTTCAATGTCTATGTAAATGAGCTACTGCCAAGCCCCACCCCTGCTAGAGCAGCACTGAGCAGCAAGACTAATCTAACTGGAAATCTACGGCAATTTAACTGGCTTGTTTAAATCCCAGCCAAGTGTTGCTGTCTTACGTCTTTGTTTGTACACATAAACACATGCTGGAGACTAGGCGTGTAATGGTGTACAAAACGGTGTACAAAAGTTCTGTAAGATTTTGAAACAATGAAGTGAAAAAAAGAAAAGAAAAAGAAAAACCCCAAAAAAACAAAGACTGGCCATGACAGGCCACAATTCTCTGAACACAAGGAATGCACAAAAAGGCTCATACAATTTTTCTTTGAAACAAGAAAAATATCGCATCTATAGCAAAAACTGCAAACAATAGTTATTTTAACACCAAAGTATTATTAAATTATATTTTTACATTATCTGCACTATGTGAGAATGCACTGTTACAATTTTTTAATTACCCCTTCTTTCTTGACAGACTAAATGGGGAGCAGGTGTTTTGTGTTATAAAATGTGACCATAGCAGAAGTTAACTTGGTGTATTATTCCTAATTCCAATTTTTCCAAAAATCAAATCAACATTCTTGTGCACATCATCAGAAACAAAGTAAAACCTTTTACTTTCCAATGAGGTACACTGTATGTACAAGGCTTTCGCTTTATGAATCAACATATTAAAGTTAAATCTAAAACACTACCTATAGAGTTAGCTGTTTATAAAAGAAAACCTATAACAGAGTTATAGCTCACTGCTAAAAAAAAAAAAAAAAAAAAAAAAAACATGAAAAGATTTCCGTCAAACACACTGAAATCAGAAATTATTATTCTGCCCTGCGAATTAGAACTGAAGTAAAACAAATCTGACTTTTCAAACCTGTACAAATTTCAGCTCTCTGAAATTATATTTAAATATTTTACATGTCCTCAGTTACATGCTTCCTGTTCTATTATTCAGGAGTAGCGTTAGTACTCGTCATTTACGGGTAACGAGCACAACGGTTTTGAAACATATGAGACAAATTGGTTTTAAACTTCTCGCAGGAAGAATAAACACAATGATCTGTCCAATCATCTTTGAACATTCAGTTTTCAAAAGTTACATACTTTTTTTGGAGTAAGTTATGCTGTATCACACGTTTGTGTTTCGTGAGGACTTTGAGCGCTTTGTAGGGGCATAACAGTCGTTTCTGCGTGTTCTGCCTACTCTGTATTTTCAGTAAATGGCAGTACTCGTCCAAAAAAGCAAAGGCTGTTGTAATGTAATCTGGCACAAAACTGCTCATAATGTCCCTTCTACTAAACATTTTTATTTCATTCAGGCAAATACAGAGGGACTGGCAAAGTTTCAACTGAAACGTAAAAAGATCATTGAAAGAGCGAGGTCTGGCCAATGTACAAATAAAACCTCTCAATACAGAATAACTGAATTAATAGGAAAAAAAATAGTTAAACCTAGACCATCACTCAGATTACAACGTGCATCGAACAGAACAATACAAACTCAAAAATGTGCACCATTACATCCCTACTGGACAATCACCTGAAAATGACTGAAGAGAATTTTAAAAATGACTGAAGAGAATTTGACACTTGGGTGTGATGGGCAAGTGTCCAAAAACATATGCCATACAGTGCATGTATAGCCTTTAAGGCATAAATTCAGTGTAGATTTTATTGTTCTGCATTTTTGGGAGCTTCTATTTAAAAAAGAAAAAATGGGGGATAACCCACACCATCAGTTTTGTTGCTTTGCTTTACTAATTAAAACTAACTCGGATTATGAGGTTTTAATGGTTAAAATGAGTCAAGAGACTGTAAGAGCAATGAATCACACTGACTCCAAAATGAATGACTATATGTATACACAGTAAAGCCCGAAAGTATTCATACCCCTAGCAAATTCTGAATTAACTTTTACTTTTCTTAATTAGAAAATGATACAGACGTCTCCCAGAAGATAATAAGATGATGTACACGAGGCATCATTGTGGAAAAAAATTATTACTCATGTTTTACTTACATTTGAACAAAAAGTGGCATGTCCAAAACTATTCATACCATTTTCAATAATCAACAGAAAGGCCTTTACTGGCTATTGGCTCCAACTGTTTCAGGTTATATACAGTATATAAAACTCTTCCAGGTTATATCATAATATTATATTTGTGTGTATATGCTGTGTGCATTTAAACTGTTCCTCTATAATCCTGCAGGTGGTGCAGTCTAAACTATTCACAAAGCACAGCAACCTGTGTGGTATAAGCAAATAATTAGCCGAGTTTATTTAAAATTGTAACACTCACTCACTCATCATCATTACCGCTTGATCCTGTATTCAGGGTTATGGGGAGCTTGGAGCCTATCCCAGGAGACTTAGGGCACGAGGCAAGATACACCCTGGACAGGGTGCCAATCCATCGCAGGGCACACAGACATACACACACTCACACACTCATTCACACACTACGGGCAATTTGGGAACTCCAGTGAACCTAACCTACATGTCTTTGGAATGTGGGAGGAAACCAGAGTACCCGGAGGAAACCCACCAAGCACGGGGAGAACATGCAAACTCCATGCACACAGAGACGGGAATCGAGCCTGGCCGGGGATCAAACCCGGACCCTGGAGGTGCAAGGCGACAGTGCTAACCACTACACCCCCGTGCCGCCTACAATTGTAACAAACTCTTAAAAAATAAACCCATTAGATCGGGCAATGTATAAAATCACAAGACTTACGGAATTGCAATACAAATCAAAATGGGGACGATAAGTATCATGATAATATTGAAACAGGATGTCCCTTGTGATTCCCATCCCTACTCACCACCATAGTTCTTCCAATGATTGAGTGAGGCCCAAGCAGTGACACGAGTTTATCCTCAATTTTGATATCAGCGATTCCATCAGGCCCGGCAGTCACATTACCCAGATCTCCAACATGCCTGTGGGAAACAGCATTAGAATCAGAGTGATAATAGGGAGAATGCAGTCATATAAGCCATGTTCACATTACCAGTCTGAAGTGACTCAATTCTGATTTTTTACCTTAAATGTGATACGAAAGTGACTTAGGTTCGTTCAGTACGTGGTTCTAGACTGGATACATGTTTGAAGTGCGACTTGAATGAGAAAGGTAAGATTGGTATTTATGCAACTTTGTAGTACTCAGTCAGCACTAGCAACTGACACCGGTTAAAGCGAGGTGTCTGGCACGTTTCAGAGGACAGACGCGTCCAAATTAGAGTTGGATAAAAGCCGCTTGTAATTATAAATGTGAACCATCATGACACGCAAATCTCATCTGACCAAAAAATCCTAGTGCACCAACAAACAATTCATAATGATAATGAAAAAAAATCAAAGCATACTACAAACTAGGGTCAGTGGAAATAGCAAGAGAAGAAAATACAACATCTTTCTACAAGTCAACTGATGAAACTCATCATAAACTCATAGTACAATAAGTATTTGTAAATATTTTTCATTGTATAAAATAAGAAAGAGCAGAAAGCAGATGGTACCGTAAACACTAAATGAGAGTTGACATCTAAACATTACACCTACACTATATTGCCAAAAGTATTCGCTTGCCTGCATTCACATGCATATGGATGAATTAGAGTGGAGACTGCAAGCCAAGCCATCTCTTCCAACATCAGTGGGTGACCTCACAAATGCACTTCTGGAAGAATAGTCAAAAATTCCCATAAAACACACTCCTAAACCTTGTGGAAAGCCTTCCCAGAAGAGTTGAAGCTGTTATAGCTGCAAAGGGCAAAGGGTGGGCCAACATCACATTAAACCCTATGGATTAAGAACTGGATGTTACTCAAGTTCATATGCATATAAAGGCAGACGAGCGAATACTTTTGGCAATATAATGTATATTGTACGTACTCATCTTTGTAATTATGTGGACTCTGAACAAGCTTCAGGATTTTGCCCTTTTTTATTAAAAATAATAAAAATAAGAAGAATTACTGTATAACATAAGGAGGGATCAAAAGGTTTTGAGTTCTGTTTACAAGCTCAGTTTTTTGCCACATGTCCTCCCTCAGATGCCTTAAAATCTTACAGTAGAATTCGCTATCTACGGTCTGGCCGCTTGAGACGAAATCTTGATGCACAATGCCGCGAATGTCAAAAAAAAGACAATGAGCATGCATTGGTCAAGCTGCGAACCTGACTCGCCTTTTTTGGTTTGGAGATGATGGGCTCTTCCACTGTGAAGACTGTTGCTTCGTCTCAGGGTTGTACCCACACACCCAAGTTTTGTCATCCATGGCATGCTAATGGTGTTCTTGTGATGTTCCTTCTGCTCCTGGTTCAGCAGCTGGTTACGAACTTGGCAGCAACATGGCGCATGTTCAAATAACACGTGTGGATTGCCTGGACTGTTCTGTATGACAGATGACTGGTCTCTGGCAATCGTTATGCATCATTACATTTTTGGGGTACGAGTTTGTTGAAGGTCTTCCTGATCTCTCGATCATCCAGTGATGCTCTTCGGCTCTTGAAGCGTGCTTGCCAGTAAAAACAACTCGAATGACTCATTGTAGCATCGACGTAATCTTGCCAAATCATGCCAAACGTCCCAGTCCCCCTGTGACTGTGCGTGCAGCCTTGTGCTACCATCACTTGGCGCGTTACAAAACTAGTCTCAAAACTTTTTGATACCACCTTGTGTCATCAGACAAAGTATGAAGGTGATTAATGCTCCAGGTGGCAGATTATAATCCAGCAACTAAAACTGGCTTCTGGATATAAACAAAGACAAAATGAGATAGGTGAGGTATTTACATTTCTCTGTGAGATCAGCATGGCCATAATGAAACCTTACCTGTTCTCTTCACGTGGTCCACCATGGGTCTTGTTGTGGGGGTTGAAGTGAGGTCCTGCACTGATGCACCCTACACAATAAAACAAGCATGGTGAACTCTGAGTGGTGAAACATCTACCCCACATCTGCGGAAAGGTATCTTCGTACTTAATGTTAAAAAGCATAAGAAGGAAAGAAATCATACCATTTGTGTTGTCTCCAAAGGCATGGACATGAAAGCCATGTAGACCAGGTTCTAGGCCAGTGATCGTCCCTTTAACAAATACAGGGAGCATCCTCACTCTGTAAAATAATGGAATAATTGTTACTAATGACAGGAGGGCCTGTCTATGCATGTTGCAAGGATGAACAAATCTGCATCCTGTAATGATGTATTGGTTGCTAACGAGCCTGCTCTATGAGATGTGAACGATGACAGCAAGCTCCTGTCTGAGGGACAATTTTCTTTTCTTTTTTGTTGATAATACATCACAGAACAGTAGGTGATCTTTTCACCACATTAGCCGGCCACAGGCACTCCATGCATGACTGAAAGTTCCAGAGTGGGATTTATTTTGTAGAGTTTGTGTTTTGGATAGTTTATTTGTATTATTATTATTTTTTAAATACTTTTGTTTTTAGTGAGGCATGATGGCATAGTGGTTAGCACTGTGGCCTTGAGTCTGCATACATGGAGTTTACATGTTCTCCCTGTGCTGGTGCAAAAAAATTAATGAACATTTTTGATCTTCATATTTTAACCACTTTAGAATTGTGCACAAGGGCAAAATACACTTTGCTTAGTGTGTGTAGTAAAACTTAAGAGAGTTCAGTATAAATAAAACATTCATTGCACATATGCAAAAGTGTTAGATGTTTGTACCTTAGTGAATTTATACCAAACGTAATGTGAACTAATTGTATCTAAATTTCTATGCGTCAGTATTTTGAATCATTTAATTGATAGAGGTGCACACTAGGGCTGAAACGATTCCTCGAGTAACTCAATTACAAAAAATGATTGAGGGAAAATCTTCTGCATCTAAGTTTCTTTTCATTAATAAAATTGAATTTATCATGTGATTTTTGTGCAAATTTGTGTGCCCTGCGATGGATTGGCACCCCATCCACTGAGTACCCTGCCTTATGCCACAAGTCTCCTGGGATAGGCTCCAATATGACCTTGTTACCTGGCAGATAATTTACAGATATTAAAATAATTTATATGATAGTCACCAGTCTTCATGTTTTATTATTATTTTTTTACAATTTTTTTATTTATGCCCCCTTACTCCAAGTGATCGAGCTCACACATACTTTAAAGCCCAATAATGTACTGTATTGCACAGTGCGTGATTTGAGACACAGCCGGGCGCTCGTGCGGCTCCTCTCCAGGTGCACGATGCACCCTGTAACGTTAGATAATAATATTTGATAAGCGGCCAAAGCCTGGGTCTTGTTCTAAGATAGCCCATGATTATTACTGTTTCAGTAAATAAAAAAATTGCGTCTGTTATTATAGTCGACATCGCAGTACGGGTTTAGTAAGACCCACTTGACGTAATTTGATTAATCATGCTTTGTTTTAGTGAAACATGGTTAACGAGGTCCATGACTCAGCAACATAAATTGACCAAATTGGCGCCAGCTATAAGGAGCTGCACACTGAATTACAAAAGTAATCTGGAGAACGCCTTTCGTTTAACTAGCTAATACACCACTATAGTGCTTAGCCAAGATTAATTATTTCGTACGGATCTTACATTTACCTTTCCATGAATTAGACTTCCATGTTTCAGCTAAATCAGGTTCAGAGCTCATTTGTGCAGCATGCAAATATTACGTAAGCATACAACTGTTTATAAAACTAAGGTTAAAACAAGTTAAAAGTCTGACAGGACTAACCAGTGTAACTAGTGGATTTTCTCCTAATAAATTACTACCAACAGTTGACCGTAAATATAATATAAATGTGAAGTACTACCCGGTTGTGATTTAACGTTACTCAGGGAACTTTGCACCAAGCTAGCCCGCGAATGCTAGTAACATGGAAATCCTGTGTGAAAGAACAGGCGTTAGCATTGTTGCTAATATATATGTTAATATATATTATGATAAAACTTTACCTGCTGCTCAAAGAAAACTGTGCCAGTCACTTGTCCTGCGCCTTTGAGGACGCAAACAGCTTTCATTGTCATATTGGTTTAAACTCTGCTAATGGAAATGACACTGACGTTAGAAACCCGCAGTAGAATGTGACAACACGGCGTACTTACGCAATTGAGTTCTGCGTCGCGCAGCGCGGGTACGTAAGACGCTCCAGGCTGCGCGCTGATTGGCTAAGAGAGTAGGCGGAAACGCATCACTGATTATCTAAGCGAGCAGGCGGAGAGAGCAACGGTCACGCGGAGAGGTCGAGCAGCTCAGAGCCATCACCCACCTAGTGCTCGAGTTTGCGTTGTGTAATACATTAACCATTTGAATATTTATTTGTATATTTTAGCATTCTATTTATTTTTTAAAAAATTAACGCGTGATTTATGTCAAGTGGGCACTGTAGCTTTATAACAGTATTATAATGCCTGCTTTATTACAGAATTGTTCACAAAACGGGGTCCGTCTACAGTACAGCTGTAGCCAAAATTTTTGCGAATGACACAAATATTAATTGTTAGAAAGATTATGTATGAATTTGTGGGTTTTTGTGTGCCCGCCCGCCTCTTGAGGATGGACCCCAAGCTCTCAATGGGAGTTTCCGGGCCATGGACCCAAAATTTCTGTTTTGTTACCCAAGCCACCTAAATATTATTCACCTTATGTCAAGGTTCTCCGTTATGCTGGAAAAGGTATTGTTCGTTATCAAACTTTCTTGGATGTTTGAGAGAAGTTGTTCTTTGAGGATGTTTTTGTACCGTTATTCATGGTTGTGTTATTAGGCAAAATTGTGAGTGAGCCCACCCTCTATCGGCTGAAAAGCAATTCCACACATGAATGGCCTCAGGTGCTTTACTGTTGGCATGACACAGGACTGATGATCCTAATGGACTAATATAATAGTCAATATAAGCTTTTGACACATGAAATGCTTGTAATTACACAAATGACGAAAACTGAAGGTAAAAACACTGAAGTAGCAGACATTCTAAAAAATTTTGGCCACACCTGTATGACGGACATTCAAGACATACCAAACAACTTTATAAAATGTCAACATTTATTCCCATCCAGAGTTACATAAATGTTTGGATGAGATCTTGTACTGCTGACTGGAGAGTCGGAGTATTAGATAGGATATAAAAAAATTTTTTTTAAAAGAGTTGGAAGGGGAGGGGCAGGAAATTTCTGAGTTGTAATTGTCAAGTTGCAGGTCAAAATTTTAGAGAAAAATAAATTAATAAAGAGTTTCAAGAACAAAACTCAAACTTTTGAGGAAAAAAAAGAAATTTGAGAAAAAAAAAACTTGAAAATGTAGAGAAAAAAACAAAAAAATATGTGCAACAAAAAAAAAAACTATGGACAAAGACCACATTAAGCAGAGTTTTTCAAAAACCAGTGCCAAGCACAGTCTGTACTTCACCATCCCCTAAACATACCCACTGAACCTGGCAATTAACATTAGTGGAATCAGCTGTAGTTCAGCAGTAGACTATGCTCAACAAACTGGACACTCTAGTTTCCAGGACTGAGAAGTAGTCAGAGAACACCGCCGTTTCACTGAGGTTAAGGTCAGGACTATGTAGTGGCCAGGTCATGTGTTAAAATAATTTCACCCGATCTCAGAATCACTCTTTCACAATTTGAACCTGATTGTCATGCTGAAATATTTTTTTGCCACCAGGTAAAAAGTAAATACATAGACCTGGTCATTCAATACACTCAGGTCATGAGCTAACAATTTCATAACTACATAATGTTGCTGAGTCTAGACCCGATCAAATGAAGCAACCATTGGACATAGCCCTGTCTCCAGAGTCTTTTACAGTGGGCACTATACGTGATGGGTGCATCACTTCATGTGCTTACCTTCTTACCTTGATGTAGCCATCACTCAATATGGGTCAATTTTGACTTATAAGAATCACATAACACTTTTCCATTGCTCCAAAATCCAATCGTATTTTAGTAGTCTTCTGTCATTCGTGATGCAATCCTTATTGAGCCTTGGCCTTCCACATGGCAGACAAAAACCTTCCCACCGACGGCCCCAAAATCCAATCTTTATTCTCTGTTCAAAAATTTATAAAATGAAATCAACATTTTATCAATTTTTCCACAATTAAATGTATTATGACACGGTTTTCTTATGGCCACACAGTTGTTTAGTTTCAAGCTTGTCTTTTCATCCCATTGTGCAATTGGGGATACGTTTACTTTCTTTCCTTAAACATACAAAAAAAAAGAAAAAATCGAAATGTGTCTTCCATTGACAATTTTGTACGATGCAATTTCACATGCATTTTGTGATCTCCTTTTTGATCTATGCGATCAATTATCCATTATGTTTTTCCAAACACATTTCTCCCTCGAAGTTGATAGTTTACCACTTCCAGGTTTTAATTTCAATTCAGTAATTTCCTCAATTTCCTTTAGTTTGATGCAGGTCTGTGATTTGACCCTTATAACCACAGGATACATCATCAAGAAATGAAGAGCTACTCACTGCATCAGTCAGGATTAAAATAATTGTCACAGCTGAAACTAAATCACTGTAGTAATTCTTCAAACAAAACTTTTACATTTGCTTATTTGCCCAAGTAGTGTATACGCATGCACATGCAGAGTGGAGAGAGAAATAGCAATGATGTGATTTTTGTTTCTTTTAAACAAACATTTATTCATAAGTAAATTTGGTAGTGGAAGTGCAGAGGATCGACTCAAGCTAGCGCATGCTATCGTTTGGCGCGAGACATCACCCAGATCAAATGCATCAAAAATGACATCTATTATATTCTACAATTTCTGCTGACCATTCTTAACCACTGGAGCGACAACTTCTCTAGAACCTGTAACCATGAATTTCTCCAACCATCAACGTAAACCACCAATCACGTCCTTAGACCAGCCTTACCTATTACAGTCACTGAGGTGAACAAAGTGTCCCAGAAGATGAAGAACTGGGGAGGAAGCATTCCAGCAAAAGCTTGTAGACCACACTGATGACTCCATCTTCAACAACCTATTCTAACGCATCATCAGTGAAGTTTTGCAAACATGGATGACCAGCACTACAGCGCCTACCCTGAGGGTGGCCGCTATAGCATAGATGTCAGAAATTATGTGCAACTGGGAGTCAACCCTGTTATGGGTGAGCACATGGCATGGAGCGATGCAAGTTTGATGGTCAATACGGAGTTGCAATCACGCGCACAGTCACAGGATTGGCTGAAAAACTGTTAGCACAACCGGCTCAAGGAAGACATGCCTGTCAACACCGTCCATGATTGTGCCATATGAGGAGACTTTGCAAGTAAGCAGACCATGTAATTGATCAGGACTAATGCTAGGACACAAAACAAATGAACACAGCTCCATTACTATATTTTAAATATTCTTTTCATATTTCTTAACTTCTATATTTTTTATTGTTCAGAATCTGCTTCCAATCTTAACCTTTTACAGTTGTGCCCTTTTTTGCATGTCAACTTCAATTTAAATACAGTACAGGGAAACTAGGCCAGATCAAAAACAGCTTCCAATTTGCCACTATAAAACAAAAAAGTTTCATTAAAAAAAAAAGATACTATTGCCGATATCAGGACAAGTCATAGTGTGAACTGAGTTTTTATCATTTTGGTATGAAAATAGTTTATTAAAACTGAATCCCCATTGCTGAAATATTAAAGGAGTTCACATCTGCACAAACTTAAAAATTATACAAACATCTCATCTCTGGTACAATGTAAACACTGTAGGTTAAAAACATTACAGCAAAGGGGGCTTTGTCTCTTCTTTTAGTCAAGTTTTTTTTTCCTATTGGCGTCATTGACAGAAGAATACTTAAAAAAAAAAAAAAAAAAAAAAGAAAGAAAACTCCAACTCTACAAATATTATTATAGTAAAGCATATTTACAGCAGAGTTATTTTTCATTTTTCCTTGTCTTTCCATTTAAAAGCATTTTTTTTCTCAGGGGATAGTCCTGCACTGTCCATTCTAGCTTGGCCCCTTGTCCCAACATACCTGACTCAATTCTCATAAACTACTAAGCCCTTCATAATTTTTACATATGCATGTTAAAGCAGGGACCCACCAAAAGTGCAGTACAGGGCCTATGAAACATTGGCTTAGTACAACATTTAAACTCAATAACTTGACACTGGTTCACAGACTGGTGTTAGACAGACAGTTGACATCAACTGCATTAAAAGTCAATGAGATCAGTGGAGGAAGACCAGGCATTAGAATTAAAGGCCTTTAGAACGAAGCATGTTTCTGAACCATTTCAGGTCATTAGCTTATAGTGCCCAAGAACTGCACTGGTATGGACATGGAGTAAGCTTATTTTACATCAGTGCACACGGAGCACTAGCCTGGCCTAAACAGTAAGAATGATGCATCTTGTTCGTCTCTCTACATATGGGATCATTTCCTTCACATCTAAGCCCACGCACTGTTACCATATCAGTTCCACTCCAGACAGTATTCCTATACATTTTAGCAAAAGATCACACAAATGCACACTTCTGATTAGAATAAAAAAGGACATTGTTTTAGAGTTCCAGTCCACAGTTTAGCATGACCTAGGATTGATCAGCCTTCGTTTGTTCTGCAGGGTGATTCTGAGTTTCTGGCTCTGCACTCCCTTCTTTGGAAGGCGCTGGACTTTCTGCCTTGACATGAGGCATTTCGGTTGTAGAATCAGTTTGGCCTTCACGGCTGCTTGAGTCTCTGAGCATCTCGTGTCCATTAGGCTCAAGTTTGTCAAGTCTGTCATCTCTGTCCCAGCGGGTGCTTCTCTCTCTGTCTCTGCGTTTACCCCGTTCTTCCTCTCTTCCTTGCTCCCTCTCTCTTTCTCTTTCTCCATCAGGACTTCTCCAGTCTCTACGTGACCCTGCCCTGTCCCAGCCGCCCCTTGAATCCAGTTCTTCATGCCATCCCCCAAAGCGCTCACGACCTTCTGACCGTTCACCCCCAAACTGCCTGCGACCTCCATAGCGCTCCTGCTCTCTATTCCGTTCTCCCCTGAATGGAGGGCCTGGAGGGGCAAAAGGAGCTCGTATGGCATGAGATGGAGGAGGAGGAGGCATGCCAAAACCCCCTGGTGGAGGCTCGCGATGCATCATCTGTGGTGGGCCCCTGGGTGGCATCATCTGTGGAGGCATGGGGGGCATGCCAGGTCGTGGTGGGGGCATCGGGAAGCGCTGAAGGTGAGGTGGTGGAGGCATTCCTGGTGGGCGCTGAAGTGGCATCGCCCCTGGTCTTGTACCCAAAAGCCCTGGAGGATTTTGCATGTTCATCCCAGGTGGAGGTCCTGGTGGAACTGGGTTACCTGGGGGGACTTAAAAAAAAAAAAAAAAAAAAGAAGAAGAAAAAAAAAACATTTAAAAAGTATGCAAAGGATAGTATAGATTGTAGGAATCTATAAAACTTGTTATAGCTCTTTAGATCAACGGACAGGCAAGAAAACATTAACCATGTTACAGAACAACAAAAACAACTTTAAAATATGATAAGGGACCATCTACAACATAAAAGAATTTGACCACCTGAACACATCTGTATGAATTGTAAACAGCTGTACAACATTAAGTCCGCACAGAAATAATATGGACCAAAACTCGGCAACATTTATGTGAAAATCACCTGATTTGCTGATTTTCTCAGAAAACCTACTAATTTGTTATTTTCATGAATATGATTACCACGTACCTGGACCAGTACTGAACCCATCTATACCTTCCCTATTAATCCTGGAGCCCATTCCTACTGGATTACCAGACAGATCCTCAACTGAACTGCCAACTGCAAAGACACAACCAAAAAAAATACTTTAATCATTACTGAAAATACATGACTCATTTTCAAAAATGTAATATTAACCAGTGATATAGGTTTCGTGCAACTCAGAGGTACACAGCGTGTGCTCGTTTTACCTGGTGGCATGCCAATGCCTGGTGTGGGAAGAGGGGGGCCTGCTGTGCCAATAGGAGGCATGCCACCCGGAGGGAGAAATCCTGAAATTATAGGCAAAGATAAACTTACAGTTACTGCAGATTAACACAAAATTCATATTAATACACCCCTGGTAGACACTTCATATTGTAATGTTAATATCACAAGCATATCACATTCATCTCAGAATAATGCGGTCAGCGTACCAGGAGGAATCTGCATGGGGTTAAAGCCAGGCCTCATAAACGGTCCAGGTGGAGGGGGAACACCTGGTGGAAATGATGGTGGTGGGATAGTCATGGCAGTAGGAAAACCTGGAGGTGGAACTCCAACTGGCCCAGAAGGCCCTACTGGCTGAACCGGAGCAGCCTGAATAAAACAAAAACAAAACAACAAAAAAAAAAAAACAACCAAACAAAAAAAACAACAACATTTAACTGCATTTCAAAGTGAACTTAAACTTAGATTAGATTGGATTTACTGCATTAAATGAGTTTAGGAAGAATTACTTTTTTTTGACACAGTCTTTATACAGTTTAAAACAAAGCACATAAATAAACTATTTAATTTCATGATTTTCTATTTCATTTTTGCAGTCATGTAAAGATGCTGGAGTTAATTTAAACACAATAAAATCATTGTTGACATTTAATTTGGAAAGTTACCAGATTACTTTGTATTACCTGTACAGGGTGGAGAGCTGGGCTCTCGTCCATCTGGACCACATCACCTCTGCCATTTTGCGGTGCGTCATCTGCAGTCTCCAGTTCACCCTGAACCCCTTTCCATTCTAAAAGAAACAGTACTAGCCATCACATGTCCACTAGGCCAAAGTAACACATTTGGTGCATTTTCTACATTTACAAATTAAATAAATTTCACATTCACATGTTGGCCTTTAAAAAAAAAAGTGGAAAATACATCTCATAAATGAATATATTATTAAATATAATGTCTCCTCTGACCTTTTATAAATATAATTATATTTTTTATGAGAATGAAATATAAAACCAAATTTGTGCATTACAGATGTTTGTAAAATAAACATTTATTAAAATAGCATGTACTATAATGCTTCAATGAGCTTTTAGATTATTTTAAGTGCTCAATCACATTGAATAAGACATGCATGAAAACAAAACATTCAACAGCACTGGGACATAGCAACACTCAATATCCCAGGTGTTCTTCAGTCGTTAATTACACTAACTGTTGGTCAGTGGGTGAAAGTAGGTTTGTACGTTCCACCATACAGAGGAGCGAGCAACTGCGTGCTGAAACCACATTTAAAACCATTCACAGAAGCACTTGCAGAAAGAAAAAAAATTATGATAACATTACGCCATTTTAAACAACACTTCGTCTCCTTAATAACTGCTTCCAAGTAATTCCAAATCGCATCTGAACTTTCAGTGTTCTTTTATTTACAGCTACAAAGCTAACTAACATCCTAATACAAGGCTGAATTGCAAATCGCTCTAAAACCCCTGATCAAGAACACTACTTGTTTTGTGTGACAATGGAGTATACACTTATTGTACATTATATAAAAAATTTCCCCTATAAACTAATAAATAAATGCTGGAATAAAAGATTGAGAATATATGTTGGAGGCTGTTCATTATTTTTTTTACAACACAGTCTGAAAAAAAAAACAAAAACTGAAGTGCGCCTTCTTCATAACAACGAAATGGTTGTGGTTACAAAATGCCTACTCCCCTAACCTGCGCGCACCCAGTGACTTCTTCCTCTTTTGTGACCTCTGAAACCATTTTGTGGCAAGTGTTTGACGAAGACAAAGTGAGAACTTTTACTTTTTATTTTAAATATATGTTTTAAATAAAATTTTATGACTAGCCCTGGTATGAACTTTTTTTTATAGGCTTTTATTTAGTTGTGCTCTCTCTCTCTCTCTCTCTCTCAACACCATAGAAGATCAAGATTTGCCCATAATGCACATCTCCGAACAGAAACAAATGCATCATATAAAAACTTCTAAAAATGGGCAATGTGTATAAAAATAAAAAAAAACCCTTTGGTGTATAAGAAATAAATGTGAGAAAGAAGAAAAAAAAACTATTACAATGCCTTAGAATCTGTATACCAGGAATCTGCACAACATTAACCTCAGAGCTATGGTGAAAACACTAAAACTTACATTTCATTTTTTATGTACAGCTGGTTCACCATTATTGGTAATTTATATAAATTCCTGTGCAATGTATGTTACCTGGGGAGAGTGTATCTGTATCCAGCATGCCCCCCTCTCTAAAAACATCCAGATCTTCCATTTTAACTTTGGACCAGGGGACATAGGTGACACCAAGCTCTACATCCCAATACTGCTTGAACTCTGACTTAATACCCTTGTTTAGAGCCCAGGCAATCTGTGAACAAAAAAACATCATCTGTCAGTTTGAATGAAATTAAGATATGGCATTTTTGATTAAGAATAGTAACATGTCTACTACCTTTATGGCTTTTTGGTTGACTTTGTAAGTGCCCCTGCTAAGCTTCTGCAGGGCTCGAAATGCATCCTGGCGATGAACCATGACGATGTAGGCACAACCTCGAGGAGGAATCATCTACCAAACAGATTAACCATGTCATTAATTATGTTGTTCATTACATATTGTGTACTGCACTATTTATACTCACTATCTATAATCATAAGAACATACATATTTAATACATACATTTATGGACTCTATCTGGCCAAACTCCTCTAACAGACATGCCACATCCTGTTGCTGTGTGCGTTTGTCTAGTTGGCCAACCCAAAGTGTAGTGCTGCATACTGCATGGGGGAGGATGAGAGGTTAAGAATATCTCAGAAAACCGCATCATCAACCAGTATAATAAGGTATTGACAATTAGAACATTAAAATAAATGCAGGTAAAATTTACACACTTTTTTTGTTGGATAATTTATAGAAGAGGCTTCAAGGAATTTGGAACTCTAAAATGATCATGGCTCACCACTTAAAGTGTCCGGTTTGATGGGTGGTAGGCCTTTCTGTCTACGTTCTCGCTCCCTCTCCCTCTCCCTCCTCTCCTGAGATCGAGAGCGAGGTGAGTGGCGCCGCCTTTCTCTGGAACGAGACCGCGATCGTCGATGTCGGAAACGTCTGGAACGGGAACCTGACCGTGACCGCCTCCTTTTAGGAGATCTGAGAAAGTGGGCAAACACCACAATGCAATGTCAATCTGCAAAGTTTAGTCAACAAAAAAGGATAAACTACAACAGTTTTGATAATTATAGTGCCCTGCAGATGTTGAATTATTTTAAAATGCTTGACCATCACACCTCACCTGGAACCAGACCTAGACCGTGTCCTCCTGCCATCTTGGTGCTGTCTTGCATCTAACTCCCCAGAAGGCTCCTGAGGCTAAACATACACAAAAATATATATAAATGAAAATACAGAGGTTTATTAACTTGAAGAAATAGGTTCCCTTTGATTTACTAATGCAACAATGGGGAAATTTCAACCTGATGCATAAGGACTGTCACCCTAATCAATTATAAACACATTTTAAACTGTAGAACATGCACCTTATGTTTATATTATTATAAATACAATATTTATTTATAATATCAACTGCCCTCAGTTAACACTATACATTTCAAATAAATATTTATTTATATTTATAACAAAACAGCAAAAAAATTCCATTGGGGAGTTAATTTAAAATTGGGGACGGACCACATATCTGTTGTAAAGCTTAGTACTGCATTCTGTGAACATGACCAGCCACCCTGTTGACCAGAAAATAAGTGACTTGAAAAAGTGTAGTAGTTGTTTTATACGTAATTACTGAAAGCCAGTGTAATCGACTACAGAGAAAGGCTTCATAAGTTTCTAAGTAATATTTTATGATTTTGCGCTTGTTGAACTGAATTTTATTTTGTACCAAATGGTTATTCTGCATCCCTGCAGCCTCCTTGAACAGCTTTGCTATTGGGTCACCCTCTTGTGGTGAGCAATCAAATTGGTGGTGCTAACATTTTTTAAAAGTAGATCTTCCTTGTGAAATTTGTGTAGAGCAGTGTTGTCAAAATGCATTTTAACAAAAAACTAAAAGCTATTCCAAATTTTTCGAAATTATATGCTATTGCAAATTTATCATGTTTGAGCATGCTACATATGATGCTTCAGCATGAGGGGTAAATATCGGCTCCTTTTGTATTGTTTGATACGGATAGTTAATCAATACAATCAGTGCTTCTCTACTTTGAACAGTTCATAAAAATCAGGTAAATATTAACTGAGGGTCTTGCCTGATGCTGCTGTCCAGTCAAGAGCTGAGGAAAGGCATTGTTTTGAGGGGGGAATGGTCCAGGAAAACCAGTGTGACCTACACCTGGTGGTATCATCCCTGGATAGGGTTGAGGAGGCATTCGGTTGAAAGCTTGAGACTGTCCATTTGGGGACAGAACCTGGAATAATAATTAAAATAAGTAAATGCATTATTAATTACTACAATAAAGTATTAGTATTATAAAGTGACAGAGTGCCTGGAACTAACTGGCAGGTAAAGTAGTCACAAAAGTTCAGGAGAAGCATAAACTGATTATTTTAACCATCCATCTAGGAACCTCTGTAGTCCATCTGTGATTACCATTATATTTATTCCCATTTTATAACTGTGGTAGGACCTCCAGTTAACATTTGCACACACATTCACACACTGCAGGCAATTTGGGAATGTCCATTCTAGCCTAATCTGCATGTCTTTGGACTGTGAGGGACTGTCAACAGTGTAAACCACTAAGTCACCATGCTTCTGTTTATTTTTAGCATACAACTTTAAACCTACTTGATGTTCTTGATTCATGCCCATCACTTGTTGCTGAAAGTGTTGCATTTGACTGGGAGCCTGAGGGAAGCCTGCTGGGGCCTGCTGAGGTGGCTGTACACCTTCTCCAAAGCCACTGCACGCAAACACACACAAAACCAGTCAACACTAGCACTGACTTATGAAGGGAACAAAATGCATTAAAACTTTATACATGTACGCGCGAAGCCTTAATCAATTGCTAATAGACAACAATCCTAACACAAGTGTTTCTAGGTCATAGCTTACAAGGCAGACTGGACAGAGGATGCCTCATCCCTCTTGGTCTCTTCTCCTCCTTCTGGCTCGTCATCATAATCAAAACGATCAAGAAGTTTCTGAAAACAGAACAAAGAAAAGAGTAAGCTGCATTTTCCCCAGTTTTATGCCTGCAAATATCATCCCGCTAAACAGTGTATTTTAGATATATACTCACCTTGTCGAAAGTGGCTTTCTTCTCGGTAGGCTGCGTGGTGTGTGGATGGGGCTGTGCCAAACCTGTGGGTGGCTGAATATTTGAGGCTTGTATCTGGAGGTGGGCCATCATGTTATTATCCAGCGCTGGCGACTGAGGCTTCCCGGGCTGCTGGAACGTCTGGAGCATCTGCTGAAGCTACAGATAGAACATTAGATTTAGGACAAGCTACAGAGACAAAGGACACTGTAGACACATGGAGTGTTTTGGGATGACTGTGTGTCAAACCTGTTGGCCATGTGAGGATTGGAAGAGCTGAGCTACAGCGGCAAAGGCGTCAGAATTCTGCAGCTGTGGCACAGGCACCTGAACAGAGTTAACTGACGCTGCTGTGTGGCTCTCGGCTTCCCTTGCCGGTGAGGGAGGGGATGCCGCTGTGGAGAAACACATTCATAATCTGACTGTGAGAAGATGCAGTTTCTGCTGATGCTTGAATTCAATGGTGACAAAAGCTACTACTACTACTCACCACCACCGCCGCCTGGGCCATTGTCCACACCTGGAACTGAGCCTGAGCTGCTGGATCCAGCAGCCATGTCCAGGAGAGGTTGAATCACCTCAATCTTAAACACACCATTCTTTTGCCACAGGTTCAAGACACGCACAATCTTACTCTGCAAACAAAATATAACAGAAAAGAGAAATAAAAGAGATTGACCTCTTATAAAGAATGAGAAACAGGCACAACATTATTATTAAACTACAGCAGACATTAGATGTCAGTTGTTAACAATAAGTTACTAATTAACTATTTTTTTTATTTTTTTTACAATTGGTCATCTCATCATAAGTACACTCTGAACATCCAATTCCAAATTTACTTTTTCCTTTCATTATTTGAATATTGTTTTGTGTATTTGTGTGTGCAAAAAATATATTGGAAACTTTTAACACAAAGTTAAGAAATAAGGTCCAAGACAACATAGAAAGGAATTTGGAAGCTTTTTATAGGCCTAATGTGCCGCTGTAGGATGTGTGATTTGTTTTTCATTGAAATACAAATAAATGAAATAAAATGTAAGGTTTATAAAACAAAACAATGCACAGTGCAACAGAAGTCTGCAGAGCCGATCTGCAACTGTCTGAAGCAAAAGGGTCAACCCTGAGTTCTGAGATGCACTGGTGAGTTACAGGCAAAAAAATAACAGTAACTCTTACCCTGTCTTCTGTGGGACATAAGCATAGGTTTTCAAAAGTCCCAGTGATATTTTTCGTGAACCGGGGGCCAAACACATCTTTGTCCGCACCAAACTGATGACGTGACTGTCGCACGATAGAGTCCACAACATATAGTCCTGGTACTTTGTACTCAGGCTTGCACTGGAAAAAAAAGAATAACACATTTTAACGCAGTCCTGAGTAAACTTGACAATGACAATCCAGATAATAAGCAGTGTTTACAGCATTGTACAAATACAGGAGAGAGAAAAAAAAAAAAAAAAGCACAAGTACCTTCTTGATGAATTTCTCAACAATCTGGACCACATGCTTGTATAACTGGAACAGAAAAATACAAACACTGTTAATGCCTTGGACCTATGTTTTTACAACATGTAAAAATGCATTAGATACAGAAAGTCTGGTTAAAGTGTAATTAATTACTCCATTAAAGGAATTTCCATTAATCATAACTGACATGTACTTGAAAGCTGCTATACTTACTTTAATGGCTTTTATTGCCGACTTTGTAATGGAGATCATCTTAGCCCTAGAGATTGGAGGTTTTGAGTCCATCAGGGAGAATAGCTGTAATGCAAATAGACAACAAGATAGTTGAATGTCAAGGTCAAAATCAACTCAAGCATCTGTGTCAGAACATCCACATAGAGATGTCCGATATAACACAAGTAGCACAATTCTTGAAGCGCAGTTGTTTTTTGTCTGGGTTGAACACTGCTTGGGTCTTGCCACAATTTGGTCCTAAGCTCAATATAGCTTCTCGACCATGTGTTTCTTTCATGCACAATAGTACATGCTGAAGCTTTGGAGGTCTACGATTTCAGCTTGGTTACAAGCAAAGCTGACTCATAAACCCCTCGAAATATGAATGAATACTAATCACACCAGACTGTTTACAAATCTTTTCATCTGCCATTTAGTTTGTTGCATTGTTACTGTGGATGATGTACAGAAAATGTGACTGACAGGACTGTTATAAAACAGCTCACGGCTATAAGAAATTGCTATGCTGGTTTAAGTTATCGTTCTGTCTATATTTTTAACTTTTACACAAACAGAGCGCTATAATACTGCTAGAAAAAAACCCTCAACATGCTACTTGTTTTCTAATAAACAATATCTTCCTTACCATCCCCATTATATGGCAGTTAATTTAATCATTTGTTGAAGTGTAAGAGGCACCTGGAGCATGACGCCTCCCAAATTTGCTGCCATTATTTGACACATAATTGCAATTCTCACACTTGCTTTCTTTCCTCTCTATATAGTTAGCTCCTGATGGCAGGTTGCACAGACCACATACCTTAAAACCTCACAACTCTGCAATAGTGGTATTCTCTTCCACCCAGAACACTTTTAGCCTCTGTGACTACCTCTGCTGCCAACTTAAAAGCACACCACCACAACCACCTCATTCAATGTAAATGCCTTTTACACAAAAGAGTGAGGCAAAATAAAGACAAAACTGTCTGGTCTTGAACAGGCTGTGCAGCGTTTCCCACAGAATTTACTTCTATTTATGGTAGTAATCTGCATGAGTTTTGAGACAGGTGCACTTAAAAATATGCCTCGAACGTGGTACACTCTGGCAAAGTTAAAATCTGATGTAAAAAACTAGCCGCCCCAAAAGCATTGAAGTAGAGTGCTATTTAGAAGAATGTGCCTCTTCTATGCCAATCTCCTCCTCTCAACTACACATCCATAGCTGATAATGAGGAAATAGGATAGACAAGAATCTAGACAAGAGAGTCGCTCTAGACATCATAAAGATATCAGCAAATTATTAATAACAGTATTAACAGTACATTACATTACGCCATCTGCTGAACTGGAGAGTGTAAATATGCAAGTGTACTCGGGTATAAAATAACATTATTAAATGTTAAAAACGACAAGAGTGGAAATACCAAGGTAAAGTACCGTATTTTCCGCACGATTAGGCGCACCTAAACGCCTTCAATCGTTTCAAAAGCTGATCATGCGCCTAATAATACAATGCGCCTTGTATATGGCCCAGTATTAAAACGCATACAGGTCTCAGTTACGGTAAGCAGCCGCGACTCGATTTTCCCCCGTAATAGTGCGCAGTGCATGCTGGGATACCGGGAAACTGGCGTTTCATTTCCATTTTAATATTTTTGTAAATACCCTGAAATGGCTCCTACCAAAAGACACGCGTACAACGCTGAGTTTAAACTCAAGGCGATAAGCCACGCACAAGAACACGGCAATAGAGCAGCAGCGAGAGAATTTAATATCAATGAATCAATGGTGAGGAAGTGGAGGAAGTATGAGGATGAGCTCCGCCAAGTAAAGAAGACAACAGAGTGTGGCATCGTTTCATACAGCGATGATCTTTGTAAGAGTCAAAATCTCTGCGGAAACAGCCCAAGCAGCTAAAGCTCTAAGTTACAGTGTGATCGTTATTTTAACACTGTGATTTCCAGCGGAATTATTTCTTACATATCGTGTTAAGGAATATAAGTTAAGATTTATCTGAGAGCCAGATGCAGTCGTCAAAAGAGCCACATGTGACTCGCGAGCCATAAGTCCCCGACCCCTGATCTAATGGATGCGTTATGCATCTAATGGATGCATAACGCACCGTAACTCCAGCCTCTACTTTAGCGCCTTATGCGAAGCGTTTTATTAAAGGTGCGCCTTATGATGCGATGCGCCTTATATATGTAAAAATAATTAAAATACGTCATTTATTGAAGGTGCGCCTTTTGATGCGGTGCGTCTTTTCGTGCGCAAAATACTGTACTTGGACATGGTACTTGGCCAATACAGTTGTATATTTGTTTAACATTAAATAAAATTCAGTTCATCATATTCTCTGAGGTGCTGATTCAAAAGGAATGTTACCATGTACTGAGCCATATTATATATCAACGTGTATATATAAATAAAATGCCAGCTCCTTCTCAGGGCTACCACCGCAAGTATATTTCAGACCTGTGGGAAACGGTGCACTACATGCATTCACAATGACGTTATGGGGTTCAATGGGGTTAAGGTCAGAAGACTACAGAGGCCAATTTATTTGTGAAAATAATTCCTCCGAAACACTCAATTTGAGTCAGATGAATCTTGGGACTGTCAACCTGCAATACGTCCATGATATCAGGGAAGGAAAAAAAATTGAGTGATGCGATAACCTCGTCATCCTGTAGTCAGTCGACTTCCATTTTTAATGCCACATAACGTTGCTAAGCCAAACCTGACCCACAGAAGTCACTAGAGTTCATAAAATATGCCTGCAGAGGCGGGGTAAAGTAGCCACTATGCATCATGTGTGCATCGTGTCATGCTCTTCCCTTCTTACCCTGACCCATTCACCGCTCTGAGAGGTCAATGACCGCATGAACTTTTTTCCCCATTGTCCAATCAAGTCCAGTCTTTATGTTCCATAAGGAAAAGTTACCAAATTCATAATTATTTTAATATAATTGTATATTTTTATGCTGATCCAGGTGAAGTTTTTAGTCAGGAAGTGTTTAAATGATTTCTCATCACAGTCATTTATGTTTTTTGTTTCCAATGATTGCCAATCTCAGTGGTTGACTGATGCAGGCCAATGAGTTGCCCCCTCCTCTTGACACTCTTGATTTTGCACAACCAGAGGATGTGTCATCTGACAGGTTGGTTTAAGAAATTAGAAGCTACTCACTGCATCAGTTAGGTTTAAAATAATTGTCGGCAGCTAAAACATGATAGTCACAATAATGATGGCAGTATTTATTTCAATCAAATGCTCTTAAGTATGTGCTTATTTAAATCTTTAAATCCAAAGGAGGATTGGTTATGTACTAGTCGATGGTACATAAAGTTGAGACAGAACAAATTTTACTAAGATGCACTGGTTGGGATTCTGGGCCGATTGCCATACCAATGTTTAAAATAATAATTTGGTCCAAACCAAATTTGGTTTCTTACTTAACCCCCTTTTGGGCCATAGATATCTGTTCATCAGTTTATCTGAGACTATGCTTGAATGAACATAAATGTGATCGTTTACGGCATTAAATAAGCAATAAAATAGGATATATACATTATGATTATATAGAAACATAAGGGTTCTCCTAAAGCTCTGGTAATACAGAATGAGTTCTCGTGCGCATGTTAAACAATCAAAAGCTCAGTTATGTGTAAATGTTGTAATTCCAAATAATGCCACAAGCTGGCACCCTGTTTATTTTCTTCTTCTTCTTGTAGTCAACTAGAACTGAAAGTGTGTACAGGAGAAGAGTGCTATGGTGCTGGTCTAATTAACCTTAACTCTCCTCCCCTTAACAATGTAAGGAATGACTGTTGTATTCTATATTCCAGTTATCTTATGGCATTGTGAATGTAGTGTCATAGATACTGCCACCGATGAACTTTTGCCTATATACCAATGACAGTTAACAAAACAAATAATCGGTAGCAGTACTGATGTACAGCTGATAAATCAGTGCATGCTTAATTTTTACAGAACAGCGAGCTCCTTTGCAATAATTATATTATGTGCCAGTATACCTGGTGCAAACATGTTCCCTGAACACAGCAACATCACAAAACAATTAAAAAGTTGAGATGTACAATGGAAGATATTCATCAGCCAAAGAAGATATTATAATAAAATTATTTTCACCTCCAAAAAATGTTGTTCAAAAGAGGACAAAAACTTAGATGGCCATGTCAACACCCTCATCGTTGTGTTCCTCAAATCATTCTGAATTATTTTTACTGTGTGTCAAGGCACATTATCTAGATGAAAAAGAAAGCCACTGCTTTCACACACATATGGGCTGCAAATAACGATTATTTTGATAATTGATTAGTTGGGCGATTATTTTTTCGATTAATCGGATAAAAACTAAATGCTTCTTTAATTTGATGTTTTGCTTATAACTATATAAAATCATAAATCAGGGTATTACTTATGTATAAAACTAAACTTTAAAAAATGCTAAATACAGTAATATCTGCAATAATTGCAGATATTGCCAGCTGATAGAGAAGGAACCGCCAATCAGAAGTAGTGTGTGGAAGTCTGTGATTGGCTGGTTTTGTGGCAGTTTTGTAACACTGGACAAAGTTGAGCGAGCGTACAGTCAGGCAGAGTCGAGCGCGCACAGAAAATAAATGTTGCTTGCGCGTGAAGGCAGAGTCAAGCGCACACAGAATAGAGAAGTCGCGCGTGCGCGGAGAATGTTGCGCGAGCAGGGGAGACATTGCACGCGCAGAATCGAGCTGTTGAGTGCGCAGTGGAGACACTGCACGCGCATAGAGTGCTTTGTCTGCTCTCAAAATGTCAAACTGCGCGTTCGGAATTGTGGCAGGAATATAACGCCATAGGCGCGCGCTTTTTCCTGCAGACGCTTCTGTAACCTCCATTGCGTGAGCGGCTGTGTATTTGTGTGTATCTTTGTGTATTTGTGCATCTTGTGGTGACGCTCCTCAGTAACGTGAGCAGTCCAACTAATCGATAACGACATTCGTTGACAACGAAATTCATTATCGATAATTATCGATTAGTTGTTGCAGCCCTAATATATATATATATATATATATATATATATATATATATATATACATACATGAAATTTCTTTCCAATGAAATAGTAAGACTGATTGAAATGTACAGAAGACTTTAAGCACAGGATGTTAATGAGACTGCAGTAAGATATTTTAATGATGCAAATGTTTTAAAGAAATTTTAAGATGGCTCAGAGCCAAGTGCAGTTGAGCATTCTGCAAGTGCAATGCCTAATCCTAATCCTAAAATCGACACATAACCTGTCGTCAACTTGAAGAAGAGACATCTGTTTGTAGGAACTGTTCATACAATCTTTTACAAACACCACTAGCACACTACAGGAACTCGGTTGGGAGTTGTTTTCAGATCACATGTAAAGTTCTGACCTTGCTCTGAGCGATTTCCACATTTCTGGGCCATTAAAGGAGTTCCTGGGAGTCCAGAGTTTCAGGCATGAAGCATGGATTCCGATCATGGCTTTGGCATACTGAGCGGCTCAGAGGGAACTTTCTACCTTGATGATATTCAAGCACTAGTGAAATGTTGGGTTATGTGCAACTTGTTAAAGGACTAATCATCAAACTTTTAGTTAGATTAGCCGTGAAAATAGATTAATGCATTTAAAAAACTGTTAGGGCCAGCCCTACTATATCTATCTATCTATTAGGGATGAGAATCCCCTCCTAATGCGATAATATCATGCTACCTACGTGCCAATTCCAGTAAAATTTAATTTGAATTTTTTGAAGGGAGCCTCTATTTTACAGTAGAGACAAACCAGTATGGTATGCACATACAGCATATATTTATATCCACTACATATATGAGGAGTGTTCATGTCAAACTGGGACTTTTTATTGAGCAGAATAACAGAACACAGTGATAAAAGTAAATACTACCTTTATTTATCTATATAATACCCTGCTAAACTGACACACATACAGCAATGTTTCTCAGGACAAAAAGTTTTCCCAGTATGTCAGAGCCATGATCAGACTGGTGCAACATACTGAAATTGGATCAGATTTCATCAAAAGTCTTCCTCATGCATGTGCGGGCGGGCACTTATTTGTATATGGATGGGTATGAGCTAGTCCTGCTCTGCTGCTTGGGCAACTAATTTCACAGCAAACCAAAGCAACCACGTTCTGCGAATCTAAACTTCTATCATGAAGAATCAGACGTTTTGTGTGGAACTAAAAACTTGACTTGGTGTCAGGAAGTGCAGGATCTGCTAGTCATTATTCTTTATTTAACTGATGCAAAAAATTCATGAATACAAGACGAAGGCTGGTTGGAGAGTGCGCAGGGCAATCATAAACCATAAACAAGAATACTACAATTGTCAGTACTACTGATAAGCGACTGGTGCTTTTATGATAATAGAAAATGAATAGAAACCCGCCAAAACAATTAAACTCTGTTATCAGACGCCAGACGTGGAGTCTAATTAATTTTCATCAGATTTCTTTGTACATGGGGTTCATCCTCAGTTTCACCAGGCCCTCGTAACAGATGCGTGAGATCAGAAATGCCACATGCCACACAGCATGCAAGTGTGTTGGTGATGTCCAAAACATACCCTATACGCGGGCTAACCGGCTAACTCTACAAACACAGCACGCTATTTATCTGTAGGTTTCGTAAACACTTAAACTAATGTTTATTTGCTGTTACAGTGAATATTATTAACGACAATGGGGTCACCCTCGTGCTATACAGAAGAGGAGGGGGCTGTTGCTATACTCACTCCCACCAAACACCGCTAGCTAACTGTGCTAAAAACACAGTAAACACTCAGTTCGCAAACAGACGTATATTAAACATGTCTGACCATCCTGTAAGCAGCCGTTTTCATCAACTATCTAACTAACACAAGTGTTAAATAAATAAACGTAAACTACAGGGCGAGCGAGTTCACCAACGCTACTCCAACAGCGCGCGAGCACAACTAACTACCTAGCTAGCTAACTAAGAAGCCACCCAGCAGCCCCGAGTAGAAATTATGATCGTAGATTAAACGCCTTATCGTCCTCAGTTTATGGTCACGTGTCACGAGAAAAGCCCAAAGCACTCAGAAACTCGTCGCCCTGTAACGTGTGCGCGTTTTAAACAACGAGGCCTTCGTCTTCTATTTAACTCTAACCGGGGCCCACTTTATATTCATACACAATCCGGTTAGCTAAGCAGCTAAGCTAATGATTGCTAGCTAGCTATTCATGTAGCCAGTTGCTACCTGAACTCACACGGCTAGAACTAGACCTGTTGAATTAAGCTTAAACAGACCTCGTGGTTAAAAGCGTTGACTGCATCCATTGTGTTCCACCTTCGTTGGCTTTCTTCTCTCGTTAAATTTCCAAATAAATGAAGTAATACGCCTTAACAGGCCATCCCAACATGTCCGCCTCCTCTCGCCCTCAGTACAAGACAGGAGCGGAGTCGTTTCGGCGCGCAAGTCATTCTGGGATTGCTGCACGTGTTTCACAACTCAATGCACTAGATGGCGCTGGGAAGATTACGTGGTGACAGACGAGGTGGATGGGTCAATTGTACCTCGGTGAAACTTAGAACCACTTACTCACTCACCGTCTATACTAATTTATCCTGTCCAGTCACCTCACGATACAATAATATCATATATCATATTATCAATCTCTATGAGCTGATTCGATTAAACTTGCGATTCTGTAAGTATCACTGTTTTAATAAATATCCTCATTCAATATTACATCTTTTGTTACATTATTTTCCCACAATTTTGTTGCAATTTAAAATTTTTATTATTTTTTTAAAGCCCAGTGATTAATTAAATGTAGCCCAATCCCTATAACATTACTTTTCTCACTTAAGGAAAACCATGCACCATGTTGGTGGTCTTTTGGCTGCTCCCATCAAGGAATCACCACAGAGGACCATCTGATCTGGCACAGGTTTTTAGTTTGTTATCCCCAAAATTATTATTTCAAAACAAACTTATATATTTTACTAATACTGTAATTGACTTCTACCACTTCTATAATTTTTTTTTTTTTTTTTGGCTGCTGCTGTCAAGGATTTGCCACAGCAGGCAATCCGATCCACACACAACTTGGTATGCCCTTTCTGACACAACCCTCGCATTCTATTCAGGCTTGGGACTGGCACTGCATGCAGTGGCTGGATATTATGGGGTGGCAACCCACATCACAGTGGGGCTTTGAACCTGCATCATCAGATCCCCAAACCGACAACCTAGAGGTATGTGCGCCACCACTCCCACTGAGTCCTGCCACACAGGATGAAAATGTTTAAATAGTTAAAAGTGCGCCACATGTAGGATTATAAAGTAACTGCAACATTTTACCCCCTCAAATGGCATCAAATTTCCAAGACTCACTGACAGATCAACCTGTTCATCTCTATTTTAAAAATTATAGGAAAAAAAAGATTTTAAGGTCAGTGTTGCCATATGTGAATCACCACACAAAAGAACTGAATAGATTTTTTCCACCATCTCTACTGTATTCAGGGATGCATGGTCATGGGGGACCTGGAGCCAATCCCAGGAGACTTAGGGCATAAGTCAGGGTACACAATGGACATGCTGTCAATCTATTGCAGGGCACACATACGCTCATTCACACACTATGGCCAATTTGGGAACGCCAATTAGCCGAACCTGCATGTCTTTGAAATATGGGAGGAAACCCAATAAGCAAGGGGAAAACATGCAGACTCCATGCACACAGACCCGAAGCGAGAATCAAACTTAGACCCTGGAGGTGCAAGAGACGGTGCTAATCACTAAGCCACCGTTCTGCCTAAGTTACAACCATCTAGGCTAAAATTGAACTTGATTCGCTACACATCCAGAGTCTCCAATGTTGTAGCTATGGTCATACTGGGCTTGTTTTAGAATGTTGTAACAGTGTGAAAAATAGAGTTAAAAATAATTCTGCTGCCAACATCTTGTTAAAGGCAAACACTAGGCCATCCCAACTAGTGTTTGATTTAAACATCTTGGTTTATATCAAACACTAATTCTCACTCACCCATTTTCAATAAGCGCTTTATCCTGGTCAGGGTCACAGTGGACAGGGATGCACCCGGATAGGAAGCCAGATGTCCAGACACCATGCACCCACACGTTCACTCCCAGGAGCTATTTATCTTAGAAAATCCCACTATCTTGGGAGTTGCAGTTTGATATGCTTTGATATGCTAATATTTTAGGAAGTGGAAGGAAACCAACAGGGACACAGGAAAAACATGCACAGACATTCCACTCAAAGGTCATTATCACATAAGGGACCCTGAGGTTGTAAAGTAGCGACACTACCCACTACACAGCATTGCAATTGTCACATACAACCATCATGTGTAAGGAAAGGAAAAGTGTACATATGCAGTCTATGCATTTCCAGGAACAGACCTATAGAAATTGAGAGATTGAAAAAGAGCTAATTTAAATGCAAAGTGGCGCAAACAGAGAACTCCCCCCCCCACACACACACACAAACACTAGTATGTTGGCTAGTTTCAGGGTTATTGGGTTTTTGTGATTCAGCAAGTAAACAAACATCTTGAAGGATATCAAACTGCGTCATACAGTCTGTTGGAGCTGTTTAAACTGTGAATATTAATAGGCAGTACTTTATCTGGAATCATGACACATTTAGGTTACTTGTGTTTTGTAGCTTACATCATTGTCTTTAAATTAATGTGTTAGCTAAAATCCATTGGTAGGGTCTTGCAGCTTTAGCTAACTAGTTAGCCAATTCAGAAAACCACAAGTCATTTTTTAAAAACAAAATGTGCATTTATTATTAATTTCCTTGGAAACATTTCAGGCTGCTAAACACTCAAGACAATCATTTTGTTTATTGGGTTTTGTAGGTTACATACAGTAACCTACTTTTTAACAATTGTGTCTCACAACTATGGTAAAATGCCATTTTTGTGGATTCGTTCTACACAATGAGAATATTATTACTTAAATTTGCCAAATACCGAAACTAAAAAGAAGTGTTAAATCCAAAATAATTTTGTCTCAAAATACTCAATACTGCTTTTTCCTGTAGGAAATTGTGCAAGTTTCAAACTTTTTGTTCTTGTTTTGACCACAACTATAAGAAATACAATTAGTTTAAAAGGTTATGTTTTTATTTACAGTCGTCCCTCAAAAGTCTTAGACCACTTGTGAAAATGCTTCTATTCTGCAAAAGTAATTAGTTTTCGGTACAATTTATATTACTCACAAATACATACTACAAGATTTATTTTTATGAGGTATTTATGAGGTTCAGAATGACTTAGTTTTGGGTATGTCAAATTTGTACACAACAACACGGTCGTCAGCATTTTGCCTTGAACCTCCAGGGTGGAGTGTTTAATTTCTGCCTTGGGACTGTAGAGTTCGCATGTTCTCTTCTGGTTTCTTCCCACCGTCTAAACATATGCAGATTAGGTTATTTGGCGTTCTCAAATTGCCTGTAGTATATGTGTGTGTGCCCTGTGATGGATTGGTACCCTGTCCATGGTGTAACCTCCCGTGTGCCCTAAGTCTTCTGGGATAGGAGACAGAAATGTCACTCTGATGATTTAAGTGTCACTCTGATGCTCTTTAGGAGCAACATCTTCTTTCTAATCACCCCCTGATGTAGTCTGTAGTTATGCGGAGATGAGAAATAGTTGTCTGATGCATCTTCGCGCCACTCTCAGCCACTGTCCTCTGTAATATCTTTAGAGTGACTCTTGGCCTTACTGTGGTATTTTTTTTTGTAAATGGAAAGCCTAACCTCTTCGATATTTTAACCCTATGTGCCCAAGATCTGAAATTCTTCTTATTATATAATTACTTCATCTTCTTTAGAATGCTTCTACACTGTTAATTTCCACGAATTTTCTTCAGACTGACAATCTTTACAATGACAGTTTAATTAGCTGCAACTAATTAAAGAGGTGACTAAACCGTAAAAGCAGGAATGGATCATGACAATATGTAAGGTTCATAATAAATTATTCAGATAATCTAATAAAAATGCATGGGATTGCCACTGCATATGTAATTACATTTAAAGTAATCAAAATGTGGATGCCTTTAAAATGAACATTATGTTCCTCTGTACAGTACACCCCAAAAGGTTTGTTGTAATAGGTAATGCTAATTTTTTAGTTTTACTTAGGACGAGATGTGACTTTGTTCACATGGAATTTAATTGCACACTTATAAGCGCATAAAAAAACAAAAACAAAGCCATCTGTTGAATTTTGGAATGAACTAAAATTTTTACATGTTGGACGAGGGTGTGAGATCGCGTTTATTAAGTAGATTTCATCGGCACACTCATAAGTGCGTATTAAACAATGTACAGCACCATCTGTTGAATTTTGAGATAAAATTATTTTTTCAAGATAATTTTTTTTATAAGGGACCTTTACATTAAAATTTCAAATTAGCATATCTTATCTTCCCTCAAGCTCAGCCAAATACACCTGTGAAAACCCCATTAATTTCGTGTAGTAGTTTTTACGTGATGCGACAAACAAACAGACAGACAAAAATTCCAAAAATCATCTTGCATATTTGTCACACTTATGTGTGATTTCATTTATTAGGGGAAAAAGGCGGCCAAACCTGCCTGGCCCTATGTAAATGTAATCAACACTTAAACTTAATAACTTGTAGTGCCACCCTTGGGGGCAACAACCGGAATTAAGCCATTGCAATAATTGGCAATGAGTCTTTCACATCGCTGTGGAGGATTGGAAGGATTTTGAGCATGAATGGCCTGTTTAAGGTCATGCCACAGGATTTAAGTCCAGACTTTGACATGGCCACACCCAATGCATTACCCTAAAGTGCGCTTGAGCTTGAGGGCACAAACGGATTGCCAGACATTTTCCTTAAGGATTCTCAAAGCAAAGAATTCATGGTTATATCAATCATGGCAAGTCCCCCAGGTTTTAAAGCTGCAAAGTAGCCACAAACCTTCAAATTACCACCACCATGTTTAACTGTTGGTATGATGTTTTTTTTTTTTTATGTTAGTTTTATGCCAGATGTAACAGGTTTCTCACCTTCCAAAAGGTTAAACTGTTGTCTCATCAGTCCACAGCCCAAAATTCTTGCAGATAATCAATATGTTTTTTGGCAAATGTGAGATGAGCTTTTGTGCTCTTTTAGCTCAGCAGTGGCTTTAGCCTTGAAACTCTCCTATGAATGCCATTTTGTCCAGTCTCTTTCTTATTGTTGAACCATGATAACTGACCTTAAGAGAGACAAGTGCGGCCTGCAGTTCTTTAGATGCCATTCTGGGTAATTTTTGGTAGGCTGGCCACTCCTGGAAAGGTTCATCACTGTTCCAGGTTTTCTGCATTTTTCTGCATCACTGTGGTTTGCTGGAGTCACAAAGCCTTAGAAATGGCTAATGGAAGGGAGAAATGACTTTTTCAAGCCACTGTAGCATGACGTATCATGATGAGCAGTTTATATATACAGTATATATTTATAAATTTATATTTATATTTATATATTTTATATTTCAGTTGAGGCCAGTAAAATAAATTATTAGACCGCACATAAGGCAATTGTGTGCACCTCTCTTTTCTATAATTTCCAGGGATTTTTCAATCAGTGACTTTTGATAGCATAAATTCACGTACTTCATATATAATGATTTCACCCTTATGTTTAAAAATATTATTCTGTTTTAAGACAAATTTATGAATATATTGTCACACTCTAACCATGACAATGATGACATCTCAACACTGTAATTGTTAAGGTATTGTACATTTAATAATAATAATTTAAAAAGTAATGCTTGTTGGCTGCCTGGATATTAAATAAATGTCATAATCAATCAGAAAATATGGCAAAAAAATGGTCAATAATGTGTTATTATTTTATGATTAATTTATTTATATTTGCTGGAAAAATAAAACCGAACTATAAGATTGGTAACACGTAAATGCTTATTACACAAAATGTTAATTATGGTCCAGTCTTAACAGCTTATACTGACTCAGCTTATGTAACAAAAAAGCCTTTGCACTGTTGTTTGGAGTAGGTAAGTTCCAATTCTGACAATGCAACAGCTATCAGTGGCTGGAACCAAGGGAGACAAATGGCCATGCTCCCTGTCATCCCTGTCAATCACAGTGACACTAGCCCTTCATGTTTGTCAGTGAGCTCAAATATGAAGTGGGCAGATGGTCATTTCCACTTATAGGAATTAAGCTGGTCTGTGATGCAGCATGAGCAACTACAAAGAGAACCAGCTAGTGTCCTATGCAGATACCAATTACAGTAAAATAAACTTTTCAGTTAGGCTGTGTCCACTCACTCACTCACTCATCGTCTATACTGCTTAATCCTGTACACAATGTGGCAGGGGACCTGGACCCTATCCCAGGAGACTTAGGGCATAAGGCAGGGTACACCCTGGACAGGTTGCTAATCCATCGCAGGGCACACAGACATACACACACTCACGCACTACAGGCAATTTGGGAACACTAATTACATAACGCTGCATGTCTTTAGACTGTGGGAGGAAACCGGAGGACCTGGAGGAAACTCACCAAGCAAGGGGAGAACATGCAAACTCCGTGCAGACAAAGGCAGGAATTGAACCCAGACCTTGGATGTGCAAGGTGAAAGTGCTAACCACTAAGCCAATAAGCCATCACGCAATGTCCCCCAGGATATCCATCAGGCACATTGGACAATGAAATATCTTATAGGGTCAGGTTGCCAACTCAATGTCTGATTGTGTCTGAGAGTTTGAAGAGGAAGAACCTTGCTCAAGTACCCAACAGTGCAGTTCGGTGGGGCTGAAAGCGGGGACCAGCAGTCCCAACACCTTAGCCACGAAGCTAACCCTGTTTGAATAAATGTAGCTTAAGTAAGATAAGGTATTTTGCTGCCATATGGGTATGGACATTTATAAGCCTGTCCATACCTTGGTAAAAGAAAGATACAGAGACAGCATTTTTCCATAGTTCACCTAAGTTAAATGTTGCTCCTGTGAATGGCCTCATGTGACCTGCTTAAAGATTCATGTGATTACTTAAGAAGGTTCATGATGTTAGCTTGGACTGCACTGTTACAAACAGTTTCACTATGAAATCAATTGGTTGAATAGTTTAAGGACTGAAATTGTCAGGAGGAGTTTTTTTGTACCCAAACTGCACCAGTGACCAGCTGATAATGTCAACAAAGTGGGCTTTATAAGAACTTAAACACATTTCCTGCTATATAATTGAACGTTTGACCTCAGAGGACAAGTATAGAAGGAATTCATTTATAGTCATACTTTTTGTTATCACCCAAATAAGGATGGGTTATCTCCAGAATTTATAGTCCTGTAAAGCTGCTTTGCAACAATGCCCATTGTTAAAAGCACTATACAAATAAAACTGAATTGAATTGATCGTCAATGAAGTCAAATTGTCAAAAAAATGAGGTGCTGTTTTGTTTTAGTTGTTGTCAAATTGAATTGTTTGTTAAATATATATGAAATATTACACTCTGCACTTGCTCCCCTAGTGTATAAACAACTTGCAACAAATGGCAGTGGAATAAATATTATTTTAATATATCAGTTTACTAAATGCATAACTAATACACTTTGTTATGATTGCATGCAATGCTTTTCAATTTGTAAGATTGCATTAATCATAGTGACAGATTGATTAATGTTTACAGTCTGACCACAGCACGCTCATGAGTGCTCTTGATACTACTCCAGCTTTTCTGTTTAGATGTGTTTTAAAAAATTTTCTTCCCAATTTTTGTGTGCTTTTTTGTTCTAGTTTTTGATAAAAATAGCTGTTTTGACAGTTTTATCCTTGCATTGAATTCAATTGTATTTCACAAACAACTGTATATTATACTTTGTCCTATAGAGGGTGCCATTGTTTCAGAAAGTGATGGCTTGGGATCACTTAGCAGTACATATGCCATGTCCCATGCCACATTATTCATCATGCAGGGTGAGCAAATTGATAAACGGAATGTTATGCTGTTGTTTAAGATTGAATGATACATTTAATTAGAGAATTCTAATTAAACACCACATGTAAAGTGTCAAATACTGCTTAAATTTGAATCTGGCCTTGTTTTACATACACCATCCATCACTCATTTCCTTAAATCGAATTATTCATCATTCAGTATGGGAACGTTCAGAAAAGGCAAATAATACTGGAAGTGATAGACGGGGGGTGCAATCTTTTACTACCAAGAGGTGTAAAAACTGACTGTGGTCTGTGATTTAGCACAGTTCTGGGCTTGAATAATGAGATGAGAGATGATAATCTCCATGAGAGAGGTTAAAAACAAACATGGCACATCTATCCAATTGCCTAAATTGTTCCTTAGAAAGGCTGTGCGTGTGTATCAAGTTTTACAGTGTTGATGAAACTTAACAATGATGTCATACTGAATAGAACTGGATAAGAAACCCAGATGTCAAGAGCTCTCAGTTAGTCCCTGTGTTTGAGCGCTAGCGGGCAATTGTTTATTGTGACACATAACAAATGCACGCATCACAACTCAAAAGAATATCATGCAAATTAAGTGTTGCGTAACTTTCAACTCTCGAAGACTAGGAGGGAACGTTAATCTTTTCCTAGTTACAGCCCTTATGACATCATGTATTATTTTTAGTGTGCAGTTTGAGGTTTTAATAGTGATACTAGAGCTGTAATAGTAATAATGTCTATAATAACTCCAATGCTAACATAGGAAATTTATGGCACACAATATTGTTGTGCAGGAGAGGGCACTTGTTTTTTTTTCTTTTCTGGTTTTGCTCACTCACTCAATCACTCACTCATTCACTCACTCCCTCACTCACTCATTGATTCTGAAACTCAGACAGAACCACTGAGGCAATTCTACAGCAGACTGAAAAGCAATTAGGTTTCAATGATATTTGCAGAATATTTTGCCTAAATAGGGAAAGACATACTCATACTGCCTGTGTTCTTTTTCTTAGCTGACAAGGGACAATAGCGCAAAAGAAATCATAATACATAACGAAAAAAAATGTCTTAATGTTATTAAGCAATCATAAAGCTTTAATCAGACTCTATTTTTTTTATAAGTGGGTTTTATATACAACTGATATAAAAAGGTCCACAGGAGCACTTCTGATGCATAAAACTATATATATATATATATATATATAAAAAAACTGATTTGTGCTTACTGAGTCAGCACAGTGTCTTAGTGGTTATAACTGTCACCTTGGCTGAGTCTGTGTGCATAGAGTTTGCATGTTTTCCCTGTGCTTGGTGGGATTTCTCTAGGTACTCTGATTTTCTCCCACAGTCCAAAGACATGTAGATTAGGCTAATTGGCGTTCCCAAATTGTCCTTAGTGTAAGATTAAGCGTGTGTGTGTGTGTGTGTATGTGTGTGTGTCCTGCCATGGATTGGCACCCCATCCAGGGTGTACCCCGCCTTATGCCCTAAGTCTCCTGGGATAGGCACCAGGCCCCCCGTGACCCTGCATACGGGATAAAGCGATATAGACGATGATTGAGTGAGTGTTCTTATTAAGGGTAAAATGTTTAGGTAGGTTCAAGCCAATGTCTCAGTTTTTCTGTAAGCCTAAAATTGTACGCTGCAGCGCATTAGCACTGGGTAACATATTGTATTACACAGTCTGCTTGTGAACAATCAAAGACATACACCTTGCCTGGGGTAACTGGTTACAAATGGAAGCATGAGTCATTAGGCTTCTATATAAATTTTGTTTTTCAGCAACCTGGCTTAAGGTGCAGTAGATGGAGGAGCAACAGCCATTAAATCCTTACCTTTCCTTTTGTCAGCTTGTCATTTGCTCTTTTCATCTTCTCTTTCTTCAGCAACATGATTATATATTTTTTTTTTCCAAGGGCACAGTCAAGATCTGCTTCCAGCCTTATTTATCTGTTCTAATGGGATTAGTAATTTGCCATAAAAAGAGAGTTTCACAGAATTACAGTACTAATATACTAATTACAAATATAATTAGTAAAACTAATCATGCATGATAAAATTACATGTGAATAGGTTTGACAGCTTTTATGTCATGGTAATGTTAATTAAAGTATGAGTGTTTCCTTTTTATATGCATTAATTTATGAAATTCTGGTTCTTCTCTAGATTAATACTTAATACTTAAACATCTAACTACTAAGTAACTTTTTGTGGAAAGCATTTTCTATTACAGATTTTAATTAATAGAAAAAATAACAAATTATATTGTGCACGTCCCTGTTGCTTATTATTGAATTACATGGTAAATAATTAATCCAGATTTAATATATTGGAATTTCATTCTGAATGCTCTGGACCTACATGCATTTATAAAACCATTTTATTTGTGTCTATGTAGGAATGGTATCTTTGCAATTCACAAGACATGTGGATGTTTAACATGATTAGTGCAACTATCATGCTTTCCACAGAGGAAATAGTGTGTTGGGTTGTCTTGGTTGACATGGCTTTGCAGCATAGTGTTGCTAGCGTTCTCAGCCTCCCTGGAAATGCCAGTGTACTGGAGAAATGCCAGTGTACTGGAGAGGACATCAGTCAAACCTGATTCAGGAGGAGCAATGTGAATTCCCCACTGGCTGTGGAACAATGAACAAGCCCTTTACCCTTGGAATGATTATTGAGGATTCACAGTATGTTTTAGCAAACTCCTATGTGTTTTGTGGAATGTGTTTTGTGGAAAAGACATATGACTCTGGCAGGGCTGCCCTTTTTTTAAAAATCAATTCTGTTCATAATCTTTATTGACAGAATTTCTATGCATAGCCAAGGGGCTGGGGTATCCAGTTTGCTGACGTCAGGTGTGTATCTAAGGTTATTTGCAGATGATATGGTCCTGGTGGCTTCATCGAGCAGTGACCTCCAGTGTAATCTGGGCCAGTTTATTTCTGAATGTGACATGGCTCAGATATGGGTCAGGGTCTCCAAATCTGAGGCCATAGTTCTCAATCGGAAAACCTTCAGGTTGGAGGTGAGATCCTGCCTCAAATGGAGGAATTGAGGTGTGTCTCATTCTTAGTCATGAGCGAGGGTAAATTGGAGCGAGAGACTGACACACAGATCAGTGCAGTAATGAGAACATTGCACGGATATGCTGCACTGAAGAGAGAGATTAGTCGAAAGGCTTTCAATTTACTGGTCAGTTCCAACCCTCACCTATGGTCATGAGCATTGGATCATGAGATTGTGGATACAAGCAGAAGAAATAAGCTTCCTCCACAGGGTGGCTGAGCTCAGCCTGAGAGAAAAGGCAAGGAGCTCAAGGTAGAGCTGCTGCTCCTCCACACTAAAAGGACCCAGCTGTGGCAATTTGGGTATCTGATAAGGATGCCTCCTAGATGCCTATGTAGGGAAGTGATTCAATCATGTCCAATAGGGAGAAGGCCCTCGGGCCAGTGAAGGCCCCAATTTACAGTAAATTTAAATACTTTTCTCATTTTATTTAATGCCTAGATATTATGCTATAAAGCTTATTTTTTACTTAATGCACTTTAATTGATATCAGTAAAATGTGATATACACTATAAAGTTTATAGGGTGTCTAATAATTCAACAGTTTACAAGAACAAAGTGACGAAATGTACGGAATGCTTCTTTTTTGCAAACAGAAATCATTTTTTTGCGCATCAAGAAGTTAATACAAATATTTCCATAGGCATTTAGAACTCAGACTACTGACTAACTTTGCACAATTGCTCAGAAATTGCTTATGTGGGCAACCTTAGCTGTGCACAGAGAATTGTTTCAGCTGTATGGATTTTTCCCACCAACAATATTAACTTGTGCCTTCACTGTCTGAGAGTTTGAATTTAATCACTATAACAATGAAATTTTGGACTCCCAAAAAGGTAAAACATGTCAGAAATTTAGGCATAAATATGACATCAGTAATTATTTATGTCATAGTAATTTCATGTAAACATCCATGATTGTGCGGAAGAGAAAATGCAAGAGATAGCAGGGCATAATGTTTTAAGACAGTGTAAGCTAATGTGTAACAGATGAGTGCTTGCTTGACGTCTTTAAAAGACAGCACAAAAAATATTAAAAATAGCAACAAACAATTAATGCATCAAATTCATTAATTTATTTAAACAAATTATTAATTTGATTAAATTGATTAGATAACCCACTTTTTCAAACACATTCAAATTTCATTACCTCAGTTAAGTATCTTGTGCCACATAAAACTGTGTAACGTATAACTTAGACATACTGTAATATAGGAAAATATACTCAATATTTTTTGGCCTGTTCAATCACTTTAGATAGAATAGATAGAAACAGTAGATGTGTGTGAATGTTTTCAGCTCATTTAAGCTTTATGCATTGTATCATTATAATTAGATTTCAGTGAATCCATACAGTTTCACTGGTGAATAATGAATTTAGAAGCTGTTTAGGCGAATTAGTAATTAATTTGATGATTGCATTTAGGACTTTAAATGAAATAATATTTTAACAATAGAATCCTATTACATGTTAATTTAAATACTTGTTGTCTTTTCATGCATTTTATTTGTTTATCTTCTGTTTTATTTATTTATTTATTTATTTATTTATTTATTTTTCACAATATATTGTGGGTAACATTAATGAAAAACAAACAAAAAAAATCTTCTTCCTTCCTCACACCACATTTTCTTTTCCATGATTTTAATACTAAAAGGCAAGTGCTTATCTAAAGTCAGTGATCTAGAAACAATAAAACAGACACCTCTGTTCAAGTACACTTGAATTTTAATATTCTGTAAATGAACTTAAAAGGAAATTAACCTACTAATTTCTGTTGATAATATACAAATACTAGTTGGATGACAAAAAATAACATTTTACATAATTTATAATAAATATAAAAATTTTAAAGGTTTGGTAAATCTATTTAGAGCTGCTGTCCAATCAGTCCCTTTCCCCTGAAAGCTGTCGAATGCCAAACACACTACATCATTCACTCTGTATGAGAAACACATGTAGAGGGAAAAGTAGGTCAGTACTGAAGAGATCTATATTGGGGTCTTAAACTTCTTTTTAAGACCCCAATATAGAGTCTTACAATGTGTAACTTCATCACATTGAAAGAGAAGTCAGTTGATACAAAACCATTTGTCTTTACTGCATTTGTCACTTAAAACAGCCGAACCTACTACATTAAAAGTGGACCAATTAAAATCAAAACTTGGAATCTTGACATTCTCACAACTGACAGATGATTTTTATTTTCATAAATTTTTTTAACATGGTAAAATGGGTTCGTTTCAGTAGATTTCTTATTTCCAGCAAGTTAAGGATTTCTAAATAAAAGACTTGCAGAATCAAAATAATGTTAAAAGTGATGACATTTATTGGGGCAAGAAGTAAAACAATATGAAAAAGACCCAAACTGAGCTCACTTAGAAACAATCACAACATATTCTAACACAGTAAGGGAGAAAATGTTTCCATGTGCAGTTACCTCATGTTTTGGGCACATTGCTGAACCTAGACAGATCAACCCAAGAACACAACACTGCCCCAAACGCTTGTATGGTAGGCATTAAGCATGTTGGGTCCATCAATTTATCCACTGCTTTTCTTACCCGGACTCATTAGACCAAATTAGCTTTTTCTACTTCACAGTCTAATCTATATGCTTTCGAGCACATTTAAGCATTTTTCCGATTAGTCTCATTGATACACAACTGTTTAGTCCTAATCCCTCGACCCATTGACTTCTCTTCCCATTGTGCTGATGAAAATGCCCCTACTTTCACTATTTTAGTATTTTACTACTATGTTTTTTCTTTTTAATTTTACTTTATTTTTTAATTATTTGATTTGACCAAATATTTAAGTGCTCTCCAATCATGATCATTCAAAAGTATTTTACAAACACATTTCTTCTTGGAAGATGATGATTCACCACCATTGTTTTAATAATGCATTGGACACTTCATAACCAAATGTTAGTAGTTTCAGCAATTTCCTTAGTTGTTTTCTTTGCTTGATCTGAAACAGGATAATATCGTTTCCACAATCACTGGATATGGCATCTGGCATGGTTATTTAAGAAATGATAAGCTATTCATCAGTTAGGTGTAGATAACTAGGTGTAGATAAGCTACTGCATCAGTTAGGTGTAGATAACTTGTAGCCATCTGAAATATATTAATACCTGCAGTCATTTTTCAATTGAGGATCTTACCTTTTTGCTTAGTTAAATCCAGGTCCAGGTGGTGAGGGTTTTTTTTTTTTTTTTTTTGGCCAAGCAGTGTACGTTACATAAGATAGCCCGGTCCGGATAGTCACAAGAAGCAAAGTTGGAAAGATGGGAATTTAGCCAAAGTTAAATAATGATGTGATGCTTCAGGCTTGGCTATTCTACCGAGCTTCTACCTTCTACAGCCGAACAGTCATGTCACTAAGTTAGTTTTTCAAAAATGTGTTAATTAGCCTACAGGTAGACCCCTAATGAAGCAGATTAAAATGTGTCTTTGTATCAGGGAAAGGACACAATCATTGACTTGTTGGAGATGTAAGACATTTCTAAGGAAACTGAGCTAATTATTACAGATACCTCCTTATGTGCTCAGGAGTGGGATGGAGCCACGTGCATTTTGGTGGTCTGGAGGGTGGGTGTCTAGTGTAACACATCAAAAAGATTATTTTTATTGCAACATGGATATTGTCAAGGTGTTATTTTAAGATACATTTTGGCATGCATACAAGGTAATTCCCTACCCCTAGAAGGTATTCCGGGTTCAAAGATGTAACCAGTAATTTGTTTTTCTTTTTCAAAGTATCTTCTAGCACATGAAGTTGAATAATATGATCTATTTTCCAGAAATCAGGAAAATGGATTGAAATAAACTTTACATAACACAGTTATGACAATATTAACCACCTTTATTTCTCTATAATCCCCTGCTACACTAATGCACTTATCCCTGCGATTTATGAGTACTTGGATACCATCTAGGTAGAAAAATAGAAAGTACACCAGAGTCATGATGGGACTGGCTGCTTCATGTCTCCAGGATCTCCATGAGAGTTCCTAATGGACCAAACATGTGAATATCTTTTGAAGTGACGTCAGGACAGTATGGGGGATATGGCAATAACTCCCAGCCGAGTTCCTATACTGTGCAGGTGGTTTATGTGAATGATTATATGTACAGTTCCATTAGACAGATGTGACTCTTCTGCAAGTTAGCTGACAAGTTTTCGATCGATTTTCAGGGATTAGCCAACCTACTCTCTGCTTGTTCACAGGAGCAACTGCATGCACATATGTACAGTATGGTCTTCTTTAAAATGTTTGCATTATTCACTGTACTATACTTGAAGTCAAGCTGAAATGTCAAGGAATTTTATGTCTTCCGTCACAAGAATTTTCAAGTCCTGATTTGAGTTGAACGCCCCTCATACTTTTTTAAGCATGTGCAACCACACACACACAAAGGTGGCTAGACAACTATGACATCTACCTGATTATGTTACCCTGCTTTTTCTGCCTTAGTTAAACCCACAGTGGTGTGAAATTCAAATAACTACTACAGCTGAAATTTGGCAATGAATACCTATTCATCATGTAACATATGCTTAAATTAAACTTGTCATGAAATATAGGTCATGGTAATTATGGTCTTTACTAAAGACAGGAATAACTAAGAGGTACCACTTTTAAGGATTGTTATATATTCACACATTTTATTATTATTATTATTATTATTATTTGTTTTATTCACTCATATGAAAATGTTGTCACTCAGCAGAATCTCTGATTCTGAAGATCATGATATTGTGTAGGGGACACAATAAAACTGAATGACACGTGAAGCAAGGCTATCATGAGGTTGTAAAAATAAATGTCATTAAACCACATGTACCAGCAAATACAGATTAAATAAACAGTGGTACGATAAATGGCGAAGGTTTTAACTAAGGTGTGTTGATCTTTAATGTCTCAATAATGAGTCACCATTATTAGATGTAGATACTGTGTTCTCTATGTATCTATGCTTGTGAATATATAAAATACATTAAATAAATTTACAAACAATTAATTAATATGGAAAACGCTGCTTATACTGTATGTGATGATAAGCAACAGCATTCATTTAAAATGCAAAGTCTGTAGTAAATGATCTTACAGTGTCTTTCCCACCGAGCAGAAGATTAAACCCACTTGAGTTGCAGCCTGAGTATATCAGCAATGTGACCTTACTTGCTACCTTGATATATCATGTGGGGGTAATACTTTTTTCACTGTGAAGAACATGTAAATATACTTTAGCAAAGGAGGAAATGCTAATGTAAAATGTTGAGCTATCCACATTCTCTTGACTGTGACATAACAAAGATGAAAAGAGCATTTGTAGTTGAATGATTAACATAAAGTTTATATTATACTGTTACACAATTATACTGTATAATTTCTTTAGTCTTAACCAGGGGAGCCGCGTCTTCCAGCATCTGCAGCCTATTGTACACACATACTGGTATAATCAACAACTGTGCATGGGTGTACTGTTTACTATAACACCGTGACCACGTGTGTGCATGTAAAACATATTTAGGGCCCAAGCACTATGACATCAGCCCTATGTCGTCATAGTGTGTGAAGGGCCCTCTTGTTTTCCTAAGGATTATTATTTTTTCCCAACCTTTTGGACTTTTCGGGGGTCTTAACATGCTCAAAAACTCATGAAACTTGGCAGACAAGTTGGAATCTGCTGCCATAAGGATGCCTGAGAGTCTCATGGCCCGGGGCCCCCCCACGAGATTTTGCTGCCTAGCTCATACACACTTTCACGTAGGCACACAAAACTCGGTACACATTTAGAGCTCATCGAGCCAAACAACTTTTGTGCTGCATGTCCTGGGCTAAACTCAACAGGAGGCCGGTTATTTTGGGTCATTCGCAAAAACGCACCCGATGGATTTTGATATACTCTTCCTAGGGAAATTATACAATCGCTACCAAACTGGGCCAAAGAGATCTAAAGACATTGAGGATGCAAAATTGCGGAGGGATTTTGATATCTCAAACAGGTCAACCGTGATAATGTTCTAAACGTACGCCGAAAAATGATTAATAACTTTCTGTGTGGCGTTATATTCAGTGATACCTTCTGTGACATAACGTTCAGTGACATCACAATCAGGAACATCATAGCGTGATGCTTTTCTTCCAGCATCTGCAGCCTATTGTACACACATACAGGTTCTTCTAAAAAAAATTGCATATTCTGATAAAGTTCATTATTTTCTGTAATGTACTGATAAACATTAGGCTTTCATATATTTTAGATTCATTACACACAACTGAAGTAGTTCAAGCCTTTTATTGTTTTAATATTGATGATTTTGGCATACAGCTCATGAAAACCCAAAATTCCTATCTCAAAAAATTTGCATATTTCATCCGACCAATAAAAGAAAAGTGTTTTTAATACAAAAAAAGTCAACCTTCAAATAATTATGTTCAGTTATGCACTCAATCCTTGGTCAGGAATCCTTTTGCAGAAATAACGGCTTCAATGTAGCATGGAGGGAATCAGCCTGTGGCACTGCTGAGGTGTCATGGAGGCCCAGAATGCTTCGATAGCTCATACAGAGTGTTGGGTCTTGCGTCTCTCAACTTTCTCTTCACAATATCCCACAGATTCTCTATGGAGTTCAGGTCAGGAGAGTTGGCAGGCCAATTG